>CAWUFW010001107.1:1345000-2545000 GCA_963921515.1 Calotriton arnoldi | reverse complement strand
CTGCAATCTCGGTCTGAAGTGTCAATTGTTGATTATATTATGGTTCAAGTGCATGCAATGACAATCGACACTGCGTTCCTTTCAACACTTTACCCTGGATGGTGCTTCAGGTGGTAAATTCAAGCTATTGGTATTAGTAGGTATTATAGCTGAGTCAAAGGGGGATAGGAGTGGCGTTAAGACACCCCCTCTCCCCCTGAACTTGACTATTCAGTTTGCCTTACATTTTCAGAGTCTGGTTTAAGGCCATTGTAGATAGGGGGAACCTTTTTCCACTTATTTTCAAACAAGCAAAGCGCAGTGCCTAGGTGCTAGTGTGCCATGGCCTGCGTGGTGGTAATTGCGGTTTGGACTGTGACTGTCAGGAGGACGGTACTATGTGGCCATACCAGGGTTGGGAATTGGAACACTGTGGGCACGGCACTGCGTCTGGCAGGGTGCAACCACGTTGCATGGGCTCTGCCTCCCTGCCCTCGTCAGGGGTGCACGCGCCTAATCAGAGCCAGAAATCATTCTGGGCCTTGGACCGTTGATGCATGCGTCGGTTTGTGCAGCACAGTTCTTGTGTCAGGGCATTTGGGCGCAGCAGATTGTCGGCATCACCATGCTTGGTTAAAAAGTGAACGTTAAGCAAGCAGTTTGAGCATCATTAGGTTTGGGGTGAGCCAGTCCGTTTCCGGCGTAGGGGCTGTGATTCCTGATTTATTTTGAGTTCACAGTCCTGCTTGCTGTAGGTGGAATGATGCGTGCTGTTTACATAACTGGAGGCGATGAATGAGGAGGTTTCTGGTGTATTGTTTTGGTCCAACGCTGAAGTGAGCTTCTAGTGCAGGGCCGGAATCATTAGGTGACTGCAGCACGACAAAGGGGCATGCATGGCTGAGCTCGTTGCAGCGGGGGAACAGAAAAGAGTGGCACACTTGTGTTTTCCCGGCATTCTCATTCATTCGCCTCGGTTGCAAGAATGATCATGCTGACAGTGCCAAGGAAATCATTTATGACTCCAAAATTGGCTTATTGTCTAAGGGCTTGCTGCTATGTCCAGTGACGCCGTCGTGTGAGCAGTCTGTTGAATGTGTTAGCACACATCTTAACGCGGCATGAGGGCACACAGACGAGTGCCATAGCCTGTATTTCAAGAATGGACATCTAGAACACTCATCTGCTGTAACACAAGTTGGCATTGTTCGGTTCTCTGGTTTAGGGAGGCAATGTATGGGTTTTGCCACCCTCCGTGGGTATTATACAGCCAAGGGCCACCGGTCACGTGCTTGGTCAGGCTGTAAGCATTTTTGCCTCATGTTTTCGAGGAGGCAGTCTTGCAGTGCGGCCTCTGCTGTTCAGCTCGTGGCGTTCTAGCGCCGCTAGACATTGGAGGGTCTTATCGGAGATGTCCAGATTGACATGCAACTGGGGCTTGCCTGCCGTAGCGGGCTATGGGGGCACATTACCTTGGCTCTCGTCACCCGGGCAGAGTTAGGCCGGTCTCCGCGGTGTGACTGGTTGGAGCATCTCAGCAGCGCGGGGCGTCTTGAGGTGGCTTCCATGCCGGGCCGTGAGGCCTGTCCTGCGCTGCAGGCCGCCAGTCATGGGGGGGAGAGGATGTGGTTAATAACCAGAATGACCAACCAAGGGCCTAGTCCATTGGAAGCTGTCCTGCTCACACTAGAGGTGGGCCAAGTTCACACTAAGCATAGGATGAGTGCGGTGTCAGTCATATATGGCGATTCATGCGAATATGCCAGATGTAGCGAATATGACATCACAGACTTGGCCAGTGATAAGACCACGGTTCATCTTTTGTCCCAAGACAGACAATAGTTATGGACAGGCTCTGTTTTGCAAAGAATAGTTGCTTTGTCTCGCTCGAGTGCCGCACATGTGTCTGTCGCGGTATAACAAGGTCAATTTTGTCTCCAACGCGGGTATTGTGCTCGGCCATTCCGTTGGCAAAGGGCTGCTGGTTTCTCCACCTGGCATGCGCGCAGGTGACCTGTCTGGATAAACTGCTGCTAGTGGTTTTGTTTGGCTACGGCTGGGTTTTACACACGTCGACATGTTTATGGGCTGGCGCAGCACTTGGTCATCAGTCGGTATCCTCGTACTGGGGATTTGCCACGGCTGGGTTGTTGACAAGTGTGTACATGTTTATGGGCTGGCGCAGCACTTGGCCATCAGCCCGTACCCTCGTACTGGGGATCATCCAGGGAAAAGGGCACATTAGGGCCTAGTCACCCCAGAATGATATGTACATAATGGCACGGGGTGCGTTAGGGTTTGTACCACACAGAGCTGGGGGCGTCTCAGTGGGCACACGCACTGTCCGTGCATTGTGCTTTGGCCGGTTTGTTTATTCTTTGCATAGGGAAGAGACATGTGGGGTATCTAATTGCTCACAGCATGGCACATTAAGGTGGGCGCAAACCTGTTTGTTACCCATTAAATGTTTTATAATAAATGCGTTGGGGCAACTGCAGCAGTGAAGGATGCTTCCTGAGTGCCTGGGACTTGAGGTTTAGTAGCACTCCCCAGGCCCACAGGGCTTTCAGCAGAATGGCCACAGGCTCTAGCAGGTCAAAGGGGGATTCCTGCGCAGTGCTTGTAGAATGTCACATCCATTAAGGGCATGTCACTACTAGAGTGGAAGCTAGGTGGGTAGGGCATCCCGTCCCTGCCTGCGCTGGCCTTACAGCTGTGTGGAGCCAGCCTCACCTGAGGTGCGCCCAGGTGGAAATCGTGTACTTCGTAATGTTCATGACCTATGCGGTTTGTGGTTCCTCCTAGCGGACCCACTGAAGGTGTACTGCAGCTAAACAGTAAACTTGGGATCTGGGATTCCATCACTTTTGAGGGTTTGAAGCATCCAGGGTCAGGGTTCTGTGCAGCTGTGATCCGTTGGCAGTTAAGCAAGCGGGGTGCGCCGTGTAAGTATCACTGCACAAAAGGGTGAGGTGCCTCCAATAGTGGGCACTAGACATATATTGTTTTAACCACATTGACACCATTAAGGTGTTCGCCAGGGTTTTTAAAGCAAAGTGGGTCTGTGCAAGCATCTGGTCAACGGGGCTAGGTAAGTGCACCCCAGAACCAGGGTAGGTGACATGTTCCTGCAGTTAAGCTCATATGCCCCGCCCTGTTAGCTACATTAACCCCGCTGCGTGGGGACGCTGTCAGCCAGCATAGTGTGCTACCGTCCCAGGAAATGGGGAACCAAGGTGCCAAGCACAAAAGGCTACTATGTATTAGAGCATTTGGCCCCTCCAGTGTCCACCACAAAAAAATGAACGGAGGAGGCAATTTTCCGCCGCTGGGGCTGCTCAGGCTGGGCAGTGTTCCAATTCTAAGGACTCCTCTTCCCCACGGACTGGCCGAGGATGTGAGGGCAGTGGGATTTGCAATGTTACCGGTATTTTCTCGCCCATACAGGGGCAGAAGGGTACCTTGCAGGAATCTGCATAAAGAGAATGGGGGGCGAGACCTATAGACAATGTGCACCGGTAACCGCAAGAGCGAGTTGCAAGATCAAAATCTCGCAGCGGCAAGTCAGCCAAGTGGCATGCGTCAGTTGGTTAGGCCAGAGTGTGTGCCGTGGCTCCAATAACGGCATGAAAGATAGGTTTGGAGCACAATCACTGACAATTCAAGAGCACACACTGCACCTCGGTCCAGTAGATGAAGGCCATATGCTCAGGTGCGGCTTGATCTGGTGGAGGGCTATGATTCCTGGAATAACAAAGTGCTAGGTCATTAGCTGGTTGAGCATCTAGGGTCACAGCTGGTTAGCAGGTATGTGTGTATCTGTGATCGAGCTTTAGTTAAGCAAGCCTGGCAGTTGGTGTAAGTTGTCACTCCAACGGTTGCTGTGACTGCGATAGTGTGCGCAAGGCGGACAGCCCTGTTCGCCAGGGTTTATTAACACAGAGGTCGGTGCACATGTCTGGTCAACCTCAACAAAGTAGGTGCACTCTGCTCCCTGGGCAGGTTACGGGTTGCTTCAGTTAAGCACAGCCAGAGTATATAGCCTGGTTGTGGAAGCGGTCTTCAAGCATGTGTGCTGCTGTTCCATGTATTGGGGAAACAGGTGTTAGGGAGCACGAACTGCTAGAAGGCCTGCAACTTCAGGTTGCAGGAGGTGGGAGCCACATCAGCTTGAAGGGTAATACAGCGATGTTTAAGAGTAGAGCTCCCTCCTGGGAGGCCATCACATTCTTGCAGCGCATGCGAGGCACTGGTACTTTCCCAGAGAAGGATAAACCGCGCCATGCGCTAGTTTGCAGAACAAGGGGCTTTGGCTTCATCAGGCATGAGCTATGCCGGGCGAACACCAAAGGTTAATTTGACAATGTTGGGGTGCACTTGGCACAGGTGGGCTTGGATCTGTTCCTACTGGACATGAATGAGGCCCGGGAAATTGCAGGTTGCAGTGAGAAAGGAGCTGTTTTGGTGGGGGCTCTTTAGGCGACGGGGGCCGCCTCCAGAGCTGTGGAGGAGTTACAGGGCGATCTGGAAGCAAATGGGTACAGAAGAGTACCTCTGCAAGAGCACAATAGGGGTGCCAGAGCCAAATCCCAGGAGCCTCATGGGAGGGTCCTGGAACAATTACGTCGGCGCCCCGTTAGTCCTTCGGGCGGTTGTGGGCCTGAACAACCGGGGGCTTGCCTTGCTACGCTCCGCCCTGAAAGGGGCGTGAGTAATAGGGACCAATGTGTCACGTGATCCAGTAAGGGGATCACCCCCATAAGGGTAGCGCTGATTGGTTACTCCACAGTGCTTGGCTCATCAGGCGGGCAGGGCAGCATAGGTTGGTACAGCTGCCTGCCCTTGGATCGCCCGTAAGATAACCCACCATATTGCATACTTTTGTATGGAATAAACCTGCAGCACTAATTTTCCCAAACAAAAGTTGTGTTGTGTATTTATTTATGCATGCATACTCTGTTGTGGTGTGGGTGGGGTGTGTTGCCAATAATGGGACTATGTGGCTGCCCGCGGCCCCGCAGGGGGCCACCCTAAACGGGCGGCCCCTTTAGTGCCATTTGGGCACTTCCCCACCCCCCAATGATGTGCGGGACTCAAGGAGGAGTCCCCTACCAGACGCGTCACTTCCGGCACGCAGAGGAGGTGGGGAGGTATTTATGCCTCCCCCGGCCATCTTGGCGTCCTCTTTGCGCCGGACACGCCGTCTCCCACCCTACCGCTTACCCGGCGTGGGGTTGGCAGGCGAAATACATAGAACGTTGTAATGTTTTCTTTCTCGTTGCAGGAGGAGTTACAGGGCGATCTGGAAGCAAATGGGTACAGAAGAGTACCTCTGCAAGAGCACAATAGGGGTGCCAGAGCCAAATCCCAGGAGCCTCATGGGAGGGTCCTGGAACAATCACGTCGGCGCCCCGTTAGTCCTTCGGGCGGTTGTGGGCCTGAACAACCGGGGGCTTGCCTTGCTACGCTCCGCCCTGAAAGGGGCGTGAGTAATAGGGACCAATGTGTCACGTGATCCAGTAAGGGGATCACCCCCTAAGGGTAGCGCTGATTGGTTACTCCACAGTGCTTGGCTCATCAGGCGGGCAGGGCAGCATAGGTTGGTACAGCTGCCTGCCCTTGGATCGCCCGTAAGATAACCCACCATATTGCATACTTTTGTATGGAATAAACCTGCAGCACTAATTTTCCCAAACAAAAGTTGTGTTGTGTATTTATTTATGCATGCATACTCTGTTGTGGTGTGGGTGGGGTGTGTTGCCAATAATGGGACTAAAAACGAGCACAATCAGGGGCAGCAGCAGGGCACACAGACGGAGCTGTGTGGTGGGGGAGCGACCTACCAGTCAAGGTCAGGGGTCGCTCTCTTCACCACGCAGCGGCCGCCATAAATGGGGAGGTGGGAGGGAGGAGCAGGGAATGGGGCAGCGAATGGGCAGTGAGGGGGCGAGGCCGCAGGGGCGGGAAACAGGCACAGAAAGGAAAAAAACGAGCACAATCAGGGCAGCAAGGGGGCACAGAAAGGAAAAAACTAGCACAATCAGGGCAGCAAGGGGGCACAGAAAGGAAAAAAACGAGCACAATCAGGGCAGCAAGGGGGCACAGAAAGGAAAAAACGAGCACAATCAGGGCAGCAAGGGGGCACAGAAAGGAAAAAAACGAGCACAATCAGGGCAGCAAGGGGGCACAGAAAGGAAAAACGAGCACAATCAGGGCAGCAAGGGGGCACAGAAAGGAAAAAACGAGCACAATCAGGGCAGCAAGGGGCACAGAAAGGAAAAAACGAGCACAATCAGGGCAGCAAGGGGGCACAGAAAGGAAAAAACGAGCACAATCAGGGCAGCAAGGGGGCACAGAAAGGACAAAACGAGCACAATCAGGGCAGCAAGGGGGCACAGAAAGGAAAAAAAAAACGAGCACAATCAGGGCAGCAAGGGGGCACAGAAAGGAAAAAACTAGCACAATCAGGGCAGCAAGGGGGCACAGAAAGGAAAAAAACGAGCACAATCAGGGCAGCAAGGGGGCACAGAAAGGAAAAAACTAGCACAATCAGGGCAGCAAGGGGGCACAGAAGGAAAAAAACGAGCACAATCAGGGGCAGCAGCAGGGCACACAGACAGAGCTGTGTGGTGGGGGAGCGACCTACCAGTCAAGGTCAGGGGTCCCTTTATACCTGTAAAGAAAAAATAACAAGATCCTGCAGTAGCCTTAAGAAGGACGATTTGAATTCACCGAGAACTTCCAGTTGGCTAAAGCGTCTTCTATAGAACATTATTTGTATCGACCCAGATTTCATTCAAAGAGTACTGTGAACAGAAACAATATGATTATACTAAGCCTAATATGTATATAACCAAAAGAAGTATATGCTATCAAATTGAGACAGTACCCACTAATGTTTGTGCAATGCCTAACATCACAAGGGAGGAAGGATAAGGCTTGGCATCAACCTCTCACTGACCCCCTGCTAGAACACGAACAAAAAAACACACAACATTTAACACATCTATATGGCATATGGTTGATCACTCTGGGTAATGTTCCAGGTGGAACTATTGGCAACATAACACACCATCAATTTGGTAAAAGCATTTGAATAAGTAGAAACATAATTGGTATAGTCTTTTGAAAGCAGATACTATACCACCTGGTATAAACAAAGTCTTAGCAATTCTTTTGGCAGAACGATATCCAGGAAATAATAATCTTTTAGAATATACACGAGCCTTTAAATCAAAGTACTAGCTCCTGGATATCAGTGTAGCTTAAACGGCTTGCAACGATACAAAATGCGGCTTGCCCCATCTACTGGCCAAACAGGAAAGGAACTGGGATGGCGGTGTCAGTGACACCCTTACCGCACCGGACACTCCAGAACACCAACTCCTTCGTCCTTGGAGTTACCATCAAACAGGATAATCTGCGGCGTTTCCTCCGTGTGTGCTGGCTTTCATAGCTTTCTGGGTCACGGAGCGACGTCATTTCCTGTGTGCGCGACGCGCCGCACAGGCTTCTGGGAACTGCAGTTTCCTTCTTACATATCGGGAATATGGCCGTGTATTCCATCCGGCCACCCTGCCTGCAGCGCCCGATAGACTGTGGCACATTTTTCCCAGTTCCACGCCCTCCTTCTCAGCCGGTCCGGAGAGGTGTCAGCGTTCGTTTGTGAGAGGTTAGTAACAGCACATCCCTCTCCCGAAGAACGCTGACACAAACCAGGTTTGCTTGGATATTTAGCGTGAAAAGACTTGATGCACTTTGGAGCATGCATTCCTGCAGCAGGTTCCCACGAGTTCTCCTCCACGCAATATCCCATCCAGGATACTAGGTACCACAGTCGTGAGCCTCTCATCTTGGAATCGAGTAGTTTATGTACTTCATACTCTGGCTCATTGTTCACCCATATCGGAGAAGGCTGTTTTCTGACTGGCGTATAAGAGTGTTTCAGAAGCGAAACATGGAAAACAGGGTGTATTTTCATGGACCTCAGAAGGGCTAGAAGCACCGCAACTGGAGAAATGATTTTCTTGATTCTATAAGGACCGATAAACTTCGGGTTGAAGAAGAATGTTTTTGGTAGATAACCATACCACATCACCCACCTGGTATATAGGATTTGGTTTCCGGTGTTTGTCAGCTTTTACTTTATATTGCACTTTGGCATCTTTTAGGTTACGGTAGGTATGTTTCAAGGTTTGCTGTATTTGGGTTATTCTGTTTTGTACCTCAGGCACCTTTTGATTGATCACTGGATGGATGAAAGGTATGAACCGAGGATGAAATCCGTAAGTGCTGTAGAAGGGAGCTATTTTGGTTGACTGATGTCTGGCACTGTTGTATGCTACCTCCGCCAGGCACAACAACTCAACCCACGCATCAGAATTCTCTTCAACGTAGCACCTTAAATACTGTTTCAGGGTCTGATTGAGTCTCTCGGTCTGTCCGTCTGATTGCGGGTGGAAGCTGGTTGGCTTAGAGGACTTCATATGCAAAGCAGCACACCAGGCCTTCCAAAACCGAGCTGTGAACTGTGGGCCCCTGTCTGAAATAATATTAGTTGGAAGACCATGTAACCGGATCACATGTTCCAGGAGCATCTTAGCCAGTTGTCCGGAGGTGGGTTCCTGTGCGCATGCAATAAAATGGCCCATCTTAGTGAGACTGTCTACCACAACTAGAATGGCGGTACAGCCTTTGTCTTTTGGCAATCCAACTATAAAGTCCAAGGAAATCATCTCCCAGGGGACCATAGGGGTTGGAAGTGGTTGTAGCAGTCCTTGGGGTTTTCCATGGTCTACTTTGTCTTGTACACATGTCTCGCACCTGTGTATTATGTTTTTTGTATCCTTTACAACCGAAGGCCACCAGAATTGTCGATCTATTCTGCCGAGTGTTTTATTGATACCATTGTGTCCTGCACTATGAGCATTGTGGCACCACTGAAACACCTCTTTGCGCAAGGTAGTGTTCGGCACTAACAGTTGGTTACCTTTCATAGGAAGTCCTTTGGTCAGGGTCCATTGGGTATGTTTCTTTAGCCATTCCTTCCAATAGCGGTTTTGCACACCCTGTGCTACTTTTTGCAGAAAAGAATCTGTTTGGAGAAGCCCCACTACTTGTTGTGGATTCAAAATAGAATGTTGTTGTTCAATCCTACTTTCTTGAATCGTTTCCTGCCTGGAAAGAGCATCAGCTTTTTTGTTTTCCGCTCCTGGTCTATAAGTAACGATGAAATGAAATTCAGAAAAGAAGAGCATCCACCTTAGTTGTCTGGGTGATAGCATTCTGGTGGACCGCATAAATTGCAGGTTACGGTGATCAGTATATACGGTCACCACATGTTTAGCTCTCATCAAGAGATGTCTCCAATCACTGAAGGCATCCTTTATTGCCAACAGTTCCTGTTCAGCTATGGTGTACCTTAGCTCCGCGTCTTTCAATTTACGTGACATGTAGGCTACGGGGTGTAATTGGCCAGTGGTTTTGTGCCTTTGGGAGAGAATGGCTCCGATGGCTACATCTGAAGCATCGGCTTCCACTACATAGGGACTTTCTGGGTCAGGGTGAACCAAAATGGGAGCTGTAACAAAGGCTTGTTTCAGGCTCTGAAACGAATTTTCTGCTTCCTTTGTCCAGAGAAAGGATACATTTTTTCTTAACAGTTTAGTGATAGGGGCTACTGTGTTAGAAAAATGGCTTATAAATCTGCGATAAAAGTTCGCAAATCCAAGGAAACATTGTATGTCTCTAACATTGGTAGGTCTTGGCCATTCTTTAACGGCCAGTATTTTACGCTCTGACATTTCCTGTCATGTGGGTGACAACATAACTCCCAGGAACTCTACTTTACATACGTGAAACTCACATTTACTGAGCTTACAGTAAAGTCCATTTAGTTGAAGTGCCTTGAACACTTGGCAAACATGTATATAATGGTCTTCGACGGTAGAAGAGTATATTAAAATATTGTCAATATATGCCACTACAAACCTTTCCAGAAACTCCCACAGCATCTCGTTCACAAAATATTGAAATGCTGCCGGGGCATTGCAAAGGCCGAAGGGCATTACCGTGTACTCGTACAACCCGTACCTAGTACGGAAGGCGGTCTTCGACTCATCGCCCTCCCTTACGCGTACCAAGTGATATGCCCCTTTTAAATCTAATCGTGTGTAGATGGTGGCTGCTTTAGCTTGCTCAAGTAAAACAGGTATCAGGGGTAAAGGATATCTGTTCTTTATTGTAACATTGTTGAGGGCTCTAAAGTCAATACAGGCTCTTTTTTCACCATTCGCTTTCGGTATAAAGAAAAGAGGAGAGGCTGCAGGTGACCTAGAGGGGCGTATAAACCCGTTCTCAAGATATTTGTCGATGTATTCTCTTAGATGGGTATTTTCCGGTTCAGTTAAAGCATACAGTCTCCCACAGGGAATTACTGCTCCTGGTTTTAGGTCAATCTGGCAGTCGTAATGCCTATGAGGGGGTAATGTGTCTGCTTGCTTCTCACAGAATACATCCTGGTATTCTGTGTAACATGAGGGCAGGGTAACGTCTGTTTCAGCAGCTGTGGCAATGCTATATTGTAACTAAACTTGTTACTGGAGTCAACACCTTGGAATAACAATGTTCCTTACACCATGAACTACTAAAGTCCACCTTTTTGTCTTCCCAATTGACAGTGGGGTTATGCAGTACCAGCCAAGGAAGACCCAGAATGACACCATACTGTGGAGCCTGAATGATGTTAAATCTCAAGCGTTCTGTATGTCCTTCCCCACAACACATTTCTAAACTATCTGTATGGAATTTTATAGGACCTGTACTCAATTCTGTCCCATCAACTGTTAATACTTCTTCAGGATTGTCTTTGGCAGTTAAACTAAGAAACAGTCTTTTAGCTACAAGGCTGTCCATAAAAAGCCCTGTGGCTCCGGAATCGATCATAGTGTCTACTCTCTGCCATCCTTTTTTTAGTCTTTAAATGGACTGGTATGAAGAAATGGTCTGAGGAAAGACCTGCCTTTTGTTTAATAGAAGGGATGTTCACACCACCCAAAGATCTCCCTTCTGGTATCCTTGAGTTTGTTAGTTTTCCTGCGTTGTCTCTGCGATAGCCACTTGCGGTTTCTTGAACCCTGCATTGGTTTGTGGTTTAGTTAAACACTCTTTAACAAAATGGCCTTTTTTGCCACAATACATACAGAGACCGTTTTTTCTCCTTATTTCTCTTTCTGCTTGGGTTAGTGGTGCACGCACCGCACCTATTTCCATAGGTTCAGCGGGGGACCCGGATGACCCCCCTACGGTTCTGTTCTTGTCGAACCGGGTAGGCCGTCATTCCGCCCTCTTCCTATCCCCTCTACGTTCCCCCATACGGTAGTCCAACCGTAATGCGAGATTGATAAGGTCATTACAGGTAGATGGCTGAGGATCAATTTGGGCTAATACATCCTTCATCTCATCTTTTAGACCTTGATAAAACAAGGCAGCCCTTTTTTCTTCTGGCCTCTGTGTTTCTGCCACTAAACGTTGGAAGGTATTGACGTACACTACAAGATCCTTGTTGCCTTGCTTTAGTTCTAGCAATTTTCTATCAGCCGAGAAAGAAGCTGCTCTGCGATCGAACACTGTTTCGAATTCTTTCTTGAACTCGTCTCAGTCATATAATAGGGGGTCATCTCGGCGTACAAAAGGTACTGCAGACTGAGCTGCGCCCCGGTTAGATACGAAATCATAAAGGCTACCCTAGCCTGATTAGTGGGAAAGGCCTTGGGTCTACAGGAAAAATGCAACATTATCTGGGTCATAAAGGCCTGTACTTTGGAGGCGTCTCCGTGGAAACGTTCAGGCACAGCCAAGGGTATGGGTGTGGGTACCTCCACGGTAAGTGGTGGGTGAAAAGAGGGACTCCCAAACTGCCATGGGCCCCCTCCTGTGTTTCGTCCAGTCTGGGCATCAAAGGGGTTTCTCTGAATTCTGTCTACCGTATCTTGTAAGGCCGCTGTCTCTGCCCTAGAGGCAGTGATATCTTTTTATTTATTTATTTAAGGAGTTTTATATAGCGCTAGCTGGACCCGAGGGTATCAGAGCGCTTCACAGCAAGTAGCTTATGTGCAAATAGGCAATACAGAGAATATAGAAGAACATAGGGGTTCGTGCCGGATAAGGATCAAACAAGGGAGTGATCGAACAGAAGGAGCATGGAGGGTGCAGGTCAAACTAGCATTGCATGCACATATAAACCACAAATGTTACATGAATATATAAGCAACAAATACAATAGATATATCAGTAAAAAAGCTTCTATAACGTCAGAGCATATTACAGTTCTGTCACATTACACAGGAAAATATATGCAGAGTGTCCTGGAAAGTGACTTGGTTATGGAAATAATAATCCACATTCCTTAAGTCGAGTATCCAAAAGGTTTTCTTGATCAAGCAATGCGAGTATCCAAAAAGTTTTCTTGATCAGAGTCAGTGTCACCGGTCACATAGTTGAAGTTAGGTGGAATGCCGGCTAAGGTACTTCCTTGGCTTCTAACGGTTTGCTCGAAAGCGGTCAAGGAGGAGGACTTTGAGCAGGTTTTTGAATTTTGGAAACGAGGGGATCGTTCTGATGTGGGGGGGGATGGAATTCCAGATTTTGGGGGCGTTTCCAGCAAACGATTTGGCCGCAGTTTTTTGTTTGCGAGTTTTCAGCGGGATGAGTAGCAGAGTGTTGGAGCTCCTGAGGTTCCTGGACTGGCTGGCCCTTTTGAGTTTGGCGGCTAGGTATTCCGGTTTGCCTGTGTGCAGGGCTTTGTGCGTGAGGCAGGCTATTCTGAACCTGGCTCGCAGCTCAATTGGGAGCCATTTAAGTTATCTGAGTGCAGGGGAGATGTGTTCGAATTTCTTAGTCCCGGTGACCATTCTGGCTGCTGCATTAAAGGTTGTTTTCAGGGGGGCGAGATGGGATTTTGCTGTACCGGTCAGGGCTGCAATCCCATAATCGATTCTGGAGAGCACCAGTGCTTGGGTGGCTTGTTGCAGGTCCTTGGGCGGGAGGAAGGGTTTTATTTTGTACAGTAATTTCAAGTTCAGAAAGGAACTTCTAGCGGATCTTGTAATGTGTTTTTTCATGTCCAGTTTCGGGTCTAGGGTGATGCCTAGAGATTTTACCGAATCCGCCAGGATGAGGTTACCCTTGAGGGCGTCAATAGCTTTGAGCCATTCTGCAATTTGGGGGTTTTCGTCTTTGTTGGAAATGAGGAGTATTTCCGTTTTCTCTTGATTGAGTTTCAGGTGATTACTTGAGAGCCAATGTTGAACCTCTCTAAGTGTGGCGTTGAGTCTCTGGATGTCATCAATGGAGGAGGTTTCCAGATATAGCTGCGTGTCATCAGCATATAAGTGGAAAGGGATGTTGGATTTCCTGAGTAGAGTGGTAAGGGGTTCTATGTAAATGTTGAAAAGCTGAGGGGAGAGCACTGACCCTTGTGGAACACCCCTGTTGACGGGGTGGATGTCGGACTCAAAATTTTTAATTTTTATTCTTTGTGAGCGGTTGTGGAGAAAGGAAGAGAACCATTGGAGGACCGTCTCTTCAAGACCAGCCCTTTTTTGTAGAACCTTGATGAGAAGCTTGTGATCGACTGTATCGAATGCAGCCGATAGGTCCAGGAGGATGAGAAGGCAGCATTGGTGTGAGTCGAGTGACTTGTGTAGGTCGTCTATGACATTGAGGATTGCGGTTTCAGTGCTGCAGCCTTTTCTGAAGCCCGATTGATGGGGATCTAGAAAGTTGATGTTGTCCAAGTGTTGGGTCAGTGGAGGAAGTACACATCTTTCCAGGATTTTGGACAGAAGCGGTAAGTTCGAGACGGGTCTAAAGTTGTTCAGATCCTCAGTGTCTAGTCCTGGCTTTTTCAGCAGTGGTGTGACTTGACCAACTTTGAGGCAGTCTGGTACGACTCCTGATCTCAGTGAGCTGTTAATGATCTTGCACCATAGCGGGGCTAGGACGAGCTTCAAGTCCTTGGTCAGTTGAGGGGGTAGCTGATCAAGGGCGTGGGATGAGGGTTTAGCGTTGGAGATTAGTTTGACTATTTCTGCTGCCTGAATGGGAATGAAGGAGGACCAGTGATTTGGGGGGTTCAAGGAATCGCTATCGTTGGTTTCAGATGCCTGGATCTCGTTGGAGGGGATGAGATTGGAGCCAAGTGAGAGATCGATCTTGGCGATTTTGTCATTGAAAAAGATGGCGAAGTTGTCGCATCGTTCTTTAGATGCCTGAGTTGAGGAGGTCTCTGGCTTAGAGGTTTGTTTCCTGATGATATTGAAGAGCTCTTTGGGTCTGTTTTTTGTGTTGTCTAGCGCAGAGCAGAAGAAAGAAGTCTTTTTGTTCTTAATGTGCTTTTTGTAGTTCCTGCGGGCTGCTTGGAGTTGATCACGATGGAGGGCGGTGGGATTGTTCCTCCAGATTCTTTCTGAGGCTCTTAGATGTCTTCTTTCTTCGTTGGTGTCAGTGGTGAACCATGATCTGGATGGAATGCTCCTGGGTTTCTTTAGTATCAGAGGGGCAAGTTGGTCCAGGGTGAGCGTCATGTTCGAGTTGTAGAGAGAGGTGAGTTCGATAGTTGGGAGGTGATCAGTGATGTTGGGGAGGAGCGCGCTTATTCTTTCTTCTAGATCCGCTCGAGGGATCTGAGCTGTGTTCCTAATCCATTTGGGGGGGTCCTGCAAGGGGTGTTGAGTTAGGATCGTTTGGTTGATGTGAAAAAGGATGATGTGATGGTCGGACCAGTCTACGGGAAGGATGTGGTCGATGGTGATTGCATTGCTTTCGGCAATAATTGCGTCGAGGGTTGCTCCTCTGTGGTGTGTTTCTTCTGAGCAGTGTTGGGTCAGGTTGTTTTCTAGTAGGAGGTTGTTTAGGGTTTGAATAAGCGGGTTTTTTGTTTCATTCCATCTTACATTAAGGTCGCCAAGAATTATGTTGTTTGAGTTTCCGAGTGAGCAATGGGCAATCAAGTCAGAGAGGTGTTCCCCGAATTCGGAGGAGTTGCCTGGAGGGTGATACAGGAGGTGGCAGAGAGATGGCCTGTTATCGCTTGTCTTGATGTTGACTGAGAGACATTCAAAGGAGCTATACAGGCAGGAGGCAGTTTCCGTGATGGAAATGCTATTCTTGTGAATGATTGCTATGCCCCCTCCTCTTTGCACTTTCCTGTCTTTGTTGATCATTGTGAATCCAGGAGGCACCAGCATGTCCATGCTGGGGTAGGAGAGATTGTTGAGCCAGGTCTCCGTGATGAATGCTAGGTCTATATCATGGGAGAGGATGGCTTCTGCTAGTTCGGTTGCATGTTTAGAGGCCGATCTGCAGTTTAGGAGCATGCAGTTAATGGGGGACCCTTCGTTGCTTGGATTCTTAGTAGATGGGGCCCTAGGTAGAGAAGTTAGGTGAGCTGGGGGTCTAGGGTCTCTCGATGGAAGGTGTTCTCTTCCGACTCCCGTAATTACTTGGATCATGGATTTCGGGGAGGGATTAGAGGGAGAGTCGTAGGTTGAGGCTAGGTATGCCGCTACCCGGGAGGAAAGTGCGGCTTTTGCTCTTCTGGGTCTCTCAGAGCGATTCTCAGTACCCGTTCTGTTGTTCGATGGCCAGGACCTGGGGGGGGCAGGGGGCCCACTGGGGGGCGGTGCCGTGGCACACCCGGGTTGGGTGAGATTTGGCGGTGAGGTGGGGTGCTGAGTGGGCTTTCGGATCGTGACCAGGTTGGATAAAGTTTCGTTCAGGCCTCGGATCAGGATTTCAAGCTGGGTTTCTAGGAGGATGAGGCGATGCGTCATGTTATCCAAGGTGTAAGGGGGGGTGCCTGGGGCAGTATTGCCCGAGGGGGAGGGGGGTGGGTCCCAGTCATAGTGGCTGTTGGGGGAGGAGCTGCCTGGTTTGTCTCTGGGAGGGATCATGGGCAGGAGGAGTGTTGGCTCATAACGAGGATTCAGCCTCGTGTGGCCTGGGGGCGGGGTGGAGCTGTAGGGAGACTGAGCTTGGGAGTAATGCTCATTCCTGGTTGGCTGGTTGGGGTGAGAGAGAAGGCAGGGGTGGGAGGGTCGTCCACCAGGGGGGATGGGATCGTTATTAGGAGGAGCATAGTTGCGGGAGGTGACTCGAGGGGGTGGGGAGGAGGTTTTCGAAGAGGACGCGAGAGGGGTCTGGCACCTCACCTGACGTGGAGGGCTCACTGGGGGGAAGAGAGGGGTCAGGCCGGGTCGGGTAGTGTGCAAGGGTGCCTTTTTTAGCGAGGGGAAGAGGGAGTCGAAAACCTCGAGGTTATCGTTCTTAGCCTGTATCAGGACTGTGCCATTCGAGTAGATGGTTATGGAGATGTTGCCGTTCAGCATCTGGTGGTTCGGGAGAGAGGTCGTCAGTTTGCGGCTATGGGATGTGATGGTAGTTTTGGAGATGTGGAGATGTGTGTTGAGGATGGTGATCCAATTGTCGGGTCTTTCAGTGTGGAAGATGAGATCCATTTTTATCTGCCCTTTGGAGGAGCAGTGGAAGGTGTCCACGATTAGTGTTTCGGGGTGCTGTCTGGATCAGTCTATGTTTGAAGTGTCTCTTCGCTTTACTTGTGAGGTTGGAGGGGAAAGTAATCGCGAAGGAGTTCGGCCCGTGGGGTTTCAGGTACTTCGGTGTTCTTGGGGTGGCAACCATTAGCGTGGCCGGGGGCATTGTGAATGGGTTCGGAGGGAGGCGGGATCCCTCAGGGGTGTAGTAGCAGTGTTGTCAGAGAGTGCTTTCTGGTCGGGTAGGGGGGGGTTGGGGAGCTCGAGGAATTGACTTCCCGGGAGGAAGGGTCCAGTGGTGAGGGGGCATGCGGCTTGGGGCTTCTCTAGGACCAGGTTTGAGAGTCTGTGCTGGACTGGTATATTGGGAAGGGGGCCTGTATCGTTAAGGGTACTCTCTATAGGTGGCAGGGACACCTTTGCAGAGATGCGACGGTGGTTCAGAGATTGGGTCCCGGGTGGGCTTTTTAGGGGACGGGCGTCTGGAGGCTGCCTACACTAACCAGTGAGTCCTTGGGAGCGTTGGAGGGGCGTTGGTTCGAGACCCTCTTGTGGCCGGCCCTTGTTTAGTCCCTGGTGGCCATTTTGGGGACAGGCACCTGGAGGCTGCCTGCACTGACCTGAGAGTCCTTGTTGCGATGTCCGGAGCGTTGGAGGGGCATTGGATCGAGACCCTCTTGCGGCCGGTCTTTGTTTAGTTTAGATTTGGCGAGATCTCCTGGCTCCCAGAAGAAATCAGGAAAGATCGGTGAATTCAGCCTGGGGCGGCCATCTTAGTGTCAGGCACTATAGTGCACTCAGGGTAGCCCTCGCAGGGTCGCTTCAGTCCTGTGCTCGTGTGCCCTGGGGAGCGGGAGCAATCAACTTGCAGAGACTAAGTACGGTCTGTGTAGTAATTCTGTCCTTGCTGGTGGAAGAATTGTATTTTTATTTATTTATTTATTTTCTTTCTTTTTTTTCCCTAATGGTCTTGAGAGTGGTGGCCATTACGGGGTCAGGCATAGTGAGATCCTGCTGTGTTGAGACTCGGGGCTCAGCTCCCGCTTCGGGACCGCCTATTTACTGTTAGGGGTCGGGCATGTCCAGCCTTACTGTGGTAGGGTGAATCAGGGCCTCGTGGGGTCTTCGTGCAGCCTTAGTAATCTGGGTTCATGGCGGCCATTACGGGGTCAGGCAGCGTGAGCTCGTAAAGTGTTGAGGCCCGGGGCTCCGCTCCCGCCTCGGGACAACCTAGCCACCGTCGAGGCTTAAAACTGACCCGCCTCACTGTGGTCGGGAGGATCCAGGCTTCGAGGGGTTCTCGTATGGCCCTACTGCTGAGCGATTTCGCTGGTGTCTTAGCGCCTGGCGGCCATTACACAGTCAGGCGTAGTTGCCTGCGGTGGCTGTGCGTCGGAGCTTCGACTCTGGGTCAAAGAATGTCTCATCGTTCCGGCTCTGGCATACCTCTCCGTCTGGCCCCCGGGACTCAGCGGGTTAGGAACGGATGTCGCCGAGGGTCGCCTCGCTGGCGCAGGAGCTCCGATGATGGAGACTTGGAGACCTGAAGCGTGGGTCCCTCTTGCTTTAAGCGTGGATCCCTCTCGTCCCTGGAGCTGCGTCGTGGACCTGAGCTTCCTCGTCCTAAGTTGGCCCGGTGAGCAGGTCAGTCGCACATCTCTTCAGGGGGGGCTGGAGGAGCTTGAGTCACAATGAACCGACCGGAAGAGGTATATTATTCTTTAGGCAGTTTATTCTGTCATGTGAACCTCAGTGGCCTCTCAGGATCGGTTCGTTGCTCAAATGGGTCCACCTATTGACACCCTCAATTCCGACTTGCCATTATAGCACGGAAGATTAAGGTGGTCAATCGGGGAAGGAAAAGAAAGGAACAGCGGGGAGGGAGATCTGTGGAAAGAAAGACTTGTTTATAAAACTGGCCTTAGGAAACAGCCTAAACAGATATAACATTTACTCATAGGTTTCCTATATCCCTTTATACCTGTAAAGAAAAAATAACAAGATCCTGCAGTAGCCTTAAGAAGGACGATTTGAATTCATCGAGAACTTCCAGTTGGCTAAAGCGTCTTCTATAGAACATTATTTGTATCGACCCAGATTTCATTCAAAGAGTACTGTGAACAGAAACAATATGATTATACTAAGCCTAATATGTATAAAACCAAAAGAAGTATATGCTATCAAATCGAGACAGTACCCACCAATGTTTGTGCAATACCTAACATCACAAGGGAGGAAGGATAAGGCTTGGCATCAACCTCTCACTGACCCCCTGCTAGAACACGAACAAAAAACACACAACATTTAACACATCCATATGGCATATGGTTGATCACTCTGGGTAATGTTCCAGGTGGAACTATTGGCAACATAACACACCATCAATTTGGTAAAAGCATTTGAATAAGTAGAAACGTAATTGGTATAGTCTTTTGAAAGCAGATACTATACCACCTGGTATAAACGAAGTCTTAGCAATTCTTTTGGCAGACCGATATCCAGGAAATAATCTTTTAGAATATACACGAGCCTTTAAATCAAAGTACTAGCTCCTGGATATCAGTGTAGCTTAAAAGGCTTGCAATGATACGAAATGTGGCTTGCCCCATCTACTGGCCAAACAGGAAAGGAACTGGGATGGCGGTGTCAGTGACACCCTTACCGCTCCGGACACTCCAGAACACCAACTCCTTCGTCCTCGGAGTTACCATCAAACAGGATAATCTGCGGCGTTTCCTCCGTGTGTGCTGGCTTTCATAGCCTTCTGGGTCACGGAGCGACATTATTTCCTGTGCACGCAACGCGCCGCACAGGCTTCTGGGAACTGCAGTCTCCTTCTTACGTATCAGGAATACGGCCGTGTTTTCCATCCGGCCACCCTGCCTGCAGCGCCCGATAGACTGTGGCGCATTTTTCCCAGTTCCACGCCCTCCTTCTCAGCCGGTCCGGAGAGGTGTCAGTGTTCGCTTGCGAGAGGTTAGTTACAGTTTTTATTGATAAAGGGGGCTCAATTTAAAAACAAGCATTGGCATAGCCAATAGGTCCCGCCTTTCGGACCTTTTTAAGTGTTTAGCTAGAGCAATTGGCTTTGCCAATGTGTTAACGTTATGTTGTAGAGCAGTGTGGCTGCTGTCTAGCATGCTAAAAGTTATAATAAAAAATATTATAAGCATTTCTGTTTCTGACTAACGTATAACGTTTGTACAGTTGATAATTGTGCTTGTTGTGACTTTGTCCATTTTTTTTGTAGATTTGTGTTGTTGCTATGTAGTTTGGCTAACGGTTTTTGGTGTAAAGGGGTGGTGAGTGAAGGTTTGTAAATTGAAGTAGAATGTCATGCTATTGGCGTTGTAAATGTTTTTTACTTATGTGTTTTGGAGTGGAGTGGATTTATGTGGTGTAGTGGAATTATGTGGTATGTTGTGCAGTGGAGATATGTGGTTTGAAATTATGTGGAATTTAGTGTCTAGGAATTATGTGGAGTGGGATTGTTCGTTATAGAAAGTAATTATGAGGCATGGTATTTTGTGTTGTGAAATGTTATGTAATGGAGTTTGATTATGTGGTGTGCTGTTTAATGTTGTGGTGTGATGTGAAATTATATGGTGTGGATTGTATATATGTGGTGTGTTATGTAATTGTGTTGTTGATTTGTATTATGTGGTTTCTTGTTGAATTAAGTGGTGTGTAATGGAAATGTGTTGAGTTAATTTATGTGGCATGGAACTGTGTGGCGTTGAGTGAAATTATGCTGATTGTAATTATGTGGCATGGTGTGGAGTGTATTTATGTGAGTTGTTGTTATGTGGTATAGATTGTTTTTATGTGGGGTGCATTTATGTGGTAGTGAGTAGAATGTTATTATGTGGGGTTGAATGAAGTTGTGCTGAGTGTTATTATGTGTAGTGTAAATATGCTGGGTGGTTTTGAATTGTGTGTTTAGCAAAATTAGAATGCTTAACTCCACCATGGTCCAAAGACATTAATTTTACTGAGCTCCCCTGAAGCGAGGAGGCGGCTTTTCAATCAAGGCAAGCAGAACAACTTCCACGAAATGTTTGAACCCCCTAGTACAATCACTCCTACTCAGGGAGCAAAAATATTAGAAACCAGTGGCGCATGTGGCTCTGTTGTTAAAAGTGCCTTTTAGTATTACACTAGTCAAACATTAAAATGTAACCCGAAAACTACAATCTTACATTTGATGCAGACAGACTGGCACATTCGTTATGCGACCTATGAATACGTGTGGCAACTATGTGTGTGTGGAATGAATGGACTTCATGAAGTTGGAGATATTAAACATGACAAACATGGCCACCTGCTCTGGTTTTTATAAAAGGTACATGCGTTGTGCAGATAAAAAATCTGTAGACGTTTAAGCAATTAAACAAAGTCGTTAGTGCGACAACCGGATACTTTCTGAAGCAAAAGGCAATTAACACTACAAGGAGCGCTTTATAGACAATTTAACTTCCTTAATAAAATTTAAAACGTGCATCCCTGATTACTTTAGCGCCCAATATGCCAAATGCCTATTCTGAATCATTCGTTTTACCTCCACATCTATTCAATGTAATAATAAACTTTTTATATGAAAAATTGAGTAAATAAGTTCTCTAAATAATTACTTGGGAGACTTAGTAAAACCAGGAGCCACCAATAATGTCCGTCGTTGACAATTCAAAACTCAGTTGTTTTGAAACTGTTAGTTGCCCTTCCCCCACCTACGCCACAGCTTCATGGGACTGCAAGATGCCCAGGCTTGTTGTTTATCCATAGGGAGATTTCCTAGACAGATCTCCTTTATTCCCAGGAAAACAGGAAGTGCTCTGGGGCTCCGGAAAATCTCAACACACCCTGGCTTTCAACCTCGAGTCTCCAAGAAGGGAAGGAGCAGATGGTTTTTCGACGGAGATGCCATCGAAACCAACGGAGGCAAACTAAGTATTTGAGAGTGAGGAAGAAGAAGTAAGGTGAATTAGAGTCAAAAAGAGAGTGACACCTTGCAGATAAGGGGCGTATTAAGAAACGTGTATCTGAGATTATGAGCACTTACAAACGGGATAAACTCCCCTTATCTGGTCGCATGGGCGTCCGCAGGGGGTGGCAAGGAGGGGCGCTTGCCCCCCCTTGGATCACCCAGCCGGCCGCCTTTTGTCCGTAATTTTGGCCTTTGGGGAACATCACTGTTCCCCTGTGAGAATCCTCAATGCCTTGACGGGGCCGCCTTGCACTCCTCTGAGCGCAAGAGCAGCTCCACCCCGCCCATTGTAATTCTGTATGCAGCTGATTGCCACATACAGAATGACAATGGGCCAGTCTGGCTGGTAAAGCGTGTGGTGGGCCTCCTCCAGCCTCGGGCATCCTGTCAGAAGGAAGAAATGTACGAAAACGCCCATGCTGTTACGAGAGAATCCAGTTAATCAAAATAAGGCTGTAAAAGAAGTTAAAAGGGTTATCGGTCTTTCACAGTCTCATCATTTTAGAACTGAACCATTTTCAATATTATATTCAACGAATCCATGGTTGCTGCTTTTTTATTGTATGCAACTAACAACCATTGACAAAGCCTATAGTTCTGGCTTGTTGTAGGTGTAACATTACCTGCTGTATTATATATCTGAATGCAATGACAGAAGCAGCAAAATACCAGTCGGGCGGCACACTATGCTAAGCACAGAATTTTAGCTTAGGTGTTTCAAGCTACGCCCTTAATTAAATCGAACAACCCCTTTGGAGAGACCCCCCCCCACTTAAAGCCCTGGAAACAACACCATGCCACAGCCACCTCACGTCCTGGCACTGTGCATCATGCATGACTCATGACTCCCAAAGTTTCAGATTGACTGTGTGCAGGGGCATCTTGAACACCTCCCTTTGCTTTAGGAACTACAACGAGGGGTGAGTTCCTGATGGGTCTCTTCTGTCTGCAACTCTGCAGACGAAGGCTCAGCTCATACTTAATGTGAAAAGGTGGGTGAGAGAGTAAGTGAAGGGATGGGTGGATGGCTGGATGGATTAGTGAAAGGGTGAATGGATGAATGAAAGGGTGAATGGATGGATAATGAGAGGAAGGATGGGTGAATGGATGAGTGAAATGATGGATGGATTGATGAATCGATAAGTGAAAGGGTGAATGGATGGACAGATGAATGAAAGGGAGGATGTAAGGATGGATGAGTGAGTGAAAGGGAGGGTACATGGGAAAAAGGTTGGATAGATGAGTGAAGGAGTGAATGGGTGGATGGATGAGAGAAAAGATGGATGGATGATTGAAAGGATGGATGAGTGATAGGGTCAATGGATGGATTCATGAGTGGATGAGTAGATGGATGGTTGGGTGGATGGCTAAGTGAAAGGGTCGATTGAGAGAGAAAGGGAGGATGGATGTGTGTATGCCTGAAAGGGTGAATGAGTGGAAGGATGAGTGACTAGGTGGATGGATGAGTACGTGAAAGGGTGGCTGGATGAGTGAAAGGGTAAATGGCTGGATGGATGAGCAAGACAGAGTGGTCAAAAAGTTGCCAGATTGGTTTTATTCACACCCAAACACCTTAGCGCCAACAGACTTTCCCAGTGAAGGCAGCATTACTTTCATTTTTCTCGTCTTTGAATGGCATTTTTTTCCTCAGGTGAGGAAGTTCACCATTCCTGGAGGTACTGCGATATCTGGTTAATGCGTGGTGTAGAAAATGTTTCATGTGATCCTTATCAGCTGTTTTCCTTTTAGCAGTTTATGAAATGTGTAGTGTACTGCAGCTTTATGTTCATGAATGTGGTCTTTTAAAACCATACTCCTTATGTTTTGTAAGGATCTAAGCAATGGACATTGAAACGGGTCCCTTCCGGGCCCTGTAGTCATGTCCTTAGCTTTTCAGGCAAAAACATACATTGATTTCTGAATAACAAGTGCACAAGCATTAAGGTAAGCATGTTGTTCCATGCTTACATTT
This sequence comes from Calotriton arnoldi, assembly GCA_963921515.1. Lineage (NCBI taxonomy): Eukaryota > Metazoa > Chordata > Amphibia > Caudata > Salamandridae > Calotriton > Calotriton arnoldi. The sequence continues at coordinate 2,521,512 of CAWUFW010001107.1, read as the reverse complement.
CACATACCTTACTTAGTCTTGCATTCCCTGTGAATGTTTGCTTTTTCCAGGAGGTTGTTACTGTTTTTTCAGACAGAAGATTACTCTTGTCTAGTGCATAATTTGAATTGAGTTGCTTCCAGGCGTTTATAGCGGGACACAATTGGATTGCATCTAAAGGCAGTGCGAGTTTCTTTTAGTGGTAGAGTATGGTGTTCAGTGGGGGAGAAGATGTGGCACTATGGCCAGAGCTGCCGAATTTGGAACTGGGGTACAGAATCCTGCAGGCTGCTTTCTGTGCTTTGTGAAACTAAGTGAAGCTGTGGTTCAAATGGAACCTTCTATGGGACTTTTTTGGGGTAAGCGTTGAGCTTTGGCTGTGATTTAGGTTCGTGCAACCACATTTTGTGTGTGCGCTATGCAGTCTAGCAGTTTCTGTCTCTCATATATAGAACAAAGTGTGTTAATGGTCATACCACAAAGACCTTAGTGTCAGTTACATATAGCATTCAAACTCCAGTGGGTCACCACTTGCATTCATCCTTTTGAGGATGATATGGCACACATCATGTCGGAGGATGGTGATGGCGTTAACATTTTGCCCCCCCCTGGAAAAATTTCTGCGGATGCCCATGTCTGGTCGGTTACATTTATCAGCCACCAAATCCCATGTTTCTGTAAAACAGTGGATCGAGTCAGACGGGGTAAACAACTAAGTTTGAGCCTCAGCGTCGGCTCAACATCCGGTGATTCTGGGCAAATCACTTAATCTCTCCGTGCCTACCAAATAATGAATGTGTCCTTGTATAACATAACTGGTGACCTTCGGGTCCGGTTCGCGCTATATGAAACTACAACAACAAAACAATGCCTGACCTGCAATAGCAAGATGAGAGGAGGGAAGAGAGGCCATCACACGCTGCACTGTGTGACGGCCGACCAAAATGCTCTCTGAGTGAAATCGCTGGAAAGAGAGCTAAACACACAAAGGAGGGACTTTTACAGAACTGCACCAATAAGAAGAAAGCATTTCTGAATGCCACAGATAGTAACCAATGACTATCGGTGGGTTTGCCAAACCCCACAGAAGAGATATAACAGGTCGAAGCCCGACCTAAAAATATAAATGTCACTTCTAGTTGTGAAACGTTTATAGTAGGGAAAAGAAAAGAGACCATGCAAAGACTGCCAACCAACATGTAATAGTGGTTTTAGAACGCATAATTTTTTTAACTCTCTATTGTATTTTGTCTTTTTCTTCTCATATTACAGTTTATCTGCACCATTTCTTTGTTGCATTCATTCTCTGGTTGTCCTTCAAGTGCTCAGATTTTTTCTCTTTTTTGTTCTGCAGTTCTTATTCCCCATTCAAAAGGATGATTACATAATCCTTTTCAGGCAACCACTTTTTTAAAATGTAATCTTCTGTTTTATCCCTTTCTCTCTGGCACAGATGTTCTTTGAGATTCATCATACCCTGCACTAGCTGCACAAAAGTATTTTACAGAAAGTATCTGCTCCATACAACGCTGGGACGCGAACAGAAATAGCTGCTTTTATAAAATCACTGTGCTGAGCATGTTTTTCAACGTACACACAGGCCACGGGTCTAATTGCGCCGTGAAGGTGTGAGAGCTATTTTTCCTTTTCTCACTTAAATGCATTAGAAACTGGGTTTACGCTAACATAATCTGTGTTAACACTGTCCTCCATCTTTAATCAATGTTGTTTTTCACTTGATGTTTGGTATTACTGTTTCTTGCTCTAAATAAAGAAATGCAAATTTACTCTAATGAGTAAAAAATCTTCCCAGAGACCTTTTCCCCACTGTGCTTAACAAAGGACGCTCTAACCGTTTTAGGCAGTCAATGTTTCAATTAGTAGGCTTGAATAAACTGTGAGAAGGATAAGATCCAATGTAATACTACTTTGGGAGAATCCGTGAATGTGTTTTGTAAAATAATATTTCCTCTAGCTTGTTCCCCATTGGTGCATACCCTGCGAACCATGTACTTGTGTAGAATGTATGAAAGTCTTTGCCTAAAGTCCTATAAAAGGGCGTGCATTTCTGAATATCTGAGAGCCCCCTACTTCCCACTTTTAGAAGACAAATCTATGCTGGATTTCATATAGAACTTTACTGAGTTCTTTGTACTTATGAATTGTATGCTTTGGCTCCTAAACTTATTAATGGCTTACTTCATGTATTTTGCCTAATTAATCGCCATATAAAATTTCAACTGATAATTGGAGTCTGTCATTCTTATTAGAATGTCTCAGTACTGATTTTGATCACAAGTGTATTAGTGACGGGTCCAATCAGGGAGTATCAAAGTCTGTATTGGGAATACATAGCTCACGGTCCTAGCCATTGGCATGATCATTTAAGACAGGTTTGCACGCCGACAGATCTTTACACTTTCACCGGCTCCAGGCTGGTGCCCCGCTCCCCTGTGCTCAGCACCATATTCCACAGCCCTCCCCCTTCATACCAAAGAGCGGCTTTGGCTCGGCATGTGCTGCCAGAGATAGACCAAGCAGTGCTTGACCAGCACATGTCCTTTCACAATCATTTCCAAATGATGGGAGCTGGGAGGACTGGCTCTTTTTGGTGTCCAATAATTCTGATGGCTCTCATGGTGAAACATATGTCCAAGCAACAGGTAAAGTCGTCTGACCGTAGTGCTCCGACACCTGAATTAAGCAACAAGACTGCAATGAATACTCAGAACACAATTTTCTAAACGTGATGTCAAAAGCCGACTCAGACTTTACTCTGCAAATGAAACCTTGAAACCATGTGCAAAGGCACTCCCTGGATTGCCAGCAGTTCTACAAAACCATACTAGTGTCAGGTTGTGCACAATAGAAATGTCCATAACAAAATCAGAATACAAATTTGAAGGTATCTCTCATAGAAGCTTGTGAAATTGTTGTGCGGGTGCTGATTTGCAGACGTCTGCCTATTCATGTTTTGTGGAAGCTTTTAAAGTTGGGGTGTGAAAATGTATGCCACATTTATTGCCATTCAGTTCAAACATATTGAAAGTGTATTATTGACTTAGGGCAAGGTGAACAGCCACCAAGGTAAATCAAAGTTTATGGGTTTATTGATCTGTTGCTGGCACTCCTAAGTGCTTCCCATCCCTCCATTTTCAGGGTGTCTCCTGGGGACGGGCCCAGGGACTGTGAAAAGGACTCCTTTCGTGAGTCGGAGTCTTACACATACTGCAGCCCCGGGTCTGATTCCTTTATGTTGCACTGTAGCTGAAAGTTGGCCGTTTTGCGACAGGACCTGCCCTGCTGACCTGCAGACTCCGGAACGGCCAAGCTTCGTGACTGCTAGTTGTTGACATGCACCCCTCAAACACTACCTCTGACCACCAGGCCTTACACACACTGACCTGCCGATCTAGCCAGGCAAGTCACCATAGCTGCTGCCTGCCGACATACTGAGAGGAAACACACAGATCTGCTCCACAGACAGCAAGAATATATTTTCATTCATTTCTTAAATTGGAAATTCGTTTTTTTGTTAGCCTCAAAGTGGCACTAGGTTTTTCACTATGTTGACAGGCAACAGTGATGAGGCTGCAAGAGCAACATAAGTGTTGCTAGGTTTAGAATAAAAAACAACTACATTCCTCTGTGGGAAGAAACATAAAGCAAACTCAACGCTTGCCTAAAGAAGCCTAAATCAAGCCCAGCACCGAAAAATCACAAATCAAGTAAGGAAACCCTTAAACGTGTATTCCCATAAAAGTATTTTATTTAAATGTCATTAACATGTATGAAAACATCTAATCATTATAGTTTGCTCATGTAACTTTGGTTAGTGACAGCCAGCAGCCTAAAACGCATATGGTTTAAGGCTCCTGATGCAACAGTTTGCAGGTTTTTCTTATTTACTTCTGTCTTCTTTTTCTTCATTTAATAGAAACATTATAGCATCTATTGTCCAAGGACCTTTAATTTTATAAACTAGATTTCTAATGAAGCCAGTGCATAATAGGTTGAGGATCATGAATATCAGGTGTATACCAATACCAAAGGCCCGGTTCTGTGGCCGGATGCAGATGGGCAGAGGCTGTGCGCAGTGGGGGGCTGGAGTTCAGTTCTGGTCCTGGCGGGCCCTGTACTCATGTCCTGACTATCACGACTGAAGGCCGTTCGTGGCAGGGTCTGGGTGCATAGGAAGTGGAATACTATATAAAAAATACAGGGGCATAGTCCCATTATTGGCAACACACCCCACCCACACCACAACAGAGTATGCATGCATAAATAAATACACAACACAACTTTTGTTTGGGAAAAATAGTGCTGCAGGTTTATTCCATACAAAAGTATGCAATATGGTGGGTTATCTTACGGGCGATCCAAGGGCAGGCAGCTGTACCAACCTATGCTGCCCTGCCCGCCTGATGAGCCAAGCACTGTGGAGTAACCAATCAGCGCTACCCTTATGGGGGTGATCCCCTTACTGGATCACGTGACACATTGGTCCCTTATTACTCACGCCCTTTCAGGGCGGAGCGTAGCAAGGCAAGCCCCCGGTTGTTCAGGCCTACAACCGCCCGAAGGACTAACGGGGCGCCGACGCATTGTTCCAGGACCCTCCCATGAGGCTCCTGGGATTTGGCTCTGGCACCCCTATTGTGCTCTTGCAGAGGTACTCTTCTGTACCCATTTGCTTCCAGATCGCCCTGTAACTCCTCCTGCAACGAGAAAGAAAACATTACAACGTTCTATGTATTTCGCCTGCCAACCCCACGCCGGGTAAGCGGTAGGGTGGGAGACGGCGTGTCCGGCGCAAAGAGGACGCCAAGATGGCCGGGGGAGGCATAAGTACCTCCCCACCTCCTCTGCGTGCCGGAAGTGACGCGTCTGGTAGGGGGACTCCTCCTTGAGTCCCACACATCATTGGGGGTGGGGAAGTGCCCAAATGGCACTAAAGGGGCCGCCCGTTTAGGGTGGCCCCCTGCGGGGCCGCGGGCAGCCGCATAGTCCCATTATTGGCAACACACCCCACCCACACCACAACAGAGTATGCATGCATAAATAAATACACAACACAACTTTTGTTTGGGAAAAATAGTGCTGCAGGTTTATTCCATACAAAAGTATGCAATATGGTGGGTTATCTTACGGGCGATCCAAGGGCAGGCAGCTGTACCAACCTATGCTGCCCTGCCCGCCTGATGAGCCAAGCACTGTGGAGTAACCAATCAGCGCTACCCTTATGGGGGTGATCCCTTACTGGATCACGTGACACATTGGTCCCTTATTACTCACGCCCCTTTCAGGGCGGAGCGTAGCAAGGCAAGCCCCCGGTTGTTCAGGCCTACAACCGCCCGAAGGACTAACGGGGCGCCGACGTAATTGTTCCAGGACCCTCCCATGAGGCTCCTGGGATTTGGCTCTGGCACCCCTATTGTGCTCTTGCAGAGGTACTCTTCTGTACCCATTTGCTTCCAGATAGCCCTGTAACTCCTCCACAGCTCTGGAGGCGGCCCCCGTCGCCTAAAGAGCCCCCCACCAAAACAGCTCCTTTCTCACTGCAACCTGCAATTTCCCGGGCCTCATTCATGTCCAGCAGGAACAGATCCAAGCCCACCTGTGCCAAGTGCACTCCAACATTGTCAAATTAACCTTTGGTGTTCGCCCGGCATAGCTCATGCCTGATGAAGCCAAAGCCCCTTGTTCTGCAAACTAGCGCATGGAGCGGATAATCCTTCTCTGGGAATGTACCAGTGCCTCACATGCGCTGCACGAATGTGATGGCCTCCCAGGAGGGAGCGCTACTCTTAAACATCGCTGTAATACCCTTCAAGCTGATGTGGCTCCCACCTCCTGCAACCTGAAGTTGCAGGCCTTCTAGCAGTTCGTGCTCCCCAACTCCTGTTTCCCCAATACCTGGAACAGCAGCACACATGCTTGAAGACCGCTTCCACAACCAGGCTATATACTCTGGCTATGCGGGCGGGGCATTTCATGCTTAACTGAAGCAACCCGTAACCTGCCCAGGGAGCAGAGTGCACCTCTTTGTTGAGGTTGACCAGACAAGTGCACCGACCTCTGTGTTAATAAACCATGGCGAACAGGGCTGATCGCCTAGCGCACACTATTGCAGTCATCGCAACCATTTGGAGTGACAACTGACGCCACCTGCCAGGCTTGCTTAACTAAAGCTCGATGACAGATACACACATACTTGCTAACCAGCTGTGACCCTTGATGTTCAACCCAGCTAATGACCTAGTACCTTGTTAATCCAGGGAATATTGCCCTCCACAAGATCAAGCCCACATGAGCCTATGGCCTTCACCTACTGGGCCGAGGTGCATAGTGTGCTCTGGAATTGTCAGTGATGGAGCTCCAAACACATTTCAAACCGCTATTGGAATCACAGCAGACATTCTGGCCTAACCAGCCGGCTCATGCCTCCTGGCTACCTTGCCGCTGCGAGATTTTGCTCTAACGCCAACCTCTTGCGCCTACTGGTGCACATAGTCTGTAGGTCTGCCTCCACTCTATTTATGCCGATACCTGCAATGTACCCCTCTGCCCCTGTATGGGCGGGAAAATACCCGTAACATTGCAAATCCCCCTGCACTCACAGTGTCGGGCAGTCAGGAGGGGGAGAGAGGTCCATAGAATTCGTTCTGCTTTCTTGCTTGGCCACCTAGCCCGCAAGCACCCTCGTCTGACAGCACCCTATCTGTTGTGTCGCCCGTGCAATGTCCGCACCCTGGCGCAGGACGTCCCGATCGACACCTCTTCTAACAGACTGCCTTCAGGAAGCTGGAGTGAATGGTTGTATGTGGTGCACTGACCATACAACCTAGGTTTGCTTTGAGAGGGATCCATTTGTTGCACTCAAAATAGTGGCAACGTGCAGTTCTATAGCATTCTACCCTGCACGGTGTGCCTGGACGATCCTAGACACCCCCTGTGAGCCAACCCGCTTTGACCCAAGATGCAAGGCACTACACCCGGTACACTTGGTTATCCCGGACTTAATTGCCCTCCCCCGGAATCGTGTGTAAAGGCACCCGGTCCCTGATTTACTTCCTAATAGTCTGTGTCACGCCATGCTCCTTTTTATTCTTTGTTCAAAGCAGTGAACTCGCTCACCCACGAGACCTGCTAGAAGCAAGTTTAGTATAGGCTGTACATGGAATTAAATTCCCCGCCAACTGCACAGAGGGCAAGCCACACTTACTGCTACTGGTGTCTGACTGATTGGCCCTTGGAGGCCGTGGCAGTACTGCCCGGTCAGCAAGTACGCCCACGGTACAGTTGTAATTTAATAACTCCTGGCGCTGACAACTGCAGGTGCCTAATACCGTGCTATGTGTATGCGGCCCAGGGAGCCTAAGGATAGGCTTGGTGTGGATGGGTAGTTAGCAATGCCTGGCAATAAGTGTAATGCCTTTGACAAACCTCTCCTGACTGGCATCTATGTCATTCTTAAACATATTCACAGTTTTGCCACATGTCACCCTTCTGGTTGGTAATATGGAACCTCCTACCCAGCATAAGCGGACAGTCTCGCGTTGCCTTTCACACCACCTGTGTATCTTGAATCACCCTCCTGTGTCACCTACCTCGGTTCTAGAGTGCACTTAATCCGCGCCGTTGACCAGAATTTCACAGGCCTCTTTGATTGCTAGACCCTGGTGAACACATTGATGGAGTCAATTCTGGTTTGAAACAATATATGCATTGAGCCCTCTATTGGAGACAACTCACCCCTCATGTGTAGTTGTGGAGTGACAACTACACCAGTGCCTACCCAAGTCACCCAACAGACAAGTAGGCCCTGACTACTTTGTGTTCTGGTGCCAGATATGGGAAGAGTCTTGCCTTCACTTGCTGCTCCCTGGGAAACGCACAATGCCCGTGCTCTGGCTGTAACTCAGCGATGCCCTCGTGTGGCAATGAACCCCTGGTCAAATGAGAGTGCCACTCCAACTAATTAAACTTACACCTTGACCATGGGTGGGTGGAGTCGAGCTCTCCCCAAACTTCTGCTGTTGGAACCCACGGACACGCCTCCTGTCAGTTCAAATTAGTAATTCCTGGCACTGACCACCACAAGGGGCTCCTGCTGGGCTGTGTAAGTGCGGCCCAGGGTGACCTTGACGATCGGCTAGGTGTGGATGGGTGCTAACATTACCTGGCTGAAGTGCAATCCCTTTGACAAACACTACTGCCAAGATGTGCCACTCAGGTAGAAGAAAGAGTTATCCAGCCCACCTTTCTTCCTGTCCCAGTTATCTGGGTAAATTGTGAAAGATGCACATTTGAAATGGTAACGGATACTGTAACTTACGCCTGCCAATGCTCTGCTCAGAGCAGCCCGCTAGACAATGGCTTCCATTGAAAGGTGGTGCCAACAGACCTCCTAGCACTAAAGGCGGTACCTCTTAGTAGGGCTCTACTCTAACAAGTGCCCCATGCATCGGATACCGCCTCCGGCTGCAAGCCGCTCAGTGCTACTGATGCCTTGGCGCTTCATGCCCCACAGCCAGCTTACCCTGCTACAATGCGCTCGTGACTGGGCCTCAACAGTGCGGCGAAGGCGCGAGACTTCCTAGCCTGACCTTGGCTCTTCACCAGGCTCCCATGCAAGAGCCATCCACAACCTCGTGGCCTAAAACATTCGCCCTGTAGGGCGGATGCGAATTGACTGCAGGCCACTCCTAGGCATTCTCTACCCATGTTGTAAATGGAGTTTCAGGTAGGCTAGGGTATGCACCTAAGCCTGGCCGAAGCCACCCTTCTAGTCGGAGAAGGGAGTGCACACTATGCTGACTCCTGCCCACCCCTTAGGTGGCTAGGCAGAGACTGGCTATCCCAGAGGCAGTTTAAATTTAATGTGCCATGCGCACTCCCACAGTGGCACCTGCAGCAGAGATTCCATACCAGGCAATTCTAAATACCCTGCGTATCGTCCACCCAAGAGAGACTTAGTACCATCTGCCCCTATTACCCTGTGCTACCAAACCTTATCATGACATCACCGGTATTATATAACTCACTAGGTCAATCAGGCCACCGTCCTACAGCTCAGATAGCACAACCCCGTAGTTGTTGGCAGCAACTGTACTTCGCATAACAGCACAGAGTAAATAAAAATTGTGCTTCCCCCCTTGGGCCGGTAACTAACATCCAACAAGTCAGAACCTGGTCATGAGATCCCAGTTTCCTAGGGTAAAACAATGATTGTCCTGCACCATTAACAAATGTGCTACATGCCCGCATGACCTAGCCCCTTGGTGCTACAGTGGGCAGACACCCCCTGGAGGCAGTGGTCTTACCAACTCTCCTCCGAAATAAGCAGCTATAGGGGCTCCAGATCTAGGGTGTGAGAAAGGTCTTTCTGACGTAGCCCACCCACAGTTTATACGTGTAAGTGACTGGCCCCCAATATGGTGTGACCAAAACAAGGCTGAAACAAAGGAGCATGAGGCCTTAAGCAATGGGGTCTTTGTGTACTGGAAACATTACTTAGCCCCACCAAGAACCATGGACATCTCCTGAATGCGGGTCACCAGATCGTCAAAGAAATATTGATGGATTAGAGACCTATGCCCCATCCAAACTGCCGAATTAAAATTGGCGAGAATAGTTCTATGCAAGAAAAGCATTGAATGACCCGCTCAAAGCCAAAGGACATATCAAACCACTTATGTCTACTTAGCTGAGAAGGATGTAGCGATGCCCCTTATCGGTATTAGTGAATGGAGGCATTATTCATTCCCGCACATACTCAAGCTGAAGTTATCGAGGCGCCTTGCATGAGCACCCGTCACGTGATACCATGACCTACGCCATATTACAGGCAGTTAGCTCTACATGGCAGTGGCCCCCGCCAATTATTACACAAATTAAGCCCCTGCTCTCAAACTGGGAGAGGGAAAGTGCAGTGGGCACAACTATCTCTGGGGTGGCACCCAATTAATTGCCCGTGCGACAAGCTAACCAAAATATATCCCAGGCACAAGGCAGCAGGCGCGCACCACCCGCCACCAGAAACTTGGCCCCCTCGGGGCACACGGCAGCCCCACCAGGAGAGTACGTCGCCAGCATAACCAGACGACCTCAGAACCGGAGCGGCGCCCTTATACAACTGCAAGCATGGTACTAAAAGCGAGGCATGAGGTGCGCCTTAAATATTTTCAGGAGAAACCCATTGAATGAGGCGTTCATAGTACTCTCAGGGCAATGCCTTTGACCGTCCCATAGCCCTCCAAAATTCGAAATCACTGCCGCAAAGCGTAAACCCTGGCCCGTGGCGCAGTTCCCAGGCCGCGACTCTCGCCTTGTCCCCCAGCCATGTGGTGGCCTATTTAGAACCAACTAATTAGTATACAGTGATGGTAATTTGGCAGTATACTCCCTGCTGAGCCGTCTCCCTGTACACTATGCCACATTTGGCCCAAGAGCCTACACCACATTTTCCATACGGAATACCTATTCTTATAAAGCCAGGTTCAAGCATCCAAAAATGAGGGCCTTTGTCCATCTGATGGCGACATGTGCTCCAGCACGCAGCTCGCCCCAGGGGATCAGCATGAATATCAGTGCAGCCCAACAACCCAAACATCGATCAGAAACTACGATAGACTCATCAAAATCGAGCTGTACTGCATAAAATGTCTTAGTGGGGGTAGGGGCCCCTAGTTTAGAAGGGGCTGTAGACAATCAACCAGCGCAAGATCCTTGCACAGGTTTGGCACCACACTCCTTTACACTGTTGAGCAATGAAGCTACGCCAAGGTATAAAACGCTATGCTTGAGCGCCAGTTACATACATATTCAGCACAACTATCCTTGTGCCCACAGCGAATGAAAAGCAAGGCCTTAGTGGAAATGTGCTACGCTCACCAGTCCAGGTGCGTCCCTCCTAATTGCAATGTTTTGCAGCATGTACGGAATCATGGGCTGAGTGGAAACAGCACCCTATCTGGCTCATGGCTTAATAATGACCAGACTTCCCCCGTGTCTGGTTGCTGCCACACAGTTCTACCCCGAACCACTGTCCGGAAATTATCAGGGAGAGCAACCCCCAGGGGAATTGTGGTTTCCCACTATCTTGATGGAACGGAAGGAAAACCTGGTACTCCGTCCCTACCCCAGCCACATTCACCAAACTGAACTCAGCCTACCTCATTCTTAACTGAATCAAAACTGTAACCTTGTGTCTGGCATTCCTTTCTAGCACAGCGAAGCCAGCGAGGACAAACTGCCGCGCCCGACGCCGCAACACAACCTATGCTGCAACAAACCAACGCATGCATCAACAGGGCCCAAGGCCAGACTGACTTTGGGCGAAAGGAACCTGCATTTGTGTGCCCTAAAAGTGGCTAACCAGCGCCGGGACTCGACATGGTCCCCACCCATCATTACAGCTCGATCCGCAGGCCACTTACACCCTCCAGAGAGGTCCCATTCTTGACGATGGCACACCATCAACCTCAAAGGAGCAACCAGCTTGACGGGCTGTACTTTAAATAAACAATGTCAGTCTAGAATAAGTGTTGCTCCCCAAGAATGCACCACTTTCAAAACACGTATCAAAACCAGTGCTTGGCTGATGTCGGGGAGGGCGCTGAGGACAGGGCAGCTAACATCGTGCCTTGCCGCCAAGACCCCTCCCACTGCAAGCTCCAGGGCGTGGGCACCATGCAAGGTTAACTCGCACCGAGGAGGCGTGTTGGAGAACTCCTGCCTATGGCAACGAATGAAGCAGCTAGTTCTGATGCCAAATCCGCCACTAGCAGTGAGGCTACCCCACCACAAGGCCCGCTCCCATATAGGCTCCCAACTCAGCAACACGACGCACCGCCCGCAGTACTGAACACGGATATGTTCGTAGACAATGCACGGAAGCCACAAGCACCCGCCCACACCGGGCATGGTGGTGGTTAGGGAGACGGTGCAATAATGCGCAGGTCGCCAGCCCCAGGCGGCCGCAGTCCCAAGCCCGGACATCGAGAGTACGCAACACCAGTGTGGGCACCCGCTCAAACCTGGCCAACTCCGGGGTGGGCGTGATTATACATATATAGATCCGGGCAGCAACTCCGCACCCTCATACATGCACTGCAGGCTGCGTGGGAATCCGGGCCCAAATACATGTAGAGGACAAACAGCAGAAATGCTGCCGACCACATAAATATAGGCCTTCGTCCTCGGACAGGGCAGCGGCACGCCTCCTCCTATTAAGGTGTGAAGTGTGGGGGCGCCCGCACCATGCACTCTTGCCGCCAACTGCTTTTATTTATTTTATTAAATTAGGACAAGCCTCAGTGGCGACGCACGAGGGTGACCTTTCAGTATGACATGGGATTCACCCCCCCCCGGCCCACCAGGGGCTGGGGATCCCAAATTGCTGGGCCCCCTTCGCCCGGAGGAACCGAAATAATAAGGACCTCGCCCCTTATTTTTACTCAAAATGTAGCCCCTCAGCACCACCCCCCACTGCGTGGTGGGGTTGGAGAGGGAGTGTCCCGGTAAAGATGCTGCTCCTGCGCAAGCTATAAAAAGCCATGAGCCAAAATTTACCAATGCAACTTCCGTTGCACTTTGGTGGCGGCCGGCGGAAGTACGCGCCAGCTACCAGCAAGACGTCAGCAGATCCAACCCCGGGAAAGCAAGCACAAGACCAGTCAAAGGCATGTCAGAAGTGGGGTCCGAACCCACGCCTCCAGGAGAGACTGCGGTATTAACGCAGCGCCTTAGACCACTCAGCCCTCCTGACCACAAAATACTTTAGCAACCGGAAAAGTAACATTAAACAATTTTCGGTTACAGCCTGCTGGCCACAGCTACGATACCTGCCCGATCTTTCAAGCGTGGGGAGGTTAAGATCCGGACGGAAAGTGCCCCCGTGACAGCACAGCAGGTTGCAATGCAATTCCTCAATACATGTTGCTGTGTCCCTCGGAGAGGAATATGTACCGCGGCGACGAATCGTGCGGTGCGGCTGGAGCTCGCCGTGCCCTGGGGGGGTCAGAATCCCCCACTGGCGTGCCATGAGACCTTCGTACCGTGAGGCCTGAAAGGTGCAACCGGCCCAGCCGTCTAGAGAATAGCGGGTGACAAAGGGGTGTCGCACGCAGCGCTGTGCCACCCAGCCCACCATGACGTGCATGCACGAACACCTGGCAAGCGTCGGAAGTCCCTGCACCCCAGGATGCGCGCCCACCCGGCTCCCGCTTGCCCATGGCAGCCCGCCGTGAAAACACCCCCCCCGAACCAGCATCGGCCGCGCCCCTGGCGGTGTCTGCACACCCGGAGGCGCGCCCACCTACGGGCCGTCAATCCACCAATTCCTGAAGGGGGATCGAGGCCTTTACGAACCACCCGGCTGGCTCCCGCCTGCACAATCGCAGTCCCAATGGTGCCTCAATCGCCACTGGAGCCCTGCTCGACCCCCCAGTCATGCTCGGCCTGCCGGCCGCAGCCCTGGGGCCCACCCAGCCTGCAACATAACCGCAGTGGAAACCCTGCGAACACCTACACCCCCCACGCAGCACAGGCCTGTATGCCCGCACCGGGAGGCAAGCACCGCTCCTGGCTAGTGGACCGGCCCTCGTGGGAGCAGGCAGCAAGGGCCCTGCTGGCCAAGCTACCAGGGAGGGGGGTACACAGCGCCCGTTGCGCTCCAACCCCCGCCCCGCAATAAACGCTCATACATCCCACGCCGCTCTGAAACGGGAGCCTGGCCAGACTCCTGGCCCGTTTCGCCCCGGCGCACGACATGTCCGAGTGAGGACTAGGCCATAGCTACTGGCCTATGCATGCCGGGAGCAGCCCAAACCCCCACCTCGCCCTCAGGCATGCAGGAGCCTCGGCGATGGCCGGACAAGGCCACCCAGCCTGAGGGACTGCCCCACTGGTGGGGATAGGAGGGGGGGGACAACTCACCGCGCACACTGTTCCTGGCGATCTCGGCAGACGTTGTGTCCGGCGGGAGGAGCTGAAACCCTCCCTGGTTCAGGACGAGCGCTACGCCCCCCCTTCGGGTCCCACCACGCTGATGACCCGTGTGGGACCCTGTCCCAGTAACAATCCCTCAGGCCCAACCCCGCGGGGCCCGCTGGGTTGTGCCCGCGGTCGGGGCTGAGGTGAGGGCTGGGACGGGGGCAGGTTGGGGGATGATAGCACTCACCTCACTAGCCAAAGCACGGCCTCGGGGCATCGGACAGCAGCAACCCGCAGCATGACCGACCAGACGGCGTGTCCGGCGCAAAGAGGACGCCAAGATGGCCGGGGGAGGCATAAGTACCTCCCCACCTCCTCTGCGTGCCGGAAGTGACGCGTCTGGTAGGGGGACTCCTCCTTGAGTCCCGTACATCATTGGGGGGTGGGGAAGTGCCCAAATGGCACTAAAGGGGCCGCCCGTTTAGGGTGGCCCCCTGCGGGGGCCGCGGGCAGCCGCATATTAGCAAGACCCACGTTAAAATTATCGCCGTTTTAGCGGCAGGAAACTGCCGCTAAAACGGCGATAATGGGCTTGCTAATATGCGTTATGGAATTCAATAGAAGCCCAGGTTAGATGTCCTGCACATCTAACCTGGGCTTCTATTGGAATTCTATAACGCATATTAGCAAGCCCATTATCGCCGTTTTAGCGGCAGTTTCCTGCCGCTAAAACGGCGATAGTTTTAACGTGGTCTTACTAATATGCCCCACAAATATTCGTTGTAAAAACCTCCTAAATTCTCTGGGGAAAAAACACAGGAAACGTGACGTCATGGTTATGAAAGAAAAACTAAACACACTTAAATTGGTCAGTCATGGGTAGCTGTGCAAACCATAACTCACACCACACGATGCAATGTTCATGGCCTCACATATGATGACATAGTGAATGGCGTCAATGATGACATTATTGATGACATCTCAAATTATATTAAATGGCATCTCAGGTGACATCTCAAATGACATCATTGATGACACCAACAATGACGTTACTCTTGTTGGAAGTTATGAGGTTTTTTAAAATGTGTGTTAATGTTTAATAAGCAGAGGAAACCACAACATACCCTTACAGATTTTTCAGTGAATTTATTTGTATGGCACACATTACGGTTGATTGCTTATTATCATCAGGGCCCCTGAAATTATGCGGCAGGGGGCACCAAATTATGTAGTAGGGTTGACTAAATTACGCAGCAAGAAAAAGCAAATTATGCAACATGATACTGCACATTTTTTGATACCAATACTTTATTATTTTGTAATTTTTACACATGGAAATACTGTCTGGGCAAAGATTTCCCCTCATTAGTACCAGTTTAACAACCAAATACTGGAAAAAGGAACAAGATGATGAACCTTTACAAAGGGCCTTCCACTGCGCGAAACCACGTCACTGCATAGTTAATAACTTTTGATCCGTTTGAGCTAGAAACAATTTTTTGTTTGTTAAAATTTGCAGTTTACCCAGCAGATAATGGAATATGTGGCAAATGTGGCAAATCCATAAATATGCAAAAGAAGAGGTGCGACCGCGGAATCGCATAAGTCCAGTGGACTTGATTATTATCCACTGCGGTCATAGCCGGGTTCTGGTAACATGATAAATCACAAGGCCAAATGCTCTGCGCTGACCCCTGACCATCGAACAATGGGGCCCGTTTGCAATTAGCATATTTAGGTTTTGTTAACCTTTCTTGATCACACCAAGAATTAAAAAAATATGCTTGCTAGTTGATCAAATGCCAGCACTATCAGTACTGTAGGTTCTGTTACTACAACCTATATGCATCACACACTTGGTATATATCAAACAAAAGGCACCCTGGAAACATGGTTATGCAACACTGTGGGGTCGATTCCGATGTCGGCCGGAAGCGCACCTAACAGTATTCGTCCGGAAAAAATACCAGCCGAACGCGTGTTTTCCGACCGACTCGAACACTCTACAGAACGAACAAGTACGATGCGCATAACAGCCCAGATTCCGAGCGAGCCGTACTTACCCATTCCAGCTCCTGTTCCCCGCCCGAGCCGGATCCGTAAACGCCGAATCGAGTCGCACGGAACCAAATACACAGCACCTTCCGGCCGGACTAGTACGATGCGTCTTCCGTACGCGCCGAACTCGTCGCTACGTCCGGCACGTTTGAGCATCCGGGAGAGCTGCACATAAGCTCCGATTCGCGCCACAAGACGATCCACGGCGACGAGACGAACAAGCCAGCGACGAGTACGAGTCGAAGCCACGAGAAACCCGAACGAGACGACCCAACCATGAATCCCATCGCGCAGGTCCTACCAATACTCTACATCTATTACCGGGACCGGTACGGACGCGTACGACGCAGACGGTAAGTCAAACACCCACAACACAAACAAACGACACGTACCCGAAATATGTCACACACACATAGGGATGCACAAATGACGTACACTAGCAACAGCAGAACCATAGGGGCGGGATGGCTATCACCAATGCCATACACACCCATAGGGGGATGGATGCCTACCACTACTACCATCCCCACCCATAGGGGGCTGGATGCCTACCACTACTACCATCCCCACTCATGGGGGGCTGGATGCCTGTCACTACTGCCATCCCCACCCATAGGGGGCTGGATGGCTGTCACTACTACCATCCCAACTCATGGGGGGCTGGATGCCTGTCACTACTGCCATCCCCACCCATAGGGGGCTGGATGCCTACCACTAACACCACCCCTACTCAGGGTGGGCTGGATGCCTGTCACTACTGCCATCCCCACCCATAGGGGGCTGGATGGCTGTCACTACTACCATCCCCACTCATGGGGGTCTGGATGCCTACCACTACTACCATCCCCACTCATGGGGGGCTGGATGCCTGTCACTACTGCCATCCCCACTCATGGGGGGATGGATGCCTGCCACTACTGCCATCCCCACCCATAGGGGGATGGATGCCTACCACTACTACCATCCCCACTCATGGGGGGCTGGATGCCTACCACTACTACCATCCCCACTCATGGGGGGCTGGATGCCTACCACTACTACCATCCCCACTCATGGGGGGCTGGATGCCTACCACTGCTACCATCCCCACACATGGGGGGCTGGATGCCTACCACTACTACCATCCCCACTCATGGGGGGCTGGATGCCTGTCACTACTGCCATCCCCACCCATAGGGGGCTGGATGCCTACCACTAACACCACCCCTACTCAGGGTGGGCTGGATGCCTGTCACTACTGCCATCCCCACCCATAGGGGGCTGGATGCCTGCCACTACTGCCATCCCCATCCATAGGGGGATGGATGCCTACCACTAACACCACCCCCACTCAGGGGGGGATGGATGCCTACCACTACCACCACCCCTACTCATGGGGGCCTGGATGCCTGCCACTACCACCACCCCTACTCATGGGGGCCTGGATGCCTGTCACTACTACCATCCCCACCCATAAGGGGATGGATGCCTACCACTACCACCACCCCTACTCAGGGGGGGCTGGATGCCTGCCACTGCCACCACCCCTACTCAGGGGGGGCTGGATGCCTGCCACTATCACCACCCCTACTCATGGGGCCCTGGATGCCTGTCTCTACTACCATCCCCACCCATAGGGGGATGGATGCCTACCACTACCACCACCCCTACTCAGGGGGGGCTGGATGCCTGCCACTGCCACCACCCCTACTCAGGGGGGGCTGGATGCCTACCACTACCACCACCCCTACTCATGGGGGCCTGGATGCCTACCACTACTACCATCCCCACTCATGGGGGTCTGGATGCCTACCACTACTACCATCCCCACTCATGGGGGGCTGGATACCTACCACTACTACCATCCCCACTCATGGGGGCTGGATGCCTACCACTACTACCATCCCCACTCATGGGGGCTGGATGCCTACCACTACTACCATCCCCACACATGGGGGGCTGGATGCCTACCACTACTACCATCCCCACTCATGGGGGGCTGGATGCCTGTCACTACTGCCATCCCCACCCATAGGGGGCTGGATGCCTACCACTAACACCACCCCTACTCAGGGTGGGCTGGATGCCTGTCACTACTGCCATCCCCACCCTTAGGAGGCTGGATGCCTACCACTAACACCACCCCCACTCAGGGGGGGCTGGATGCCTACCACTACCACCACCCCTACTCAGGGGGGGCTGGATGCCTGCCACTACCACCACCCCTACTCATGGGGGCCTGGATGCCTGCCACTACCACCACCCCTACTCATGGGGGCCTGGATGCCTGTCACTACTACCATCCCCACCCATAGGGGGATGGATGCCTACCACTACCACCACCCCTACTCAGGGGGGGCTGGATGCCTGCCACTACCACCACCCCTACTCAGGGGGGGCTGGATGCCTGCCACTACCACCACCCCTACTCATGGGGGCCTGGATGCCTGTCACTACTACCATCCCTACTCAGGGGGGGCTGGATGCCTGCCACTACCACCACCCCTACTCATAGGATGGGTAATGCATGACACAACCAGCATACGCCCACATAAGGAATAACAGAAAATTACATCCCCCCCAACACCATGACAAGCGTGTGTAGTCTGTGTCAAATGCCTACAACACTGAACATGACATTGAACATACAATGTGACCCACTATCACATGTGTCACACATAAATGTGTGTGGCCTCCACAATGCAAGCAGACGATTGACCACTGTGGCCATGGGGTCGAACACCCCATCATCACAGTGACCAACAGGTAAGTGTGGGGTCCATAGCTGATGCACCTCTTGAACAGTGTGGCCATGGGGCCTAAAGCCCCATCACCACTGTGACCAAAAGGTAAGTGTGGGGTCCATAGCTGATGCACCTCTTGAACAGTGTGGCCATGGGGCCTAAAGCCCCATCACCACGGTGACCAAAAGGTAAGTGTGGGGTCCATAGCTGATGCACCTCTTGAACAGTGTGGCCATGGGGCCTAAAGCCCCATCACCACGGTGACCAAAAGGTAAGTGTGGGGTCCATAGCTGATGCACCTCTTGAACAGTGTGGCCATGGGGCCTAAAGCCCCATCACCACGGTGACCAAAAGGTAAGTGTGGGGTCCATAGCTGATGCACCTTTTGAACAGTGTGGCAATGGGGCCAAAAGCACCATCACCACGGTGATCATAAGGTAAGTGTGGGGTCCATAGCTGATGCACCTTTTGAACAGTGTGGCAATGGGGCCAAAAGCACCATCACCACGGTGATCATAAGGTAAGTGTGGGGTCCATAGCTGATGCACCTCTTGAACAGTGTGGCCATGGGGCCTAAAGCCCCATCACCACAGTGACCAAAAGGTAAGTGTGGGGTCCATAGCTGATGCACCTCTTGAACAGTGTGGCCATGGGGCCTAAAGCCCCATCACCACAGTGACCAAAAGGTAAGTGTGGGGTCCATAGCTGATGCACCTCTTGAACAGTGTGGCCATGGGGCCTAAAGCCCCATCACCACAGTGACCAAAAGGTAAGTGTGGGGTCCATAGCTGATGCACCTCTTGAACAGTGTGGCCATGGGGCCTAAAGCCCCATCACCACAGTGACCAAAAGTTAAGTGTGGGGTCCATAGCTGATGCACCTCTTGAACAGTGTGGCCATGGGGCCTAAAGCCCCATCACCACAGTGACCAAAAGGTAAGTGTGGGGTCCTTAGCTGATGCACCTCTTGAACAGTGTGGCAATGGGGCCAAAAGCACCATCACCACGGTGATCATAAGGTAAGTGTAGTCATGGTAAAAGCTGCGAAAGCCAAACTGTATGGATGAATCCTGGTCACACAACAACAAACACATCAGTGGCATAGTAGTGCTTGTGTCCCATAGCAACATAGATTGGGCGGGGCAAACAGTGCAGTGTCACAGAAACATCGTTTTGGCCATGTGCATACAAACATCACCCATGGGGGACCACATTGTCAATATTCACAAATAACACAATGACAGAAGTGACCATCATAATGCTGAGCCACATATCTGCACCAATGGACACACAAATGTAGATATCCTGTGGATACTGTCGATGTCAGGTGAACAAATACCATACCATGGCATCAATGGGACATACAAACCATGATCATTGTGCTGACTGATGACCTAGGAGTCCCAGGGACAGCTGGGGAAAGCCACCAAACAACATACAGACAATGGCACACTACAGAAATGCCAATGCAGTGGTGCAAATGCACAAACACAAACAGGCAGACTCACACTGCATTTCAAACACAACAGGTGATGGGGGTGTGCCAGTGTCCCCAGGCAACCACACAACACATGAGGAGGCCTGAACTCCAATCACACAGATGTGTATACAGTGCCATACAAAAGTTACTCATGGATCGGATACCCCTATGTGGGCAATCAGACCTCGTCAGCTGAGAGGGAGGCCAAATTACACATGTCACACAAGCTTGTAGGAACAGCAACTAACACAGCAAGAGACAGACCCACCACAGCACTACCCCCAGGGACCCCACATTGTGCTGACACTAGCCTGCATGACAATCCCACTGTGATGACAAAGGTAGATGTCGTTCACACTGTGAACCACAGCCATGTGTCCTGAGCAACAAACTACCATCACACCTACACAAGTTCCAATCAATCAGCACGGCCTGCCAGCCAAGGCCAATATGGAGGTAGGGGTCTAGCCGTGCAACAACTCACAATTGCACACTCAACACCACACACCCTGATCTCCACCAATGTGCAGCAGTGAAGCTCACATGGACTGGTGACAGTGCACATGCACCCATGACAATCCCAGGGGTGGTGGGGGAACTAAGGTGCAGATACCCATCACACATGGCCAGTCAACAAGACTCGTCAATGTCTGACACACAGCACAGTACGCCGTACATGGGCATGATGTGAAATCCACCACAATCAATGGGATCCTGGCCATAGTCACACACCTACGAAGAAGCCAAGGTGACACACAAAGAACACACGTACACAACTTCCAACATTGCAGCTCTGACCCTGAGGAGTGGCAGCAGTCACACACACACCGTGTCACAATCACTGAAAGCTACCACAAACTGAAATTCACATGACTTGTGTAAACAACAAGTGCCAAGGGGAATCCTGAATGTTTCCCATCACCGTTTGCCCACATCCCCAGCCCTGACAACAAAGACAACCTGGGATGACAACCTCATGAACATTAGTTTGCCATGCAACCACATCACAGAGAAACCAGGTCCAAGATGCTGGATGAACACAGACCAACTCTGCAAGCAACACAAACAGGAACATCCCTAGGGACACAGCCTGGGTAGGAAAAGGGAAGGGAACACGCACAGACATGCTTACACAACACACAACACGGGCACACGCAATGTCACGGGATTACACACTGCCATGAGGGCACTCCACTCCTGTGGAAGGTCCGCTGTGCAAAACCTTGTCTGTGCACGACTCAAACATGTCAGCAGGACACTCCGTCAGTGAGTCAACAACTACAACACACAGAAGGCTCTGTTCACATCAGCCTGGGTACGGGAGTGTCACGTCAGTCATCTGCATACACCCAAAACACATGTCAAGCCAGGTGCACTGTATACACAGATGAGTCCTTCAACATTGATGTGCAAAACTGCATGTCCAGTGGAGATGGGCACACAGTCAGGGAAATCGGAACATTGAACAGTGGTAAGCCCACCAGATGTGCATCAGTGTAAGACAAAGATGTTCATTTACAAATGCAAAATGGACATCCCTGTGTCAAATGCTGAACATTACACCCTCAGACTGCAGCAAAGGATGCCATAGATCCAGAGTAGAACAGGACACATATCCCATGGACCACATGGAGTCCATCACAGTAACACTTCATTTTCCTGATCTGAACACTATAACAACTGCAAATGCAGGATGCCACTCATCTACATCATGTACATCAAAAGAAACACCTCAATTAAACAAAAAGAGGCTTTATTCAGCTAATGTAAAATTAAAAGTTGACGTCCAAAAGAAACTAAGGCCAATGGCCAGTCCAAAATCCATGTCCCAACAGGGTGACAAGTGACAACTGGTTACCCATTGCTTGCCTGCACTGGTACAGACAGGGGACATCCCCCTTGGAGGGGCATACAAGGGGCAGGCCAGGCACCGCAGGGACAGGATCAGGGGATGGCAGAAGGAGGCAGTGAAGGGGTGGTGGGTGCAGGAGTGTCACCGGCAACTGCAGTGGAGGTGTCTGACTCAGCGGGGGCCAGCACCACCGTGCTACACAAGTCAGTTGGTGTGGGTGCTGCAACCACTGCAGTGGGCTGGTCTGATGAAGTGGACTGGGTCCCCACTGCAGTGCCCGAGTCAGACGGGGTGGTTGTGGACTCCACTGCAGTGCATAACTCCAAGGGAGTGGAAGTGAGGGCAGATGAGGTGGGCAGGACAGAGGGGGGGGACCCGGTCCCCACACCAGTGGCACCAACAGGCAGAGCGTCTGGGTTGGGGGTGGAAAAGCAAGTGGCAGGGGGGGAGGGCCTAAGCAGTCTGGGGATGCAGTATCGGTGTGTGGGGGAACCTGGGGCAGGGTGTGGCGGGTGAACCTGTGTAGTGGTGGCCTGGGGGATGGAGGAGAGAGACTGGGTGGTGGAGCTGCGTGGTGGTGGTGGTGGGGTCTTGCTCTTCCTGGTCCAGGGGAACTTCCTAATGGGGTCCTGTGTCTGCCTGCGCCTGGGGGAGGGTGTCCGGGGGCGAGGGGCACTCCCCTCTGTGTGGGTGGACTTCCTCTTCCCCCGGTATGCTGGATCAGCAGGATTGGAGGGGAAGAGGCCGAGGTCACACAGGAAGAGCTGCTGTGTAGGTGGGGTAGCAGGTGAGGTAAGGGAAGGGGTCTTGGAGGGAGAGGATTTGGAGGACTGCGGAGTGACTGTGGATGCCTGTGTGTGTGTGTGTTCTCCATCCCCTGTGTCTGTGGTATCAGTCCCCTGAGGATGCTTGTGTGCACGTCTTGCCTTTCTCTTGGGTGTGTCTGTGCTGCTCGTGTCTGTGTGTTTGGGTGATTGTGCAGGTGTGCATGTGCTTTGGACAGGTAGGGTGGCAGGAAGTGTGGATGGGGCAGAGGTGGGAGGGGTGAGGGACTGTTGGAGGAGGGACACTGCTGCCGTCAGGGAGGAGTCCATGGACCTATTGCTCCTCTGTAGGGCAGACATACCTGTCGAGATGCCCTCCATGAACGACACCAGCTGTGTCAACAGAGTGGTGTGTGCATGGAGGACAGTCAGCATTGCTGTCTGCCCTACATGGAGCTGCCGAAGGAGGTACACAGACTCCTCACTCAGGGCAGCAGGGGACACAGGGGCAGGGGGTGCGGTGCCTGGCACGAAGGAGACACACTCCCGAGCACGGGAGCCTCCACGGACCTCAGGAATGCGAGCCAATGGGAGGGCGGTGGTGGTGGTGGGGCCAGACAGACTAGCTGGGGTGTGGTGGCTGCTGACACCCGCCTCCACAAGGGAGTCATCCTCCGAGCTGCTGTGGTCCTCAGCTGAGGTGGATGGTGCTGAGGACGCCTCAGTGTGGCTCCCCTCGCCCTCCGTGCCACTGGGTCCCTCTGACCACTCGTCGGAAGCTGACCCAGTCTGGCTCCGCTGCTCCTCCTGGTCCATGGAGCTGTCCCCTCCTGTGGCCGTGGATGTATCTGCAAACAATTAGGGAAACAGACAAACATCAGTCACCTGCACTGACCGCACACACCACAGTAAGCACAGCACATCACAGAGCAAGCCCTGGCATCCTTAGTTGAACATTGCCTAAAGTCCTCACACAGATTTGGGGAAGCCAATTGTCAGTCTGATGGTCAACCATGGGACTCACACCCCTCCTGCCCTTGCACCCATCTGTCTGGTGCCTGTCTGATGGTAAGACCCCAGTGTGGACACATGCACCACCTACACAGTTGTTGGACATTGCAGGGAACACGGTGAAGTATGTGAACATGCACACAACACATCTCTTGCCACTGAGTTAGTGCAGGTGTCCGGATGAAGGGCTGGCCAGAGTCTAAATAGAAATGCATGTGATGCATACCAGCACCACACACCATGATGCACCCATGTCCGGATAGTCAATGCCACTATGGGGTGCATGTTGCACATGTCACTCCCCTGCAGGATCAGTCTTAGGAAGTTTGATGCCATGACACAGGCATGCGTGCAAAGTCATACATCACTGTCTCCAGTTACATGGCCATGGCAGCCAGCCAACAACAGTCTGCACTGTGTCACAATCATAGGACATGGGGAATGCAAGTTATGTAACTGACAAGTGCACATGTCCATCCCCCAAAAACAACATCATCAGAACTACTATTTGTCCACGTCATACCAATTGGACATATGGGGGACATGAAACACAACTCTCTGAACATGAGCACCTCACAGTGTGCTGTGAATGAGAAACAGCTGCCTGAAAGTCACAGTCGCATACACCTGTGTGCACAGTCAAGTGATCAGACACCTATAAATCACAGAAGTATCGTCTATCATGGTCACATCTCCGCTGGCATGCTGAGCCCTAACCGATAAACATACCAGTAGTCCTGACAACGAGGACACAGCACAATGACACAGAGGCAGACACCTGAGGGAACATTTCACTGATCACAACATGCCAGATGGTACACGGGAGTGGGAGTACAGAGTGAATTGTATGCCCTGGAGTAGGCATGACTGTCCAGCTCCACCTGTAAGAGGGATGAGTCCTGGACAGTAGGCAGGTGGCTAAGCATGTGTGACACACTTGATACACATACTCCTGAGGCCCAAACATTGTTCCCACCAGCAGCATGGGTGTGTGCCAAATTCCCCAGGGACATGTGGTGATTCAGATCAGCAAGTGGACCACATATCAAAGTTACACCCAGATTACATGTCAGAACATAGGCATTGTGTAAGCAATTGACCCACACATGAATCCCACAACATAGTCACGGGAACAAATGCTGTCCCCCACCTTGAGCGAAGCTAAATGCAATGACACAGTCCCCAAGTGACACAATTTCCTGACTGTAAGGGCCACACATATGCGTATCAGAGGAGAAGTGGGCATGTCACAAATGAGTGACATGGGTCCTGGACCACATGACTGATGTACTGTGGAAGTTTAACCAGGCCAGAGGAGGGCACATAGCATTTCAGACAAAGTGCACAGTGCAGTCATGGACTCACCCCCTCCTTGCTGCTCTCTGGCCTTCAGCTGCCCATCCAGGTCAGGGAAGACCACCGCCAGGATCCGGAGCATGTGGGGGGTCAGGGTCCGGTGTCCGCCCCTTCTGCGAGGAGGCGACAGCTTCAGCTGGACCCTTGCGATCCTCCGAGTCCAGCCCCAAAGGTCCTGCCACCTCTTCTGGCAGTTGCGGATCCTGCGCCTGTAGACCCCCACGGATCTTACTTCCCGGGCGATGGTCAGCCAGATTTCCTGCTTCTGGTGGGCATCAACCTGTGAGGATGAGAAAGTGAAAAGGCCATTACTACACAAGCAACATATCCGTGCATCACACAGTTGGATATACATGTCTCAATCACAGGGGCATTTGATGTACATAGGCAGTGCAACAATGGCTATGAACAGTTTGCTAGCAGTCACTACATGGTATCATTGCATGGGGAGTAAACCTTGTTGGAATGCACTGTTACTGCACTGTACTTGTTCAGTGCATGTAACTACACACTTTGGGGTGTGACAACTACTCAGTGAGCATGCTAGCCAGTGGTGTGCACACTGTAAGTCCTGCTAGTCAGACAACATGCACAATTGGTAAGGCAGTGGACAGCACACTCACCTGCTCCCCTGGTTTCCCATACAGCTTGCTGTACTGTGGAAGGAGGCTGTCCAGCAGGGCCTGGTTCTCCTCAAGGCTGAAGGCTGGGGCTCTATCCACAGTACGTGCCATTGCAGTAGCCAGAGGATGCAGAGACAGCAGCAGTGTTGTTGGCAGATGTCATCCTGGAGCATGTAGTGCAGGCAAGTGAGCTCTCAGGGGAACAGCCAGCATTATATGTGTGCTGCAGAGGCAGATACTGTCCCATGTGTCCAAAGTGATAGGTCCAAGTCGTTTGCATCTTCTGAATCTGACCAATCCATGGAATAGCAGCACTAATACACGCCCACAGCATCCTTCAAATCTTCAAATTCATGACATCCATGATTTTGCAACATTGTTGTGGCTGGCCAACTGAATTCACTGCATCAGACTCGTTGGAGCCACGAAAACGCGTCCGTTGCCATGCCAGGCCCCAGCCAATGCGTGCGCACCGTTCGGTCCATTGCTGTACAACGCGTATTTCGGGGTACAACGCGTACCCGCACACATCATATGCAATGGGCCGGCCGGGCACACCGATCGGTCCATTCCTGTACAACGCGTACACGCACACAACACATGCATTGGTCCGGCCGGGCACACCGATCGGTCCATTGCTGTACAACGCGTATTTCGGGGTTCAACGCGTACCCGCACACATCATATACAATAGGCCGGCCGGGCACACCGATCGGTCCATTGCTGTACAACGCGTACACGCACACAACACATGCATTGGTCCGGCCGGCCACACCGATCGGTCCATTGCTGTACAACGCGTACCCGGGATACAACGCGTACCCGCTCACATCCAATGCAATGGGCCGTGCGGGCACACCGATCGGTCTATTGCTGTACAACGCGTACCCGGGATACAACGCGTACCCGCTCACATCCAATGCAATGGGCCGTGCGGGCACACCGATCGGTCTATTGCTGTACAACGCGTACCCGGGATACAACGCGTACCCGCTCACATCCAATGCAATGGGCCGTGCGGGCACACCGATCGGTCCATTGCTGTACAACGCGTACCCGAGATACAACGCGTACCCGCTCACATCCAATGCAATGGGCTGTGCGGGCACACCGATCGGTCCATTGCTGTACAACGCGTACCCGGGATACAACGTGTACCCGCTCACATCCAATGCAATGGGCCGTGCGGGCACACCGATCGGTCTATTGCTGTACAACGCGTACCCGGGATACAACGCGTACCCGCTCACATCCAATGCAATGGGCCGTGCGGGCACACCGATCGGTCCATTGCTGTACAACGCGTACCCGGGATACAACGCGTACACGCTCACATCCAATGCAGTGGGCCGTGCGGGCACACCGAACGGTCTATTGCTGTACAACGCGTACCCGGGATACAACGCGTACCCGCTCACATCCAATGCAATGGGCCGTGCGGGCACACCGATCGGTCCATTGCTGTACAACGCGTACCCGGGATATAACGCGTACCCGCTCACATCCAATGCAATGGGCCGTGCGGGCACACCGATCGGTCCATTGCTCTACAACGCGTCCCTGGACAGGTCACACGCATATATTACCGTGCTGGTCACTGGTGAACCTATGCCAGCCACATATACTTTCCAGGGACTCAGGGGCACACCTACAACACCACACCCAGTCCACACTGTATCTAAGGCATGTGTGGCAGCATAACCTTATCTGTGTATGGGGGTGAACATGTGGTTTTTGGGGTGGCACTTGGGGGCAGACACACCCAGGCTGTGCACGTGTTCATGGGGACAGGGTCCTTTGTGTGTTGTGCACCTGACCACTGTGGTGTGCAACTTTTCATTTTTGAGCATGTGTCATGGTCACATTTCCAGGTTGTGTATGTGTATGACATGTCACATAACCCCAGGCTCACATGTGGGAAGGCATGTACATCACACGGTGGCCCATTGCCACAATAGTGATGTCCCTCCGCAGTCTGTGTGCATGTTGTGTTTCACATGTCTCTGACTCCATGTGCACAATGGGAGACAGTCTCCACACCCACGTGGTTTGTGCATGAACTTTGATGTTGTGTGTGTGTGTGTCACAGATGTCCATGTCTGTCCTGCAGAGGCTACAGGGGCCACTACCTGTGGGTGTCATGTTTGTTTTTCTGACGTGTACATGATACGCCATGTCATACCAGTGTCCATGTGGCAAGACAGGGTCCCTGGGAATCTACCTGTCAATGAGCTGTGATGCCTGTGGAGCATCTGTCCAGACATGTCACTGTGGTATGTGTGTGGAACGTGAGAGCAGTAAATGGGTACTGTGACACAGCCTAATGGTTTCCCATAGCACACCCTGGAACCTGTTGTCAACACTTGTTGAACAGAGATGTTAGATGATGTCCATGTAGGTGCCATATATGTCCAAACAGAACGACACACACATCAAGTACTTGTGTTTGTTAATTATGTATCATGTGAAATTGAGTATGGTGAACGGCACATAGGTGGGGTGACTGACAATCTTGCTTTCTTCACCTATGCACTGCAGGGCTCCTGCTGTCCATCGACCATTCCCAGAGCTGGCAACGATGGTGGAACGTGACAGCATCCGACGGTACCCCTTCACCAGGCAGCTGATTGAGGATTTGGCAGTGCGGTTGGACCCACATTTGCAGCCTGGCCGGCCGTATCCTACAGCGCTGACCCCCAAGGTGAAGGTGATGGCAGCCCTACACTTCTTTGCCATCTGTACCTTTCAATACACTGTGGCATCTACTGGTGGGATGTCACAGACTATGTTCAGCCGTGTGCTACGCGATGTTTTGGGGGCAATGTTGAGATACCTGAACCAGTACATCTATTTCCCAACACGTCAACGACTCACTGACGTCAAGAGTGACTTCTATGCCCTGGGGAGGATGCCACATGTAATTGGCTCTATTGATGGGACACATGTGGCTTTGATACCACCACAGGCACATGAGCAGGCATACCGGAACCGTAAACATTACCATTCGATCAATGCTCTGGTGGTATGTCTTGCAGATATGACCATCACACATGTGTGTGCCCGTTTCCCCGGTTCGGCACACGATGCCTACGTGATGAGGAGTAGTCGCATCCCGAGGATGATGTCACAGATGCCGAACCAGCGTGCCTGGCTTGTTGGTGTGTACTGACTTTGTACCATTGTGTGTGTTCTGCTATGTTGTTTTCGGCACACATTTTCAAATCGGCTAATGTGCAATTGTCTGTCTGTAGGTGACTCGGGATACCCCAACATGCCGTGGTTGCTGACACCCCTCAGGAACCCTGTGACACCAGCCCAGATGCGCTACAATGAGGCACATGGTCGGACGAGGAGGGTGATTGAGCGGACCTTTGGTCTCCTGAAGAGCCGCTTCCGCTGCCTGGACAAGACAGGAGGGGCCCTCCCATATGCCCCAGCAAAGGTGTGCAAGATTGTCATCGTCTGCTGCATGCTACACAACCTGGCAGTGCGGAAGGAGTTGCCTCTCATCCTGGATGACGATGACCAACGTCCGCCACCTGTGGAAGATCCTGGCCTGGGTCACGATGCCAGTGAAGATGAATGTGAGTCTCCAGAGGGTTGTAATGTCAATGACTTGAGTTTGCATGATATGTGTGTGTGGTGCTCTGGTGCTGTTTGAGTGTGGCCATGTGCTACTTGACTGGATGCGTGCAGCGATGTGTCCTTGCAGGTGGTCTGTACTGCCCAACAGTGTTGACATGCTAACTTGGTTTTGTGTAGTTATCTCGTGACATGTATTAGACATGAGTATTGCCGTTCTGTGCTGTTCTTCAGTGGTTTTGACTGTGTGTCATGTCTGTCCTTCACAGGTGCTGCCGGAGTTGTTTGATCAACTTGGATCCCCCGAATCCATGATTCAACTTCCAAGGTGGAAGCAGTCGTTTCCCTACAGGTGATGTGCCACACACCCCTGGACTTTCTATCTTCTGCACTTTTTGACTTTGTGGCCACAGCCAGGTTGGATTAGCTTGCATTTGTAGTGGAAACAACATGTTGCAAATGTGTATTAAACCTGTGCTTCACTTTGGGATGTGCGTTGTCTGTAGTCACACATCTGACTGACATTTGCTTACTGCACCTGTAGTCTAGTTGACACAGACTGTGAATAGGTGGCGTGTCTGTGCATTCCACTGTATTTCGTTGCAACATCAGTATAGGTGATGAGTCTGATGGCCCTGGTGTGTATGTGTTGTGTGGCCCTAGTGGTGTGTCTCCCTCATATGTGTCACGTCGCCATGACTGACATGACGGTGTTGGACTTGCTGTTGCAGTTAGCATGCACAGTGTCATTTTTCTGATCACCATCTCCATGACAGAGAGCACGTTGGAATCACAACAGAGGCAGATATGGTGTATTGGTGAGTTTATTTACATACAGGTGTGAGGATGGTGCACAGGATGGTGGGTGCTGTACATAGAAATTGGAATCCAAAGTTCCCATGTGATTCGGAAGTCTTGGTAGCTGAAATGTCCAGAGTAAAGTCCACAGTCAGCTGATAAATTTGGCCAACTAGAGCTCCCCATGTCATGTGGGAGAGTTGGGTTGGCTTCGACAGGGCGTGCAGTTTGCACACAGAGGAAAAGTTCCAGAACAGGTGTTGGCTTCCTGGGGGATGTAGATGGCCATCGGCCTCTCAGTTTGGCCTCCTCGGACGGCCCCTCTTCTTGGGGGGGGGGACCCTCAGGTGCAGGCTGCGGCGGTGCAGGGGACTCTCTGCCAGAGTACTCCTCCCTCCCTGTGGCATTTGCAGTTGTTTCAGCAGCAGATGTTGTGGGCACACAGGGAGGTGAGGCCATGTTGGTGCTGATCTGGCGGAGGCATGTCAGTATGTCCCTATGCACCGCTGTCAGTTGTTCCAATGTGTCCCACTTGGACTCCATGCCAGACATGTGTGTCTCGACACGGGACATGTGGGAGTCCAAGCGGGCATGATGGGCAGCCTGCTGCTGTTGGATGTCCTTGAGGATCCCCACTACCTGGCTGACCTCTCCGGTGCTAGTCTGGTATGCATCCACGATGCGTGCCAGTTGTGGATCATCATGCAGTCCAGACCCCTCTGCAAAGAGCGACCTATGTCTACCACCCCTCCCACCACCCCTGGCGAGACGTGCAGGACCTGTGGTGGCACGCACAGGTGACCGTGGGCCCACTTGGGTGTTGTTCCTGGGCTCGTTGTCACCAACTCCAGTTTGGGCCTGGGTTCCTGCGCTGTTGTCATCTGTGGTCCTTGGTCTGTCCGTATTGGCAGGGGTGGCCTGTGTGTTGGCAGTTGTTGGAGGGGTGGGTGCAGGGGGTGCAGATGTTGGTCCTGCTGGTGCTGCATGATGACTCACACCGGAGGGTCCAGCTGGTTCTTCGCCATCCGAGGAGTGCAGAGGCTGATCCACACCAGTGAGCTCAGTGTTCCCCGGAGCCTGGGACAGGGACTCCTCCTCGTCTGCTGCTGTGTCCCCATCATCACCTGTTTTGGGGAGAGACACAAATTGTATGTTATGTTTCTACTGGCATCAATTGTTCAAACACCTGACAGTTGTGACTGTACCTCTGGATGTGGGCCAGGACATTGCATTCTCCTAAATTGTGACAGTCAGAGAGTGATATTGGTGTAGCACATTGTCCTGCCAACCTGTGGCATGTCAATGTGAATGTTGAGGTGTGTGCATGACCAGCATTGGTGGTATTTGGTTGCCATCCGGGCCTCCTTCTCCCCCAGCCCAGTTATCCCACCATGAAGCGTGCTTCCATTGCAGGGAGTGCAAGTTGTCTTTCAGGATGTCAGTCAGTGGTGTCCTGCTGTTGGTTGTTGCACAGTTCCCAGCAGGGCCTTGTGCTCCCCCCAGCAGTACGATGTGTCAGCCATCTTGTGAGTCCTTTTCCACTCCCTGGGATGTGAGCATGGTTCAGGGTGGTGTTGATGGGCCAATTGTGAGGGTGACCAATATCTGTGCCTGCAACTCCCATCATGCTATTGCCTACACCCCCCTTCCCGGCATGCCCATCCTTCCTTCCTTTTGAGTGGACTTCAGTGTGTGTGAGTGTGACAGCAATGGCAAGATGGCTGACAGTGTGGTCCTGTTGTTTGTTGGTGCCCAGTTCCCAGCAGGGCCTTGTGCTCCCCACAGCTGTGGCCAGTGTCAGACATCTTTGAAGTGGCTTATGACTCCCTGTGAGGTGTGCATGCTTCAGTGCTAACTTGCTGGGCCATGTAGGTGTGAGATGTTGATCTGTGACTACCACTCCCATCATGCTATTGCCTACACCCCCCTTCCCAGCATGCCCATCCTTCCTTCCTTTTGAGTGGACTTCAGTGTGTGTGAGTGTGACAGCAATGGCAAGATGGCTGACAGTGTGGTCCTGTTGTTTGTTGGTGCCCAGTTCCCAGCAGGGCCTTGTGCTCCCCACAGCTGTGGCCAGTGTCATCTTTGAAGTGGTTTTCCACTCCCTGTGATTTGAGCATGGTTCAGAGTGGTGTTGATGGGCCAATTGTGAGGGTGAGCAATATCTGTGCCTGCAACTCCCATCATGCTATTGCCTACACCCCCCTTCCCAGCATGCCCATCCTTCCTTCCTTTTGACTCTGCTTCCCTGTGGAGTGGGGTGCCTGTGCTGACAGGATGGCTGGGAGTGTTGTCCTGGCAGTTGCTTGGCTACAAGTCCCAAGAGTGTCCCTGTGCTTCACACAGCATAACCCAGGGTGGTGGTTCTTTGTGGGATCTTCAGTTAGGATGTGAGGCATTGCATTCTCCCTGGTGGGCTATGTGGAGTTAGTGTTGAGGGGGTGTGTGAGGGGAGGTGCTTGTAACTATGGTCAGGGCTGTGAGTCCTCCTTCCCACCCAGCCAGATATCCCACCATGGAACGTGCTTCCATTGCAGGGAGTGCAAGTTATCTTTCAGGATGTCAGTCAGTGGTGTCCTGCTGTTGGTTGTTGCACAGTTCCCAGCAGGGCCTTGTGCTCACCCCAGCAGTACCCAGTGTCAGCCATCTTGTGAGTCCTTTTCCACTCCCTGTGATGTGAGCATGGTTCAGAGTGATGTTGATGGGCCAATTGTGAGGGTGACCAATATCTGTGCCTACAACTCCCATCATGCTATTGCCTACACCCCCCTTTCCAGCATGCCCATACTTCCTTCCTTTTGAGTGGACTTCAGTGTGTGTGAGTGTGACAGCAATGGCAAGATGGCTGACAGTGTGGTCCTGTTGTTTGTTGGTGCCCAGTTCCCATCAGGGCCTTGTGCTCCCCACAGCAGTACCTAGTGTCAGCCATCTTGTCAGTTGTTTTCCACTCCCTGTGATGTGAGCATGGTTCAGAGTGGTGTTGATGGGCCAATTGTGGGTGTGACCAATATCTGTGACTACCACTCCCATCATGCTATTGGCTACACTGACTTCACCAGCATACACAGAATTCCTTCCTTTCAGTGAGCTTCCCTGTGAGGTGGTGTTCTAGTGGTGGGTAAATATCTGGGAGTGTTTGTTGGTTCTATTTGTGCCACTGCCTTGCTGTATTTGTTGTTAGGTTTGTACATGTCATGACACAGTTACATATCACTATGAGATGGCAGGTATTGTGTTTGTCTGACTAGCATTCACATCTTGGGATGAATATCTTTTGGTTGCTGTGTATTTGCTAAGGGTGCATGGTTTGCCTATCCCCTTGACTGTGATGTGTGTGTGTGTTGTCACACCATATTGTGTATATTAGTTGTGTACTCACCAGGCTCTGGGATGTCTGTTAGTCCGTATACGCTCACTGGTGGTAGGATGGCCCGCACCTTTTCCTCCCAGGGCCTGAGGTATACTGGTTTTGCAGGAGGGCCACTGCCGGTGTGCTGGCTGAGGAGGTAGTCCTTTTTGAGTAGGACCCGGACCCTACTGCGCACATCATACCACCTGTTCTGGATGTCTTCCTTTGTGCGCAAACATGGTGATTGTGCGTTCACCCTGTCGACAATCCTCGCCCACATCTTGGTTTTCTGCGACATGGGGGTCTGTTGTACCAATGTACCAAACAACTGTGGCTCTACCCTGAGGATCTCATCTACCATGACTTCCAATTCACTGTCTAGGAACTTTGGATTCTTCTTTAGGAGCATGGTGATGGGTGGTGGTGGTGATTGATGTGTGTGTGTGTGCAAGTGGGGGGGTGTGAGTGTAGGTTTAGCTGGGTGTGTGTGAGGGTGCTATTTGTAGGTGTGGTAATGGTGTGTGGCTTGTGTGATGTATGAGCTGTGAGTGTGTATGTGGTTGCTGTGTGATGGTGTTCTGTGCTGGCAGGTCAGTGGAATTTGCAAAGCATCATGGTAGGGATTTGTGGCCTTTATGTAGGTGGAGTTGGGGGTGTGTCCTTGTTCCATTTTTTTTCCCTCCCTGTATTTATTGGCTTTGTGGTTGCTTGTTTGGCCCTTTTTAAAAAAAAAAAATTCCTTGGTGTTTTTGGTGCATGTAGGAGTCGTTCTTGTGTCCGAGTAGGACGCTGCAGTTGTCTGGTGCGATCTTGTCCGACTCGTTCCCGCTGTGTGTCAGCTAGGTTTCATATGCGGCGTACGAGTCGGTCGCGGAGTATTGGGTTGCTTCGGCTGGGTTTTGTATGCGTGTCGGTCGTACGGCTTGTGCTCCGGGCGAGTCGGTTGTGTTTTGCACGCACAGCATCGTACTACGCGGGTCGGAGTTCGCGGGTACGTTTCGTTCGGGTTCAATCCGGGTGCGTGTCGGTCGGTTCGTTTCGCGTGATTTCCCGGCCGGATGGCTTGTTTCCGTCCGGCTCGGTTGGTCGTTTTGTATTCCGTCCGAGTTGGTCGGATTTCACATGCAGTTCATCGTACTACCCGGGTCGTACGGCGCCGGTCCGAGTCGGTCGGACTAAATCCCGTACCGAGTCGGTCGGTATTTTTTCCGGCCCGAATCGGATTCGGCCCCTCCATGTTTTGCAATGCATTTTTGTAATTAATTTTTCTGCATTTTGCCGCTCTGATATTGTGATTCCTAAAGCATTTCAATGAGAATGTACGTTGTTTTGTTGCAGATTACTCATTTCTTGTAATTTAACATTTCTATTTTTGAAAATGCTTTTTATCTGCATCGTTCCCAACTATGCCTAATTTCTAAAACCAGTCAACATGTTAAAACTTTGGAAAGTGTGTTTAGATTAAAGCTATAGATGTCTATCTCCTCTGAAAAATAGATTTCAACAAGTCATATTTCCGGAGGAATTACTTTGAAAATTGCGTGAGTCTTTGGCTGAAAAGCAGAGATTAGCCAGTCTTTACATGGGGAGCTGTCACTACTTATTTCCAGGTGTTGAAAAGCCAGTACATGCAGATACCTAGGACACTCCCATAGTCAGCTGTTTTACTGGATTTGTTGTTGACTTTGCAGGCCAACAGTTGATAAAGAACCTGTCAGGGAGGAATACTGTTTCACATGTTTCTGTTTAGTCAAGACAATACCTGCCCGGTGCCTGTGAGCAAGTAGGAGAGCTCGGCACGTTACTGCACCAATTACTTATTGGTAATAAGAATTACTGGTAAATAATTGCTGCGTTGCCTCATTAATTGGACATAAACCCTTCTTCCTCACAGACCACACGAAACGAGGATATATCAAAACAGAAAGCGCATGACCCAGTCCTGAACCATGCATATGAATACCTGCTGCAACACAGAAGCTTGGGAGCACAGTAGCACCGTTTGCTTTTCATACCACAAGATTAAAGCAACACCTAAGTAAAATGTGTGTGGTGCAGGTGGGGCGGGATGCAGAACATCACAAACTTCATTTTAGTTTGCTTTTTTACACCTGGTGGGTGGCTCCATGTCAAGTGAAGCCATCAACCAGTGCTGGCCTATCAGCTAAAGGATGTGGCATTCTTGCGTTTGCAGTTTTGCTTTTAAACATTACGCCTCAGATATCCCAGCATGCAATGTAATGTTGACTAAAAAGACAAGATCGGCTGAAGTTGTCATATATGTTACATATCAAATGGGGTCACTGGGCCACAAAGTGGTCTAGTCCATTTCTAAACCGGACTATTTCACACAGGCAAACTCTGTTGACATATTTAGTTAAAGTTCATTCCTTCTTTTGCATCATGTATTAATTATTGCAATGATAATCGTTATGGCCTTTGTAGAGTGACAAGTATACCTCAAGCTAAACAAAAGCCTCAGCACTGCCGGGGCGGAAGTAATGCATGCTTTCCGAACAGACAGAACAGTTATAGGACAAGTGACAGCAGCAAGTGTGGTTTGGCGGGAGGAAGAGCATAAGGTACTGTCATGCACAGAGCACAATAAAAAAAACTCATGTGGCAACGGTGCAAAATTAGCTCTCTCTCGCAGAACAGATACAAGAAAGGAAATGAACTACAGGCAGAAAAAAATGAGAGAGAAAATGAGAGAAAATAGCAATCTGTTGGGGCGGGAAAAAGGTGCCGCATAAAAAAGACTGGTTACTTGATATGGCTACTGTAAAACACAGCTGGAAACCTATGCAGAAGAGCTACCCGAAGCCTCACGACCGCGAGATATCTGGGCCCCATATGTTGTTTACATGATGACCGCAAACTCGGATCTAACGGGCTAAGACATACAAATGTAGGGATAATATAATATACTGTGGTTGTTAGCACGTGCTCTTATCTCTGTCTATTGTTAAATACAAAGTGGTAATGGCATCCCACGATAGAGTAATGGACTATGTTCAGATCAAGGAATCACGCAAAAGGGAGATTTTTTTTTACTGTTATTGTTTATGTTTATGCAAAATATTTGCCGCCGCATTGCACAGTGAAATCATATGATATGTACTTGGACATGTATAACTCGGCAATGTGAAATTGTAACAACAGTCCTTTGTGTTATGAAAATCAATAAAAATAAAATAAAAAAAAGAGAGAGAGAAAATAGGCTGGATCGGAGGAAAGAGAGAGAAGCAAGGTGAAAGGAGATAATGGGAACGGCTGATAAAATGGAAAGGAGGGATAAAAAGCTGAGGGGAGAAGGACAGAAGGGAGAAGGAAGACGGTAGGGAAGAGTAGGAGGGTATGTGAAGGAAAAAGAAGGGCTGAGAGGAAAAGGTGGAAGAATAGATCTGGGGAAAAAAGTTTTTATTTGCCATGTATTTTGCCACAAATTAGCTACCAGTACTAACCAATCAATGGTTCATGAAAGTCATAATCTACAAATGTGGGCACTTTTTTGGGGTGTTCAGGCTTATTTCTGGCGCCAATCCAATCCTGGGTGGACGCATCTCATTTGGGGACTTATTTAGATTTCGGCAAACGCAATACATGTATCTGTCAAAAAGCAGTGGATGTCCCGCCTGCCCTATCCAGAATGTATAGAGCACATATTCTTGGTGCCAATCTGACCCTGCATGGACATACCTCAATTAGTACCTGATGGACATTTTGGAGATGACCTGCCTTCTCTATTTAGACTGCTCAAGTGCACCGTACACTTTAGGTAGGGAGGATGGGACATAAGCTGCTTTCTGGCAGATATACTGCACCCCCCAAACCCTAACTACAGCTCTAGTATGGAATGGGACAAAGAAAGAGTTGAAGAGGTAATGCCCCAGTTGGAGGGAGATCTAAGAAAAGAGTACCCTGCAGGTCCGAATTATTCATTTCTGCAAAGGCAACTTAGTCTGTCACCCACCCAATTTGGATACAAGAAGTTGTACAAGAAGTTAATATTAATATTACCCACACCAAAAGATGATTCCATTTGTGGTGTTTGAGCTACAATATTTATGGCAGAACAACAACATTACTGTTACCTCTGTACAGAGAGTGGAATACAATTTGGTGTTAGTTGTCTCCCACACTGCCAGGGACCGAGGCATATGCAACCATGCAGGAACCATGAGTTATTAACCTGATGCACTCGTGGTATTAAAATGCAAGCATTGGCAAAGCCTGTAAGTATCGGCACAAAAATGGCAAGCTTTCGGCTTTGCTAATATTTTTCCCCGATTCCATGCATGTGCATGCATCAAGACACATGCATATGCATTACTCACAATCTTGGAATGGGTTCTCTACTAAAGAAAACCTAATCCAAGATGACTGCTGAGCTGCACTCATGCGTCATGATACACACTTGTCCCATTCGTGACGCGTGCTTGTGCGTGCATTGTAACGCTGGTGGCCATTTTTAATTTATCAATCTTACATGGGGGACAACGAGCTAAAAAGGTTTAAAAAAAGCAGACAGAATGGGATGGGGGTGATAAAAAAGTGAATGTCTGGTACACTTTGGATGGAGAGCAGGGTGATAAACAGGAGGGGGGCGTGAAGCAAGAAGGTGTGTGGGGGAGTAGAGAGAGCGCATGTGCTGGTGGAAGACAGGTGGGAGAGAGCAAGGAAACACATGCACTCCAGTTGAGTACTTAAAGCAAAATAAAATAAGTCCACTCATGTATGCTGTGGAAGAATGCAACTCATCAGAAACAGTGAGAAGTCTATGTTCTGAGTGGGACAGACACAAAAATAGGGAGGAAAGACATTGAATCACGAGCAGGGATGTGAGACAGACAAATAATCCATCCAATCATAATTAAGGGGCAGACCTTAAGCCCTCTCTAATTATATGAAATGTATTAGAGACAACGAGTCATAAAAAGTAACTTAATTGGAGTGGATAAGACAGTGTAGTCCAGTACGGCATAGTTCCAAAATCTAAAGAACAGGTATAACATTTTACATTCTCAAAAGTCAATAAACAAGAGTGCAACTAAATCGGGTACAAGCTCACCCAGGCTGACCTATGCACTGCCCAGTACTACAGTGTAGAACTCTTAGGTGTGCGCCTGCACTGCCATGAATGAACTGTTACACATTATAAATGCAATCCCTAACATAGTCAGTGTGTGACTTAAAGATGAGCCTATATAGGTCAGATATTCAAGGATGACAAGCTGTGATTATGGTCAGTGCCCTATGATTCATTACCCTTTAAACAATTCTTAGCTTCCATCGCTGATAGTCATCGCATGCTTTAAAGGTTTGCTAATACATTTTCCACATTATAACGTGCCTCTGCTGCTATCACCCTTAAACAGATCTGTGAGCAGAGAGATAGTTCAGCATGTTTACTACCCTTGGCTTGTAGGTTGCTCAAACACATTTTTGTTGTTTCAGTGCAAACAAAGCTACTGTATTCATTGTGCTACTCCCCTTCTTCATACCGCAGCGCGTTACCTATAATATCCCCTTCACACCACCGAGATGCTTAGGGATACATGCACAAAATTTACTTCCTATAAAAATCTGAAATACAGATAAGGAATGTGTTGCCCTGATTTTTTCCAAGAAGATTTGTCTTCCCAGGCGCTGAGTAGTATCACATGTGAGAGTAACTGGTAAAATGGAGGCTTGCCTTTGGGATGGAAAATAGTTCAAGAACCTTATTGAAACATAGCGAAATGTATCATGTAAGATCTAAAGATGCGGGAAACGTGAGAGACAAACAAGTATACTAACACAAACACCACACAACAATAGATGATGCATCTACCACAAAGTCCAAGTAGCAATGACAGACATCAGCATAAACATTCTCTTTTAAGATGGATCGACACCAGAATTTCCCACACAGCCTTCTTCCAAGCAAGAATGCCCAGTCCCCATTATTACCAAAATGCCCCAATGGGAAATACATCACCTTATCTGATAATATATTTGGGATACTTGAATTCCCTGAAAGGGAACCGCTGATCCTCCACACTTCTAGATTTCACATATTCAGCACTTCTAGATTTCACATATTCAGCACTTATAGATTTCACATATTCAGCACTTCTAGATTCCACATATTCAGCACCTCTAGATTTCACCTATTCAGCACTTATAGATTTCACATATTCAGCACTTCTAGATTTCACATATTCAGCACTTATAGATTTCACATATTCAGCACTTATAGATTTCACATATGCAGTCCCCACCTATCGGGATTCCACTCGTTCAGATGCTTACCAGTCCACTCATTACACCATGCACTAGATCCCCCAACTTCCTTATGTGTTACGGTTTGCAATCTATGCTTGGTTGCGTTGTTACAGAACTTATTTGCAACTCTCATCAGCAGAAATGTGAGGAAATCCTTGGTAACATGGATCGTTTGCAGTAAGGTGTTCACCCACACAAAACTCACTCCCCAAACCATGGTTACGGCCACGCATTTGCTTCTATTTCTAGAAGCTTGCACAAGCTGCAGCATTTCCTCAAAATCGGTGTTCACTTTTTCATTCCATCCTATCCATGCCAAAGCCAACTTAGTTCATCAACTCAAAAGGCAATGCAGTCATTCCCAGGTGTGATGTGATGGCGTAACCTCTCAAAGTATCCTCAACGCCCTCTGCCAATGTAGTCAACGAGCACCAATTGATTGTTCTCTTTGATAAACCTATTTGCTCAATCAACCGATACCATGTTGTGTGACGATTTTAAGTTGCCATGACGGTTCTAAGTTACAATGTCCTACAGGAATTCTCTCATACCCCATAACACAGTAGAACTCCATTATCAGTACTACTGTCCCTGGGCAGACTGTATTTGTCAAATACCTCATCAAGAAATGACACTCCCATAGTCACTTCGATATCAAAATACATTTTGACCCACCTTAAACTGAAATCCATCAATACGAAGGTAAAGAGATAACCATAGGAAAATATGTAAAATGGCACCATGATATATAGATCTAATTTCTATCAGACCTTGCCCAGTATCTCCACAGGTTGCAGAGATAAAACTCTTGTCTTGTGACTTTTATCACACTGGGTGCACCATGTTAAATGCCTAAAAACTTCCAATATATTATTTGTTTTTTAGCTTTGAAGTTGCCCCTATGAACTGGTGCTATATCACAAAATCTCATAACCCCTCGTGGAACTAGTTTGTTAATTTCTTGACACTTGATTTTCCAATTTAACTGGGCGTCATTGAATTATACATTGCCCTTCAACTTCTCAGTAACAAGTTACCATATAGCTCAATAATATATTTCTTTACCTAAATAAGTTCTTCCTTTAAAAAGCAAACCCCATTATACCGGCAGGTATGGCTACTTGTTCTTCCTCGTTATGTTGGCTTTCTTCTATATCTATTCAGAGGAAAGGCAATTCACCCTAAAATCAGATATAAAAGATCTCAAAATTCTCAAAATGGTCCTTCGATGACTCATGAGTTTCTCCCACTCATTAACTGAGTTCTTCCCCTCAACTTCTCTCATTTTTTTATATTACAACATATTAAATTGTTCATAGGACAAGGTTCCTATGAACAATTTAATAATATGTTGTAATATAAAAAAAATAAAGAAGTATTGTATAGTTTTCGTAAGGATTTACAGCCATTATGTAAGTAACAACGTACATCGCCTGTATCGACAAAAGGCCCTGTTATACTGTCAACTTAATTCCATTATAAGTGAAAAATTAGAAAGAGCAGAAGAAAACTATGCGTAAACTTCAGAGCCTCTTCTGCCCACCCCCCATGAGTGCAAATCCTATGGCAGTCTCTAATACATTTCTTGTAGTAAGTGGCCCTGGCCCCAACACTCATCATTCCAGGTCACCTGTTCAAGATTCAATGTCTGAACCAATTCCTGAAGCACTCTGAAGGCATGTTGGGTAGTCTAGTAGGTGCTCCATCTCCATGAACACTTGCAGTATCGATTCCCACATCTTATACAACTGCTTCTCATGTTCTGGCAGGTCATATCAAAGCTTTTCCAGTAGCATGGTCTGCCATAGTCTGTGAATCCATGGCACCTGTGATTAAGCTGTTTTTTCTTCCAACGTGCAGCTATTAGTCTTTTGGTCCTAGCAAGTGGCTCAATAATAGCCCATGTACCTTACCCATGTGTGCT
The DNA here is from genome assembly GCA_963921515.1 of Calotriton arnoldi. Taxonomy (NCBI): domain Eukaryota; kingdom Metazoa; phylum Chordata; class Amphibia; order Caudata; family Salamandridae; genus Calotriton; species Calotriton arnoldi. The sequence goes on along the minus strand of CAWUFW010001107.1, from coordinate 2,479,809 downwards.
GTGCTAGGAGCCTGCAAGCACCACATAGCAAGGCCAGCTTCTGCAAAAATTGGGTAACCTAACACCTTGCCAACTAGCCCACAGTCCCACCAGTGCATCGTCATCCCAAATGCATCGCTACACTTCCAGCAACTCTTTTGCACCTCGGCGTAAATTTGGTGAAATCGGTGTGTGGTATGGTATTAATAAATTATTATTTTGTATGCTGTTTCCCTATGAACACACTTCTGAAGCTCCTTTGAATATCCAACTTTACATCTCTCTGCAACCACCCTGCCCAAATCACATGCTCATCCTTTTTGGTATTTCCAAGGTTGCCGGCCCATGCCTGTAACAAAACAGTTTCTAAGCACTATATCAGGCCCCTTGTCCATTCCTACATGGTCAACAGAGTTTCAAACTTGGCGAGCGGCCAAGTTGATGCTTCCCTGTTTGGAGATTAGAAAACCCAACGTCTCAGTTGCAAGTATTGAAACCTGTCTATCTTGGACACTCATAATTCCCTCTGACTCTCTTTGTAGAACCTAATGTGCCCCTGGAACATATTGCTTGTTGTGGGCAGTCTCCGTCTCTCCAGCTCCTTAATTTGTCTCCCTCCATCGCCAGGAAAAGTGGAAATGAATGCAAATGTGGGGTGATGTAATACCTTTGTCAATGGGCACGCAATCCCATATTTCCAAAGTAGTTCTAATAATTTCAGATACATATAAGTTCAATGGACGCTGGTCTCCCTGGAGCCAGCATATATCCTAAAATGATCTCTATCAGTGCTTGCTTCATCAAATTGACATTTTTCATTAATTTCTGATCTCTTTCCCACTTTAAAACATCTAAAACCAATACAATCATCATAATTCTGAACATGGGTCTTTGCTCCCTGGCATACCTATAAACTCACTCAAAAGCAACAAAACGTCAACAAAAGACAAATTCACAATCTTAAAAATAAATGACACAAATCACACATATAGAACAAACTCACAGCACTCAAGGTATCCAGCAGAGCTCGCAAGCGAAACATCACCCTAATCAGGTCTAAAAACAGACTACAAACCAATATGAAAGCAAACAAATACCTGAACTGTCCCACTCAGAGCAAAAATCCATTGAGCTAAACCACTACTTAAAAAACAAAATCAATACCATCATACATAATACCGATAATACAAATTCTCATACTGACATATCTAAACGACCTCCACGTCTGTCAGGATTAAACGAAACGGAGACAGTCTACAATGTCCAGGTGCTGGAAACAGTGGAAGACAGGTCAGTGAAAACTCATGAGATCAGGAACACTAGACAGCTAACTGCATGAAATCACCCCCCTCCCCCTCCCCCACATCCTGGTGTTGAAACTCTCTTCTGGGTCAACAGTGGATGGCTCTTATTTAAGATCATTCAGAGGTCAGAGTCTTCACCTAGCAACATGTTGTTAGCTCCTCTGTTTCTCTTCATTTGCATACCAGTTCGCACTCGCATCCATCCCTCACATTTGTTGTGTTTTTCCTCTTTGGTTCCCACGATCCTTCCCATTCTTGGTTACCTAGTTCCCTTTGTCTCGTTAACTTTTGTCGGTCTCTTTGCCTTTACTAGTTCTATTACTGGTGCATTCGTGGCAGCATCCTGGGGCTTACGCATGGATTCCTGGTTAGCCTGAGGTTCAACACGGAAACACGGAAACCTCTACTGCCAAAACCAATAAGCCTGTAACTTTATCCGTGATTACCTCTTCTCTCCAGCGGGTTTGATATACTCACCTGTCTCTATTTTCCAACCAGTGATAGTAAACTATCTATGTAAAATCGAGGTTGCACAGTGCCATCCCTTGAATGAGATAATTCATCTGGGAGCGAACTCGAGTCCGGTGTTTCTCTCTCTCCCTGGATTCCTATCACTGGCAACAGGTTCATCGCAACTCGCTGGTGCAGGTGATCAGAGACAGAAGGGGTTTTCAGCAGGTCTACATCCTCAGAATCTGACAACACCCATAGTCTCATGGCACTCATTCTAACAACTCACAATCCAATCCCTAACCAGTATCATTTGCTTCCTAAAAGTACGCATATATTTGTTAGAACCAAGAACATTTGCACTCATCATATTATCCCTCTCGCCATTGCAGACATCCTGTGCACGCTCATCACCACAGCTTGACTACAGGAGAGGGTTTCCAGCCACCAGAATTGGGCAGATTTATGAGATCACTTAACATTCTGAGTGACTCTAGGGAAGGCTCCGGAAGTAATGACTCAAGACTTACCCTGTAAGTAGAAGTAGCAGCCTCTCGCGGTGACTTCAAAAACCTAATATGGGCAATACTGTGGGTTTATTGACCTCCCCGCCTGTGCTTAATTTGTAAAACAAAGAGTGCCATGCCCAAAGATCTTTTTATAAGCCTGCAGCTGCCACTATTAAATGCCAATGTCAAAACAGAAGAGATGCCAATACTGATATTCAGTCGAAGTTCATTCTATAATATCACACGTGAAACTCATTGTGATCTGATCATCAATTTATTTTTATTTTTTCATAATAATCGAAAAACGGTCAGTCAGTTTTTTAAAACAATTTTTTTAATGGTCAACACAAAACATGGTTCTTCAAATATTTACATAGACCACACTAAACCACATCTGATCAATAAACAATTATTTACATATATTTAGACGTCACACTTATTAGACAATAAAAGACAAAACATAGACAACAAATAATGCATATTTAAACAAATAAGCAAGCTCAAGTTCCAAGAACTTCAAAAATGCGCAAAACTGACAAAGGAAGGAAAAAGGAAAAAAGAGAGAGCCCAAAGGTGGATTTTTTTAGACAAGTAGTATTTTAACAACCTTAGTCTTTGGGCAAAGACCAAACAGTGTTCAGTCCAGGGCAACCTAGTGATTTTATCAATCTTTTTTTACAACCGTTCATTCCAAGATGCAAAAGAAGGTTGGCCTGACAGTCTGTTTGTTCACTTGAAAGGTCATATTATGGTCCATAATATGACCTTTCAAGTGAACGGTTGTAAAAAGATTGATAAAATCACTAGGTTGCCCTGGACTGAACACTGTTTGGTCTTTGCCCAAAGACTAAGGTTGTTAAAATACTACTTGTCTAAAAAAATCCACCTTTGGGCTCTCTCTTTTTTCCTTCCTTTGTCAGTTTTGCACTTTTTTGAAGTTCTTGGAACTTGAGCTTTCTAAAAGTAAACAAAATAGTAAAGTTAAATCCAACCTCACCAGTAAGTAGAATTTATCAATACCATTCCAAACATATGAAACATCAAAAAGCTACTCCTCTCTGATCAGAAATTACCACTTAAAAAGGTATATGGGAATTCCAAATGCTAACCTATGAGAGGGGTAGGCCTTACAGTAGTGAAAAATGAAATAGGCTGTTTGTCACTGTAGGAAGGTGGAATCTGTCTACATGGTTGCCCCCACTTCTTTTTCTGGTGTTTTGATGGTTTTTGACTTAGTTTGGCTGGGAACCTGCTATTCAGGTCCCCAGCCTAGCTGCTTCCTCTCTAAATTGATTCCCTGTACTTTAGGTACATCACAGATTGGATTCTGGGGTGCCCTTATAAGTCCCTAGTATATGGTATACTATGTACCCAGGGCATAGGTACCCCAGAGGCCTACCAGGGGCTGAAGCATGTATTGTGCCACCCCTGGAAGGCCATCCAAAATGACACCACAGGACTGCTACTGCAGCCTGAGTAAGGTGGTGCATGCATGCACCCCTTGCAAAGATATAGGTTCCCTATATCTCACCTAACACTGCACATAGAAACCTATCAGTCACCCCTATGGCAGGCCTTATCAATCCTGAAGGCAGGGTGCTTGGTTAAATGTGAGAGGGTGCCCATGCATGAGCAGAGCCCCTCTGCAGCCCTCGGAATCTCCTATCCGGGGTTGTCTGTGGTGCAGCCTGACCATATACTCTTAAGTGCATTATATCTAAACGGTAAATGCTAACTTTGGGATGGCAGCACGGAAACATGTCATGTTTGGTGTCAAACACCTTGGAATCATACCCCCACACCAGTTCCTGGTGTGGGAGTATGATCCCACCCTTCTAGAGGGAGAGACATGACAGCACCGGTATACCCGGTACCAACTAAACAGAGCCTGGCATCACAAAATGGATGCTACAGCCACAGACACAAGTCTGGCCTCATGCTGCTGACCGAAACTCCGGCAGGGGAGGCCTGGACAATAGGTTTCCTGTCGCAGGGAGGTGTGACCACCTCCCAGACAGGCCTTAGTGGATTGGGGCTGGGTGGTGCACTCTCTGAGTGCTTTGAAGTCCTGCACTGGGGGCACATTTGGTGTCCTCGTGCATACCCCAGTTCAAACCTGTTGCAGGGGCTGCCAGCCCCTGCTCTGGCGCGAAACTGGACAAAGGAAATGGGTGTAGCCACACCTCTTTCCAAACCCTCCCATAGGTGGGTCCCCAGAGTTAGTCCAACCCCTTTTCTTAGTATAAGTAAGGGAACCCTGGCAACAGGACTTTAGATATCCCTGGACGAAACTCTGAAGCTGAATCCTGGACCTTCGACGCTCTACATCAAGATTAGAGGACTGAAGAATCTCCCTTGGGGTCAAGGAGTGACTCCCCTGCTTGGCAGGCACCAACAAAGTATCTGTCCGGTCTGCATCACTGAAGCTCCCGCCGGACGCCGAAGTCTTTGCATCACCAGAGGTGGATTTCCAGACTTTTCCGAGGCTGCTCTGAGTCCCCAGCAAAGCTGAGGCCCGTAGCTGTCAAGGGTAATGTGGAACCGTGACCCCTGGACACCGAGCACATTTGCAAGTGCATCAACTTCCTGACATCTCTCGAAGCTGTGCTTTGGGTTCCAAGTAGCCCTAGCCCTGAGCACCAACTGCAGCAAAGATCACTGGCCTACACTCCACGAGTGTCCCGTGGGCCAGCTCCAAGTGTGACCACTTGAGGCTCCTTTGCAATCTCTAGTCCGTTGGCTAGTGGGTCCCCACGAAGGCAACTCTTTAATTGTTTGGGCTTTTCTGATTGCTCCAGACGTGCCCTGACTTACCATTGCTGGGTGAGTCCCTCAGACCTTGCTGGTCTGCACCGCAGCCTTTTCTTCACTTCCCCATGACTTGCTGTTGCCAAGGCTTGTTGGGTCCAATCCAGTTGCCGACACCGCAGCACTCGGCAAACTTTGTGGGACAGCTCGAATCCAGCTCCTGGTTGTCATCGATGCCTCCTGGACCTCGTGGCTGAAGAGTCAAGGCGGATCTATCCTAAACTGAAAGCAATATGTGACCAGAAACAAGAATTTATTGAAAAATATATTATTTTATTTGATCAGCTAATTTTTAAGATACGAAAAAGATTTTTGAAAATATATTTACACTGAGCATACAATCATCAATAAAAATAAATATATTGGAATACTGTCAAAGTTCAATTTTCAACTAATATGACTAATACTTGTGTTATGTCTAGATTAGATCAAACAAAAAAGTATACATCCAAAGCTAAACATAAACAAATGCATAGAAAAAATTCATACATGATAGGTATTAAATCATTCTACAATATAGTTATGGCTAACATGGTTACAATCTACGCGCGTTTCGGCTGGACGCCATGTGTGTCTCGAATGATATATAATGAAATATCAATCAACGGGGCTTCCTTGATTAATATCTTCTGCCCCTTGAAATTAACGACCATGCTTCATAATAAATGGTGACTGAATGAGACATCAGATAACATGATATATGTCTCCAGGATGACCAGCAGCTTAAATACTTTCCTTTAATTATAATGATATGGTCCGGTATAAAGCCTTGAGATTATATACATAGATAAAACATCTCTGGAGTGAAAAGTTTCATCAAGGATATCTCGAATGATATATAATGAAATATCAATCAACGGGGCTTCCTTGATTAATATCTTCTGCCCCTTGAAATTAACGACCATGCTTCATAATAAATGGTGACTGAATGAGACATCAGATAACATGATATATGTCTCCAGGATGACCAGCAGCTTTCAGTCAACAACCATCATACGGCTATGCAGCACGTACGTGAAGTCCACGGCCCACAGTTGTAATATCGAGGTTTTTCACCAAACTTCATTGATGGTGATATATCCCTTTACGTTATCTCTACATATACTTCTCTTCATCTTCGCCTAAGTTGTCGGCGCTTTTACAAAACGGGATTGACGGTGTCTTATTCTTTCCGTAATTTGGAGAATTATGCCTATATAAATATCCAGATATCCTTGATGAAACTTTTCACTCCAGAGATGTTTTATCTATGTATATAATCTCAAGGCTTTATACCGGACCATATCATTATAATTAAAGGAAAGTATTTAAGCTGCTGGTCATCCTGGAGACATATATCATGTTATCTGATGTCTCATTCAGTCACCATTTATTATGAAGCATGGTCGTTAATTTCAAGGGGCAGAAGATATTAATCAAGGAAGCCCCGTTGATTGATATTTCATTATATATCATTCGAGATATCCTTGATGAAACTTTTCACTCCAGAGATGTTTTATCTATGTATATAATCTCAAGGCTTTATACCGGACCATATCATTATAATTAAAGGAAAGTATTTAAGCTGCTGGTCATCCTGGAGACATATATCATGTTATCTGATGTCTCATTCAGTCACCATTTATTATGAAGCATGGTCGTTAATTTCAAGGGGCAGAAGATATTAATCAAGGAAGCCCCGTTGATTGATATTTCATTATATATCATTCGAGACACACATGGCTACCTGATGAAGGCGTCCAGCCGAAACGCGCGTAGATTGTAACCATGTTAGCCATAACTATATTGTAGAATGATTTAATACCTATCATGTATGAATTTTTTCTATGCATTTGTTTATGTTTAGCTTTGGATGTATACTTTTTTGTTTGATCTAATCTAGACATAACACAAGTATTAGTCATATTAGTTGAAAATTGAACTTTGACAGTATTCCAATATATTTATTTTTATTGATGATTGTATGCTCAGTGTAAATATATTTTCAAAAAATCTTTTTCGTATCTTAAAAATTAGCTGATCAAATAAAATAATATATTTTTCAATAAATTCTTGTTTCTGGTCACATATTGCTTTCAGTTTAGGATAGATCCACTTTGTATTCATTTCCTACATGTTTATTTCCCAATAATGTTGTCACCCTGATGTAGGAAACACATTTCATGGGTTTTTTCCACACATTGAAGAGTCAAGGCGCCCATCAACTCACCTGAAGCACCCAACATCTGAGGGCATTCGACTATCGTGCCCCTGGTCACTGGCTAGTGACCCAGACTCTGTCCCCTCTGCTTTCAGGTCTTCCTCTTCCTCGATCCAGGCTTGGATCGCTCCGGACACTCTTTTTCTCCTCGGCAGCAGCACTTTTCCAGCGGTCGCCATTGAAAACGACGACGATTCCCGACACCTTTTAACACGTATGCACCCGGCTTCCCTGGGTGAGGTAAATCGAGTATTTCGGTACTCACGTGGGTGTGGGCCCTAGAAACTCTTACGTTTTAAGGGGTTAACTGGAAGTCCTCTCCGAAGTGTCCTTTTTCTTTAAAAATCTAACCGCGACTTTCCCCATAGAAATCAACGGCGGCTCGCGGCTGTGTTCTCACACTGCACGCGTCCCCCGTGGGTCCCCTGTGTCACTACCTTGGGTGGTTCCTTGGGGTCCAAGCACTTCTACAGGCTCTAGGAGTTGTGTCTAGTTCAGTCGTGGTTCTTATACCACTATTTTAGTATATGGTTTGGTACGCCCCTAGGGCTCAAACGTGTATTGTGCTAAATACTGCTGATATTTGACTTGTAACTTATGTACTTCGAACTCTAGCCTCATAAAGAGACTAGAGGGGTGTGTTTAAGACTAAATACATATATTTTATATATATACCTGGTGTGGTCCTCTTTCATTTGGTCACTCAAGAGATTATAGACTGGTAAAACAAGCTGCTTTACATTCCTCCAAGACTTAGCCTGAAGGCTGCTCTCCATAGCTACCACTAGGATAGCTTTCTATAAAGGTTGTCTTTAACCTATCATCCATAAGGGGTTGTTTGGACTGGTGCAAGGTGCCCACTAGAACTAGTGGACAGCATATGCCAGGCCAACTTCTCACAGTCACTACCAGACATGCACCAGACATGCACCAGACATGCACAGCACAACAGAACATGTTCTACCTTTTACTTACATAGCACTCTGCCCTTAGGGCTACCTAGAGCCTACCTTAGGGGGTGACTTATATGTAATAAAAGGGGAGTTTAAGGGTTGGCAAGTAGTTTTAAATGCCAAGTCAAAGTGGCAGTAAACTGCACACCCAGGCACTGCAGTGGCAGGCCTGAGAAAGGTTTCAAAGGCTACTTCTGTAGGTGGTACAATCAGTGCTACAGCCCACCAGTAGCATTTAACTTACAGACCCTGGGTATATGGTATACCACTTTACAAGGGACTTATAAGTCAATTAAATATGTCAATCAGGTATACACCAATTACACATGCTTAGGGAAGAAGCACATGCACGTTAGCACTGATTAGCAGTGGTAAATTGCCCAGAGTCCTTAGGCCAATAAAAAGATACAGCAATACGTGGAGGTAAAAAGCAAAAAGATTGGGGGAAGACCGTCCTAAGGATGCCAGGTCTAACAAAATTCCATATTTGATTGCTCGTAAAACAAATTAGTTGGAAGTAGTCTAAAATCATACAACACCCAACAATAAGCATGGAATGTTAACTTGTGCATTCCTCATAATGTGGTACTGCCTGTAGAGGATTGTACTGCATTAGATATTATATTTGGTAGCACATATAACACTACGCATGGTACACCCTTTTTAGCTGTATTGCTGGATGTTCTAAAAAAAACTAAATGACCTGGCGCTTCCCTGGTGGTTGATTTGGGTAGGACTCTAATAGTAATTATGATACCATTTCTTTGATAGTTCTTAGTAGTGTTTGGCGGGAGGCAGCTTTGTTGGCAATATATTGGCATTGCAAACTAAGGGAGTAGTCACATTGTATCTTGTGACTCGAAAAGACTTGATCAAGCAAAAACAACTTGTAACATCGGAGCCTATCGCTAGATGGAAGGAATGTGCAGAGCATTTATAGCTACAGTCACACATGTTACGAACATACAGTTAAAGGGTGACATATTGTGTAAAATAAAAAATGTATGGTCACTTTTATCTGCTGCTTATGTGTTACAATCCAAAGGAAGTCCAAGTAGCCATAGGATAGGTTATATGTAGAAGGTTTATTAAGCTTAGTAACAGGTTATTAGGATGGTAAGTAAGTAACAGATAGCATGTAGATATCCCCACCAGGAGGAGCATCCTTGCTGCTCAGCCCACACACTCCAACTGTCTGTCTGTCAACCACACCAGGCACCCCAGCATTCCACTACATCATCAAGCATTCCAACATTCCACACACATCACATTCATACTGGCTGAGCAGCAGGGAACAGGTTTTCCTTAGGGAAAACAATTAATAATATCACAACAAAGTACGATGGAAATACGCACCATTTGATATAATAAGCACAAAACAAACATATACAATTTAAAACTAACTAATTGCTAATTGCAAATTGAAAGGAATCAGGATAGAAGAATAGCAAAACAGTCCTATGATATTAAATACATTAAAACTGCACCACTGTAATATTATGCAAGAATGAAAGAATTAGGGACACCACAGTGGTGTAACACTCTCACTCATCCCCTTCTGCACACTACAGGAAAGTTAGAGTTCCACATCCGCACCAACTAGAGCACACGACCCTACAACTCAACCGGAATCCTACCCTCATCGCCATTGTTACAATCCAAAGGAAGTCCAAGTAGTCATAGGATAGGTTATAAGTATAAGGTTTATTAAGCTTAGTTACAGGTTATTAGGAAGGTAAGTAAGTAACAGATAGCATGTTGATAGCCCCACCAGGAGCAGCATTCTTGAATGCTCAGCACACACGTTCCAACTGTCAACCACACCAGTCACTCCAGCATTCCACTACACCATCAAGCATTCAAACATTCCACACACATCACAAGCATACTGGCTGAGCAGAAAGGACCAGGTAACTAAGGGAAAGGACGCAAAGTAACAATACAAGTCACAACACAATGACATCTTCCTAGCTGAGTATTATTGGCCTTCACCCTTCAAATGGGGCACACCTCGTGGAGAGGGGGTAATACTTGAAATGTTTTCCTTCTTGTTGCCTAAAGAACTGAGGACAAAAATGCTCACAAATTAGTTTTGAAGTAAGGTCTGGCATTGTAGGGAAATCCGAAGGGGGGGTAGAAGTTCTGTGCCACGTGATGAACTTTCGGAATGAACTATAGGTATATACTTAATATCCATTGAAGCCAGATGGGAAGTGTGATACAAAGGCCATCCTGGATCAATTACAGTGTCAGCGTCTGATAGTGCCTTGTCACTCAACAATAAACACTCCTCTTTTTCCAGACAATGCATATAGAATGGTACTGGATTATAGGAATTTGAACCCACACACATGCAGCACAAAACAGTCACAGTACTGAAATGATGTGGAACTTAGTTAGGAGAAAGTACAAAGCATCTTTGAGCATTGCTAATGGTTTCTTTAGTCAAAACATAGTGCCTGATTTAAAAATATTTAACCAACTTCACATTTAGTGGTATTCAAAATAGTTATGCAAGACTCTTACAGGGATATAAAAATAGTCTGGAGTTATATGCAGCAAGAAAATGGAGATCTCACAAGATGATCCTGACGGTTAATTGAACATCGATGACATACATTACCGATGATGATTTAAAAGAGCACCTACATAGGGCAGACAAAATAATTACTATTTTACTTTGACACTGATGTAAAGTAAATTTCAGCAAGCCAAAGATTGTATTCTTTAGTGTGATTTTCTCAGGGCATGAATTATCTAATGAAGGCAAAGGAATGACGTCAGATTTCATGCAGAAATGTGCCACAATACAGCCTCCAGATGTATTGAAAAAATTATGAGGTGCTTAAATTTTCAAACAGCTTACTTGCCACACTGTGCTGAGTGAGTGAAAGCTTCATATGACTTAATGATGCCCACCTTTTCTGGAAGGAATTGGACAGATAAGCAGACGTTAGAGATGAAATATCTCCAGACACGGCACAACAACAACCTAGTAATTAGTGTTGTTCCTAGCTCTTCAGGCTACACGTATGTAATTTATAATAAGAGGAAGATGACCCCAGATAGTGTACAAATCACACGTGTACTCAACTCCAGAGGGACAATTCACTTCGACTGTGAAAATTCTCACGGCTTGGCAGACAGCCATTTTGACAGGGTGGCCTCTGGCACAGGGCAAACAAATGATCAGTTACCCCTATTCCTACATTAGAGGCAGCTACTAACGTAAGCATCCCTAGTTCACATTACAATTGCACTGGCTGCAATGGGCTGCAAAATTCTAGCAATATAAAATTTTATTATGATCCCACATTCAGAACACATTTCTTCCTACAATATCAACAGACAATACCACAAACTCCAAAATACAACCTGCACATGAAAATAAGAACATGTTTTTTATGGATGGCATTGCACAGACTGCTTTTGGCACTTAACCGAAATATCCCTCTGCTTGCGCTGCAGTGCAGGGACTTTTTTAAGATGGCGACTTCGCACTCATACTTAAACCCTGAGTGATTCAACTGCACAAATAGCCGATATTCATGTCCTCATCCTGGCCCTTCAGGACGCTGATCTGCTAGTTCCTGCACTCATGGTGTCAGAATCAGCATTCTATGTACAAGATTACAATGTAGGCCTTCCCCACTGGCACTTGAATGGATTCAGAGATTCAAAAGGTAGATCAATAGAAGTTAAACATTTTGGGTAAAAGTGACTATCTTACAGGACAAGCTATGCTTGGTCCATGTACTACATAGATGGCCCATAAACGTGAAGAAATTCATGTTAAAAGGAGCTATGCAACTGACTTGGCTGCAAACACAGCAGTGCGAACCTTTAAGGTTGCTGCTGTGATTCGAAGATGGATGCAAGGATTGTGGTGAAAATATAGGAAATTATGAATGAGGAACAGCCCTCTGAATGTTTCCCTTCTAAATATTTGTATTGCTTCACCACAGATAATTTTCCCATGGTACCTGAGTGGACAAATGTGAAAGGGTAGTCACCCGTTTTTATTCACACCTTTAATCACAAGGCTCATTTTTCTCATAATAATTTTGAGAATTAGTATATAAGGTCTGCGCAAGAGCCTCTCACTGTGAATGGAATATCCGGAAGGAACATCTATCCTATCACATTTTGCATCACTGCCGCACACTGAGCACACTGGCACTTGCTGGAACTAGCTATCTACTTCTAAAAAAAACAGCAACATAACGTAGCCAAAGATTGACGTGGCTTCTCTGAGCAAATCTGAAAAAATGTGAATTATGAGCAGGTATGCATGTTGGGGCCCATTTAGGAAGCTCATATTTATGGCAGGAATTTGGTGCCAATGTAGACACTGGCTACAGCTAGAAAAGAAAGGAGCCCATCAGATATTTCATTCAAAGATTGCCTTCCATCTATTATGCAAATATCTTGCCAGTTTGTTTAAACTTTACAGGTATGGTCATTATTTCATTGACCATATGTTCATATCTGCAATTACCCTTTTTCTTATACTCTGCAATAAAGCAGTGTGTTACCATATTAAGAAAGCTTTTTAAAGTAACAGTGTAGATTTCTTGTGTATGTGCATCTTTCTGCAAAACGTGTTTGATTCACCTATATTGAAAGAAACATATTCCTGGCAGTCTATGGCAGAATGGTTAATTACCCAATACGCTTTATGTCCAGGTAAATAATAGTAGAGTGAGAGTCATAGCCTGCCTGTCCTTCCTGCTAAAGCTAGTAAGTTACTTCAAACCTATGCGTACCTGAAGGGTGAAGAAAAGTCTACTGTGCTGTATTTACAGGCGAACCTGTCTAAACCTGTTCACTGCGGTACTGGGAATATAGCCCTAGATACTCATGAAAAGATGCCTGTGAGTCCTCTGAAACTATGTGGGCAATTCTTGAGGTTTACCATCCTCCACACCTTTTATTTCATGGTCCCCTAATTCGGGCCCTTTGTGCATGAGTGTATGCATTAGTCATGTGGAGATCAAGTACAGCCCTGAAGAAGGCCTTTGACCCACAAATACAACATATACTTTGAAGTCTGTTGGCATTTTTTAGGATGCTTGAGACATGGTACTCACTGGCATCCCTCTCTCTCTTTTAATATCAACTTGGCTACCCCTGATAAAACATTTGGGTTTACCCATAAGGTTATTTTAACTTCCGGATCCTTCTAACTATCCAGTGCTACTTAATCATGAACTCCCTCCGGAAGGAGGGAGTTCGTCCAGGTAGTATCATGGAGTAAGGTTACTAATAATGAAGCATGGCACAAAAGAGTGGGTGACGTTTCCTTATCCAGAGATACTGGATCCACTGGGACCCTGCTAGTCCTCGGTTGAGCAGGTTGCTGCACTTGATACTTGTTTGGAGATACTGTGTTGAAATAGGAACTTTGAACTGTATTCTGCACATTTGACCTCAGTAGTTAATGCCTTTATATCCTACAAATGTTCTATCATTTCCAAAGAGGCATTTTCTGCCAACTCTACCAACAAATACTTACATTACAACAATGAAGACATATGATTACAAGCTTTTCTGCTACAAGGTGTTTCCTGAAACACATTTCTTTCTTCTAAAAACAGGTATGTTTTTAACACAAAGTGAGGCGTAATCTATTCTCTAACAGTTAATTACGATACATTTAGTAATAATATTCATGTCAAAGGTTTTGGGGATTTCATTATACAGAAGAAGAAGTGGACATGGATCATCCTTCCTGCGGTGTGTATGAAAGGTCTGTCACACCTAACTTGTACACAGTGCATTTGGTTGGTATGCATTTCTTTTTTCCTCTCACTGTAATGTATCCTGCACTAACAATGCGAAGGATAACGAGTCTCAAGTGAAAGTAGAAAATAAAAGAGCAAACCTGTTCTACCAGTTCGGCTACTTAGAAGACATGATAGATCGCTATTAGAACTATTTCTTAAAGCCACATTTTTAATATTCTCCCACAGGGCCAAAACAAATATTATCTTTTAGAGTCCAGGTAACAATCCCTATCTACCCTAAAAGGTGAATTTGCTCTTCAGTAACTCCCGTAGTTGTCACAGTAATATAGTACCTAATTAAAATTGGACGGGTTTCTACTTATGGGTTCAACCAGTGCAACATTTTGCTTTCCTGTAAATATCAGAAGTTACTGCTTACACTAATTATGTTCATTCACATAGAGGGGAAATGGTCGATTTAATGATCAATTCAATGTGCTGAAACTGTTACACTCCTCAACTTTATAATCATTGCTCACAAAGCAACATTTTTATAAAATACCTTCAGCCAAAGAGGAAATATTACTTAAATGAAACAACACTTCCACGGCATTGGTAACTTGCATAGAGTCACATGTTTTTTAATTAATATTTGTAGTCATGGTTGGAATTCTCAGCACATTTGACACAGCAGTAGCTTTTTCAAGGACCTTTTTAGTGCTTAGTCAAGGGAGGGATGTCCTCTACTCCTCTGATGGAAGACCACCCCCCATAATTAGCGTAACTGCCAGGGAGTTGGGGATCTCTGTGCCTTTGGGGTGTAGTTGGATCCTCCATGTTTAATGCTCCTGCTTGTCAGAGCTTTTTGTTTATGAAAATACATTTGTTCCTCAAAAACAAAAAAACAAATGGACCTGATGCTATGTGAGTTTTCTCCCGTCTGTGTGATGGGGGGGTCACCTAGTTTGTTTCTTGTTCTGAACTGCCAGGGTTTTCTAGTGGTCCCGAAAAGGAAAAATTAACATAAGACCACCTGCCCTAAATAGGATGGCTGGTCTGATGACATTGGCCGATGACCGAGGGGCGGACATGCCAACTGGTTAAAGGTTTCTGCCATTGGAGCAAGAAAAAGCTCTGACATTGAAAACCCGGTGCATCCCCCCTACTCTAAATAGAGTTGTGCAAACAAGACTTTGGCAAGTTCCGTATCTACCATTTTCTGGCGGGTGTCCCATAGTCGTCAAACACTAAGTGGTCCACTAATCTTTGGTAAGCATTAGCAAACAATACAAAATAACAGAAAGCATGCAGTAACATGATTGATAGAATAACAGAAGCTTGCCTGAAATATTAAAATAATTAAAGCACAAACATATTATCACTAATATCTGAACACTCCCTAACAGTTTAAACGTTTTAAGCAGTAGTTTTCTGAAAATGTTACATACTCTTAAAACTTGTTTCATTATCATGAGAACAGACTAAATGATGAGAAGGTAAGAACAAATCAATAGTCATCTATACAGAGAAATTGTATAATACATTAGACCCAGCAATTCATTATTGTCCAATCAGCAATGCATGTATTGAAAAATCTTTCTAGCAGCATGTAACAGCCTCGTCATTCTGAATTTTAGGAATGTAGGTTCAAATAAACCACTTATGCAATAAAAGGGTTTTTTCGACCATGAAACGTCTAACAACTACAATTTGTGATGTTTGTCCATCACAAGGCAGCAGAAGGTGTTATCGAAAACAATATAATTTGCTATGTGAGTGTCACTTTTTGAAGTGACAAGGAGAATTTCCTTGAGCAACCTCCTCCCAGCAGTTTATGATCTTGCTACATTCCACAAATAAGTGGACTAAATATGTGGACTATATATTTGGCTCTCACGCATGTGTTTTTTGTTACCAGTCCAATTATTACTCTACTTCTTGTCATGTAAAGCGCTCTGATACCCACTAGGGTCAAGTTCGCGCTATACAAAACTTTATAAATAAATGACCCTAATTTTGATGCAGTCAATATGGAAAGTTACTGACTCTATCAAAACTGAAAAACAAAATCTCTGGCTGAAACTCTCCGGAGAACTGAGGAATTAGAGATGTAATGAGACCCAGAATTACTGATTGCCCCAGTAATTCCTTATTTCTCAGGGGATCCTCAACGTCTCACTTATAATCTCTGGGGACACTGTGCTCCCTTGGTTTTGGTAACACCAGAAGGCAGAGTCACTGGGAGTATTACCAGGCCAGTTGTAATGAGGGCCAGTGTGTTTTGGGAGCCGAGTACCACCAACATTTATCATTGCCCTTTGAAATGAACTTCTTCAGTATTTCTTATTGAACATAGACTACCTGTATATTTGAATGAATGAATGAAATGAATTTAAAAAGCAAATAATCAGGAAAAGGATATCCTGGTGCTTACAGAGGACACTAACTAGAACAACAGATTCACAAACTATAGAATGAAGAGGTAGGTTTCAGTTCTTTGGGCAAGACACTGTGGTAGTTAATAGAGAGGAGATGAAGAGGAAGTGAACATCTTGCTTTGGCTCAATTGAAGAAAAGGCACGACTGCTCATTCATGGTCTGTGACATTTGAGGACCAACAAAGGTTGGGTGATGTGGAGTGAAGAGTCGTGGAGTGCCTGTACCAAGTGAAGCTAGATTTTATGTAGGAAAGAGGTGATTTCAAAAAGAGCTTTGTGACACAAACAAAGCACATTGTAAGTGCAGTACTTGTGGATGGGGAGCCAGTGAAGAGATTTAAGATGACTAGATATTCTAAAGTGACAATTTTGACCCAATACAAACCTGTCCACAGCATTTTTAATGTGTTGGTTTCTGGCCAGTGCATTGGAAGGCAGTTTAAAGCAAAGTGAGTTACAATAGAATAGATGCAAGGTGATGATTGCCTTGATAAACTATTTGTGGGATTGCTCGAAAAGGATGGGAATGATTTTATTGATGTCCCGAATAATGAAAAGGCAGATTGAAGATAGCTTGTTCAATCAATCAATCAGAAAGCTTTATTCGAACATTAAATATGATCATAAAAGTAAATACATAAAATCACACTTGATTTTAAAACCATTAAAACAGTGCATTAAAATACTGACCTTGTTACATCTTAAAAACAAAAGATCATATGACTCCTAACACAAGAAGCGCTTTGAAGAAATTAGCTGATGCTAAAAAAATCAGTGGTGAGCTCAGTGTCTGTAAGTGCAGTAGGGCAGGTCTACATCTGGTTAGCCCTCAGCTCCTCAATACTGGGATTATCTAGCGCCTTGTAAAACAAGAGTAAGGTCTATCGAAAAACACGAAATGCAACAAACTCTGTGGGGACCTTTTGTTGCATGGGCAAACAAGAATGTAAGAGGATTGATATTGCTCAAGGGGGAAATATAGCTGCCATCTAATATGCCCAAGCCTGAATCTAGTTAATAGAACCCTGTCCCAAGTGCTAGTCACAAACTCCAAATATGGCTAGGGTGGTTTGGATTAAAATGTAATCCTTATTCTGGGTCTTAGTTAATTCTCCCGCTTCCTTTTTTAAATTTTGTTTTTAATCTTTTTTATTGAAACATACAAAATCTGTACAACAAAGAGCCTTAATAGTACAATCACAGTTGTGTTTTTCTTTTTCCATCCTTCATAACACCATCTTCTACACATAATACATTAATTTATGGAATTGAACAGAGTGGTCCCTCCTATTCTCAGCTTTTATTTTCCTCCTTATAGACCCTGATATGTCTGCCATGCCCCCCAAATTTTCTCCCCTTTCTTGGGGCACCCTCTACCCTTATAGATTGTCATTTCTGCTTGCCAGCACCAATCCATATCGCTTTTCCAATCTTCCAATGTAGGGGGAGTGATCGCACCCCACGCTTTTGCTATATTCCGCTTCGCCACCACCGCGGCCAGAGACAGCCATTGTTTTGTATGTCGTGGCCAGTCTTCATTCGCCCCCGTTACCAACAGGAGCCATTTGGGGTCAACCGGCATCTCCATACCCACTACCTCTGCCATTCTTTGGGCTATTCTTGTGGAGTATACCTGGAGGGTTGGGCATTCCCATAGCAAGTGGAAGAAGGAGCCTTCCCCCCTACATCCCCTATGGCATCTCGTGTTTTCACTATGTCCCATTTTGAATAAGGCTGACCTAGCGTAATACACTCTGTGGAGTATTTTCAGTTGTATCAAGCGGAACCTTACTCGAATCGCCACCTCTCATGGACCCTGCAACATTTCCACCCACTGTTCATCTTCTAATGTACCTACGTCTTGCTCCCATGCCAAACGGAGTGATGGTGGGGTCTGGAGCGTTGTTGACAATCTTTTTGTAAAAAATGGATATGGTTTTGTCCCTGATCTGTTCAGTCAGTACCCTGCCTTCTAATGGCGAGGCTTCGTTCTAAGCTTTCCCTTCCCTCATGTATTTCCGTACCACATGTCCCAGCTGAATGTATCTTAGCCATTCTCCCTTTCCCATCTCATAGTCTCTCTGTAGGGTGTTAAATTCTATATATGCTCCTCCTCTCCAGACATCTCCCAACTTTTCCAGTCCTATAAGCTCCCATTTAGCGAAGCCCTCCAACCTACTAACTTCTCCTAGGAGGTCGCCAGCCCATAGCGGTGTCATCCCTGATAATTTTTTCTCCCATCCTAGTTACTTTGTGGCCGCCTTCCATACCTTCACAACTGTTTTGGTGTATATCGGGAGGTTTTTTTTCTATCCGCTTTGTATATAATATTCCCAGTGGGCCACGGACCCCTCGCAGTCAATCTATCTACTCTATACGCTGGTTTAGCCCTGTCCTCAAATATCTAGCCATTTACGTTTACTAGATGCGAGGCCCAGTACTAACCCCGTATATCTGGTACCGCTAGTCCTCCTTCAAACACTCCCCTTTGGAACTTACTCAACGTGATTCTTGGGGCTGCCCCGCTCCATATTAATGCCCGAATTTCTGAGTCTACTTTCCGAAAAAGGGCAGGAGGCACCTCATACAGTGAGTTTTGTAACATATAGAGTAGGCGTGGGAGAGCATCATCTTGAACAATGCCGCCCATCCCATCAGTGTCAGTGGGAGCGTGCGCCAATGTTTTGCGTCATTTATAAGCCTGTCCAATTGCTGCCCCAGATTCTGGTTGTAGTACTCGTCCGGGTCTCAGGTGATATATATCCCTAGATATTTGAAGCCATTCTCCTGGATGGGCACAATGCATCTCGATGTTAGATTAGGGGACTCCCCTACTAGGGGGAATAGTAGGGATTTATCCCAATTAATCCGATACCCCGAGTACTCGCCAAATATTCAGAAAATTTGCAGTATACGGTCGATTGACTGTCTCGGTTTCTTCAAGTATAACAAAATATCGTCTGCGTATAGTGATATTCGGTCTTCCCCCTCCTCTCCAATTGGTATCCCCCAAATCAGTGGGTCCTGCCTCACCCATGCCTCCAGTGGCTCAAAGGCCAACACGAATAGGATTGGGGAAAGCGGGCATCCCTGCCTAGTTCCTCTTTGTAGGGTAAATGTGCAGGAGATTGTTGCATTAACTCTTACTCTGGCGAGGGGCTGGTTGTACAGAAGCCTGACCCAGCTAATGAATTTTGGGCCGAGGCCGCAGTGCTCGAGGACTGCATACAGGTGGTGCCACTCCGCACTGTCAAACGCCATACTCGCGTCTAACGATAAAAGAGCCGCCTGCTCATGTGGATGCGTCTGGGTTATGTGTAAGATACCAAAGAACCATCGCAGGTTCAGCCTCGTGCCCCTATGAGGCATAAATCCCGATTGATCTGGGTGAATGAGGGTCTCTATGACGCTTACCAGCCTCGTGGCCAAGAGTTTAGCAAGTACCTTTATTTCGAAGTTTAAAAGGGAAATTGGTCTGTAGGAGCTACATCTAGAGGGGTTCTTCCCTGGTTTTGGTATTACCATTATCACTGCAGTTCGTTGATCCACTGGTAATATCTCATCTTTCAGTGCCTGGTTAAACATGTTCAGCATATGCTCCGCTGTCACTTCTAGCATTGCTTTGTATAATTCAACAGGCAGTCCGTTGGTGCCTGCTGCTTTCCCTGACTGCAACGCTCGTGACGCCGCGCTTACCTCCTATCGTTAAGTCTTCTTCCAAATGGTCTTTATCTTCCTCGCGGAGTCGGGGCATAGAGATGTCTCTCAGGAAATCTCTACAATCATTCTCGGTATGTTCGATGTGGGAGGTATATATGTCCCCGTAGTATTTCGCGAATTCCTCCGCGATTTCTGCCCTGCTTTCGTGCTTATTCCCATCTTTATCTATTAAGCCCGGGACCATTCCCCCCCCCCATCTGTCTTCTGTCCAGCCATGCCAGTAACTTGTTGGCCTTGCCACCCACTTCGTATAGTCTGTATTGCGTAGCTGGCACTTGCGCCCTAGAGCTTTCCTCCATTAGGTCTCTGAGTTCTTTTTGTCGGATGCCAAGCCTATGCCAACTATTCGCTGCTTCATGGTCTTCCCCTGCTATTTGCGCTTCAAGACAGACTATTTCCTTCACCAAGGCTATGCATTTCAAATGTTTTTCCTTTTTTATTGCTCCTATTTTTGCCTATTCCTGGCCTCTAATGACCATTTTAAAGGCCTCCAAAAGAGTTACAGCCGAATCCACCGACCCCTGATTTTCCCCAAAGTAATGTTCTGCCTCCTCCCTCAATTCTTCTCTAAAAGTTTCGTCCTTTAGATACCAGGGTTCAATTT
The DNA here is from genome assembly GCA_963921515.1 of Calotriton arnoldi. Taxonomy (NCBI): domain Eukaryota; kingdom Metazoa; phylum Chordata; class Amphibia; order Caudata; family Salamandridae; genus Calotriton; species Calotriton arnoldi. Next base: position 2,459,118 of record CAWUFW010001107.1, on the reverse strand, counting down.
TCGGCGGAAGTGTGAAATCTTTTTCTGGGCCTGCTAACCTCACCTCTACTGGGGAGTGATCGGATATACCTCTTGCAATGTGTGTAGCCTCCCTGAATTCTCCCAACCTGGGATGTTTGTGTTATTATATAATCCAGTCTAGAAAGGTTACCCGTTGCTGCCGATAAGTGGGTATACTGTTTTACCCCGGGGTGTTGGTGTCTCCAAATATCCCCTAGTCCTAGGGCCTCAAGGAATCCCTGCAACTGGCCCGCTGCCTCATGGTGCCGGTGCCCCGTGTACCCCTTCCTAATGCATCTAATTCAACCGAGATAAGGTCATTCATGCCCCCCCCCCAATAACAGCCTGCCCTCCGTCAGTTGTAGCAGCATGTTCCCCAGTGCATCAAGGGTGGCTGACGGTTTAGACCGAGCAGAGGTTGAGTTCTCCCTCCCACTTTCCACTTATGGCTGTATATCTGCCCAAATCATCTACTCACAGTTTTTGCTCTATAAATGGGCATGCCCGTTTAATCAATATGCCAACTCCTCTGGAACCTGATGTGTAGCCGGAGTGTGCCCTGAGGGTATAGCCATATCTGTCTAGGGCCCTGTATTAGTTCCCACTAAGGTGCGTCTCTTGTAGGAGAATATTTTTAAAAAAGAAGAGCGTCCCATACGTCCTTGCGAGCTGGGTGTTGCATTTGAGCAAAAAAACCAATGTTCACAAGGAACTCATTTATCAAAGCAAAACAGTATGTGCAAGCTAAGGTAACTTGCTCAGATTTAATCTAAATCATAAATTTCCAATTCAGACCTTTCTTATTAGGTCACGGTAGAAATACCTGAGAGTATATATACATTACACAGTATCTTAAGAGAATTCTTAAAAAGCCCAACACAACAATTAGTCAAGATAGTGCTTACTTCAGCCGAAGTAAGTAGTATTTATTCTGCAGTCACAGTCTTTACCACAGATGTATTTCCTTATACATTAAAGAATTGAAAGGTTTGCATTATCAGCACATCAGAAGTGATTTGTGAGCCCCAGTGAAGTGACCATACCGTGTAATGTATATATACTCTCAGGTATTTCTACCGTGACCTAATAAGAAAGGTCTGAATTGGAAATGTATGATTTAGATTAAATCTGAGCAAGTTACCTTAGCTTGCACATACTGTATTGCTTTGATAAATGAGTTCCTTGTGAACATTGTTTTTTTGCTCTTGTAGGAGAATGACATCTGGGGCATTGCGTTTGATAAATTGTAACACCATCGCTCTTTTAATTTTACCATTTAAACCATTTACGTTCCAAGACCATATCTTGAGTGAGGACTGGGTGTGTCTATGGAGGGCCATCTGGATAAATGTTCCTTTTGAGGATTTCCCACTCTGTATGTGATTCCCAAGTTGGTGCACTACTGTTATCCCTCCTTGTGTACAGTTCTAAACTAACATTAACATTTACATAACCCTTGCCCACTGCCCCCACCCCCACCCCGCTACCCTGCTTCTAAGGTTAAGGACTCCCCAACTCTCCCACCTGCAGAGTGCCTGTCGCTCTAATATATACATAAGAGTTCTAACTATTAATCTGAGGGGGTGATCGATAAAGCTGGACCGGCAAACTATTAGGCTCAACCCATCTCCCCCCGCCCTTGCCCAGTTCCATGTTAGTCCCTTAAGGTCTTGGCACAAAGTTTATGTCCAATATTCCTCCATATATGCCCGTACTTGTACAGGTCCAGGTTTCCTCCCGGGGTCCGTTATTTTCTTTTTCCCTTGGGGCCCAAAATGGTACAGTCTTACCTCCTGTCGGACCTCCCAGGTCTCTTTCTTGGCTCTGATTGCCCCATGTTTGAATCAATGGCTCGTTGATCATGTTCAGTCGCTGGCCCGTCTTTCTCTTTGCCTGATCCCCCTCCACGTCTGGCACTTCTGTCTTGTCTCTGTCGGGTGGTACGCCATCCGTCCAACCACTCCTCTGCTTCCTCCGGGGTTGTGAAGTGCCATGTTTTCCCCTCCGCTATGACTCTCAGCCGTGCAGGAAAGAGCATCATATATTTCAGTTTTCTTGATCGCAGCTCTTTTTTGATGTGATCAAAACTCCTTCTTTGTTTCTGCACTTGTAACGTAAAGTCTGAAAAGAACTTGATCATTGAGTTCTCGTAAGGGAGATCACCTTTCACTCTGGCTGATTGGAGTATCGTATCGGGATCTCTGTAATAGAATACTTTAGCTATTATTGTACGCGGTGGTAGTCCTGGTTTCGGGGGAGGCCCCAGCATTCTATGGGCCCTCTCAATTGAGAAGAACTTAGATAGGCACGCGGGCTGTAGCTTGTTATTGATGAGATCTTCGAGGAGCAGGTCAACGCTCTGCCCCTCCGCTCCTTCGGGAACTCCCACCACCCGTATGTTGTTTCACCTCGCTCTTCCCTCTTGGTCTTCAAGTCGTGCCGCCTTTTGCGCCGCTTGCTGCATAAGGGTGGATACCTGCCCTTCCAGCCGCTTTGTCTTAGATTGGATTTGCGTGATGTTTGTTTCGGCTGTGGCCACTTTCTCATTCAGTTTTGAGAGGTCTGCTCTGATTAGGGTGACCTTCACCGAGACCGGGTCTATCTTGGGCTCCAGGGAGCCTTTGACGTCACGTATTGCTGCCATTATCTCTGCCAGGGATGGTTCCTCTGCCTCCGCGCCATCTGTTGATTGTTCCGTAGGCTTAGAGATCGCATAGTTGTCCATTTTGTTGGATTGGATCAGGCCCAATCCTTTGGTCTTCCCCAACGCCCTTCGTATTTCGCGACTGGTTATTTTCGATGGGGATTTTAGAGGTTAGTGTCCTGCTTTCCCTATCAGTTTCTTTGTTTCCTTCCCCCCTTCTTGTCTTAGAGGGAGTGCCCCGTTAGAGCCTTGTTTGTAGCAAATCCAGGCTGATATAAGTCAAAGAGGGGCCCCACGCTGCCTCAAATTCTTCCACGGTTCTCCTGCCCTCCGCCGGTCTGATGAGGGTTCGCACCCCTCCTCCAGTCAGTTTCCGCCTCACTCCCTGTTCCTTAGGGTGTAATTGAGTAACCTTCTGTCTGTCTCCAACCAAAGCTGCTATGGCTTCACTCTTTCTTTCCCTTGGGTGGGGAGTATAACGAGCGGAGTTGCTGGATTTATGCGCCTCCGGGCGTGCAGGGTTTGCGTCGGTGACAGCAGCAACAATGAGGCAATGAAGGGCTTGTGATATTTGTAGCTGTTCTATTTCAATTGCACAGGATCTGACACCCTAGACGATGGAAGGTATATTGGTAGGATAGCTAACTCCAACCGGAGCAGGAGACACCCACTGAGTTGCAGGTAAGTGGCTATAAGTGTCCGCCTCGTCAGGGGCACAGGGATCAAAGTAAGGGCCTACCAATATGCTCAAATCAGCTCACCGGGAGTCAGTGGATTTGTACGATCCCCGACTCAGCCCGCTATTGTAGGTGTCTTGCCTCAGGCATCTAGGTCAGCAGCAAACGGGGGAGCGACTGGGGCCTTAGGATCGTGGCAGCTCTCACCTCCAGTCTCGCGATAGCGCCGTGAGGGGGACAGCACCCAGTCACGCCCTCGGCACTTGAGTTCGGGCAATGTTCTCTCCCTCGGCGGTCACACAGGCCCAGCTCGGGCGGTAATGCACACCGGAGCAGCCGGGGATCAGCAAAGTGCCGAGAAGCAGAGCCAGGACGATCCGCCCACCGGCGGCCGCCTCAGGTCCAAGCTGGTGAGCAGCTCTCCCCGTATGACGCTGCTCCGATCGCGGTGCGCCGACAGGCCGCTCTCTGCTGACTCGCGTGTAATGGCGCCGAGTACGCGATGCGCAGGCCCCGGATCGGCCAGCCGGTTTTTCAGGTGATTCAGGGCTCCGCGAGGTCCCGCAACCAGTTTCAGGGGTTCCGCTTCGTGCCGCTCCCAAGGCTCAGTTTGGTCGGTCGCGCGGACACTGTCCCAGCTACGCACCTCTCCGGCTCCTCAGACTCGATGATTACTCTCGCCGCCGTTGGGGCTCCCAGGAACCATCCGTGCCATTGTAGGCGCGCAGCTGTGCCTCCGCTTCTTTTCCTCCTCCAGTGCAGGGGAATATACGCCGCTAGGGCTCAGGATTTTGACGGATTAAGTGGGCTCGGGTGGGAGCTCCGCTACAGCACGGCCATCTTGGTCCGCGACCAAGCCACGCCCCCCGCTTCCCTTTTTTGCTATCTCATTTTGAGAAGCAATGTTTCAGCTGGGATCTATCATCCTTACGCAGCCCTTCCGCTCTAAGGAAGCACTTCTGCCTACCCAATAAGTAACACATCCGCTTGATGTAATCCAGCCACGGAACTTGGAGACCCATGCTAATGATAAACAGCCCTGAATGATTTCCTTGTACAGCAGGGCTTTAGGAGTGCTCCATTTAGAGCACCACAATAGCAATGGGGCCAAGTTGATGTGATCCTTAACATACTCCAAGCCAAGCTCCTTGTGCAATATGAAACTTGAGCTACATGGCAGGAGGCCAAAAAGCTTTCTACATACTCTGTTTTCCTGCCTTTAGGGCCTAGGCACCTTTTTGTAGCCCCAGATGCTTGGCCTGTAAGTTAAAACCAGAAGACATTTCCTCCTATAAGTTTGTAAAAAGGTGGCAATGGGGTTTTTACCAATAAAAGAAGCCAGGTTAGAAATGAACCCAATACAATTAAGAAATAAGATTCTAGCCCTAGATGTACATGCCAGCCAGGAACCCTGCGAATCAAAAGTAACCCCAAGATAAGATAATTCATTAACTCTTGTTATTGGTTTATCATCTATATTCAAGGTCCGCATTTTAACATTCCTTGGTCTGTAGGCCATTATTAAGGTCTTGGTAGGATTCACTACCAGATTCTAAGTGGCCATAAAATCAATGTAGCCCTCTTTTAACAATTTCAGGGCCTTTGGAGTTCTGGCAAGTAACACTGCATTGTCTGCATAAGTTAGGGCAGGGATAAGGATATTTTTAATCACTGGAATGTCTGCTTCCTTGGCCATCAGTGCCTCCTCTAAGCCATTAACATGCAAAAAGAAAAGTATTGGGGCAAGGTCACACCAGTGATGCACCCCTCGGCCTGTTGCAAAATAAATGGTGCATTCACCGCCAGGTCCATACCTGACGGTGGCGGAGAGATAGTAGTGTAGGGCCCTCAAGAACTCAATGAGGCCTTTCTTGAAAACTAAGCTCTGCAGCTTAGCCCACAGTTTACACCTCACCACGCTAGGTCCACGAAGGCTAAACAGATAGACATTTGTTTGCTACATTATATTTGTTAATTATAAGATACAAATTGGAATACTGTTACATTGCTCCCTGCCCGGCTCTAAACCCATCCGGGAGTCTAGAAAGAGTACCATTATTTTCCACCCAGGCTAGCATTAAATAAATTGAATTGAATTGGGAACATTGAGCTACCCATTTAGCAGGACTTGTACTAGTGTCCAGAGACGAGTTGCACCATTGGAAGGTTTACTTTTATTTTTTCATATGCCAGAACAAACTGACATTTTAACCTCACATGCAGTAACTAAATTGCCCCATGCTTGGTACTGATAATCCACTTTCTTTTCCCTCAAGATTAGTTTGTAGTCTTTCCTGCAAATGGCTATTTTTGCACAATGTCTTGGGACAGTTTGAAGGGCATGATGCAGATGGGTGCAGACTAGTCTACACTCCCTGTCAAACCAAGGCTGGGATCCTTTTTCACTAGCCCTGAATGTTTTTCTCAAATAATCTTTGATAAATAGCCCTAACCTTTCAAAGTCCTTGACTGTCGGGGAAAAGAGATTTGTTTTCCTGGGGCAGTAGACCAGTATATAACCTACGAACAATCCTTGGGAAGTCAGCTCCTCTCCACACTAGCCTTCAACTATTGTCTTTAAGAATGAGGTCCCTAGTGCCCACCACCATGCTAGCCTTTTTGACATCGGGAATACCCTTGGTAATTTCTAGAGGGTTGCGATCGCTGTGAATGCTAGGTTTGATACCACCTGCCACCAATCGATTTAAAAGATGTCTGAGACAAAAATATAATCTATTACCGGCTGGCTCCTTATAGAGTCATAGGTGGGAATTTTGCATGAGGAGGTGACCAAGAACTCAATACGGCTGCAGAGATTATATTTGAGTATATAAGGGAGCAGAAAACTTCCACGATGAACCATCCCCTGGGATGGTGAGTCTTTTACACACCCCTTGAAGAGATCCAAAGTGGGGATGTTACAATGACTACCTAACCTAGCGTTAAAGTCCCCCATTAAGACATTGTTAAGGTTCCTACTTTCTGAGGAGGGTGCCTTAATGTGGTTATCTATAAAATCAAAGAGCTAAACAAAATTAGGATTAGCCCTTCCAGAAAAATTTGAATATTAAAAATTAATAACAAACAGTTTTAATGTAACGTTCCATAACAACAGGAAGTCTTGAAATAATACAAAGTTAGTACTAATAGGTTTCACAGAGCACCCCAATGTTGTTTTGAACCAAGCGGTCATCCCTGTGCATACGCCCCTCTAGTGAAAGGGTTGCAGGTGTGGTAAAACACACAAAATTGACACAAAACATCTCATCAACTGCCCATGTTTTCTGGAAAAGAACTATGTCATGCGATTTAACATATTCTAGCCAACTATCAACTTCAAATTTCCCAGCTAACCCTGCATTATTCCATCTTAAAATCCTGACCTCTCTGAGCCTCCCATTTGAAATGACAGACTCCATAGACGTGGGACGCGGTTTACAGATCTGAGAAATGGTGTTAGCCTTTGGAATTATGGAAGCTGGGCCAAGATAACGTGTTAATTAGGTGTCAAAGGAAAGTTGAGAGTTGAACACGATGCCTAGAACAACAGGAGTGGGCGTTGGGTCCAGATTTTCTGGCCACCAGGTAGACAACCAGGGAGACAATTGACCAAATAAAAGATAGCTCTCTGATGCATGCATGCCAACTGTAGAAAAGATTTGTCTCCAATTAATCAAAGCATGACTTGGGTGTCATCATCGTATGCACTGAAACAAACCTCACAGGATTGCATGAATGCTGCCAGTGTGGATACATATAGATTAGAAAGAGTGGGGCAGAAAGCAGAGCCTTGAGGTACACCACAACGAATATCCTTTGAGGAGTATCTAAAAGGAATAAGGGAGACCGCTTGTGAGCAGCCTTGTAAACGACAGATCAGCGAGTGCAGGCCTTGGTCAAGTACTCCAATAACAATTAACTGATCTATGCAAATGGAGTGAGAGACCAAATTGTAGGCCATCGATGGAGCCAGAAGGACAAGGGATGCTTCCCCTCCCGAATTTAACAGCTTCAAGCATGATTGGTGACAAAGATTAGAACAATCTCAGTGCTAAATGAAGACCAAAACCCTGACTGCAGAGAAAGATTCCAAAGAAGGGCGAGTGTGGGGCTAATAGCAGGGGCAACAGCCGATGACACAGAACTCAGTTTAGATTGAATCTGTGCTTAAGTAACTACGTATCTTTCCAACAATCATCTTCCACTATTAATCTGAAATTGGTTAACCAAAACATTTTTGCCAGGATGTATTGTTTTTCTTTCAGCGCCATCAAATAATCACTAATTAAAGGCTTCTACAATGCAGGAGTCATGTTTCCACACAAGCAACTAATTCTTCCTACACGCCTTATTTCTAATAAACCCTCAAAGCTATCGTGAGCATTAGGAAAGATCACGATAAAGCATTGCTTTAGTTTCACATTTCTGAACTGGGAACTCTCTGCTTTACCACCACTCAACATAAACACTGCAGGTTTCAGGATCCTCACAGGTGTAACTTTGTCCTCTGTGACACACTGGTCAATCGCCTTGGATTATATGCAAATATTGCACACAGGATCATTAAAGAATGTGGTATTCTTTAACTCTTTACCACTGTTCTCGCCTGCTGGGCTAGTATGTCCCAGAGTTTCCTCCCATCGGAAGCACACAGAGTCCAGCAGTGATCATGTCATACACATTTCCATAGAGTCTGGCATTCCAGCAGATATGTGTCCCATACCAGTTCAGATAGACACATTTATTGGGAGATGGATGCTTGAAGAAGCATATATGGGCGCCATCTTAAAAAGGGAAAAAAATAAAATTAACACATGCAGTAAGGCCATTTTATAGGGGCATCCCTGAAAAATGGGACAGAGTTAATAACTTGTTTCTCAACTGCCAATAATTTAGAGACACTGCCTTCTGCATTAGTGTTACATTTGCATTATTTGACCTCTTGGTACTGAATCTTATCTAAACCTATTGTCTAACAGTGTTGGGTACCCCCATCCTCCTCGCTTGTCTCCTTTCCCTTACTGCTCGACTTTGCCTTTGTGGATTATCCAGAGAGAACTAACCATATGCATTTTCTCTCATCTTGTACCCCTACATCCAATGGAAGCCTACTGGAACGGATTTTGAGATGATTGCCTATATTTTGTGACGTCGTTTCCCAGTCTTACATAGGTACTTTGCTATTTCTTCTCTTCATTCTCCAGTTTGGTGACTTCTCAGGTGCTTGTTATTTCTTGACTATCAACCTCTCAGAAGTAATTTGACGTATTAATTTTCTTTACTCTGATTATTGTCTGATCACTGTTATTGTGTGCAGTGCTATATGTTAAGTTCTCAGATGCTCCAGGGCCTAATGCAGGCTATATAAAACCTAAGCAATAAACAAACAACCTTCTCTGTCGTCCTGCTAAACATCTGCTAATAGGTTAATGGCTCCAGAGGCCCTTTGTTCTCTGATAGAAGCCACTGCCAACCTTGACAGGAATAAATGTACTGTCACTGCAGGGTAGGGAGCGTGGAAGAAGCACTTTAGGGGTCTTCCGAGGCTTTAGGTGGGTATGTACAACTTTTAACAAAAACATCTTTAGATCATAAATCTATTTTTAACAGATTTGTTTAATCAGCATTACAACGGTTTGAAGATGATTTAACTAGCTCTTTCCTAAATCATTTCTTGAAGAATTTGACTTTTATTTTAAGTAGGGATTCCCAATGCACCATTCCAGTAATCTGGAGCCTTGAATGCCACCACAATGGTAACTCCACCTTGTCCAGTTCATCCCTGGAGATGTGACGTCATGCAGAATGTGGAGGGTCATCTGAGAAGAGAGTGGGAAGGAAACTGAGCAGGGACTTGACCCTGATCAGGCACCATCACTTGCTGTGTACTTAAACTATTAAACCTGTAAACACCCATTTTGTATCCATTGATGTTAACCTGGCGTTTACATGCAGAAATAATTTCCTGTGTAGAGCAGTACCAGCAAGGATTTACCCAGCTGTGTTGTGAGAATCTGTCAGATCTACCAATATCTTTAACTGCGAAAATCCTTAAAGTAAATATCATGAGTCTCCTTGAAAAGAGCAGCGGCCCACAGAAGGTAGCAGCCCAGCAACAGCAGAGAAGCATTGACCTGCATAATGACTGGCTTTCTGTGACTAAGTGACTATGAAGGGTTACAAAGATTTGCAGTCTGGCATGTCATGGTGACGTTGGGTGACCACGTGACATTTGGAAGAGTGGGCAGCCCAAGGGGAGGATAGAAGAAGAAAGCCTGAGAACAGATTAAAATGACTGCAAACGGTGCAGCCTGAATGCATTATTTGAGGTGGATTTTTAATGAGAAGCTTACAAGTCTATTATGTGATGAAGTCATCTTGGGATACTCGAAAGAATAGGGACTATAAATTGTGAGATATGTCAGGGGAGTGTGCGGCACTATAATGAATGTTGGTGCCTTAATCCTTTACTGCTATTCTTATGTGTTTTGCAGTGTTTGCTGGAGTGTTATTTATTGACTAGTTTATAATGCTGGTGTTCTTTGTGACCTGTGTTGAAGGGTCGGAGTGTATGTTGTATTTGTTGTTCTGGTACAAATAATACCCAGGTGTTGGTTAACTTGTATTTGTTGGTCTGATACACAAGATAGCATGATGCTAGTTGAGTTGCATTTGCTGGTACATAAGATATTTAGGTTTTGGTTGAGTGAGAGTTGCATTTTTTATACAAGATACTGTTGTACAAACTGACTGTTGGTTGCATCTGGTATAGAGGATTGCCTGGTCAGGGTTGCGCATGAGTTGCCTTTGTCGATCTGCTACACAAAATGCTGCCAGGACACCATCAGACTTCAGAATAAGAAGTGTAAAAAATAAAAACAAGACAACATGCCTTTTCCATTTTTGCACCCAGGATCTAGAACAATATTCCTGTATCCATCAGGATCGCCAACGCTGCTCCAGTCAAGAAAAGAGTTGAAGACTTACCTCTTTAAAGAACACAACATCACAATGCATTAACTGTCTGCAACATAGCCTTCTTTCATTTTTTGCTTGAGGACTTTAAGCTTGCCTTTGACCATGTACAGCACTCCACTGCTTTTTGGCTAGGCTGGTGCTATGGAAATACCATATACATACATACAAATACACTTGTCTGAGTTGAGTGTGAGTTACATTTGCATTACTGGCATGTAGAACGAACAGGATCGGGCATAATTGTACTTGCTGTTGTGGTAGAAGATATAACCTAGTTTGGGGTCAGTGGCATTTACTGGTTTTACATACAAGGGGCCCGATTCACAGAACTAACTTAAGACAAAATCCTAAACTTACTACCATTTTGGTATTCACAGAAGGCACTTACTCATTTTGGTATTCACAGAAGGCACTTACTTACTCAAAATGAGTAAGTTACTCAAAATGAGTAAGTTACTCATTTTAGTATTCACAGAAGGCACTTACTCATCAATGAGTAAGTGCCTTCTGTGAATACCAAAATGAGTAAGTTACTCAAAATGAGTAAGTTACATCACAGAAGGCACTTACTCATCAATGAGTAAGTGCCTGCTGTGAATACCAAAATGAGTAAGTGCCTTCTGTGAATACCAAAATGGTAGTAAGTTTAGGATTTTGTCTTAAGTTAGTTCTGTGAATCGGGCCCAAGATACACACACTTGTGATGGGTTGAGGGTGGGATTGCACTTAGCATTCATATACGTAAGCCACCTTGTTAAATGGTTGAGGCGAAGGTCTGTATAAATGACACCTTCGTCATGCATTGAGGGCGTGGTCAAAATATAGCCTGGAGAGAAGGAGAGTGAGAAAGAGGGGTTGTGCAGTGCCACCGTTGAGATGTATAGTGGCCCTTGTTTTCAACGTTCAAATTATTTGATATCTTAGTCGGGATGTGTGCCTCCAGTTATCTCGAATTTCTAGAAATTTTGGGCCATCGTGTTTCTTTCTGCCATCTCTGCATTTGATACTAGTTGTTAATATATGTTATATTAATTAGTCTTGTATAGCGAATGTTCACCATCGGCTTCTTGGCGCTTTTGCTAAGACATCCACACTAAGGCAGAGTTTGAGTCAGATAAACCACTGACTTTAGCAGGCTCTTTAGAATTTTCCGATAAGTCTTTAAATCAGACCCGGCCAAGGCTTCCCACATTGCCGGAGTCAAGGCTGCAAAACTGCGCCCTCCAGATCTGCTCTCACAGAACTTTGGGACCGCGAGTCGGTGAGCATGTGTCGATCTTGGAGAGCATGTAGGAAAATACCTTTCCGCTTTTTTATTCGCAAACACAAGTGCCACCCCTTTCTGCCTTTTAAACACAATGCAACAGATTTTGACTGCTTTCATAACCTCACTGACAGCCAGTTGAGCTTTTTGAGCAATGTGGTGACGTGTATTTCTGAGAAGTTGAAATACTAGACTTGCAACCTCATTTTGAATTATTTGGCGCCCTTGTCAGTTAGTGCTAACAGGCCCACATACACAAAGTTGGCATAGGGGAGTCTGGAAATTATGCACACCTTTGCTATCATGTTCTGTGGCCTCGAAGGAGAGGATTGGCTTGTTTGTTGCTTGTGATTACAGGAGTCCGTTGTTATGTATTTGCTCTTGGGCATATGTTTCATTTTTGTCCTCCCTAGACTAGAGATTTGATTTGATATTGACGGCGGAAAGTGTAATTGGAGTGAGAAGTGCAATGAAAGGAGGCAGAAAAGGAAGCTGTCCTTGTTAATGGTGTATAGAAAAAAAAACTGTCAGTATGTCAGTATGATGATGGGTTTCTTTGCATAAAAGTATTACTAGTGTCATCTTGTTTTCACAGAAAAGTTGCGCTATATTACAGTGTCAAGTAAATAGACGTTCACCACCAGAGAGTTGTGGATTCTAAATTATTAGTTAATAAAAGCTCTTGAAACTTCCACATTTAGAAATCAGGAACCAAAACAAACCACAATGCTTTGAACTCACGGTACCCAATTGGGAGGGGTTGACTCTACAATAAGAGATGGCCTCTTCATGACTTTGAGATTAGGGAAGGAAACCATCTGTAATACTATAAAGTGCAATTCGCTAAACCTGCTAGTACAAAATCTGATGTTAGTATGTGCCACAGCTGTAGCTTCAAGCAAAATAGTCTCCTCTTGTCTTTAATTAAATCAGGATTTTCCTTCATTATTCAAGCTAAGAAAATCTGCATTTCATTACAAAACCCCAGGCTCAGACTAAGCTTGTTTAATGCACACCTACTACTACAATAAGTAGGGTCAGGTTTTCAGTAGTTGCAGAGGCCCAGGAGCCAATAAATTAAGCCATGAATATTAAAAGAGAAATATTGTGGAAAGAATACAGGTTATGTAGTACTCAATTCTTCCTCTACAAATTCAGAATTATAACTGCTGTTATCATCATAATCTTAATTTCACACGAAAAAACCAACAGTATTCGCACAAATACATATATTGAAATCTAAGGTATAGAAACCGGAAGAGCCACACTTGTGTAAGCTGTAATTTTTATTTTAACTGAATTGTATGTCTATCTCTTAGATATTCCTCACCTGACTCATCCATTCTCACTTTCAGCATGTAGGGCAGTCCTATCGCTTTGAAGATACTGCTGTCGGGGCAATGACTCTGAGGCAATGAAACTGGCATTGGACACCATGGTTGATATTGTGGCACAGACAATGTCACAGAGGCCCTGGGATGCAGACAGATTAAGACCTTGACACAGTGACATTGACACATGGGCACTAACACTGACAAGAGAAGAATAACACTGACATTGGGATGAGCACACTGACTCTCTCACTGGAACACTAGGAAATTAAGGGCCTGATGTACTATTCTCATTCACAAACCCGTGATGTGCCATTTGGTCCCCGACTGGTTGGCGAATGGGAATGCAATTTGCGATGCGACCTATGTACTAAAAGGTCACATAGGAATTCTGTCCTAGTCCGTCCCTGAAGGGAAGATGACTCATGGGGACAAGTACCCTTTTTTGCAATTCAACTTCCGTTTTTGTGGTGTGTTCTTATCTGAACAATGGTTTACGGCTTGTAAGAGGGCTTTTGTGAATAGTAAAACGATATTTTGCAGTCAGAAACCCTGTGATTTTGTGAATCAAAGGCTTTGCGATTGCAAAATATATTTTAATATCAGGCCCTAGGAAACTAACATTGGAACACTGATACTGACACGAATACAGTAACACTAGAGCACCAACACTCCCATGGGAACATTGAAACGGGGAGACGAACGTGTGGATGCTAGACCTGCTGTAGGACATTGGGACCGCGCCACAGGGACACTGACATTTTAACAATACCCCTGGGCATTGCCAAGAAGACACTAATGTTGTGACACAAGTACACTGACACTACACCAGGGCACTAAACCTGACACTAGGACACTGACCTTGGAACGCTGACACTAAGTCAATGACTCTAACATGGGAAAACAATGGTTTGGGGACATTGATAGTAAAATTGATACCCTGGGTCAGAGGGACATCATGACACAAAATCACAGACACAGGGGCACAGAAACTGACACACGAACATTGACATGGGGAAATTTCTTGCATGTTGCTATTTTGAAACACCACCCAAGATGTGTTCTTGTGGCAATCGATACCAAAGTGACTCAGTGTGCAAAGGATTGTTAATATGAAAATACAAATGTCCACATATCCGGACCAGCCTGCACAGCCTGACTCTCCCTCTCTTGTTCATGTTCATAGACCTTTTTAGGAAGTATTTCAGCGCTGACGAGCAAGAGTGAAGGGACAGCGCAGAGTCCAGCATGGCAGCCATCTTTCAGGCTGCAGACCAGTGGGCTGTGCTCGGATACTGCACATCCTGCTCGGCAGGAGAACAGCGTGGGCCGATCCTACAAAGTGGATCCGTCTGCATCAGAGGGAACAGTCCATTCTCTCCTTTCATGTTCATCCACTCAGAGCTGCCAGCTGGCTCCATGCCACGAGGGCCAATGTCTGCCCTTCGAGTTGTATAGCCAACAACGCTTTAAATGCTGGGTTTAACTGACCTATAAAGTATAATGGGAAAAAGTGAATGTAAATGTTTTTGGATAAAGAGCTATGATTGGCTGACGTTGGGGCAGATGTCCACGCCCTCAAAAAGTCTGAGACTTGGGATCAATTCTGTGTCCCGGTGCCAGTGTTCCTGTGTAAGTGTCTGGTGTCCCTGTGTCGCTGGTTGTGTGCCTGTGTTAGTGTCCCAACATATAGTCATGGTATGATTTTATACCTCATACAGCACCCTCAAAGCCGAAGTCCCTCATTCCTGAAGGATGGAGAGTGTGTCCCTGGGCAGGGTAGAATTACAGCGGAAATGGGTGTTTGCACACGAATTCTGGCGTGCTTGTCATGCCTGCTGCTCCTTTTGCCTAAGCTTATTTCAGCTTATTTTTACTCGCCGGAATGTGCACGGGGCCTGCGCGGGGCCTGCGAGGGGGCGGAGGCCAAGAACGGTGCAGTTCAAACGCATGACTTGTAATTCCCCCGCCATCAGAGTTACAATCAGATCGGGCTCTAAGTAGGGACAAGGTAATCTGTGGCCAAGAGAGGGCTGGAGGGCTGGAGGGCTGAGCCTTGGGATGGATGAGAGACGTGGGAGACCCAGATGACATTGTACCAGAGTTGAGGACAAGTTGAGGAAGCACAGAGGCAAAAGACATTCTGAAATAACATCTGTCTTAATGGGAGAGTTGGCAAGTCTTCCCTCACTGGATATAAGAGCAGTTTTGCTGATCACTTTGTCGTAATAAAATACAGGAAAAGCTTGCTTTATTGGAATTGTATGTTCGTAGTGCAGAGGAAGTATTGTAATTTAGTGTGAATTCTAAATTTAGTCTGTATGAATAAAGCTTTAGAATGAGATGTGCATTTTTTGAAAAGCACAGTAAAGGGCATGTAAAGGTCCAAATATAACTGTATGGGTTGTATGACAGAGGCGCGCATGGCCAAACCACCCGTGCCTCTACTATGCTGCCTAAACCACAAATGCGTCTGAAAACGCATTCCTTTACCACGCATGCCTTTACCACGCAATTTCATGGTAAAGGCATGACTGGTATAGGGATGTGTGGTAAAGCTCACACCCCATGTCACCTGCCATTAGCCCTGACAACTACCTGATCCCCCTTAGCCCTTCGCTGACACCCCCAGCCCTAAAAACTACCCGATCCCCTAAGCCCTAACAACTACCCCGACCCCCCTGAG
This sequence comes from Calotriton arnoldi, assembly GCA_963921515.1. Lineage (NCBI taxonomy): Eukaryota > Metazoa > Chordata > Amphibia > Caudata > Salamandridae > Calotriton > Calotriton arnoldi. Next base: position 2,443,538 of record CAWUFW010001107.1, on the reverse strand, counting down.
CTCTAAAAACTACCCTGACCCCCCGAACCCTAAAAACTACCCTGACCCCCTCATAGCCCTAAAAACCACCCCAACCCCACCATGAGCCCTAAAAACTACCCCAACACCCCCTGAGCCCTAAAAACTACCCCAAGCCCTAAAAACCACCCAACCTCACCCTGAGCCCTAAAAACTACCCCAACACCCCTGAGCCCTAAAAACGACCCCAAGCCCTAAAAACTACCCTGACCCCCTATGAGCTCTAAAAGCAACCCTGACCCCAAGCCCTAAAATCAACCCCACCCCATCCCTAACCCTGAGCCCTAAAAACTACCCCAACCCTTAAAAACTACCCCCACACTGCCCAAAACTCGGCCCCAGCCCCACTTACTTCACCTGGTCCTCTCCTGATCCTTCCTGTTCCTGGTCCCTCCCATCTCAGCATCTAGACCGCGCATTGCCTTAACCACGCATATGCGTGGTTAAGGCATATGCGTGGTTGCACTTGCGTTGGAACGGCACACATGGCTCTGCCCGCGTTGTAAGGCCGTTTCCCAAATGGATGCGGTCGGCCTCAGAGGTGCTCATCCTCATACACTGAGGACTTAGGCAAGAGAAGAGCACTTTGGATATTGTCCATTATTTGTAACCAAAGGTGTGCGACGTTGGACTAATGAAAGTACATCTCGCAATCTTATAAGTAAAGCTGCTATGATGCTGTTGAAATCCTCTCCCCAGCTACCAAACCATAAGTGGTTCATAGCTTTCAACAGAAAATCAATAAATCAGCCTCAGTGGGCGTCCTAGAAGGATAGAATGCAAGGCCCAAAATACAGCAACAAGGGCCACGCACGACGTCCCCACAGCGTGTGCACCTGTGCATGTGTGCACGTGCACTTATATTTGATGCATTTTCAGCCCCTCCCCAAAGGGTAACGCAGGTTCACAGCACTGTGGTTTGTTTTGTTTCCTGTTTTTTCAAAAGAAAGGGGAAGTGATCTTTCTCTGTGTAGTTTCAAGTGATAGTAATTGACTAATAGCCGGAGGTTACACCATGCGTCAGTTGTCGCATGCCTGAAACAGGTGGAGCAGGGCAGGGTAACCGACTGCTCTTCCGCCCTGGTAGACCAAACATATTCTCGCTTTTCAGTGAGAGAAACAAACGCTTGCAATGGCCTGCACTGACCTTCAGAGACAACCATCTCACAAAAAATCACCAGGTAAAGGGCCGTCCAGTTTAGGCATGTAGGTTTGCTACCTTTTTTCGGCTTTGCCACCTCCGTGCAAGACTTTCGTGTAACCCATGGTGTTCTAGCACATGACCTCATAGAAGTGCACTTGACATGCTGGAAGAAATCACCCTGCAAGTCAAGGGCACTTGTAACGTGGACACTGGAATGGTACATTCTCTGTGGTGATACAGCAGAGGTACCCTCCTTGGAGATGGCATGGTACTGTGCAGGGGCTTTTCCTTCGAGATGGCTTTCAATGTGCTGTAAGGTGGCTACCATGTTGAGGAAAAAGCGAAGCTTAAATGTTTCAGACCATCCTTTGTGGGTATTTTCTCCCCTCTCCTGCAGCTTAGCAGTCAAGCCCCAAATGAAAGCCCTTTCCCCGGACTGAAAGCTGAAAGTAGCCGGGGAAATGTTTTAATACTTGTCATAGATTGCACGCGATGAGCACTGTGAGCATGTCCAACGTTTTACAATGGGATTTGAGAAGGTCTTTCCCCAAAATGGTTTTTTTAAATAGGAAAACATGGGGACAAACGATTAATGTTATAGCACAATTTTCTACATATATTTCACACCCCAGAATCCTCGTTCTAAATTTGCAAAGTTCTAAATGTTAACACAAATGTATGTAAGTTATCTTCCTAGCCTGGCTCTACGTTCAGAAACTCATAAATGGCCATGCTACATCATGCATTTCTAGAAAATTCTTCTTCATCTCTATGTTGGCCATCCCCACTGTGTTCTAAAATGTTTTAAACGATCCAGAAATTCAAGTCTAATACGACATGTTTATTATTTGATAGTCCTCTGTACATCAGCCATGAATACTTCCTAGAATTGCATAAACATATTCTCACTGCTGGGGAGTGAAAATTGTATTTTTCAAGTACAAGTACATTTGATATATATTACCTACTGACAGTCACCAGTAGGTAGTCATAGTTAGGACCTAGTTTCCATAGGAAAAGGTGATTTTCAGTTGCCTATATCTTTGGTGCCGGTTGATTAATCTTCATGAAATTTCCCCCCAAAATTTGCCTGGTATTTCAGATGGAGTCTAGAAAGTTTCGGGGTGTTTCGTGTAGTGGGGGCTGAGAAAAAGGTGGGGTCAAAAAAGGTGCATTTCCTATGTTAATTTCCATAGGACCTTTAAACAAGCCTACAGTCCAAACAGCTGGACGGAATTACACCAAATTAGGCAGAATGCTAGAGCTTGGTCCCCAGATCATAATTTGCTGTGATTTGGTGTAAATCTGTTCAGTAGTTTTGGAGCTATTAACAGGAAAACAAATTTGTGTATCTGGGAACATGTATTACTTGCGGACCTACCCGCGGGTAATCCGCGGATTCATGTGCACTACTGAACTCCTGATTAGCTGGCTGCACATGTTATAAAAGAGGGCTGAGCATGTGTCCTGGGGTCAGAAATATGAAAAAAGGTTTTTTTTGGCCATTCGCGAAATTTGTGGATCCCTCGCGAGTCCCATAGCAAAACCCTGTGTAAATTCTCAGATCCCCCCCAAAAAAATCAGCGGATCGAGAAAATTAAAAAAATAAAATAAAACACCCACTGCATCCAACCCCATGCTGCACACGGCCAAAGGCAGTGCGCAGCTTGTGTTTGGATGCATGCTGCAGGGTTGGCCACAGGGCCTGGCTGTAGGCCGTGCGCGGTGCTGGTTATATTAACGTGCGTGCTAAAAAAAACATACAAATTTATTGATTAAAAACAAGGGTTACAGGGACATTATAGTTAGGTTCAGAATGTATTCACACAAAACCATAGAAATTCAACAGTTATAGTTAAACTTATCTGAAGAAATTATAACTCATGCCATTAAGTAACTTAAGGCAATGAGTCCTAGTTTCTTAACATAACTATGCTGCTAGCGTGGCATGGAAGAGTGCTCAGATTTGTTGAGAGTCTTTGGGCTGTGGTTGCCCAAATGTTAAATTTCCTGAAGAAGACATTTGCACACCCTTTGGTGTGTCTTTGTGCCCAAAGCTTCTCAGTCATCCTGCATTATTAGCATGCACAGGAGCTGGAAGGTTGTACAAGTTCATATTTCCAGAGGACGAATTGAACATGCTTGTGGATGAGATTGTAAAAGAGAAAATGGTTATGAGAACTTTGTGAGGTAGAGCTGGAGAGGGCTCAGAAGGCGGGAATGATAAGCTATTACCAAACACGGGTACCTACGCCCTCATACCCTGAGATAAGATGGTGTTGACCGTTTGCAAGGCAAATAGGTAAGATTGTTTGAAGGCAATCAGAAGCTCCCAGACAGAAGCAGACAAGTGTAAACAGTGCACCACCAAACTCTGTAGGTAAAATATTACATTATTTCTTTACATGCACAGAACAGAGACTAATTAGACCATTCACTTTACTGATGCAACTGAGGAAGTCGGCACATCGTAGTGACTACTGAGGAAGGAACTTCAGGGGACCAAGCAATGTTTCCATTATCACAATCCAGCCTTGAGAATAAGCAAATGGACAGCCACCAGCCCTATACCACCTCTGCCTGAGACCTTGGGTTACTGGTTTAGGGGGGTGAAACCCTACTCGGGCTGCAACCACAATCCTTGTCAGGGTGAGAACACAACCAAAGCCCAAGTTAACCTGTGTTCATACCTCAAGTAGCTTGGCACAGAGCAGTCAGGCTTAACTTAGAGGCAAGGTGTAAAGTATTTATGCAGCACTTAAAACAGTGATAAACTGAAAACACAACACAAGGAAAATCCCACACACATTTAGAACAATAGAGTACATTCTCATAAATAAAACAAGACAAAAACAACAAAACTCCAATCAGTAGAACTGGAGATATGCCATTTTAAAGATTTCAGAGAAAATAGCACCAAAAGCACCGAGCGCCAACTGTGGATATCTGATCGCACCGGAATGATAGCCGTGAAGCTGAGATGCGAGGTCCTGCGTCATTGTTGAGGATCCCGTCGACAAGGGTTTGAAATGTGAACTCAGGCGTCGAGGATGTATTGAGCAGGCAAGGCGATGCATCCGTTCCGAGGAGCTGCGAGGCTGCGATGCGAGAACCTGTGTTGTCGGCGAGGTTGCCATCAATGAGAGATTTGCGATGCTAGGGCCTGCGTCAGTGAAGCTTTGCACAGTGGAAGTTCAGATGCGGGCTGCAAGGTTGATGTGGAGTCCTTGCGCTGGGAGAACCCTCTCAGCAGAGGTGATGCGTCAGTCCTGCTGGACCCACCGATGGGCTAGCAAAACACCTTTAGGCCCATTTTTAAGGGTCCAAGACTGGGGTGCTACCACGTGGCAGGGTAGGACTCACAGATAACAGAGTCCAGGTTGTTGGAGTCTTCAGTCCCTGAGGCTCTAGTCAGGAGTCAGCCAACTAGATTTTGGAGTCACTTTGGGGTCCTGGGTGCAACAGATGCAGGTTCAGTCCTTCTTACCCAGGCAAGAGGGCAGCAGGCAGCTAGTCAGCACACCAGGCAGCAGCCCTTGGGAGCAGAAGTCCAGCAGAGTGTCAGTTCATTCAGCAGCACAGCAATCTTTCCTGACAGAGTATCCAAAGGCCTAGATGTGTACTGAAGAGAAGGTGTCTGGGGTCCAATAATTATACCTGGACCTTCCTTTGAAGTGGGAGAAGCTTCTAGAGGTTTTCCTTTGAAGTTTCCAGGCATCCTTTGTTCCACGTCCTGGCTCCAGACTAACTACAGGAGGTATACAGCCCTTTGTGTGGAGGCAGGACACAGACTTTTCAAATTTAAGTAGGTCTGTGCCCAGCTCTGCCCTCCCATTCTGCCAGTAATGGCCCATCCAGGGATGCCTAAGCTCTCTATTGTGTGTGTCTGTCTAGGAGGAAAACACAAAGCTCAGCTGTCAGCTACACCCAGTCATGTGACCCAGATACAGGCTGGAGACCCTAAATGGCGAAGGCAGGAAAATGCCATTTTTCTAAAAGTGGTATTTTCAAAATTGTAATCTAAAATCCCCCATCACCATGAGAGATGTTTTTTCATTACAATTCCCAAGACACCAAAAATGAACTGAGTACCTGCTCCCATTTGGAAATTATCAATCATTAAATATAATAAGGTAACTCTAATGTTATTCTATGACAGAGGCAGGCCTTGCAGTAGTGAAAAATGAATTTAGGAGTTTTTCACTACCAGCACATGTAAAACTAAAACGTCTATGTCCAGCTTTCAAATACACTGCACCCTGCCCTCTGAGCTGCCCAGGGCCTATCCTAGGAGTGACCAATATGTATTAAAAAGGTAGGTTTGGGCCTGGTAAGAGGTTTATTTTTCCAGATCGAGATGACAGTTTAAAAACTGCACACACAGGCTGCAATGGCATACCTGAGACATGTTTAAAGCGCTTCTTAACTGGGTGGCATAATCAGTGATGCGATCCCACTAGAAGAATTTAATTTACAGGCCCTGGGCACAGGTAGTGCCACTTTACTTAGGACTTACAAGTAGAATAAATAAACCATTGTGTATAAGCTAATTCTACCTTGTTTTAAGGAGCGAGCACAAGCCCCTTAGCATTGATCAGCAGTTGTAAAGTGCGCAGAGTCTTAAAGCCGTCAAAAACAAAGTCAGCAAAACAGGAGGGTTGAAGGCAAAAGGTTAGCAGGAAAACCAAACCAAGGATGCAAGGCCAAACACGAGAATGACAGCAGGGTGGTAGAGCACAACATTATTTCACATGACCAACTAACTCCTCAGCTGAAGAGCCACAGCTTGGAACGTTCCTGGTCCCACCTCTAACATGTATGCCTATTAGAAGGTCAGCATTAGCCATGCTGACAAGATAAGCTAGTGGATTAAGTACTCACTGCTGACTTATACACAGCTCTGCAGATCACAAGCTCTAATCCTGGCAAGGCTTACTCAGGCCTCCATTCTCTAAGGTTGGTAAATTCAGTGCAATTAAAGTGGGTAATGCTAGCATCTGTTATTTACAGTGCTTAGAAGTGCAGCATAAAGTCCTATATTTTTTCTTCTTAATAATGAAACTCCCACTTCACGTGGTACAATAGAAGCGGACATAATGACTCAACTTGGCTAGCCGGGTCTGTTGACAACCCTCAAGATCAAGTGGCTGCAAAACACCAATGTTCAGAGGCGCTTCATCAAGTAAATCAAAGGAGAACCATGTAAGGGTTTCAGTCACCAAAGAAGAACCATCTGTCGCACGTCAGACCACCACAAGGGCTCTGATTTCACAATCACTTAGAGCATATTAGTGGCAATTGATTTGATTAGCAGGCCACTGAACAGACTTGCAAAACTCCTGGAGTTCCAGGAGTTGACATTTAACAGGCAGGGTGGGAGTTATGCCAGGGCATCACTACTACCTCAAAAGTTCCTTCTAACTTCCCATGCCCTTCCACCCACTTGCCCCAACTATAATCCAGCAGTCTCTCAGCGTTTGTGACTAACATAACCTGAGTCCTTACACAAAGTTTGGTCCAGAAGAAAAACGTCTGTATCTGGACACATCAATGGTGTTATGTGGTTACAGACAGGGGAGGAGGGGGCAATCGCATTTGTTCTTGTTGGTCTGTTGGGTTAGGAGGCTGTGAGGAGTTTTCCTGCAGTTATGTTGGGGTTAGTGTGCCAGCAGTCCCATGCTGCTGGGGCTTGTTCTTGCGTTTGTGTTGGTGTTTGGGAGTCAGTATTATCAAACATCTGTAGTTTGTTTTTCTTCGATATAACTTTTTAAAATTATTTTGATATTCATATTTTTAATAAAATCGTAGCATATGATTGAAGGTATTGCAGTAGAATTGTCATGCTGCCTTGTACACCTTTATTCTGCTAGGATGTTTAGCGAATAAAGAAGAAACCTGAGTGGAAGAAAGGAGAGAAGAAACGAAACAGGATGAGATCCACTGGGAAGACACAGTAGAGCCAAATATTGGGGGATTAATCTGTGGCAAGGATAAAAGATATGAGAGACAAAGGGCACTGATTCATTAGTCACTTGAAACGTTTCCAAACTGCTAGGCGTATTGATCACGTGACCACACTGGAACTGCTGATACAAAGGAAAGAACGACAAAGGAAACAGGCACAGTGAAGATTCGGACAGTACAAGATGTCTTCTTTCCGATGTAAGATATACCACCAATCATAACTTTTTACCTCAATGTGCTGGAAGTGGTGCAACATTAATAGAAAGAAAGTATTTTTATATAACACAGTGCAAATTAAGTTATGTCGTAACATTTCAATACTGTTGCGCGCCTTAACAGGGATTATAAATTAAAGTTCCTGGAATAGGGAATAACATACCGCATTTAGAATTACTGGGTCTTTCAAGGTATGTTTTCTCAAATTCCAGGGAGCATAACACAGATATTTGCCACCTGACCTAGGGAGCGAAATTCATGGCTTTGTTCATTGGGCACACAAGCGAGGAATATTCCTCCTTTCCAAAGATCAATCAATCCGAATAAGTTGCTTATTTATTTGTTGTGCTGAGTGCTGTTGTGGCATTCTGCGGCCACTCCATAACGCTGTTACAGCATGGATGCTGAGGCTATGATTCATAGGTTTTCCCACTGGTATGTGCGGGAGTTTAGTTAATGGGGTGTAGCAAAAGGGTTCTGCCTATTTAATCCCACTAGATTTTTCATTTTTGACTGTATGGCTTTTGTACTTTTTACTGTGAGTCTCACTACCTGAGTTTCACTCATGGTACATTCTGTGGAAATGGACTGAGAGTGCTAATAGCCAGTGTCTGCCTTTTAAGCTAAGGGCGCTGCTATGCAGCTAGGGTAAGAGACTCTGTTCTTGTTACACGTGAACATTTTCATGCATTTGTAACAAATGTGTTGTATGTAGTAGTCTGTGTGTAATAATGTACTTTTTCTTTTTATAAGAAAAAGCACTGTCTGAACAATGATTTATTGAGTGTTGTTGCATCCCAGGGAGCTAGGAGTACTAGCCCACACCACCTACTCTGAGTAGGCTGTGGCTATTTTGCTTCAATACCCCGAGAGAATTAAATACTACACTAGGGCACCTGGTTCCCAGTAAAGAAGAAGTTGCAGACTTATTACTTGTGAAGGACTCACATCCTCCGCAATTAATAAACCCAATTTTTACAGTGAGCAGAAGTGTACTTTTAGGGAAATGCTGCTGAGCCAATCCGTAGCAGCCCATTGAATGTGCTCTGGCGACCTGCTGTTCCTTCTTCAGGTCCGATAACTGCTTGAGCGGGAAAGCAGTCCGGCTGTCTGAGATCCGACCAAAGGCTCGCCTGAAGGAGGCTGTCTTCAGGCTATTCTTGAAGGAGATGTAGTTCATTTGTATCTTAGTGATGAATCAAGGAATTATATAGTAGGGGATGGCTCATAGATGTTTTTGTCTTCACGTAGGATCTCGCCGGTCTTGGGTTGGACACCAAGGGCTCCTGATTCTGAATCTACTGCTTCTCTGGCTTCCATTTGGGGCTCTATATTGAGGGTCACTTTACCCAGTTGCCTTTCGAGCTCACTATACTTTGCATGCTGTGAGTTACAGGCGGAAATGATGGAAATGGTGGAACTGCAAGCCTAAAATTGCAAAGAAAGTACTGCTAGTTGAAGATCGGGACTGAATGGGGGGGGGGAGGGAGACCTGAGAAAGCGGTCGCTTTGGGAGGTGGGTGTTATAGTAGCATTATTTCACCACTGCCAGTGAGGGGATAAAAGCGACGTTTTGCAGGTAAGTGATCATCTTTCTCTGCATATTTTGGTAGAACACGATAGCTGAGCAACTGCGAGTAACAAGTCTACGAGGTTTCTCTTATGTGCTGTGTTGACACAAATGTCTCATTGTTCTTTTTGTGAGTTTAATCAAGGGTTAATGACAACAACAGTTTTTTCTCAGAGCCTTGGACTTACAACATGAGTCAGGACCCGTTTGACAGAAGAGTAGAATCATGAAGGTCAAACCACCAGTTTTAAATACATCCATTTCCTACATGAATCAATACATTTTTCATATTGTGCAACACAGCATGCATTTAGTGAGTGATATTTCCCAGGGTTTGTGTGGCCCAGAGTTCAAACCAGTGTGTGAAAATGCTGTTGCGAAACGATTCCCAACAAACAGCCCTAGCACCTGCCAAGAAATGTAAAAACCAACAAAAAAAGATTGCACTCCCTTCCATCTAGAGGAACTCTCACCCGCCTAGGGAGTAGAGACCAAGTTAAAGAGGAAAGTTTGCATTTTCTATACAGTTCTCTTCTTGAGTGCTACTCTTTTAAGATGCACAAGACCTTCACTGCCATTCTTTCTCAAACCCTGTGGCTGTAATATTTCTCTAGTTGATTATTTATTTTAGTAACAATACAAGGGTTACTGCCTCACCTAACCTCCTTTAAATAGTGTCCTCATGCGAGCACGTGGCTTGACCTGGACCCACTGAAGCAAATGGTCAGTTATCTGTTAGCTTAGCTCTGTGGTCATTAAGTGAGCCGTGGTTCCGTGCAACAAAGTTGAGATCTGACCGTGAACACCTCCTCGGAAAAATATTGGGCCAGGACTCCAATGTTAAGCAATTGAATAATATTTGGGGGCAAATATACGGCTTGCAGATTCCTATATTGTGCAGATTTTATTTTGTGTAGCAGTTAATTCATGTGTATTAAAGTACTTTCTGTTTATAGAAGTTAAGCACTAACTGAACGTTCAGGTAGAGTGTTTTACTGTTCTCTGAGTGTCTACCATTGAGTAAGCCTTGCACTGACTCACTACTGTAGTGTCTTGTGAGTTACAGATGACGGGACCCTTTTGGGTCCTGACGGACTTTGTAGAACAGTGATGTAAGTGTGTGGGTGATAGAATTTGTGATGTAGAACGTTCAGTTAATGGTTACACGCTGAAGAATGAAGACGTGTAACACCAAGCTTCGTGTGTGGTGTGAACATTTGCATGTACCTGGGCTGGGGAGGATGCTACAACAGTGACGAGATAGGGGATTACGAAAACCGTGCAAACTGGAGAAACTGCTCATGCTTGCCTCAATCAAAGTGAAAAATTACGGTGGCGTATGTGAAGTCAAAGTGCCACTCCAGCCAGTGCAAGGACTGTAGAGCAAGTGAACGCCTTACAGAAAGTTTGTTTATCTCGCTAGAAATTTGCTGGTAAAGTCGAGACAAGAGGTACTGCGCCACAAAACAACACAGCCATAAGTCATATAGAACATTAACGCTAAAGGCAGCGACAGCCAGGTACAGAGAATCACTAAAGGCAGTGATAGCCCAGTGCAAGAAAGTGCTAAAAGTGAAAACATTTCTGACACAAGAAATGCTAAAGGCAGTAGAAACCAGGTAAAATGCAACGCGGTAAGAAGGAAAAAACACAAAGTCGCTACTCACTGCCAAAGAAGAAGCCAGCACCTCACAACCAGAGAGCGGGTGCGATGACCCAAATGTCAGCACACGGTTAGTGCTTGATGAAGATGCCGGTCCAAAAAGGCAGCCGACGCTGTCGGAGCAAACTCCACTCCCGACAGCAGAAAGTTCCATGGGTTATAATGCTGCTGGATACCTAGAACCACCGCCTCCCTTCAATACTGCCAAAAAACAAATTATTGGTGACAGATGGACTGCCTGGATCGAAACCTTTGATGATTTCATTGATGCGCTGGAAGAAGCAAATGACAAAAAGATCATTAAATATCTAAAGAATTTAGCGGTTGAAGGGGTAAAAGAAGTGATAAAGAAAATACCACACGGTGGTGAAGTGATGTACTGTCAATTCAAAGAGGTGCCATATGTCGACTATGAAAGGGTCATTCTCAACTAAGAAAGGCAGAAAGCATGAGAAATAATGAATGAGTTCATAGAAAGACTTGATTCACTCATCAGGCATTGCAAGTTCAACTAATTAAATGCTTAAGAGACCATGTGTCTCAGAGTAATAGATGGTTGTCTCTCCCATTCTTTCAGATAACTAATGCTGAACAAGACACTCAGCTGAAAGTGAGTACTTATGGCTGCCAGAGCAGAGGAAAGAGCTGACAGACAAGCAGCTAACATGGAGGCCGGAACGGCCCAAAATGAATCAGTGCTGAGTGTGAAAATTAAGTTGAAATACAAGGTAGAAGGCCATAAAGTAATTTCTCCAAAGAAAAACAAGTTGTGTTTTCGATGTGGCTATGTTTTTGATTATAGTTCGGTAAAGGCGTCTCCTTGCTCCATTTCTGTGCTTTGCTAGCAGGCCGTTTTATGCAGCATGCAGGAGAGCGGAGGTCATTGTCCCGCTCCCGCATGGTGAGGCTTTATCTACGTAGGCCGCCTTGTTTATGGATTTCAATCCGGAGTTGCCATGTAATATTGGCTTAGAGGATCCATTTCCTGGGACACTCTTACTGCGTTTGGCGGACATTCGCCACCCCGGCTTCATGGTATCCCCGTATTACCTCAAGTACTCCTTCTTTCATCTGTCCTGAAAAGGCTGAATTCTACAGGCTGAAACATGTCAACAATATTTCTGAGCAGTCTCCACAACTTTAACATCGATGTATTCAGTACAAATGTACACATTACTAAAAGAACAAAAGAGGATAACCATATTCCTCAAATGTGTCTAGATATAGAGACTATCTCTAGGTGTGATTGTGCGCAAAATGTATAGCAGAGCCAACACTTCATACCCACTGGAAGATTGGGAGTAGAAAATTTTGAAAATGCAAAAATAATGTGTTATATATAAGTTAAGAATTGATGTGAATTTGATTTTTGTTGATTTGATGTATAGTTTTGTTAGTGGTTTTGTCTCATTTTGTGTTTGTCATGCGACACCACGCAGTAATACTTTAATGGAGGAGAGGATGATTACAGCTCTAAAATGATGAAAAATGTTATGTAATTTGTATTTTAGTCAATGATTAATTAAGGTAATCATTGAAAGAAATGCATTGCATGTATTTATTCCCGCATCTCAACCTTTGTTTTGTGGTTTGCATTTGGTTATAGCCCTTGCGATGAGGGGTGATTATGGCTAACCCCCTATTTATTTTTTTATGTTGGTTCAATTATAGTAATGGCATACTGGTTTTTGGGGCCACACAAAAGGAACATGATAAAGCTGTTACACAAGTGTGTTGTATACTTGCGGATGCATGTCTCACTTTATATGCGGCAAAGTGTGAGTTTCAACTAAAGTTCTTTGGTCATATTTTTTCTGATGGGGGAATGACTCCGGATCCAAATAAAGTACAAGCCTTGTCATCCACTTCTCTCCCACAAGATGGAACTATGCTGCGATCCTTCCTTGGTATGGCCAGTTACTATTCAAGGCATATACAGGACTTTGCCGCTGTAAGTAACCCATTGAGAGACTTAACGAAACAAAATGTTGCATTTCGATGGTCACATAAATGTGAACAAAGCTTTAAGAAAATCAAGCATGCAATTGAGATCGCCACTGAAATGGCATGCTTTGATCCAAATTTGCAGACGGAGGTTGTTGTTGATGCAAGCCCAGTGGGGTTGGGTGCCATCCTTGTCTAGCACACTGGACATCTCAATGTCCCAGAATGAATGAATGATGTCATTTATATAGTGCAGCTTTCACTCCGAGGAGCATCATGGCACTAATGCGGAGAGGTCGAGATAGGAAAACATTAGAGCTGTGGAGAACTGATCAGATAAGTGAAAACACTAGATTATCTGGGGCTGCAAAGATTCAGATTTTCAAAAGTTTCTTGAAAATAGATTCTGACCGCGAGAATATGAGATGGGTGGGTAAACTTTTCCAAGCTTTTTCTCTGCCATCGACTTGCCCCCTCTGGTTGTCAAATCAAAGCTGGGAGGTGCTAGAAAGTTTTCAGAAGATTATCTCAGTAGGCGTTGGGTAACATATGATTTGATTGTAGTCCTGAGGTATTTAGGTCCTTTTGACCTAAACATTCTAAAGGTGATTACTAAGATCTTAAAGAGAATACTTTTATGTATGGGCAGCCAGTGTAGGGTCTTGAGCGCCGCTGATGCCGAGGACCCTCGGGGCAATTTTAATACCAGACGGGCTGCTGCGTTTTCGACTATCTGTAATTTTTTCAGGACTCCCTACTTGGCTCCTGCGTATAGGCTGTTGCAGCAATTTAGACGAAATAGGATTAGGGCAACTGCAACTGTCTTTCTAGTTGTGACTGGAAGCAGATCGAAAAACTTTTTAAAGGATTTTATCATGTGGAAGCAGGTGCCGGCTACCGAGAGCTTGCTGATGGAAGGACAGTGAGGTATGAAATCTTATCCCCAAGTTCCTCACCACATCCACTGTGTTTGGAGGAGGTGCAGTGTCAGTCGGCCACCACTGTTTGGGCGTAAAGATGTTAGATTTCCTGAGCAGCATGATCTCTGTTTTTTGGGTACTGCATTTTAGATGGTTCGATTTCATCCAGTCGATGACGGCGGAGAGGCAACGCTGAAAGTTTTCCTCTGCCGCGGTGGAATCTTTGTCTAACGCTAGAATTAGCTGAGTGTCATCAGCGTATGAGATAGACTCGATGTCGAAAGATGAAATCAGGTTGAGCAGAGGTGCCATATATATATTGAAAAGTGTTGGGCTTAGGGCTGAGCCCTGTGGGACATCAGAGAGCAAATGTTTCTCCGTCGATTGGTAGTGGCCGAGGGTTACTATTTGTTTCCTGTTCTCAAGAAACGATTTTAGCCAGGCCAAGGCCGTGTGTGAGATGCCACTTAAAGCTAATCGGTTTCCCAAGATGTCGTGAGAGACTGTGTCAAACGCGGCCGATAGATCCAACAGAATCAGCACTGCATTTTCCCCTTGATCCAGGGCAAATTTTAACGTTTCTGTGGTGTGTAGCAGTGCCGACTCTGTTGAGTGTCCAGGATGTAAAATATTAGCTTCCTGCAAAAAAGCAGTTAGTTGCATATTTACTAGTTTCTCTGTTATTTTGCTTAAGCATGGTAGCAGGGAGAAGGGCCTGAGGTTCGAAAGGGTTGTAGGGTCAGGTAGTTGCTTTTTTGGAGGTGTTTGACTGAAGCGATTTTCCAATTTGCTGGTACTGTTGCTTGCCTGAAAGAGGAGTTTACTATTTAGTTAGTAGTTGGGTTTATTGTATCAATGATAGCATGCAATACTTTTTGCGGGCAGGGATCAAGAGGGGAGCCCGATTTACATGAGAGGAGGACTTGGCGTGACTGTTCCAGACTAATCTCCTTGAAGAAATTAAGCTTAGGTCTATTATCCAGCTCAGCTATTTCTGCAAGCACAGTGTTTGTTGGCTTAAAGTCATTTTTTAAGTATTGAACTTTTTTATCAAAGTAATCAGCAATCTGATCATATAGGATGTGTGAGGGTGGAATCTCATGTTCGAGCATTTTAGGGTGTGTAAAAGATTTAACAATTTTAAAAATCGTTTTCTGATCAGATGCTGCCTGACTAATTAGATTTGCGTAGTGGGCTTTCTTTCCTGATTTAATTTGCTGGTGGTAGTTTTTGAGAGCAGCTTTAAAAAGAATGAGGTCTTCTGATTTGTAGCTTTTTCTCCATCTACGTTCCAGTTTTCTACAATGACCTTGTAATTCTTTTAGCTGAGGGGTAAACCAGGAGCAGAGGCCTTAATATATATATTTCTATTTGGTGGGGCAGGTGGTGCGAAAATGTTGCCAAGTGAGGCCATCCAGTCATTGAAGACGTGAGTATCTAGCGAGGGGTTCCATGTTAGGGTAGGTCTACCTTGTTCTGCCACCGTGTTCATATTAGAATTAGTTAGCATTTTGTTCCATTTTCGCCTAGTTTTGTGGCAGATTTGTCTAGAATCTTTCACTGGATTTGTATTAGGGCGTCTGATCCTAGAAGGGATGAATTTATGGTTGGACCACGTTATATTGACCGGGGGGTCTACTTTGAGACTGGTGGAGTAAGTACAAATTCCATCCAGGGTATGCCCTGTGCAGTGTGTAGAGCCAGCTATCCGCTGCTTGAGTCCCAGAGTCTCTACAATCCCCCCAAAAATGTTTGCACTCAGGGTATCTAAAGATTCCAAGTGTAGGTTAAAATCTCCCAGTAAAGTAAAATTGGAATATTTAACCACCAGAGTGCTCAGATTTTCTCCCAGGGTGTCTAAAAAATTAAGACTAGTCCTTGGTGGCCGATAAATCAAGGCTCCCACGAAGGGTACAGAGCTTTCTAGCTGGAAGCAGAAGCCAAGACTTTCTGCCCTTTTAAGCTCTGTGAGAGCAAATGTAGAGCATTTTAGCGTATTATGATATATTATTGCCAGCCCCCCCCTCTTTGGACAGGTCTATCTTGTCTGGATATGAGGTATCCTGGGGGGAGGGCTTGTGCGATATCTGGGTTAGACCAGTCTTTCAGCCAGGTTTCCGTGATAAAAAGACAGTCCAAACTTTGGCTTGAAATTGAATCATAGATGTGTTGTGCATTCTTGCCTAGGGATCTGACATTGACTAAGCCCCCTAGTAGTTCTGTCTGTTCTAGGGACATGGTCAAGGGGAGAGCTATGTTCATATCTGCACCCTCTACATGTTACTGGGCTGTTCAATTTGTCTATTTGTAGTTGTACGAGGCATTAACTTACATGTGTATTAAGTGCCAAAATCGCATCTCTTGAATAGTGGTAGCCTAGATCAGAATGGGCAGCATTTCTGGCCCTGGCCACGCTACGGACGCAGACGGGCGCAGACGGGCTTGCCTTAGGTGCGCCTGTATAAGACACATTGTGGCTTATATTAGCCGAAGTTTGTCATCAGCAGAACATGCCTATTCACAACCTGAAAAAGAAAACCTCGCTGTGGTGTAGACTCATGAGCATTTTCATGTGATTCTGAATTTCACAGTTGTCACTGAGCCAATCACTATTTTCGGAAATCCTAAAGTCAAGATACCCCCTTGCATTGAGAGGTGGGGGTTGTGATTGCAGGAGTATGATTATACGATTGTGCATCGTCCACGAAAAGATTAAAAGATTGCAGACTACTTCACACATGTACCAATACAGTGTCATGGCACTACTTGTAAAGCTGCTGATGCTTATGATAAATTCATTGTAAAATCCTGCTGCCATATTGGTGGAACACATCATTGCTGCCAGGAGTATTGACAGAGGATTGCTAATACTCAAAGATATTATTCAACCATGGCGAAAACATACTCAACCTCTTCATGATGACCTGGAATACCAGAAATTCAAAAATGTGCAGGAAAAACTTTCAGTTACCCCGGAAGGCATCATCTTACAAGGGGCAAGAATTGTCATACCAGAGAGTCTGAAACAACAAATTATTGAACTGGCCCATGAGGGATATCATGGAGTTGTTGCTACTGAACGAGCTCTACTGGACCGAGTGTGGTTCCCTCGTCTTCATGAAAGAGTTGAAAAGGAGTGACGGACATGTCATTTGTGCAGCTGCTTGTCATCCAAAACAACCCTGCATCCGTTAAACATGTCTGATCTTCCAAAGCATGCATGGTGGGAGGAGATTGTAGTTGATTTCTTTGGACCCCTTGACAATGGACATCATCTACAGGTAATTGTTGATGAATATTCCAATTTTCTCCTTGTGGAAGATCTGTCGCCAACTACTCATGACAGAGTCGTTGGGAGATTAGAAAGTATTTTTGCAACATTGGGGTGTTCCTTCGCTTTTGAAATCTGACAATGACTCACCTTTCAATAGTAGAGAATTTAAAGATTTTGTCACTCATCTAAATGTCAAGCATTAAAAAATCACAGCTCTCTGGCCACAGGTGAATGGTGATATCGAGAGATTTTTGAGCACTGTCAAGAAGACCGTTTAGCACGCTGTGCTGGAAAGGCTTGAACTCAACTCGGTTCTTCTGTCTATGCTTCTTGCAGACGGGTCAACTCCCTATTCTACCACAAGTGAAAGCTCTGCCATCTTAATGTTTGGGAGAGCCATAGGAAGGAAATTTCCACAATGGACCACTGAGAGATCTATTGACATTGATGAACTTCGCACCATTGATTCGTCTAACAAACGCAAACTGAAGACCTATGCGGACAGACGCCGCTGTGCTTGGAGCACTATGTTCAAAAGAGGAGACCAAGTTATTGTCAGGCAAAAACGGAAACGAAAGTCTCATTTTCCTTTTGATGCTGACCCACTGAAGGTTGTGACTAGTAAAGGACACATGGTGACTTCTCACCGTCCTGGAAAGTCCATTACGAGAGATTCTTCGCATTTCAAGCACCTGCCTCAACATTCACCAATTCCAGATGTCAGAAGGGAGACTTATCCACCTGAGAATACAGAGAGCCCAATTATTGTACCAATGTCTCTGTCACCAGTGCCAGTCATTGACACTTCTCCAGTATCTCCACAGACTAACATGACCAGATCTGGGCGATTGATTTCGAGCACCAAAACAACTTCTTGAAGAGTTGTGATGTATATATGTATTGTTTGTACTTTTTATTTAACAAAGGATGAGCTGTAGTGTCTTACAAGTTAGAGATGATGGGAGCCTTTTGGTTTCTGACGGACTCCGTAGAACAGTGACAGAATTGCGTAGGGTCATAGAATTTGTGATGTAAAATCAAGAGCGCCACGTGCAGGTAAGAGCGGTGGCACGGGGGGTTTGAAGAGGAGTTGACAGACGACGACGATGTAAAATTAAATTTAAAAAAAGAAAACCACTTACCTTGCGCTCACCACATCACTGACTTGGCGATGCAGCTAGGGCAAAGTAGGTGGTGTTCTTTTTTTTAAATGTAATTTTACATTGTCATTGTCTGTCGACTCACCCCCACCACCCCCACCCCACCGCTCTTACCTGCACGGGCCGCTCCTCTGTAGAATATTCAATTAACAGTTACGTGCTGAGGAATAAAAATGTTTAATATTAAGCTCCATGTGTGGCATGATCTTTTATATGTACCTGAGCTGGGGAGGACGCTACAGTTACCACTGAGAGTCAGATGCTAAAGGGGAGCACTTGGTAATTCTGATAGGGGCCCAGTAGTTCTGTGGGCCCAGGGCAATTGGAATCTTGACTGTCCTAAGGCCAAAGAAATAGGTCTCACACTGAATAACTGTCCTAGCCCATGCGCTTTATAAGGGATGCATCTGACTGGCACCTGGTGAGTGAGAAATTTCGAAGTATCGCAACAAAGAAAAGAAGACTCTGTAAAATGAAGTTTGTCAGTTAGTAATGCAGCACTTAATTCTGAAGCCATGGCCCACAAGTACATCAATCCTGAAGGTTTGTCTGACCTAACTCGAATTTGCCTCCATGTGTATTGCAAACTCAACACCTAAAGTAATGACTCAAATTGAAGTTTGCCTGAAGAATGCTAACCAACTAATGGAAACTGTGATACAGGGATGGAAGGAGAGACTTATAGAGATACTGAAAGAACTTGGCTTGAAAAAAAAACTGTTTCCTGTTTAGAAAGTTGTAGTAGAAAAAAACCTCATTACTGGAGAAATATTCTTGATAAACGAACCACCAAACTCTTCCAACCCCAATTTACTACAACTATTCATTGCATCACTGAAGACAGTAGAACTTCTATAGATGGTTAAGCTCAACTGGGTGATGCTTGGATAAAGAGCTCAGGGAACCTAAGGTGACAACCAGAAAAACTGGGAATGCAATCTGTGGATAAGGGCAATGACCCACTGTAGACTGATTCTATAGATCCATTCTCAACTATCTCAGTGATATCTCCTAGAGATGGTTGCTTACAACTCCATGTGTCTGGAATATTGTACTACATTTCTTTATGAGTATGGGGAAAACAGAAGAATACATTCCATTTTCCTTCTCCCACAAGAAGATGACCAAGTAGACCTATTGCTTCCAGTATCTAACTCAAGCCTTACATATACCTTAGCTCAAATGACACAACATACAATGTCCTATGTAGAGATGCCTCTTTATTAGCTAGGTGATCAACTGTGACTGCGTTGTATTACCTTCTTTTGACGGATTACGCATATCACGTAATAGTCAGTTTACTTAGCATTATCCCTCATTACACCCAGCCATCTCTTCACTATCAATACCAGAATAAGAAGCAGGGAGAGCCTTCTCAATAGAACGAAATTAATTCAGTAAATTGAACATCCAAATAGCTAAGGAAATGATGTCACTAAAAGCACTGAGTCTGCTTTGCAACAAGAATCTATAAATACTGTCCAAAGAGATCGCATTACCATCCTCCCAGGTATTTCATATCCTGCCTACACTGCCTAAATGATAGCTTTCAATTTATGAGGAGGCCTTACGTGAGAGAGCAGGATCCACCATAATGGAGAAGACTTTATTTGAGTGGACAAAACATTCTAAGGAGACTTCCCTGAGTATGCTAAACATCTTAACTAGTGCAGATATCTAACAGTAACTTCAAGGCTCCACCCTCCCAAGGCTCCAGGAGGACAACTACACTTTACCCAGTGCAGGAGATAAACTTTTCTGTACAGCTGAGTGACACAAATACAAATAATGACCTCCATGTGAAGAAAATGACCCATGGGGCACGGTCAGGGCCTGCCTTGCCAGCTAGCCCCCAAGGTCAAATTCCTTACCACTGGAGTCCCAGAAGACTAGTAGTTGGTACAAAGATTCTTTGTCAGGCACTAGAAGGATTGCCTTGGCCTCTCAAGTCTACTTTTCTAACTACCACCACGACTGTTCCGCTAGACATTTTATGGTTTTTCTGGTTTCTCAATGACATTCTGTACACCTTTCTGACTATGCCTTGTTTGTCCCCATTCTGAAAGCCCAGTAAACATTCTCGCACAACTTTAATCTTGTTTACTAGCTCCACCCAGTGGTGGCACTACAAGAGAGACCCCCAGCACTCTAAGACATAGGAGTCTATGTAGATAGTTCAAAATTTCAATTCTCTACTCAACCTCACAAAAGCCTGCATTACCATCTCTCGCAGGTGCCAAGTATGAATCCCTGTAGCAGGCACTCAGTCCCACGCTGTGTCCTCCGTAACTCTTTAAACAGCTCATGGGACAAGGAAGACTCTAGCCATAAGGTACACATGCCATCATTGTTTTTCACTAAATTAACCTTTGTATTCAACTTTGAAGAGCCCAAGGAGTTTCAAAAATACATCTAAAACACAGTTTGAAGGTGGATGTCTCCATCTTATTTTTAGCCTCCTCAGCCTGTTTCTCCAGTGACCTCTTTTTACCATATGTCACCTCAAGGATCTGGTCCACACCTCACACTCTCTGTTAATCCCCCAATCTTCTTCTCTACATTGTGCACAGCAGCTTCTATTGAGTCATTTTGTTCCCTAAGGTTTGCATGTATTCCAGTAAGTGAGTTTAACAGAGTTCTCTCCCCTGTCAGGAGTGTCGTGCGGAGGTTCAGTCTGCACAGTTTAATTCAGTGTACCTTGGCTGCAAAAAACGTCCTTTTCTTTACGTTGCCAAGATGCAGTGAATGCAACTGACAACAGCGTGCACTACTGCTAGTTTAACGGTCCTCAGGTTTCTTCTCAGCCCAATGCTTCAATGGGAGCTCCAAGACGAGTTGCGGTCATTTCATCAGCAGTTACATCTTCCTACATCCCTGAAGCTGCAAAGAACTTCCTACAGCAAGAAATGCACAGCAGGAAAACGGAGGCTGCTGTCTCCAAAGGATGTCGGTCATTGACCAGTTTTTGATCGCAATGGGTGTCCTCAATGGAGTGGTGTCAAAACAGTCACATGGTTGGTCATTATGGAAAGGCGTTACATGTGTTCAAAATACGCTTTGTGGAAGAATACATCTCTGTATGTCAAGGACAAGGTAACTGGAAATCATGTCTGTACTAAAACCTTATCGGAATTAGTCTAGGAGGGGCCACTACACATGTATTTCTCTAGCAAGAGCCCTGCTCTACTCAGACTATGCACTTTATGACAGTTTGCTTGTTCACTGTGATCTGGGTGGTGGGAGGCTGTTTCAATAAGATAACAATATGCTTAGCTTTGATAAAGCTGCTTCATCACAAGAACTTGCTGTTGATCCCTTCTGACACGTCTTCGGACACTATGTTGATCACCGTCAGAAGTAGATAATCAACTCTTGATGTATTTTTGAAAGTTACTTTACTTGTTCTTAAGCGTAGAAGTTTGTATATCTACCTCCACAGTGATGGTCAGATCGAAAGAACTAACCAGGGGAATGAAACCATTGCTTAGATTCACTCTAGGCCACTAGAAGAGCAATAGAGAAAATTACTCCCGTCAGCAGAATGTCATTACTATAACACCCTTCCAACAGGGATTGATATTGTCTCATTTTTGTTTCCCATGCTTTTATGGCATATCAAATTGGTGAAAATTTACCATTTAACCCACAGATAGTCCACTGGAGTGGCATAGTGGGAACAAGCAAAAGCCTTATCGTTTTGAAATCAGCTTCTACTATCGCTGGTTATCCGTTTTCATGTTTTAAAAATACCATTTACCTATTTTGTGATTACAGTTTAATATGTGATGTTGTCTTTCCCACTCTTCCCCTTCACAGTCTCTTTTTTTTCATAACATTATTTTCTCTGCTTTGTACTGGAGTCTCTTACACATGTGTGTGGTTTATCGCGCCCTGGACCTGTTAATTACTTCAGAAAAACAATGGTGCAGCTGCCCTCTCCTCTTCATCTTACAGCCTCTGATTTGCTGATTCGCTGATTCTAGGACATTTTCAGGTACAGTCTAATGCCCTGCCATTAGGTACGTACTTCACTCCAATGCCGCTATTGGACTAGTCCAGAGAGTGACGTCCTCCAGTCATACATTTGCCCTGATTTTTCCTTACTCTGAGTATATTACAAACATTCTTACTCCCCCCTCCCCGGCATGTTCTGATCACTCCGCCAAATTCTTTTCTCTCTGGGCCCTTCTGTTTAACCTACACACCAGCATATTTCAAGCCGATCAATAAAAACAGCAGAAGAGAATCAATCATTTCAAGTTGTCCACCTTTCTCGATAGTGTAAAGTCCCCTGTTAGCATTAATTCCGACTTCAGTGTTATCAATAATGAGGACTGTGTGATGAAAAGTTTAGATTCCACTGCTCCTGTTAAAAGTTTAGATTCCACTGCTCCTGTTAAAAGTTTAGATTCCACTGCTCCTGTTAAAAGTTTAGATTTCACTGCTCCTGTTAAAAGTTTAGATTCCACTCACTGCTCCTGTTAAAAGTTTAGATTTCACTGCTCCTGTTAAAAGTTTAGATTTCACTGCTCCTGTTAAAAGTTTAGATTCCACTGCTCCTGTTAAAAGTTTAGATTTCACTGCTCCTGTTAAAAGTTTAGATTCCACTCACTGCTCCTGTTAAAAGTTTAGATTTCACTGCTCCTGTTAAAAGTTTAGATTTCACTGCTCCTGTTAAAAGTTTAGATTCCACTGCTCCTGTTAAAAGTTTAGATTTCACTGCTCCTGTTAAAAGTTTAGAATCCACTGCTCCTGTTAAAAGTTTAGATTCCACTGCTCCTGTTAAAAGTTTAGATTTCACTGCTCCTGTTAAAAGTTTAGATTCCACTCACTGCTCCTGTTAAAAGTTTAGATTTCACTGCTCCTGTTAAAAGTTTAGATTTCACTGCTCCTGTTAATAGTTTGAGTCACTTTGTACTCGGCTTTCTGCTCTCCTGCATTCTGATGATCCGGCTGCAGCCAGGCTGCTTGCAAAGCCTTTTACCGCTGTCTGCGAGGCCCTGGCTTCAAAACATTCAGCCATCTTTTCCCCCTCCCTGTGTGAAAGTTACTCTGCAGTGACATTAATTACTTCCATCATCTCCCCAGATGCCTTCATCCCTCTCTCGATAGAAGACACCAGCTCTACGCTCCTTCTGTCGGTGAAGTCGGGGTCACCTTTGACCCTGCTCGGTAGTAGCAATGCACCTAGAAGCTGATGCATATGTCCAATTCAATCCAATCATCTTTATTGTTCAGTTAATTAAAACTTACAATTTGTTATAAAATCACAATTTAAAAGCATCATTGAATAAAATCTGGCGTTTTGCGTACTGTCCCTATGGGAAAGAGGCTCTACTGTGGTGGACAGATGTTCCTTTGACAGCTTTGAGCTTACCCCCTGTGTCTTGGAAGATGCCAAACTACGGGACAGATGCAGGCCCAAGGCCATGGTTGTTGCTGTACGGTCATGTTGTGGATTGCCCTGGCCTGCTACTACTATATGGTCCATGTGATAATTCTGTGTTGTATATTCTCCCCTTAGCCAGGCGTTTTATCGTTTTTTGCCACAGCAGCTGCTCAGATGTATATTGGGAGCAGTGAGCAGCTTCCTGGACTCCTTCTGTTGAGAGTGCAGGTCTCTGATAACTACCACCGCAAGCAAGTAGAGCAGACCTAAGTTCAGCAGACATGCATTGCCACTTTAAGAAAGTGACGGTTCATTTCCTCATCAGACAACTGGCCCATAGATTTGCAGCTGTGTTTTGAAGTGGATTCTAGCAAAGTAGCCAGAAAGGAAACAAGCATTTGAAATGCAATAGGTCTCGCATTTGCAAGAGGTAGAGCTATAGGCGTTCTAAACGACAATGTCTTTAACCCATGTGTTTTTTGGTTGCTAAATGTACATATAAATGAATACAAATGTAGCCGTGCAAAACTTACCTCTCCTCCAACGTAATTTGAACTTGTATCTATTGAAAAAAACCTTGTTCTTGACAACTTTCACAAACCCCTGTGAAGTAGAAAACACAGTATGAGTTTTAAGTGATAACTCCAAGGAGTAGTTCCAAACACTAATCTGCAAGACTGAAACTGACAATATTACATTTTAACGTTTTCCAACACATTAAGTCCTTAGAGAAGCTGCCGTATAACAAATACTATGCGCAGGAAGAACATAAACAGAAAATAATGTTGTTTGCTCACGTGAACTAAAAATTTGAGAATGCGTAGGAGGGTCCACCACACTGATAAAGAGTGCTTATAAAGCCTACGCCTGGAGGAGAGTATCCATTTATGGAATACTACTAACATTAGCTGACACTCTTTCGATAATGACAATCCTACAATTGGTCTACTGCAAGTACCTACCTCAGGTGATTGACAATTAATATAACTTAAACTTGTTAAACAAGTGTCAGACTCTAAAAATTACCAACTAGTCTTGAGATACACGTAGAGAGCACAGCAAAAACAACGCACTGAGAAGAGGTACCATGGAAACGAGATAAATGTACTGACTTCTTTTTGTGTTGAAAAATACAAGCCTTTGATGCCACCAGAAAAGAGCAATCACGAAATCAAAATTTAAATGACCTATTGTGATATGGTTAACCCGGCCTAAGCAGTTAACAAAAAGCATGGTCGATTGGAGAGGTTTTCTATTTGTACTTATGGCACTGTAAGCATATATAATTAGCGCTGTGAAAAGACTACACTTTTAGTAGCTTGTTGTTTGTCCAGCGAGGTGGTGGTGGTGGGCAGTTTTGCAAGTATCTGCTCCACGTGTGTGTGTTTTGTAGTGATGCAAATTCCCTATTTCATCTAGCACGGGATGTTTATTTTAGTTTTGTATTAAGCACATTAGCAGTTTAATGCACATATAAATGAATAAAAATGCAGGCCTACAAAACTTACCTCACCTCCGACGTAATTTGACCTGGTATCTCTTGAAATTGGCCTTGTTCTTGTCAACTTTCACAAACCCGTGTAAAGTAAAAAATACTGTATGAGTTTTAAGCGATAATTCCAACTGGTAGTTTCAAACATTATTCTGAGTGGAAAACACCTTTTACTGTTATCTGTAATCAAGTGCTTGTAATCCAGTGTAAAAGTATGTAAGCAACTAATGTCCCCATTTTTAAATTTCACTTAGTGTTTGGGCTATTTATATCATATGTTATTTTTGTGATAATAGCGAGTTCCACATGCCTGGTCAAGGACTGCGCAACCAGGGGTGTTCAAAGACCACCAATAAACACTTGACCCTAAAGCTCTTGCCAGATTGATAGCAAGACTAACTGATCTACCCAGGTATGTGCCTTTACAGTGGAGCAGTGCCGTACTGGTTACCATGCACTGACTAGAAAAGCACGCAGAGTTTCAACAACTCGGGGACGAAAAAAAAAAAATTGTGAGGTAACACATTTGGGTAGAATGGAATGTCTAGTATGTACAGCCAAATGAATGTGTCCGTCTGTAACGTAAAGCGCTCTGATACCTTCGCGCTATATAAAAGTAACAACAACAAAAATATTCCATTTTACTGACTCTAGGTTTGTTCATGAGGTGCTGTAGCACCCCCAGATAACGTTGAAAGAGTTCTATGGACGATGACAAATTAAGTGGCCATTCAATTGTTTTTCTTCTGGCAGCATTTTTAAAATAAACAGATGTCAAATATCAAGCAGCTTCTGCAACCCTCCACTGGCTATTTAAATATAGAGACCTTTGTTGTATTTACCTTTCTCTGCCTGTTAAGGGAGGGACTGTTGGTTCTGAATCCATTAATGCAACTGTGGGCTACACGAGTGTGTAGAAGGAAAGGCGTCTGCTTGACAGAGAATTTCTAACTGTTGTGTAAATAAAAACATTTATTTCCATCCGATTTGAAACTTTACAAGTATTTTTACGAGTCCCAGTAGAAATAAGGCACCATAGACTCTTAATTTTGAAATGTGAAAAGGTTTTAGTAGGGTTAAAACAAGCAAATTCAAATAGAGTTTACTTTGTGAGGCACACAAGGTTACAACCGCGATGATATATTACAGTGTACATGATTATGATTTATTTTTGTACCACGTAATTGAAAAGGTCAAACTTTTATTACAGCATGTACAAAATGACCGAAGCACGACCTGTAAACACGGGGGCGGGGGAGGGAGGGGTGCAGAGCATTGGAGCCACAGTGATGGCACAGCTAAAGGTGAGCAATGCAGTGAAAGTGGATCATGTGCTCCGTCCTGCATAATACTGACGTGGGGCCTCAAATAATTTGGCAAAGTGCATCCACTTTAAGGATAGTTGGGCTGCTTGAGACCTGGCTTTTCTTTTATTGAGCAAGCCACCGCTCTGCTTAGCACCTTTCGTGACCCCTGTACAGGGCTTTAAGTGGGATGAAAAAACTGGGGGGTCTCTCAAAGGGGCGTGGCCAATGTAATTAAGGGTGTGGCTTAAAAACAAATAAGCTAAAAATCTGTGCTTAGCATAGTGTGCCGCCCGACTTGTATTTTTCCTGTTTCTGTCATAGCATCTAGATATATGATACAGCAAGTAACATCTTACCTACAACAAGGCAGGACTATTGGCTTTGTCGATGGTTGTTAGTTGCATAAGATAAATAAGCAGCAACTATGGCTTGTTTTATATAATATTGAAAAATCTTCCACTTAAAGCCCTGCTGACACCACAACGATGTTGCTGCTCCTGCGTATCAAAAAGAGAAGGGAAATCCAGAGAGAAAATGTCTCTCTTTAAAGGATTTCCCTTCTCTTACAATGCTCACCTGGCATGACGTCCGTAACTTCTCCACTAGTGAGAAGAGCAGTGTGAGCACGGGCACATCGATGTGCCTGCTGTCACTGCAGTCCGGAAAAAACGGACCGCCGCCAGGGCACAAAACAGAGCCCGATAGAGACCCGTTTCGAGGCCCCTCTAAAAAAACTGCCGGTGCTCAGACCCGGTGAGACCCGGCCCACTTAAAGCCCTGCCCCTGTATCTGGAATGTGCCAGATCACCTAAAGAGACATCAGGGAATATGATATGTTTTCAGCCCATATACAAGTTATTGTCAGCATTGAAGAAGCCCTGCACCCTCCCGGTTCCACCAACAGAAGGATGGTGGCGCTTTATTAACCTGCACTTTTCTGTCCAGTGTTTCAGAGAACAGGGGAGTCACAGCACCGACACTAGGCCCCGCAGCAGTAGAAAAAGGCCGCGCCTTCTGCGCATGCGTGCTAAAAAGGAAAAAAAGTTTAAGAAACATCCTGCGCGGTCATGGACTTTGTAAAATAAAAGTTCTTTGTACATTATTGCTTGTGAACGAGGGTGAGCAGTCCGGACTGGCAGTGGAGCAAAATAAAAGTTATATCACGGCAGCGCTGTGATGATGAATTGAAAGGGCAGTGGAGCAAAATAAAAGTTATAGCACAGCAGCGCCGTGATGATGAATTAAACGCCACAGTGATAAATAGGCGGCATAGTAAAAGTTATAGCGCGGCAGCCCGTGAAGCGGGTGCCGTGATGATGAAATAAACGCTGTAGGCAAAAATAGGCGCACGTACTGTGTTAGACAAGCACTAAATAAAATAAGTAATTCGTAAAGGAACAGATACACATCCACAGCATAATGAAACTGTAGTTAGCTGGTGCTCCACTGCGAGAAATGAAACTGATGTATCGGGAGCCCAACCAATGAGGAGCCGGCAAAGGAGAGTGACATAGGCGTGAACCAATAGCAAGCTGCAGGTAGGATTACCCTCGATATAGTGATGACAGCAGGTCTTCCAGAACGCGCATGCGCGGTCTAGGCTCGACCTAAAAAGCACTTGCTTAACGCATCTTACCCTAAAAATCACTTGATGAAAAAAGAAAAGTCTGTTTGTGCTCCGAGAATGAAGCATTCGCAGGGTGCAGCGGATAAAATAGAGACAGAGTATGGAAAGTTGTTTATACTTCAAATATTGATAGATTTCTTCACACTGGACCTTTCCACTTTCTGACACATTCTATACAGTGCAGTATCCAACCATTAAATACAATAGGCTTCATCTGAAAAAGGGACAGTTTGGGGGGATATATTGTTTGGGTTGAAAACAACACTGGGTTCTCTGCATCGGAAGACACTGAGGGCTAGATGTACGACCCATCCAATTTGCGAATCGCAAATTGCGCCATTTTGCGACTCGCAAATTGGAATTTACAACAGTGTCTCAGACACTGTTTGCAATTTCTAATGGGGTGCGTGAATTGCCTGCCTCATTAATATTCATGAGGCAGGTGCAATTTGCGACTCCATTGAGAATGGCTAGCACTACCAGGGATGGTGGCCTGCTGGGGTCAGCAGACCACCATGTCTGTGAATGCTTTTTAAATAAAAAGACACACAATTGATGGACGGATTGCAGAACAAATCAAAACGTTCACCCCCAGTCAAAAGATCTGGGTTAAATCCATCATTATTTTGCTCACCATGCCACCCCAGTTTAGACCTGGCCATATGCAAATCAGTCTTGACCCTGTGCCTCATGGGAACAGTCCAGCCCGAACTGTCAAGCCAGGTCCTCCCTGGACCGGAAACAAGCATCCTAGGACCGGTTTCGGGGTTCACCCCTCATCAGCCAGGATAGGTTGAATCCAGTGGCACAGTGAGCCCGGGATCCACGTCTGGGCATACCCGGCGCACTTAGGGCGAGAAAGCAAAAGACACGCAATTGATGGACGGAATGCAGAACAAATCAAAACGTTCACCCCCAGTCAAAAGATCTGGGTTAAATCCATCATTATTTTGCTCACCATGCCACCCCAGTTTAGACCTGGCCATATGCAAATCAGTCTTGACCCTGTGCCTCATGGGAACAGTCCAGCCCGAACTGTCAAGCCAGGTCCTCCCTGGACCGGAAACAAGCATCCTAGGACCGGTTTCGGGGGTTCACCCCTCATCAGCCAGGATAGGTTGAATCCAGTGGCACAGTGAGCCCGGGATCCACGTCTGGGCATACCCGGCGCACTTAGGGCGAGAAAGCAAAAGACACACAATTGATGGACGGAATGCAGAACAAATCAAAACATTCACCCCCAGTCAAAAGATCTGGGTTAAATCCATCATTATTTTGCTCACCATGCCACCCCAGTTTAGACCTGGCCATATGCAAATCAGTCTTGACCCTGTGCCTCATGGGAACAAGTCCAGCCCGAACTGCCAAGCCAGGCCCTCCCTGGATCGGAAACAAGCATCCTAGGACCGGTTTCGGGCTTTCACCCCTCATCAGCCAGGATAGCTTGAATCCAGTGGCACAGTGAGCCCGGGACCCACGTCTGGGCATACCCAGCGCACTTAGGGCAAGAAAGCAAAAGACACACAATTGATGGATGGAATGCAGAACAAATAAAAACATTCACCCCCAGTCAAAAGATCTGGGTTAAATCCATCATTATTTTGCTCACCATGCCACCCCAGTTTAGACCTGGCCATATGCAAATCAGTCTTGACCCTGTGCCTCATGGGAACAAATCTAGCCCGAACTGCCAAGCCAGGTCCTCCCTGGACCGGAAACAAGCATCCTAGGACTGGTTTCGGGGTTTCACCCCTCATCAGCGAGGATAGCTTGAATCCAGTGGCACAGTGAGCCCGGGACCCACGTTTGGGCATACCCGGCGCACTTAGGGTGAGAAAGCAAAAGACACACAATTGATGGACGGACTGCAGAACAAATCAAAACATTCACCCCCAGTCAAAAGATCTGGGCTAAATCCATCATTATTTTGCTCACCATGCCACCCCAGTTTAGACCTGGCCATATGCAAATCAGTCTTGACCCTGTGCCTCATGGGAACAGTCCAGCCCGAACTGCCAAGCCAGGTCCTCCCTGGACCGGAAACAAGCATCCTAGGACCGGTTTCGGGGTTTCACCCCTCGTCAGCCAGGATAGCTTGAATCCAGTGGCACAGGATGCTTGTTTCCAGTCCAAGGAGGACCTGGCCTGGCAGTTCGGGCTGGACTGTTCCCTTGGGCACAGGGTCAAGACTGATTTGCATATGGTTGGGTCCAAACTGGAATGGCATGGGGAGCAAAAAAACGATGGATTTAGGCCCAGATCTCTGTACTGGGGTGAATGTATGACATTGTTCTGCATTCCGTCCATGAATTGTTCTTTTTGCATTTGTCACCCCGAGTGGGACGGGTATGCCCAGACGTGGGTCCCGTGCTCTCCATGCCACTGGAGTCAAGCTATCCTGGCTGATGAAGGGTGAAACCCTGAAACTGGTCCTAGGATGCTTGTTTCCAGTCCAAGGAGGACCTGGCCTGGCAGTTCGGGCTGGACTGTTCCCATTGGGCGCAGGGTCAAGACTGATTTGCATATGGTTGGGTCCAAACTGGAATGGCATGGGGAGCAAAAAAACGATGGATTTAGGCCCAGATCTCTGTACTGGGGTGAATGTATGACATTGTTCTGCATTCTGTCCATCAATTGTTCTTTTTGCATTTGCTTTTTAAATAAAGCAGTTTTTTTAATGCAGCCCATTTTCCTAAAAGGAAAACGGGATGCATTTAAAAAAGAAAAATGAAACATTATGGTTTCATTTTTTAAGAGTAGGCAGTGATCCCTGGGACCACTCTCTGCTCTTAAAAAATATTTTCTCTGCCAGTCACAATGGGGAACGTTTCTCCTGGGGACCTCTTCCCAATTGCGAGTGGCTTACCACCCATTTGAAATGGGTGATAAACTGCGAGTGTTTTGTGGCGGCAAAACAATCTTACATTGAAGTGCGAGTCGCTATTAGGAAGGAACGCCCTTGGCACGCCCTTTCCTAATAGCGAGTCGCAAACCCTATTATACAATAATAGGTTACTGACTCGCAAAATAGGGTTTGAAAATAGGGCAGACCTATTTTGCGGTCGCAAACGGGCCAGTTTCCCATTTGCAACAGCAAAAACAGCCGTACATCTGGCCCTGATATCCTAATTAACCAATGGGGGCACTTAATGGGTTTCTCATTTTCTAAAGCGTACTATCGTTGTTTATTATTGGTAGCTCTCCTAATCCTCATTTACAGTGGCAGAGCACGGGTGCCATGGACCCTAATGCAAGAAAAAGTGCAGTGGGCCCCTCACATCCCTGGACCCGGTCACCACTGAACCTACCACTCTAACTTTACTTGTGTCCAAGTTCCTCTTTTCCTCTCTCCTCTCTTCTCTTTCCCCTTCTCATCTCCGTCCACCTTTCAACCTCTCTGCTCCTTATCCCTTCCCCTCTTCACCTTCTATGCCTTTCTCTCTCTTTTTCTTTCCTTGCTTTGATTAAACCCTCTCATCTTCCCATTTCCTTTCTCTACCAATTCTACAATTTCTGCTCTACTGTGTCACATCTTTCTTTTCTCCAACATCCCCATAATATGCATGTCCTCTCTACCTCCTTTCTCCCCTTCTCTCACTTCTATATCCTGTCTTCCCTTTCTATAAGGATAGGCTATACGTTCTCGATAGCAAAGTCTGTGCTGCCTCCATGAGATAGGAAGCAGCCTGCCTAGGCCTGCCAGTAGAGTAGCATCAAAAGTACAACAGCTTGCTGCTAGGTATTATATTGTTTTATTGTGTACATTGAATGTTAACTGCTATGAGGAAAGATTTGTGCTGTCCAAATAAACGTATGTATTCCAGCACTGCGAGAAGAGCCGGCCAGTCCATTACTAGCAGTTTTGCTGAAAATTGCTGGACGTCTCCATCATAGCAGCCCTGCTAAAAAGTGTCATTACGGTCATCTTAAAGGTAGAGCAGCCATGATGAGAGGTGCTGGTACTGTCACACCGTAAACATGAAAGCCCTGCTCAGGGCTGCTGGTCTCCTGTGTTGAGTATTGCTGTTGCTGCCCATTACCAGCAGTGCAGTCTTGCTGAGAACTGCTTGTAATGGAACATTTCCAATACTGCCTGGCAGCTGTGGTCAGCTCTACCAGTATCATTGTAGCTGAAGCCTGGCGGGCTCCAGAAATGCATGCCAGCCTGTTAGCTGCCTCTTACAGTAACCGATGAGCCTCACTTCCAGTGCTGCCTCTCACCCTCCTTCCCTGGCACGGTGATTATTTGTTAAGTACACACCACAGAACATGACAATTCATGCATGCCGCACTCTCTTCATCTCCAGCAGTGTTCACTATAAAAAAAAAACATAATTGTTCCTTATCAGCGTAGGAACTTGACATGAAACAATTCCGAAAAAAAGGTTCAGTAAAATGTTTGAGTGGCTTAGTGTTTGAGCTTAGACAGGTGCAATGAACACTCAGCTGCCTCTAGAAAGAAGGCTGCAGCCAGGGGCGTAGCTTGGTCAGCAAGATTGGGGGGTGTGGGATGGGGGGTGAGCATCCGATTTCCCGACTATCACTCTGGCATTTAATGTTAAAATACATTATATGACAAGCAGGCTGCATGAGACGGGCTCAAGAGGCAGTCGGAAGGGAGAGGAATACGGATTAATAGGAGTACTACATGAGAGAAACACCTTTCAAAACAGAGATGAGAGAGAGTGTGTGCGTTTTTGTCAGTGTGTGTATACAAAAATCCCAGGTGAAATCCGATAGACACCTCACCATACCCGACTGAAAGCACCTGTAGCCAACTATTCATCTGAAAATACATTTATTAAGGGGGTGTAATACCTCAAACCCCTCCCCCCCCGAAGCTACGCCCCTGGTTGCAACAGCATCAGAATTTCAGTGTTATATGTGCTACTATAGTTATCTCATTTTACATTAAAAGTGATTACTGACATACCAACCAGAATTTTATATAGAAATGATTAACAGGTTTTAACACAGACACTGCAGGACTCGTATATATAATATATGCAATAAAGCATTGCCTATTGTATGTTCTAATGTGTGGCTTTATGGGAAAATAACAAAAGTATACAAAAAGTGATGTATGGAATGCTTGAATTAGTCTCAGCCACAGGTAATTACTCGGGCCGCATCCCAGTCCATCGTTATTTGGCCACCTCAGTTTGGACCCAGCAATATGCAAATCAATCTCGATCCTGCCCCAATGGGAATAGTTTAGCCCGAACTACCAGGCCAGGTCCTCCCGAGACCGGAACACAGGAGCCTGGGTCTGCGCCTTGGGTTTTGTATCATGGGGTTAGTGGTCATGGTCCTGGAATTGGACAGACAGGAGGCAATGGTCACCATGACTTACGGTCAGGATCATGAATCTGGTATTGGGTGGAACAGATGCAATGCTCACCATGGCCTTTCAACTGAGGGCCATAATCATGTTTGTGCCATTGGGAAAACTGAGGGCAGAGGGCATCATGGGCACCATAGGTCATGGTCATGACAAGATAAGGGGTTTTTAGGGGACATCATTGGTTCCCTCAATCTTCTGGGTACGAAATATTTGTAGACTTTGGCATTGAACTCTTCGGTATATTGAGAGCTTTCTGTGCTTTTTCCATGGAGAACATTGAAATTGTTGAAGACTGATAAACACCTTGAAAAGCAGTACTGGTGGCCAATCCCCTTTTGTTATTCAATTGAAAGTGATCCGGGGTGCAATAATGCTCCACACGTCTGTGGTATGACACTCTCATTCAGTTCTCCAGCCACTAATTCTAGCATTTTCCTGTGCAGCTTTATCACAGGGACAGTTGTAAAATAGGTCTGGTTAGGATTCTTTCATCTTAAACATGTGTCGGCCATAAATGCTAGGAAGCCCTCTCTTTCCGCCAAAGAAAATGAGATGAGGCCACACTCCAGGAAGCTTGCCTGTTAAGGTTTTTCAAATGGTGCCTTTATTTAAACACAAAGAGATTTTTCCAGGTCGTTTTCTTTTTTTTCTCTCAGTGGTATTGTCCAATAACATTTCTTCTCTGTCCTTCCTGCTTAGGGTCTGTGTAGGGGTGCCACCAACGCTCCTAGGGAAGAGAGAGACACCCAGGTAAGAAACTGTACTTTTTAGGGGTATTATGCTTAGGTATATCTACTATCATCTTCCTCTTTTATTCTTCCCTTACCACCGTGAAATAGGGTGACTACTTCTCTAGGAAGAGGTATCCAATGCACCACATTCAAGAAAGGTATTTGTTTGTGAATGGATTTTTAACACTCACCAGAGCATACACCCGACTAATAAGGAGCAGGAAAAACCAAAAGAGAAAGAGAAATAGACATACAAATTTCCAACCTCTAATATACTTAGACAGCTCTTCTGTTGGATGTCCTCCTTCAGTCAGGTGCCTCTTAACTTGCCTCTTTTATAAGTCGGGTTCCCTGTTTCCTTGGACATCAATTCACCAAAATGCATGGGGTAGCAGAAGTGACATCAAATGCCCTTTAACTCCTTGATGACATCACCAGAAGTGACATCACACATCCCATCCCCCTTTATATCAGAGGACGTGCTGTCACGTGACCCTGCACCTGTATACACTTAAGTAAAGTAAATCACTAGTGCAAGATCAGTAAAATCACTAGGAATATATGAAAGCTCCTAAAAGTGAATTTTACTTGGCAACCATATATCAACTAGTGGTATGCCAGAATAGCCTTCAGATTCAGCCATCATATAAATCACTACAGCAATTCTATACATAAATACAGCTATATATACACACACACACGAAGTTATAGTCTTTCATGCCTAGGCACAGTCCTTATATATTAATGTATTGATTCAAATGTCCAAACAGTCTCCAATGCACATGCCCAGGTCCAGCCCAGTGGGCTGCAGTAAGAGAAGCAGCATATCCATAAGGTAAAGCAGATTTGAGAGACTTCAGAGAGCCTTGCTATCCGTTAGGTTAAACAGATGTTACAGGGTGACCTTTGGCCAGCAGACTAGGTGCTCAGGTTACCAAATCATACAGTCTCAGGGTTAAGATAGTGAATATAATCCTAAATTGAAAGAGATTGTATGTGGTCAGACATAGATTGCAGTGGTTTCGGTCCGGTTACACAGATTTTAAATAGTCTCAGAGGGGATGCAGGGTCAAGGTTCAGACAGCAATACTGTTTTTCAAGTCACCTGTATTTTGCCTGTCAGGCTTTTGCCAGCAGAGCTATCTCTCAGTTTACTTATGCCTTGAAGGCTCAGGCTCCAGGTATATTAAAATCATTAAAATCTGTGTAGCCACTTAACAGATGTGAACTGTGTCAGCATTTTAGGAAGTACCCAGTAATGTTTAGAGATTGGGGAAATCTTCACAATTAAAATATATACCAAATGCACAGCCATGATGCATGCATGACATATTTAGCAGGCGCTTGGCCTTATCCCATACATTTTGTGCTGTGTGACTGTTAGACATGTGCCTATAATCAGAAAACATGAAACTGTACGACTCAGAATACAAAGTGCAGTTGACTAAAAAGACTCTACCGTCCTGAGGTTTCAGACTTGGCTGACTTGCACGCATTTGGTGCATTATGGCAAACGGTGAACTTATTTATTAATTTCCCAGGGCTACAGAAAATATGAAACAATCCATCTTCCTGATAATAGCTTTTTGCTGACTTTATAGCCTACAGTAGTTTTGCATTACATTTTGCAATCCTTCTGGCAGACGCTGTTCTCAGCTATGCTGAGTGTTTCATAACTAAGGGATGTAGCCTCCCCTGCATGTGAACCGTGAGGGACCACTGAATGAACTTCTCTTTAGGCTTTAACCGTCGTAAGTTTCAGGAAAGAGGGGGGAGTTACAACTCCCTAGCAACATCAGTTCTACTTCCTCAATATTCATCCTTACCTACCAGAGAGTTTAGTAACTGGGCTGAGGAGGATGCATGTCTTCATAGCAAGAGAACAGAATGCATCACGTTTTGCTCATATGTCTGTATAGTAGTGGCTCTTTAACATATTTGTTTCTTAAACTCAATTTGTGATCTAATCCGGGGTCAAATATATATAATGACTTTATTGAACTGGAGGATTATGCATGCTTTATTCACTTCACGAATAGGGAAATCATGTTTATTCCTTTTCATTAAATAGTGCGCGGTAAGCTCTATTATAATGCATGGCTCATTCATGCTGCTTGACCGGATTCCTCCTTATCCGCGCTCTATGCATCACTGACAGGCTTGGTGTCAAGGCTGACAGGCTTGGTGTCCAGGCTGACAGGCTTGGTGTCAGGCCTGGTGTCAAGGCTGACAGGCTTGGTGTCAAGGCTGACAGGCTTGGTGTCAGGCCTGGTGTCAAGGCTGACAGGCTTGGTGTCAGGCCTGGTGTCAAGGCTGACAGGCTTGGTGTCAAGGCTGACAGGCTTGGTGTCAGGCCTGGTGTCAAGGCTGACAGGCCTGGTGTCAGGCCTGGTGTCAAGGCTGACAGGCTTGGTGTCAGGCCTGGTGTCAAGGCTGACAGGCTTGGTGTCAGGCCTGGTGTCAAGGCTGACAGGCTTGGTGTCAAGGCTGACAGGCTTGGTGTCAGGCCTGGTGTCAAGGCTGACAGGCCTGGTGTCAAGGCTGACAGGCCTGGTGTCAAGGCTGACAGGCTTGGTGTCAAGGCTGACAGGCTTGGTGTCAAGGCTGACAGGCTTGGTGTCAGGCCTGGTGTCAAGGCTGACAGGCCTGGTGTCAAGGCTGACAGGCTTGGTGTCAAGGCTGACAGGCCTGGTGTCAAGGCTGACAGGCTTGGTGTCAGGCCTGGTGTCAAGGCTGACAGGCCTGGTGTCAAGGCTGACAGGCTTGGTGTCAAGCCTGACAGGCCTGGTGTCAAGGCTGACAGGCTTGGTGTCAAGGCTGACAGGCCTGGTGTCAAGGCTGACATGCCTGGTGTCAAGCCTGTTGGGTTCTCCTCTCTTGCTACCGGTCCGTGCTCACGTACCCACGGATGGGGCTGCAGAATGCACCCGATGACACGGAGGGCACCAATGTCTGGATCCGGTACCACCCCACAGTGGTGAGTGAGTAGTGAGAGATGGCAGCCCTCCCCTTTGCCATCCTAATCCGGGCACCCAACCTGATTGGCCACGCCATGCAGCCCGACAAACCAATCTGCTGGGCACTCTGGGCCTGATCCCCAAAGATACACTTTACTTTTGTGTAAGTTTACAATTTTTTGCTATGCACAAACTACGAGTTAATAGTAAGTTTGCAACTGCAGAGGCTCCGCAGTCGGGGTGAAGAACTCTGCTCATAAAAATATAGGACAGACCCATTGTTTTATTTGTAGAGCTCTTCGCCCTGACGGCAGTCTCCGCAGTGGTGAACTAACTATTAACTTGTAGTTTGTGAATAGCAAAAAATAGTAAACTTACACAAAAGTGGAAGTTTACCTTTGTGAATCAGGCCCTGATCGTTTTCTCAACAATGACTGTAAAATCCTCAGGCTAATGTTCTTTTACTGGTGTAGGCCCTGTTTGCATTTCACAACTTTACCATTTTACTTTTTCTCGCGTTCCTCGAGAGTGTTTTTGTTTTGTTTTTACAGATATGCGTTTTTGTGTTTCTTCCATGCAACCTATGACCCTTGTATAATGCACACTATTAACTGTGTGACCTAGGACAGAGACTGTAGGTGCCAAGGGTTGGATCCAAACCTAAACCTGACAGCAGTACCCTTCAAGACAAACAGAAGCTTTCAGCATTCTTGCGCCACAATGAGGAATGGAGAGAATGCTGGAAGGATACCTCAGCTCAGAGGATGAACTTCAGGGGAAATCTCTAACTTGAAGAGTCATGTCCTCTGTCCCAAGTCCCTCACCCCACAGGAGAGCATCTGCCACGTGAAGTGTCAGGCTAGATTTTGATCCGTTTTTCAGGATGACCACAGAGTTAGTAAATTAGCTCCATTTGCATTAATTGTGAGGATGTCTATGATGTGGCTGATCTGACATAAGGCTAGGGTCAAGCACTCCTGGACCTATGTTAGGCACACCTAACGTAAGAAATGAAACAATAAAGCTTATTTTCAATGGAATACTGAGTGAAAACAGGGACGATCCATAAATAATGGTGTTCTCTCGGCCATGTGTACAAAATGAATGTCCAATAGGACTTTTGTTTAACACGTTCTGTGAACTGAGTCACCTTTAGATATCTTTGTGATGTCAAAGTGTGAGTGGGCACTAAAGACCGGGCATGATTGAAAGCGCTGGAGCTGCGGCTGTAGGCGGTACAAGGTTCTCACAGTGCCTGTCAGAAGTTAAGTGCTCAGCATCCATGCTCATCCAATCCTTGGCCTCTCCACAAACAGCACAGAGCGAAGGTCACATATGTCCCACTTTTACCATTTTAAGTGAAAGTTTGTGAAAGGAGTACACACTGTGTAAAATATTGGCAGCTCTAAATAAAAAAAAGGAAAATTCTGTGTTTCCAGATGAAGCTGTCTTCTGAATGGGCGAAAAGCTCACTAAACTATCTTCTCGAATTAAACAGCCCAAGCTGAGCAATGGTGCAAGATTATACCTTCCTGCACAAACCCTGGGTTAACCCTCCTAGCATCCCATTTGAACAATTGTCCAAAGGCGTTAGGCAGCTTCAACACGTGCAGTGGGCAGTACAAGTGGTGGAAGTGGTTACACCTCTCGTAGATGTGGGCAGTGCCACTCGTCGATGCCAGCCGCCCCAGGTTTCAAGTGGACTGCTGCTTTTCAAACAAAATTTAGATTTTTGGGCACCTACACTTTTTTTTAAATTTACAAATTAAGCACTGGCTCATTGCAGCAGGTTGCACGCAGACAAGCACGTATTTTGGAAGCACTGGAAAACTTCATGACGCAAATCCTCCTGTTCAGACCAAAGTGGTATACCACACCAGTGCTTAATTTGTAAAATATTAAGTGCCAGGGCTCTGAACAGGAGGCCACTGAGGCTTGCACCACACATCGCCCTTATCATCGCTGCCAAAACAACTGCTAACCATCTCTCTCGCATGTAAATGTGACAGTCAGATTATTCCAGGTCCCCAAAGCTAAAAGAGTGGCTGGGGAGGCAGATATTAGCACTATTTTAATGTATATTGTATTCCTTAACAACCGTTGTACTGCTCATCTCTAAATTAGATGAGCAGCGCCACCATGTGGTAGACTGTCAACACCATACTTAGAACAGTTAGGTGCCGGTGCCGAGCACTGGAAACCAATTAAGTGTTGGTGCTGAGCACCGGAAAGCACCGGCTCAAATTAAGCACTGTTAACCACACAATACCGAAAGCATTCAGGTCAAACAAATTTCCGCTTGAAGCTGTCCCGAGCCTGGCAGGCCCATCAGTGTATGTGCCACCAAGAGACACATTTTCTAGGCTATAGGAGTTGTATCAGTTGCGAGTTGTAACTCTTACAATGTTAAACAGTGCTCTACGAGCAGCAGCTGTTTTCAGAAATTCAGGAGCATTTCGCCCAGCAAAAATGCCCCAGTGTCTGATGCTGTCTTTGCCCCCTCTGAGGCCAAGGGTCACAAGTGTAGTGCCAGGGGCCGCATGGGCAGTGCCAGGGAACGTTCGTGTGATCCCTGGCGTCTTCAAATGACGCCCATGCCTGTTTATCTATTATACTAGGGAGAGTGTCCTTCCACCAATGAGCGCACAAATGAACGAAGAAAGAAAAGAAAGGCCAAACCATGCCCACAATAAAAAAATAAAAATAAATAATATGGAACCACTGCCATAGCCACCAGGTTTTATCCATCAAGGTGTAAATCTGCACATGTGCAAGTTCATCAATAAGTGCGCAATTTAAACATGTATGACTTTCCCCATACGCAGGGTTATTCAGGGGTATTGGACTCCCCTGGGTAGCCACAACCCTCCTCGGTTGTGTCAGGCAGTGATGAATCCATCGTTGGGGTCCATCACTCTTCAGTCCACACCTCCCTCTCCTCGTCCATGTCTGTGCCGGTCTCATCTAATGCTCTTCCTGGGTTGCACCACCACTTTGCCTTTCCTTATCGCAGTCTGCTGCCTTCTCCCAGTCGCCATAACTCTCCTCTTTCTCCTTTGCTGATTCTCTCTGTGTCCGCTCCTTCGCTGTTCTTCTCCACTCTCAACCTGTCATCACCTTCTCCTCCCCATACTCTATTATCTAAGTGACATTTCATGCTGACCACAATGGAACCCAAGTAAGATACACCAAGTGGGTTCATCTCGTCAAAGATCTGACCTTCTGACTTAGTCTTTGAAATGGAAGGCAAAATCCTCCAGCGGGCCAAGGTTTCAGGCTGTGTCCACCGAAATCCTCTCGAACCAAGATATCTGCTGGGTGAGGTCCTGCTCAAGCTGTTAGTCTTGATGAGAAAAGCTAAGAGTGGCAGAAATTCCTCTCATCAGGTGGATACTTTTTGCACTTTCCCCTATCAAGATTTCTACCTTAGTCTTTCCTTATGGAGCTCAAAATATTCCAGCGGGGCAAGCCTTCAGCTGTATCTGATGAAGTTGCATAGAACTCAGACACCTTTGCCTTGAGGTCTTGCTAACACTCTGGAGGTCATGACAGTTCAACATTTTTTGAAGTCTTAACTTTTCAGAGTTTCTGTTGCAGCTCCTCTTGGTCACTTCTAAATCTCCTATGACCATACAGTAGGAACAGAAAGTAGGGGTCAGGACTCAATCCAGCAGATGCCCTCAGGGTCCGGTCCAGTTCCAGGTGCTACTGGTCAGCTGGGCACTCCATTTTCGTACAATTCAGTAGCCAGTGGGTGTGACTGCTGGACACTTTCTTACCAATGGGAAAAAGATCCCGGGGGCAACCCTGCCCACTTTTACAGCACATCCTGTTTGCCTTACTGCAAACTATCCTAGAGTGCACTAGTCTAAGGGAAATCCAAGATGGCACAGGTCTTCTGCCCCTTGATGGAACTTGCGTAGGGAAATGAGCAATGCCCTCTTTTTAAGCTACACTGGTTTTGGGGCCAGCTACCCACCACTCCCCCCAGGATAACACCAGAATGGCTACTATGTGTCCTGGGATCAGACAGTTTCCCCCTCCCAGGTCTCTTCTTACACTAAACTATGAATGGTCAGGTCTCATCCTTGCCCCTTTGAAATAAATTAAAATCCTAAATCCTCCCAACGGCTCTTCATTGGCTGGCTTGTGTCACATACCTTATCCCCAACTCATCTTGTCACCAGGCCTAAGACATTATCTCTGCTCTGGGCGATGTTTTCACTCGTCATTAAGGTCAAGCAGAGGAACCGTTGGCAGACTAATGCAAATCAAACATCCAGGAGATTCAGGCAGGGAAAAGGTCAATTTCTAAAAGTTATTTTTTCGTAAATATTCATTAAAAATCCAATTTCACCATTGATTTGTAATACATATTAAAAAAGTGGTTGAGCCATTTATCTAACTTGTCCCAAACCCGAGATAGCAGAAGTATTATGTTAATTTGCACTCTAGTTTAGCCAGAATCTTCCACAGTGAAAATAGCTTTTGGGGGTTTCTCACTGGAGGATTATGTCTACATTACATTTCAACCTGTCCCACTTTTAAATTCTATGCACCCTACCTTGTGGGCTGCAAGGCTTACTTAGAGTTGACCTATTGATATTCAAAAGGGAGGGTTTTCCCTTGTCTAAAGTGTTACTGTGACAGGTTGGACTGCAAGTCTAAACTGCAGCAGTCAAGCTACATTGGTAGACATGAAGCCATGTTGTCTTTGCACACTAGTGGAATGCGCAATATGCGCTGCAGTCCACATGTGACATTTAACTTTCCATGTCCTGGGTGTAGCTTCTATACCATATACCATGGCCATATAGGAGAGTTATCTATAACAACCAGGGATTAGCTAATTTCTCCATGTTTTAGAGGTCAGAGTACATGCACTGGTCATCAGTGTTCCAGTATGTAAAGTCTAAAAATCAGCAATAAAATTCAGAAAAAATGGGGGTGACCACGCAAAAAGGAGAATTTTCTCATAGGTTGTGTGCAGTTTCTTTGCTTCACACAGCTGTGGTACTATTTTGTATTGTTTATTATTATGATGGTAGCACTTGAATTTGAATTGGACTTTCATTAAGGTGTGGTGCTTGAGCACTTTAGGATTACCATGATAATATCATTTCCTTGTGCCAGGTAGAGGCTACTAATGCTGAATGCAGGCTATGAGTAGCATCCTTGGTATTCCTATGACATCTGGAAAAGGGCGTGCATATATACCACCATCTTTATCACCATTAAAATCATAATTTCTTTTGGCCACTCTGGATTCTGGGGCTGTAATAGCAGCCACCTTTCTAAGGTGCTCTGTCAATTTGATTGTATGATTGATTTTCAAAAGTGCCATAGCACCCCAAGTGCGACATGTGTTCCTATCTTCCCATGACACTTTTCAATAGGTAAAACCGTGCTAATTGCAATTCCTGGTTCATCTGAATGGTGAATTAATCACAAACCAGGAAAGAGGTATTTTATTACAGTGCCAAACCTAGAAATGTTTGCCAAGTATGTGGGCGTAAGGCAGGCTGTGACTAGCTGCTAATTATTAATTTCAAGGATCTTTCGGATGATTCTGTTAACCAAGTTGGTGTGTTGATTCTATGTTGTCAACATGTCCAACTTTTTAAATACAATGCACCCTGTCTTATGGGTTGTTTAGGGCCTACCCTCTGGGTGACTTATTTGCATTAAAAAGTAAGGCCTAGGCCTGGCAAAGGGGTTATTTTGCCTGGTCGAATTGCTAGTTTTAAACTGC
The DNA here is from genome assembly GCA_963921515.1 of Calotriton arnoldi. Lineage (NCBI taxonomy): Eukaryota > Metazoa > Chordata > Amphibia > Caudata > Salamandridae > Calotriton > Calotriton arnoldi. Next base: position 2,401,066 of record CAWUFW010001107.1, on the reverse strand, counting down.
ACAATAGCTGCAATGGCAGGCCTGTAACATGTTTAAGGGGCTACTTAGCCTGTGCTAAGCCTATTTTTGGCTATTTGGGATAGTTAACGCTTAGGCCCCCATAATGTTTTGTCCACATAAGGTATCTATGCCAAAACTGAATCCTTGTTTTTCCAACATCCTGGGGATTCTAAAGATACCCAGGGTTTGTGGATTCCCCTGGAGGGGACTGAGAAATTAACCAAAATACAGCTAGATTTTGGATTCTTGGGGGAAAAATGGGGAAAGTGTCTGTTTTTTTCCTGCAATTGGCATCAACAAAGGGCTTGTGGTGCTAAAATCCCCGTTTCCAGCTTTTAGGAACAGACATTTGTCAGAAAACAAAGTTTTTCAACACATTTTTGGCATTTTACTGGGACACAACCAATTTTTCCTATTTTTTGTGCTTTTAACCTCCTTCCAGTTGGTGGTAGAAATGGGTGTGAAACCAATGGTGGATACCAGACAGCTATACATTTCTGAAAGTAGCCAAATTCTGAATTAATTAATGGTCATTTGTGTAAATCCTTCAGAGTTTTCCTATAGAAAGTAACAGTTGAAATAAAGCAATATTGAAATTGAGTTGAAAAAAAAAGCCATTTGTGTCTACATTTTCATCTGTAACTTCTTCTAAGAATGGCAGATTTTCAAAAGCAATATACTGTTATGTCTGCTGCACCCTTCTGGTTGCGGGATATATAGGGTTTGTAGGTTCACCAAGAAACCCAAGGTACCCAAAGCCAATAACTGAGCTGCACCTTGCAATGGTTTTCATTATGCAGCAATTCATTTGGTAAAATTTAAAGAGTGAAAAATAGGTATTAAGTAAAACTATGTATTTCCGAAATGGGCACCAGATATGGAGTTTAGAAGCTGTGGTTATTTGCACATCTCTGAATTAGTGGGTACCCATACTAGCAGGTTAATTAGAGGACCGTTCTCAAAATTACTTCTTTTTCACACACTGTCTTACATTTGGAAGGTGCAAATGCTGAGAATGAAAATTGGTAATAACACTTGTTCTACTATTCTGTGTTCCCCTAAGTCTCTCAATAAAAATGGTACCTCATTTGTGTGGGTAGACCTATTGCCCGCGATAGGAAGCGGCCCAAAACTCAACATGGACACTTCACATTTTTCCACTGAAAACTGACTCTTTTTTTGCAATGTGCCTAGCAGTGGATTTTGGGCCCTAGCTCAGCCGGCACTGAGGGACACCTAGCAAACCTGTACTTTATGAAAACTAGGCACCCAGGGGACTCCAGGATGGGGTGACTTGTGTGCCTCTCTCCAGGTTCTGTTACCCAGAATCCCTTGTAAACCTCAAAATGTGTCTAAATACACCTTTTGCTCTCATTTCTTTGATGGAAAGTTCTGGAATCAGTGGGGAGCCACAAACTCTAAATTACAATTCGTTTGAAACTAGACATGTCATTCCTACCTGTTCCCATACAAAAGTTATCACTTAATAAATGTAATAAAGTAATCCAATGTTATCCTATGGGAGAAGTAGGCCTCACAAAAGTGAAAAAGGACTTTAGTCATTTTTTACAACCAGGACATGTGAAATTTTAAAGTACATCCCCATTTTTTTTTAACACAGTGCACCCTGCCCTATGGGCTGTTTAGGGCCTACCCTAGGTGTGACTTGTATGTATTAAAACAGGAGTCTTAGGAATGGCAAAGGTTTCTTTTGCCAGGTTGAATTCGCAGTTTAAAACTGCACACGGGCTGCAATGGCAGTCCTGAGACATGTTTTGAACTGCTACTGAAGTGGATGGCATAATAAGTGCTGCAGGCCTACTAGTAGTCCTGCATTTAATTTGCAGGACCTAGGTACATGTTGAACCAACTTACTAGCGACTTTAAATTAATTGTACCAATTGGGTGTTAGCCAGGTTTTCCATGTTTAGAGGAGAGAGCACAAGCACTTTTGAACTGCTTAGCAGTGGTAAAGTGCACAGAGTCCTAAGGCCATCAAAACGAATTTCAGTAAAAAGGAGGGGAGTAGGCAAATGTTTAGGGGAAGACCACCCTAAGCGTTGTCAGGTCTAACAATAGGATACTATTTGGATCTCATCAGATTGCACCAGACTAACGGAGTCAGGTTTACAATAAAAAGGGTAGGGCTAAGAACAAGAGCTGACCCCTGTGGGATTCCATAGGGTAATTCCATAATATGCTACTGGAAGAGCGAAAGATAGGAGCCAGGCATGTGCAGCACAGCAGACCCATAGTTTAGACAACCGATCCATTAGTGTGGCATGTGAGACCGTATGAAAGGCCACCAACAGGTCAAAGAGAATAAGGGGGGCAGCGGAGCCTGAATTAACAGGAGAGCAGCTAGAAGAGTGGTTTCCTTAATGTTAAGTCAGCGGAAGCCGCGCAGTGTATCGTTGAATAAAAAACGGACTTATAGATAGCTAAAGAAGAGTTGCCTTTTGTATTTGTTTCTCCAAGATTTTAGTGGGGATGGTAAGAAACGAAAATGGCCTGTAGATGGATGCAAAGGCTGGGTCTGCCTAAGGTTTCTTTAAAATCGGGATGACATGAGCAGATCTCCAAACTTTCGGCATGCAGGAAGAGACAATAGATTAATTGAGCAGCTAACTAAGCTATGGGAGTATTAAAACAAACCCTTTCTTGAAAATTAAAGATTGGCAAAGGTGGAAGAGGAGGCTGATTGACTTATGCTAAGGTCTTCCCTGATTGTCCTCCAATATAAGTGTAAAGTTAGACAGAGAGACACCTCAGGGCACTGGGTTGAAGGAGCAACGGGACTCTGTAGAAAGAGATGTGGGTTGGGGTTGGGAAGTTCTCATAAAAGATTGACGTTTTCTTATAAAATAATTTGGCCGGATTGTTGCATTGTTCCTGCAAAAGGATTATCTTTTGGCTTCGAGCCTGAGGTTGTAGAAAGCAGTTGACCACTGTGAATGTCTCTTTTGGCGCTTACCCCGAGGAAAATATAGAGCTCATAAAAAATGGGTTTTCTGGACTAACTTGAAATAAGATTTTAAGGCTGATTTGTAGGACTTCTTAGCTGTTGGGTCATAATCATGATGCCAAAGGCATTCTAGAGCTTTGCACTTACTTTTTCTTTTTTTCGTTAAACCAAGGGGAGCCAAGAGCGGACTGTTTTAGATTGTGCATTTATTCCGAGCTATTGTGCTCAGGGCTAGAACTATCCAATTGCTAAAGTTCTCAGTGTCTGAATAAGTTGTCCCTGTGAAGGCAGAGGTTGTGCATGACATGGCGCCATTAAATTTATCTGTGATGCCTCTGTTCCATGACCTGGACAGTTTAGTAGGGGGCTTGACAATGGAGTAAGGAGAGGCAGGTTGAATAGGGAAATGGATGGCAGCATGGTCAGTCCACATGAGGGGAAGTGGGGTAAGGGACTGAATGGCCAACCCATTTCTTCTTTGAAAATAGAGTCCTTCTACTGGCTTAATTTCCCCTGCCATTAAGTACTATTCGTAAGTAGTTTAGACGAGTAACCCTCTCAGTTACAGACCTCCTACATAAGTTTCAGCATGTTTCTAGTACTCACATTGTCCACAAATTTCACCTCCAGCCATATGGAAAAATGGTCTAGCATTACAACAGCAAACTTGGGAGACTCACCTTAAACCTCAAATGGTCATGCAATGTTTAATGCAACTTTGTTCCATGGTGCCACAAGAGCATCAACAGGAATAATCGATGTTATGATTGTAATGTGTGTTTTATCTCTGTGAATGCACACATTACAATCTCTAATACAACATACAACTGCCTTATCCACCCCTAGCTACCAAAAATCTTCATGCACACTCTGTGCTCATATAGGCTATATCACCATCCAACGCTTCTCTGACATATTATTGAGATGAATAATATTGAGACACAGAAATGGCATCTATAATATATATAGGACCAAAATATTACCATCCTACACCTAAAACACAAACACACAATATTGTTTACAAAAATATAGTTGTAAAAACATAGATAGATATCAAAACAACAATAAATGCAAAATTTTGTCACCATAATAAAACAAAAACATGACCAAAACTACAAAAATAAAAATATTGTAAACCAAAATACTGATAAAATTCAATGTAAAAATAGTTATTTATGTATGTTTATTCTAAGAACATTAAAATGTATTAATTAAACATATATGAATACCAACGAAAAAAACGTTATTAGCATTTTCCATATAAGCTTAAAAAAATCTAATTACTAACCCTGCAAACCAATGAAATAAAATTTAAAAACAGCAAATAGAAACAATTTCTGCATTAAAAATCAATATGAAAAGGAAATGAAAATGTGCAACTAGCTGCTGCAGAAGAACTCGCCACTGCTGGTAAGGGCAGAATTAAAACATACCATAAACTTAACTACAAAATAATTTGAATATTTTAGTACAGACAAAACTAACTACCAAATATTTAAAAATTATATGTCCATAACACAGGTATCAAACCTGTACAGAATGACACCAACTGACATAAAAAGAAAACCAAGCCACAAAATTATAGAAAAATCCTATTGCAGCACAGACAAAACAAAATGTAAGCATAAGAAATAAAACTAAAAAATGAAGCATAACTCTTAATATAAATTTATATAATTTAAATTAGAATTATATTTAAATTTACCGGGATACGCCATGGACAGGTGGCTCCTCCCAGGGGGAGACTACAGTAGAGCGCTCTACTCTAGACCCCGTAAATACCCCCTAACAGGACCAACCGCACACTCAGTCCATATATGGCATGTTGTGAACAAAAATCTGGGTTGGGACCGCAGACTTACCCTGGCAACACCCCTGTGGAACTCCGAAAAGCTGGGGAACCAGTGGCAAACCAGGGGCTTTGATAAATGGGACCTTATAGGAATCTCCCAGATTAAGGATCTCTGGGTTAAAGATGAAATCCTCCCGTTTGCCTCCCTCCAACAGCAGTATTGCCTGGTGGACACTGAATGCTATAGATATCTTCAAATCCAACACGCCCTCCAGACCCATCTCACTAGGAAGTCCTCCCTCCTCGAGGCCTCTCCCTTGGAGAATAGAATACTTGACGGCTACCTGCCCGAAAAAGCCATCTCCTTGATCTATAAAAAACGAATTAATAATATGGAAGACCCACTCCAGTCTCTCAAGGAGAAATGGATAAGAGATGGCCTTGAGCTAGACGAGGAAGACTGGCAAGAAGCGGTCTCCTCCCCGAGGAAGGTGGCGATCCAAGCCAGATTGCGACTAGTGCAACTCAAGATTCTCCACAGGATATACATAACTGGACCAGGCTTGGTCCGTATGGGTAGGGCTGACAGTGGGGAGTGCAGATGTAGATGTGGGAAAGACGGCACTTTCATCCATATTATATGGGAGTGTGAACAAATACAAACCTACTGGCATGCCATACACCGCACACTCAGCGAGGTGCTCACAATAGACTTGCACCCGGAGGCACGCAGGTGCCTCCTGAACATTTGGGAACCGACAGACCTCACCTCCTATACTAAGCAATGAGCAACACTAGCAGTAATGATCGCAAAGAGGAACATCGCACGACACTGGGGAGCCCTCCAACCACCCAAAATAGAAATATGGAAGGAAGATCTAGACTGGTGCATGTTCAGGGAGAAGTCAGTCTATATAGCCAGAGGGTGTCCCAAGAAATGGAACTGGGTCTGGGGGCCTTGGAACTCGTACAGGGGAGACATCTGCACCCGACCGGCACTCTTGAATGAAGATGAGAATCTTACACCCCCCTAATTGTTACATATTGCGCACCGTGACTTGAATCTTTGTAACCCAGTACTAAAATACTTGGAATGTACGCTGTCCCCTAAACGTGTTTCAATATGGTATGTCATGTCGATAATATTTAATAAAAAGAAATATAAAAAAAAAAAGAATTATATTTAAATTTAAAAACAAGCCATAAAAATATAGAAAAAAATCAATGAAACTTCAATAATTAAAACATTTCACCTTCTCAACAGTAAAATTAAAAAAACAATAACAAAAAGAAGTAAAAGAACAGCTGTCCTAACGAAGAAGCACGTCGCTTTCCCAGACATCCCATCTCTCCTGAATGGGACACATTTCTCTCACAGTTCATGCACCTCACCACCCCAGATGACCCACCCGGACTCTGCCTCGTTGACTCCCTCTACGTGAACCAATTGGATACACACTCTCCTCGCCACCTTTATATGCCCAGAGGCTCCACGGAAGTAGTATCCAGTGTCTCCCATTTCCTTGCAACACACCCCCTTGCCCAGTGATGGCTATGATACTGGCTACTGAATTTTCAAATTCTGATATTCCGTGCCGCCCCCATTGTCCTCCACCGCTCACGATTATCCACATCACATGCTGTAAACGGCTCCAATCCCACCCGCACCCTGTTAATCTGCTAGTTTATTGTTATCGTGTCTTGTGATTTGATTTAATGCTCTAACGGGACTCCAATTGCCAACTGTAATGCATGCTACGCTTGCTAAATCTAGTAACAACTGCTATTATCATTCCCTATATAGGAGTATATTATGCTGTATTGTTGATCTTTTTTCTCAATGGAAACCCCCATTAAAAAGAACATTGAAAGAACAGCTCCCCCAAAAAACACAATTCCTACTAACCCAAAAAAAGAACAAATGTCAAAAATGTGAGTAAATAAATAAAAACATGTTATAAAAATGTCATATAACTTACTTAATAACATACAACATATATAAAATTTCCATATATTTTAATAATATCACTAATCCACAGATATAACATCAGAAACTGCAACGTATATTGTAGGAAAGTAGGATCTGTTTCTTATGGTTACCCCCACTTTTTGCTTCATGTTACACTGTTTTGACTAGTCTGACTGGGATCCTGCTAATCAGGACCCCAGTCTATCTGCTTTCTCCCTGAAATGTTATGTCATGTACTTAGGTACACTCCAGATTGGATTCTGGGGTACCCTTGTCAGTCCTGTACCCAGGGCATATGTACCCCAGAGGCCTCCCATTGGCTGAAGCATGTATGCCACCCATCAGAGGCCATGCAAAATGGAACTACAGGCCTGCCATTGCAGCCTGTGTAAGATGGTGCATTCACCTCTTACTTTAGATATAGGTTTACTATATCTCATGGTCACTGCACTTAAAACCTATGTCACCCTTATAGCAGGCCTTACCAATCCTGAAGGCAGGGTGCTTGGTTCTAAGTGAGAGGGTGCCACTGCATGAGCAGAACACTCCTGCAGCCTACAGAGTCCATTCTCCCGGGTTGTTAGTGTATCAGCCATTTACGACATATAATGTGGCATTACGCGACCGCGTGATGACCAACTCTATAACGGCTGAAAGTAACCATTTCGTGTTTGGTATCAAACATTGTGGAATCATACGCCCATACCAGTAACCAGTGTAGGAGGTATGATTCCACCCCTCAAAAACGAGCTTTGTAAGGTCCCTGGTGTTACCAGTACCAGCCTTCTAGTCCCGGGCAGCCCAAAAGGGCTTCTGCCGACCAGAGACACATTTCTGACCTCCTGCTGCTGAGCCAAGCTCAAGCACGGGAAGGCAGAACAATAGGCATCCTGTCACAGGGAGGTGTGACCACCTCCCAGACAGGATTTAGTGTATTAGGCCTGGGTGGGTGCACTTGCCAGCGACCGAAATTCTGCATGAGGGGCACAATTGGTGTCCCAGTGCATAGTCCAGTTCAAACCAGTCCTGGGAGCCGTTGGCTCCTGCTCTGGCACAAAACTAGACAAAGGACATGGGAGTAACCTCCCCACTGTCCTGACCCTCCCCTGGGAGGGTCCCCTGAATCTGTCCAACCCTCTCCTGTGGGTACAAAAGGGCTTACCTAGCTGTAGGACCCTAGATTCGATGTGGACAAGATTCTGAACCAGAAACACTGAACTTCGACCGTCTGGACACTCTGGACTTTGCAGGACTTCGTTTGGGCCCGACTTCATCCCCCACTCCGTCCAAAGCATCGTCTGTGCCTGTGAACCATATAGGCTCCATGCAGGACCTGTGGAGCATCAAGGCAATTGAAGACATCTCCCTTGGAGTGAAGGAGTCACTACCCTGCAACCGCAGGCACCACATCCGATGTACCAGTCTGCTACTCCTGAGCTCCAATGGACTCCAAAGGCTCCAGCAACACAGGAGGTGGGTTTCCAAGTCCTTCGACGTTTGAGCTGCCCTCTCACCAAGTTTGAGGTCAGAATCCCTTGTGGGGGCTGCAATACCCATACCCCTGTGCACTGCGTACTTTTGCAAGTGCATATGCTTGTTGGCATTCCCAAACCAAGTGCACTAGGCTCCAAGTAGCCCCAACCTCTGGCACCATTTCCACCAAAGAACTTCGGCCTCCTTGCACTGAGTGCACTGTGGGCTGTTGCTTTGTAATTCTGCTCGAGGTCCCCTCGCGACTCCTGTGCCTCCGGCCTGTGGGTCCTCTTGAGGGTCAACACTGATTTCCTTGGCTCCCCTGGTTGCTCCAGGCTTGTCCTGACTCCCCTGTGTTTGGTGAGTAACCTTTCTTGACCATCTTCGGGCCAAGGCTTGTTGGTGCTCCAGCTGGACACCGACCCCTCAGCACTCGACATCCTTTGTGGGACAGCTCGTATCCGGCTCCTGGTTGTCCTCGACGTCTCCTGGTCCCGGTGGCTGCAGAATCAAGAACCCCCTCAACGCACCTGAAGCACCCGACATCGGTGGGCATTCGTCTACCGAGCACTGGTCACCCCTGAGTGACCCAGACTTTGTCCCCTCTGCTTTCAGGTACTCTTCATCCCGAATCCACCTTTGGATTCCAACTGACACTGTTCTTCTTCCCAGCAGTGGCTCTTCCTTGAAGTCCTCCATTGAGATCGACAACGGTTTCCGACACCACTTCAGCCCTATGCACCTGGCCTCCCTGGGATAGGTAACTCTGGTACTACGGTATCCATGGGTGGGGTGGCTCTTCAACCTCCTATGACCCAAAGGGCTTTCTCGTAATCCACTGGGAAGGGTCCTTAAATTTTAAAACTGCAACCGCGACTCTCCCATAGAATTGTACGGCGCACACTGCACCCGTCCTCCGTGGGGTCCCTACTTACTCACCTTGGGTGGTTCCTTGGGGTCCCAGCGATTCTACATCCTCTAGACACTGTCTTGACTCGAGTCATGGTTCTTATACCACTATTTTAGTATATGGTTTGGCCTACCCCTGGAGCCCCCTGTGTATTAGTGCTACTTACGATTGTTTCTGTGCTACAGTATTGTATGCTTTGTGTTTATCTGCGTGTAGCAGATACTGTGAAGTATTTAGAGTGTGTTATAATAATAAATACATATTTTTATAACTACTGTGTGGTTCTCCTTTCATTTAACCAATACAATAAGGTTGCATTCTGGTAAAACAAGCTGCTTAACATTCCTTCAAGACTAAGCCCGAAGGCTGCTCTCCACAGCTACCACTTGGATAGCTTTCTAAGGTTATCTTTGACCTCTTAAATCACCATAAGGGTTGTTTGGACTGGTGCAAGGTGCCCACTTTAACTAGTGGACAGCATATACCAGGCCAACTTCTCACAAATATCAAATCACAAAATGGGAAACTACTATTACCTCATAGGGGATAAACCTATAGAAAAGAAAGTGCTTCTGGTGAAAGGGCACATTGGAAATGCACAAATATTGCAACAGTGCTTGCTATGGTAGGGCCACCAACAAAGAATGTACTGTTAACAGCACTAGGGAACACAATCACCCTCCAAATGTGACTGGATTTAAAATTAGGAATGTCCTACATGACATTAGAGAAGTAACTGGGGACCTCCTTGCCGAAGAAAAACCTAAAAAGACTAATACATAGAGCTAAGTGGGTTACTAGACAAAAACCAAGAGGACACAGCTCATAGAATCGAAATAGAAATGTAAAACAAATTAAGAATAACACATATTAACCAATATTTCTTACTACACAACAATGAAAATCATTATAAAGGAACTAATGCCTATGCGACTAACAATAATGTACTGATCCTAACACAATGCAATACATGGATGATTGATGGGACATTTAAATTGTGCCCAGCACCACATACACAACTATACATACAATATAAATATAAAATACCATAATACAAGTGCCAATCAAGCAAAGTCCAACCTATAAAGAACTCTTAATAGTATTCAAACAAACAACAACTAATTACAGTCCCCAAAAAATCATTATTGCTTTTGAACAAGCTAGATTTCAACAATTCTAAAACTTTATCCAAACACAATACAATGATGCTGCTGCCAATTTGACCAAAGTATATGGGGGTAAATACAAAATTAAAATTGAGTATAGAATACGCCACAAATGTAGAATTTGCAAAAGAAGTTAATTGCATTACCCCATGATCCTGTCATAGAAGAAACCAAATACTGCATTTGAATAGAATCCCCATACTACCAAAGAAACCACAAAAACAAACACACACCCTATTAGACTATTTTAAAGGCACTCTGGTTTGTCACCCGCACCGATAAGGATGCAGAGCCACCCCCAAAATTCACATTCCTTGGTCGAATGTTTACAATAGGACCATCTCCCAAGAAGCAAAAACTAACAATGCAGTGAATGTTTGGCACAATTTCCTCCAAGGTACACCCCACACTCTAGCATATTATAGAAATACTCAAAACAGGACAAAGCTACCAAGAACTAAGACAAGAACAATCTCTAACACAATTGAAACCAAAAATATCCAAACTAAATAAATGCATGAAATTCCATGATTCAAAGTGTAATTATTTACTAATAACCAAGGACTACTCAACATTGAAACAATAGCCAGAACACACCTGTAAAAATATTACCAGAAAATTACTCAAACTAAAAACTGACTTAAAAATTAAACAGCAACCTAAATTTTATAAATATTACATTTTACTTAATTTTTATCAGTACAAATAAAATATCTAAATATTTTAAACTATTAATGCAGATTGATAAAAAATATTTTATAAAAATAATTTCTCAAAATAACATAATAAACATACAATAATGTACAACACATGTACATCCAAAATATCACATATTATAAGAAACTAAAATGACATATAATTACAGAATAGCAAAATATAACAAACCCAATGCAATAAATAAGTCCCCCAACAAATAATGTAAAAACATCCACTTACGACTTTTAGCTACTTTTCTCTGTATGCAATATGACATCAAAAAAACATACATAATCTATCAATTTTTTTTGAAACATTTACCTTAAATATGCAAAAATACAGTTAAGAAATAACAACCATCCATTTCCACCATATAAAATTAGGGCAATCCCTCCAAAGCATGAAAAACATTGAACAAACGGTCCAAGAAAACTGCAAAAAATAGGGAAGATAAAATAAATAGAGGGTTAAGAAATTGCAACTATTTTTCTTTATTAATTAAACATGTCCACCAACCCAAAAAATAAGTTCAACTTTCATAATAACGTCTGTAGGAGAAAACACAGAAAAACCTCAAAACTTAAATATTTGCTAAAAAATAAAATATATAATAATGCAAAAAAGATTTAAATAAACCATGCTTTTGTAATTAAAACATAAGCGTAAAAAATGTGAAACATGTTAAAAATGTGTAAACTAAGTTTCTATTATTACTAAATGAAAGATTAATACTATAATTCAATACTAAGCAACTGAATTAAATAAAGAATACATTTAGAAAGTTATGTTTATTATGCCCACAGCAAACATAACAGCTTTGTAGAAAGTGGTGGGTTTTGAGGGGTTAGATTAACTATTCCCATTAGAAACTTAACCGCATTGGGGAAAACGTTGGGCTCTGGGGGATGGGCGGGGTGGGTTTGATTTGCCTTCTCTTCTCCAAGCTTAGCCACTTTGGAGAAAGTGTTGAAGATTTACTATATGGATTCATTTCAACAATATTACAAAAATAAATAAACAATATTCTTACCTGTGAGATGTATCACAATATTAAACATTGACAATATTTCTGTCACTATATTAAAGTAGAACACCCCATCTAACCTTTGTCCTCACATAATGCACCATTAATGACAGCGTTTACCTGACTAACCATACATACTATTTTTCCATCACTGTAACACCCTTCCTTCAACTTCTCATCAGGTACTGGCATCCTCGTCAGAAAATGTGCAGCACAGCAACACTTTTTCTCCGCATAATATATTCTAGATGAAATTTTAATTCCTGATAATTAAATTGCCATCAGTAAATTTTTGGGGTGGCTCTCCTTTCGCCTTGGGGGGCTAAAAATATCAATAAAAGCCTTGTAATTAATGCGCAGCATGAAGGGTGTACCTCACAGAACTTTTTGACATACTGTGCTGCCCATCTCACTTCCAAAGCCTCTTCTTCAATGATGGACTATATGGGTTCTTGACCTCGCAATGCCCTAGGTTTACTTCTCTATCACTATTTCTATTTTGTAACAATACAGCACCCAAGCCATGATTACTCACATTGGCCTTGATGCATGATGACGCTTACTTCTTGTGTGTTAAATGGTTTCAAAATTTAGCTTTTACTATGTCACCATTGATCTGTAAGAATGCAGGCTTGCAAATCTTGTTCCCTACATATTTCTCATTTTTCTTCAAGCACTTGCATAGTAATGCAGTTTTGCTGGAAAATTGCAACACAAATTTTGCATAATACTCTACCAGCCCCAAGAATATTTTTCATTGATCTTTATCGCTTGTGGTGGGAGCTTCTTCTATTGGTTTAATTAGCTTCATTTTGGGTCCTACACATCTTTTTGACATGTGGTGACATTTTTGTTTATTTTAAGCACTGTGAAGGGTCTGTTTGAAGCTCCTCGACATGGACTTTCGGGTCGGGGTGTGCTCACCCTTCCCATTCATGTACTGTTTTTCATTTTTTCCGGACTCTCTAAAGGTGGCTTCAACAACTTTTCTAGATGTTGCAGTAAGCCAGTCAGATCGTTTTGGTTTTGCAAATCTGACGCAAGATCCATGGACATAAAACGGCAGATAGGAAAAAAAAGCTTCCTTGGTCAATCAGATTCAAATTTATTTTTCCTCAACCTGTGGAGTTCTGCAAACACAGGTTTGGGAAACCTCATGAATTGATGGTACAAATAACTTAAAATGTAACCTCTTCATGCTTTCAAGAACTTCAGCATTGTATGTATCACTTGTGGTCATAGCAAATGAGGATTCATCATAAGGGGCAATCAAGGTAGATAGACATTATGTAACACATATATTTGTCACGCTTTAATTATTCAGAAAATTATATCTTGAATTTTGATTTCATATAATTAATATAGAATGCAGATTTAAGTCATGTTTCATACTTTAAAATGGAAGCCGAAATGGTGAGCGTCTGACATATTTTTCTGAAACCAAGATGGTGTTCACATAAGGAAGATCTCATGTCAAACGAAAACAACATGGACTGAAGTGTGGCAGCCATCTTTGAAGAACCTTGCTTCACAATGGTCAAATTATTGTCTGCTCACATCTCGCTCAGTTGGAAGACTGCAACGTACTATGACTATCCTGGGGGACCAGTCTAAATCAAAAGAGGGAGTATAGAAACCGTTTTTAACACAGGTTGATTTAGCTTCCCAACAGGTCAAAGAGAGAATCAACTCACTGTTTATCACACTAGAACCTCCCTAAATCCACCTAGAAGAGAAAAAAAATTATTTTGTTTAACAAAGAACTCTCACTCACTGATTCATTGTCAGAATCTCACCTGGCTTTTCCGCTGGAGCGAGAGGAGGCCACAATCTGAGGTCCCAACCTCCCTATCGACCGAGAAGACCCAACAAGATCAAAGTCAATCCCAACCCAGGGGAAAGAGGGGAAGGGAAGAGAAACAACAGAGCGTCCACTGATGATTGCGCTGTGGAGGTGTATCTATCAGGTACCTGTCTATAGCTGTCCCTGTTATAAAAGAGAGGAAAAAATGCATCAGAAATAAACCCCTATAAATGTGTTTCTAATTCTTCCTATAACGTATATACAAATTTGTGTTTTAATACCTCAAACAATCCCATCTTCCGGCTTAGGATAGAAATAACATAGGTCAACTGGCTGTACCACATATCTAAGGGGTAAGAAAAGAAAGACTTGTGTGTAAGAATCAATGTAACTATGAAACTTTCTGAGTTATTAAATATACATCACAATGGCATACTTCTTGCATTTGTTATGCCTTCACAACTCAGGCTTACACTGCATGGCTAAAAGGTAGATTATATAGAAAAAAGAATATATAGTACAGATTCAGTGCATTACTTCATGCACCAAAGTTACAGCCATCATTAAAGTCCAAAAACTCAAAATGATAAAAGGTTAAGCCTAAAAAACCAGGAGGGTATGCTTAGAGTTCAATGTAGTAATATGCACAAACTCAGTCCTTAATGATCAGAAATAATGTTTGTATCTTTGTGTTTCCTTTAGATATAAAAACCACAAGTTTCCTTCCAGACCCACAACAGTTATACAGTAGCAGATAAAGTCAGATAAGTATAGTTTCTTAAGCAGTCTTTGGTCATGAATACAAAGCGCACTAGAGCGTTACCCAGACAAAGTCAGAGGCAACTTTGATGCTTTGTTTGTTTTCTCTTTTCTTTCCAGGAGCGCTAGCGAGGTATGTCCAAGCACGAAAAATGAAGAGCAAGGAGAATCCAATCCAAGGAAGGAGCCACCGAAGCATCAAGATGAAATTCAGCCCGATGGGAGGAGCCGACGAAGGACGCCCTGATTCAAGGGAAAACCAGTAGACAAGGTAAGTGACACGACGGCAGGAAGTTGTGGACCGTAGCGACTAGAAAGGCAAGCAGCTTCCTGCCAGATAGCACACGCTTTATCCACTGTGCGCTCCACCCCCACCGCACATGGAAGACGGCTCAGAAAGTAGGCAGGCCTGACAGTCCTCATCCTTGACACGCTTCAACATTCTGAAAACTTTTTTCCCCCTACCACTTCTCCTCACTGGGGTAAGTCTCGCTGATAATGGTAATGAGCCCTACCCCTGGGGTAGCCTCGTTAATTCTAATTTCATGTCTCTTCTTCCATTAAGTACCCGGCTGGGCCCCATGTGATTACTTTTTAGGTCTCGCCTAGCGTTGCAGCGCGCATGCGCTGCTCGCTCTGCGAGACATATTGGGAGAGAGGAGATTTCAGAAGGGGGCTTGAAGCCCCGCCCCTCATTTTCATTGGATGGCGTCATCGTGTATGGTAAACGGTGGCCTCTGATTGAAAAGGAGGCTTCTTTGTTACTGCCCTTTCTTCTTTTGGGACGGCCCATCCGGACTGGATCCTTTGCTGCCGTGAAGCAATTTCTTAACTAAAGGAGGCGTGTTATATAAACAAGCCGTGAAGCAAAGGATCCAGTCCGGATGGGCCATCCCAAAAGGAGACAGGGCGGTAACAAAGAAGCACTGTTAGGAGAGCTTCTTGCGACTAGCCAGATTTGCCTGTGGAAATGTACAGCGTGTTCTCAAAACAGCACCCCCCGGACTAAGCCGATGCCTCCGCCTCCAACGGTAGAAATTTACCGCTGCCTGCTTGGTGCAGAGCGGCCTCGTCATCCGAGCTGTGAGCCATTGTCGGGGACTCGGGGGGGGGCAGCGACGGCAGGAGGGGGGATGATGAAATGTTAATGTTGCAGCGCACTGAAGTACCTGCCACAGGAAACGAGTCGCGCCCTACGGACAGCTTAAACTCCTGGGCTGGAAATTCATCATTACGGGCTGCATTGCACCGAATTGTGCAATTAAAAAATAGGTTGGAAACCCCTGCCACGCCCCCTTCTGTCCTTTAATTCGTGAAGAATTGGGTCATTCCGATGATGGGGACAGTCTGTACCCTTCCCAGCCGTTTCGAGGTGGCTCCGGTTCCATCTGCCCCCCACTTCAGCTCTCACTTTCCTGTCCAGCCAAAGCAGGCATCCAAGGCTGGTTACCATTAAGCACCACTGCCCGGCCACCTAGTGTGGTGGGAACTTTTTGGGCTGAACCTTCCCTGCACAAGGCTCCCACGTCCCCAGTCCCTTTACCTTGCTCTCCCCCAACTGCGTTGATGAGACCACGTTGCTGAATTAAGTGCTTTACAGGACAGTTTTTTCAAATAAGCTACAAGCCATTGTGATCGAGGCAGAAGGAGAAGAAATGTGCTTAGTTCACCATTCGACCCCTATCTTCAGTAAGAGCGCCTTGGGCCAATTCGGGTCCCCCAAGCCGATTTCTGGGTTGCTCTTCCCAATGGGGTGGGATGGTGGGTAAGGAATTTTAGGGGGAACCATTAGAACATCTGTTGCCCACCCGGGGTCCCAGTGGGACAAACAAAACCGCGTGGGGGGAGGGGGCATCAAAATCGGAGAGTTGAGGGCGGAGCGGCGGCCATTCGGGCCACGCACCCCACCTCCTGCCTGGGCGCCAGAGCGTCTCAGCCG
Source organism: Calotriton arnoldi (assembly GCA_963921515.1). Lineage (NCBI taxonomy): Eukaryota > Metazoa > Chordata > Amphibia > Caudata > Salamandridae > Calotriton > Calotriton arnoldi. The sequence goes on along the minus strand of CAWUFW010001107.1, from coordinate 2,384,569 downwards.
AGGGCTGCCCTGCGTGGAAAGGAGGGGGTTTGATAGGACTGGAAAGTGATACAAATCGCATCTCTCATGCAGAGGAAGCTGAGTCAACAAATATCCAATGAGTTGTCATTGTTTGGGCTAAAAATACTCGCAGGCCTGAGTTGTACAACAGATTCATTTAACGCATGTATAGGATTGTTATTATAAATCAATCCGTGCTCTTCCTAACCTGCATAAAGGCAGTGTATCGAGCCATTTTTATATTATATTATTTCACCATATACATCCTAATTCGAAGATACCTCAGTGGGTTAACGCGACTACTGAAAACGTAACATTCCAGGTGCTGTTCCGCTGCGGCCATTGTACGCAGGGCAGTTATAAAGCCCTCGTCTTCCTCCCCATAGCAATGCTGTGGCTTCTTTGTACTAGGGTCATCAGGTGTAATTCGTGTTCGATAAACCAGATTTGGCGCCAATAATCCATTCTATAGGGCAGTTAGTTGCCCACAAGCCCAGTGCCTCTGGCACAGGGAAGTAGTGTATGACCGCTTTTGTTCTCGTGTGTTGGGGCGCCTATGTATATGTTTGCGATTGTAACTTCTGAACTGCACAGTCGCAAAAGGATCTCTGTGACAAAAGCGGTAAACCACTGAGTCTTGACATAAAATACTGTTCTGTGATCTGGTTACTCTACACTCTGTGCAGCAGGCATATCAACCCACTGCGCTTATTTGTGCTGAACTAGAGGTTCCACTGCACTCGTTCACGGCCTGCGCCAGTTAAATCTCCCTCACCCACCAAGGAACCAAAATCCAGTGCTCTTTTTGTACATTCAGTAACGTGACATTTCTTCTATAGTGTATGTAACACACCTTGACATTTTTCAAGTTGACAAAAGAAACCAGACCATCAGAAGAAGAAAACAAACTGCCACCAATGCACCATTGCAGAACCTCGACCCCCACACACCTAAAACCTCCCGCCATCACACAATATGCACAGCAAAAGTGGGCACGCAGCACGAGTTTACCCAACCCCCTCCTTGTTCTCAAGATGGCCCCTGCGAAGTCCACTCTGTGGAATTCTGCATGTAGTTGTGATTTCCTTTACCCCGGAGCTGTGTGCAAGCCCCGACCTTTGTGCAAAAGAGCACAATCTGCATTTTACTTAAGGGTTTTGCAGGCATTGTGCTCGAGTCGCTGCTGGCAAAAGCCTATTGAAATTCACTCCCAGCCCCTTTCCTGTTTAATTTTGTTTTATTTATAGTTGCATGCTACTGTTACCTTTTTCACCTAAACCTAAAGTGCTTCAATACCTTCGAGTCAGTAATAAAAATGTGGAGTGTAAGAACTTGACGGCATACACTGCCCAGATGTCCCCCTTTATTTCCCAGCGCCACAACTCCAGATTTCACGGAGTTCGGTTTGAAAAAGAAAGCAATAGGTCTCGCTTCTGTGTTTCCAAATATCCTACAGTTTTGCTCAAATATTCCTTTTTCATAGTTTATGTCCCCGTTTGACTTTAAATTAAAAGAAAGTTTCTACACTTAGAGATGGTCGGCATGTTTGAGAAGCGATTTCAGATGCTCTTCTCTTCTGCAGACTGATTTGTCCATTTTCTGTGTTTACCACCACACAGCGAGGCTGGAGCTTGGGGCCATAAAGGTGTACGCATAACCACATGATCTGTGCATTAAGATGACCCGATTGTTTTGCAGGGTTGCTTTGTGAAATGATAAGGGGGACAGCCTCTCCTTACCTCCACGACCTGCCCAGTATGAGTTGCAGCAAAGACAGCACAATGGTGACCGCTGTGGTGATCATGGCAGACAGGATCATGTCCCCTTCGGAGTCTCCCTTCTCTTCCACCCCCTGCATGATCCTTCTCTCCACACTAGTGTAAATGCAATGCAATAGGTTTTGCATTTACAAACATTTTAGCTATTGCCATTTTAAATCACAATGCATTTTATTTATGTTTTACAAAAGAAAAACAAAAAAAAAACAATGTCATTTACAATGTCAGTAGCTCAAAATAATGTCATTGCGAGACCTATTGCATTGTAAATGCTTGTTCCCTTGTCTCACTGGGTTTTATGAGCACCCCACCTACTAAGTCATCAGAATGTTAAATTCTTCAGGTAGAATCGCTTTTCCATCCCTTTTTTTGCCTCTCTCAGGTTCTCTCTTATCTCTGCTTAGTCTTTTCTTATTCTTATATTTCAGGTGTCCCCATTCTTTAGTGAGGTCAAAATGTTGTCGACTTACAAACCATTTCAAGTATTTGTGCAAATAATAACAAAGCTGTTTAATCACTATCATGTAAATTATAATGGTTGTTTTCTTGTATTTAGAAACCACAACTGTATGCTGTATATTATTTTCACATAAACCGTGTGGTTTCCACCTTTCACTTGGGACACTGTGCATCTTTTTAAATATATTTTATATATATATTTTCAAAACTTAAAACCTGATTCTGTGCTAACAGTATTTGGCTTCCTGATTGAACTTTGTATGAGTGCTTCTGTTTCAAACATACCTTACCTGAACCATTGGTGATTGTGCGTAATTAACACCAAGGGGTCGATTCCGATTCGGGCCGGAAATCTCTCCGACCGAGCCGGACCCGGAGAGATTTCCGACCGAATCGGACCCGTGCAGTCCGACCGAACGAGTCCGATGCATCCGTATGCCACCGGACACGAGTCGGTCGGACTCCCATTGAACTCAATGGGAGCCGGTCGTACAACGCGTACGCGGGCTCCCATTGCCTCAATGGGTGCGAGGCGGACAAGGGCGCCCCTACAGCGAGTACGCCGCGAAGCGCTCGCGGCGTACACGCACAGGTAGGGGGACCCATGGGTCCCCCTGTGTGCGCCTCGCACGGGTGCGCGTACAGGGGGTCCGACACGGACCCCCAAAGTACGGCTCCGACAGCGAGTTCGAGTCGGACGGCGCGAGTCGGTCGGAGCGGTCGAGGTGCGCATCGTACTTACCCGGCCGGAAAACGTCTCCATTGCGCGGTGCGAATCGGGTCCGAGCGAGTCGGTCGGAGCGGTACGATCCGGGTACGAGTCGGTCGGAGCGGTCGGGTCGCCCGGACGAGTCGGTCGGCGAATTCGCATCGTACTCGCTCGGCCGGACCCGCGTACGGTTCGGTCGGGAAACAGGCTTTCGCATGGCTTTTTTCCCGACCGAATGGTATTGGGTGCGCCTCCGACCGAGATCGGAATCGGCCCCCAAGTGTTTACTTTTCCACAAGAACAGTGGCGGCTCCTTCATTGGGGCGTGGGGGCGTCGCCCCACTGCTTTCTCGCAGTGCGAGAAGGCAGAAACATAAAATGGTAAAACCACCATTTTATGTTTCTGCTTCTCGCACTGCGAGAAAGCAGAAGTACCTGGAGTGCCTGGTTGGGGGCGGGCGGGTGGGCAGTCCTGTTCAAGGGCAGGGGGGAGTGGCTTTGCCCACTGTTGTGGGTACTGAGTGTTTGGTCGGCCCCAGGACTGACCAACTCAGTCATGCGCACTCCCCCTTTTCTCTATGTAGGCTGCTGCATGCAGCCTAGATAGAGAAAATGGCCCGGTTGGGGCGCTCTCCGCTGCGCCTTACCAATCACAACGCTGCCATTGCAGCGTTGTGATTGGCTTAGGGGAGCAGGAGGAGGGAGGCTGCCTACAACGCGCCAGGAGCAGCAGGAGCTGAGGCGGCGGCGCGTGATGCGGTCGCGGAACTGGAGGAACTTGGAAGGTAAGATTTTTTATTTTATATAATAAAGATTACCGTCCCGCCACTTTCCTCCCCTCCCCCGCAAACCCACCCGCCCGTTTTGCCAGCCGCGACTGGGTAATGGTGTTTGCAGGGTTGCAGACGCATAAGAGGCGTGTGGGAATAGTTGCTGTGATGCCACCCTGTTGTGTTAAGTGCGATCATAGACACACACCTAAGGTGATGGCTTCCCAGGTGTCCCACCCAGTATATTGGGTGACGTTGGTTACCGTAGTTAGCTCCCCTTGTCAGTACTGGTGTAATGAGGAATAGTCCCATATCATATGATGTGTCATAGATCAGCGTAGTTCGAGCAGCATCGAGGGAACATGAGTTGTGTGACTGGTATATCCGGCTGCCGTGGGATAAGCTCTATGTACATGGAGAATTGTATTTTTTTAACCGGGCGTTCCTGGAGAATGGGTGTGGGTAGTCTAATGCTTTTAACCACTTCGAGTTGCGCATTCCCATCCCGATTGCTATCTGTTTCTCAGGTCTCACGAAGTTGCGTAAATTGGATCAGAGTATGTTATTTCAGGGCCAGGTAACGAAGTGTCGGCCTTCAAGCACTGTTAATAATTTATGTAGTACTCCGTGGGTTTGTGCTGCTTCATGGGTAATCCTCCACAGCTTATTGCTGATCCTTTTGAGCTTTGAGTACAGTAGAAATTGTCCTGCTGGAAGACCCTGTTCAGTAGTGAGCTTCTCAAAATTGAGGAGTTGGCCATCCACAAATAAGTCGCCCAGCATTGAAATATTTTTGTCTTGTCAGTGTCTTAGTTCTGCGAGGGTCAAGGGGAAATTGCCATTGGGTAGGCCCTAAAGTGGGATTTCTGGGGCATATGCTCATAGCCTGCATGTGAGCTGGAGAGCTCTGTTGAGAAAGCAGATTTTTATAGGGTCAGCAGTTAAATTAACAACCTACATCACTAGCGTGCTGGGACCACAGATGTGACAGAGCCCAAACCATAGCTTGAGAAAAACACAAGCTATACTTCACTGATGAGGACTAAGTAGGCCAAATGTGGCTTGGGTCGCATGTGTCGCCATCTGTAGGGGGACTTGGCAGTTTGGGATAGACTATTCCTATTGGAGCCAGACTATGGCTTGTTTAGATAGGGTTGGTCTCTGTAAAATTGTCCCTAATATGTTTGCATGACCTCTTGTAGTTCCACTGCTTGGATCTAGCAATCTCTGACCTCTTCATCAATATCCTGTGTGTCAGGAATGGGGTCACAGAATTGCTTGGAATGCTTAGGTAGATGACCTTCCCTGGTTGTAAGACTGAGGCTACAGCTGTGTCAATCATTTCTTGCAGCATGTACAGGTCTGCCAAATCCACTGCTGCACTGGATGCATCACCCTCAAACTCCAGCATGAGAGAAGCAGGCTCAATTATAAGTGCATGTTTGCACTTAAAAAACATATTTCTTAGGCTCCATTTATCCAAGTTCACTTCCTGACAGCATAATCAAGAATGACAAGGAAAGAGGAAAAGACTCTGTTTCTATAGTACTGGCCCTATTACTTACCAGTAATGGTCATTGCTTTTAGTCCTAGTCGTCCTCATCACAGTCATCACCTTTGAAGTTTACCCCACCCCAGAACAGGAAACAAAACAGGAAATGCAACGTCCAACCTCACCCACCCTCAGCTGGGAGCTATAATTGACAAGCATTCCTTCACCACTGCCTGGAATACCAAGCCAAGTCAAAAGCCTGATTCATATGAAATGTCTGGGATGAGGACAGGTAAGACTAAGAGTAATGAAGAATACCGGTAAGTAATGGGGCCATTAACTCTGCATCCCTCATCCTCATCATTACCTTTGAGGTATACCCAAGTCAAAAAGGCCTTTGACCTTAAAATTCTTAAAACCACATAACTATGTGTTTATACAGACCAGATCAACATAATACATAGAAGCAGAATGATGCAACACCTTGTTAATTAATGGAAAAAAAAGAACAAAAGAGTTATGGCCCGATTTAGAGTCCAGTAGTATTTTACTCCGTCACCCTGATGGAGTAACCGCACTCCAAATTTAGAGATGTCCGCTGCCCCGGTGGACATCTCTAACATTGACAGAAAAGCCATCATAGCGGTTCCCGACAATGCAATGAAAGAGTGTGGCACAGCTCCGTCAACATTACAGAGCTGTATGCCACATGCTTAATTTTTTTCTTTTTCTTTTCAAAAAGAAACTCCTAAAGCAAGATTTTTATTTCAAAAATAAAAGCATTGACCCCTTTGTCATGGGAGTTTTCTTCGATAGTGTGGGGGTCCTTGAAATGTTTTCACTTTTACTTACCGCCACATGTTGGACAGTGGTAAGCGAAAGTAAAAGTTTGCCACTTTGTTCAACCACTTTAAATCGGGCAGGCAGACAAAATGCAAAACCTACGACAGCCCTTACTTCGTCGGGCCATCTGAGGTGTATATCAGCTGTGGAGACAGAGTAGTGTCCGCCACTGGAATACTGTAGGTCCACCTGTCTGTAAATGAGGTGGGCTGACCTTCAGTATGGCAGAAAGGATACTCCGTCGCTGCTGAGATGGAGTTCTTTTTCCTCCATGCTCAAAATCAGGCCCAAAATCATCTTACTTTTTATTTGCAGAGTGCAAAACTCCCGCACCAAAACCTTTGCCTTAGGGAAGAATGTTTTGTAATCTTTAGCATTTTACAAAAGTGTTCTCAGATGCCCAAATCCCAGCTCTACAAATCTCTTCCAGTGGTATCCCCCTGCTGTTCTGCCCATAAGGCTGCCATTCCTCTAGTAGAGCATCCTTGAACCTCTCGTGGGCATTGTAAATCTTGACTTCTGTAAGCAAAGCAAATTGTCTCTTTAACCCAGCGGGTTAAAATTATTTTAGGTACTTTCTTACCTCAAACTGGTGAACCAAAAGTGACAAACATACTGTTAGATTTCCTGTACCTACTGGATCTGTCAATGTAAATGGACAAGGCATGTTTAATATCCAGTAAATGTAAACGTTTTTCATCCTCAGACGTAGAAGGAGGAAAGAAAGAAGAATGATCTCTTGGGAATCATGGAATTTTAAATTAATTTTAGGATGGATCTGGTTTCAAAACTATTGCCTCATCCAAAAGCTTTAGAAAAGGACAACAAAAAAAGAGAGCCGAAAGTTCACCCAAACATCAAGCAGAAGTGATAGGTACAAGAAAAGACAAAGGAAGATCCCAAGGTGGAGCAAGATTATGAGATAATGGTCTAGTAATGGAAAAAAGAACTCTTGAAAAGGCTGGAAACCAAAATTTCAGCTCCCTGTAAGGAAGGATCATCACCCCGGAGGGCCTTTAATCGAAAACCATTGCAACTTCCGAATTGCATGAGATACATTTTTGTGAAATCCTTTTAGCAAGAATTCAAGAATAGAATAAATAAGGCAAGAAGTAGATGAGTCACTGTGAGATAAACACCACGAGTTGAAATCTGACCAATGTCTAGTAAATGATTTTAATGCTGAAGATCTTCTCGAAACTTGAACAGTCTCAGCAATACTGGAGGATGTGTAATGGATTCAGCCCTCCGTCGTTAAGACCGAAAGGGTGATATTTAGGAGACCTAATGTGTTAACAGATTTCGGAGGAGGTAGAAATAGAGGTAGAACCTATGGAGGTTGAAGGGCCATCCTCTTCAAGAGAGAAAACCAAGTTCTGCAAGGTCAAAATGGAACCACCAGAACTACATCCTCTTTCTCTCTCTGGATTTTTAACAACAGTTTCTGAATTAATGGGAAGAAAGGCATATATTAATTTCTTTGACCAATGTAGGACAGCATCCACTCCCCCAGCACCTTTCTCTGGAACGCTGGAGCAGAATTATGGGAGCAAGTGGTTTTTTGGACACAAATAGTGTTGTGTACTTTATAGGGTGTCCATAAACGGGCTTTCTAGAATCATGTCCTTATATAGGCACAATCCAACCTGCCCTTATATAGGCATAAAATCCCAGACCTTATTTAGGCATAAACCATGCATACCAAATACAGGCATGGATTCCGACATCCGTCCACCCTAACGTCTCAACGAGTCCATGAACAAACAGACCCTCAGGCTGCGGGAGTTTCCCTTGCCCAGGACTATTGATTTCTTCAAGGACTCATACATTATGCATGAACCTCTATTCCTTAAGGGATTCATTCGTGACGTCTTTCGCTACCCAACTTACGCCAATGCTAACATTTTCAGGTATAAATATACCTTCCCAAACCCCTGTAAATCAGAGGAGACCTCGACTTCAGAGGAGCCCGATTCCCGGCCGGACGCACTGAGAAGACGCTGTCATTCCTGCACGCAGAGAGTCCAGCTTCCAGTGATCTAACTTCCCTTGCGGGGTGTTGGAGTTCGAGTCCGGATAGAGATTCTTACCTCTCTCATTCTTCAGGTATGGAGCAGACTAGAACCTAAAGGGACTCTTGGCATACTAGACTCTTAGCATACTAGGCGTAACTTACTCTTAGTATACTCTAGTCAGGAATACAACACCTACTTCTACTTCTCCCTACACCTAGGAAAGGTTAGGCACACTGGGTAGAAATAGGATAGAAACGCATCGTATGAGTACTCGCATTTTTAGGCTGTGTCATTTTATGTAAATGCATATATGCTGAAAAGATAATGCTAACGCAGTATTATTTATTTCTACTGCTCACCTTGTACATTATTTATCTCGCATACTGTCTTGTGATCGTAACAGCACATCTAACTTACAACAGAAACAAGACTGTTCAATAAACCTTTTTATTGAAACGCCCGTCTGTCATTTCTGTGTAACTTTGAGAATAACTGAATCATGCACAACTGAGCTGAGTGAAATAGTTATCTATTGTTTCTACGACTCTGGGACACGTCCTGATTCTGTAAGGGAAACACAGTGGTCATGTTTTGCGGCTGCCAGAAACTAATCCCTTCTTGTTGTCAAGAAGTTTCTAGTGGCCTCTGAGCTAGCTGGCACAAGTAATTAAGTTTAATATACTCTATAGGGACATACCGACCTTAGTCCTATGTCAAACCTATAGGATATATTATTCCAATGCGCAGAGCCTATAAGGGAAATAGGAGCTACACTACATGGCGCCCAACGTTTGGTAAGGCAGTAATTCAACGTTAGAGACTGAGTAACTCAGCTGTGCATATATTCTTTTCTCTCTCAGAGACCCCTACCCATATACTCCAAAAGACGTCTGGAGTGGGCAGGGATAGTATCCGCCACAGCTACATAGGGAAGACCCCTATATATTAGCTGTTTTGGTTTGCTCAACGTTGAAGGATACAGTGTTCCACAATATTGTGCACCTTATCTTTGTTTCCTTGAAATTTGTTCTACATTTTTCATAAAACAAAATGTCCTTAAACGGGGACAGTCCCGCCGGAAACGGTGGAGCTGCGGCTGATGCAGCCCAAGCAGCGCTTTTTAACAACACAGGTTTAAATGAAACCGAGGAGGGTGTCATTGACATCGCTCCAAACTTAAGAAGAGCCATTACTCTAAAACTTATAAAACATGGCCTACCACCGAGAGGAGGTAGAGCAGTTTTTGTGATTGAGGCACATGAATCATTTCAGACAGAGGTATTCTATTCATGGGTAATTCTTCCTGAATCCAATCCAGTAACACACTTGTTTCACTTCTACAAAGAAGATGAACCACCAGAGGAATACATTCCTTTCGAGGATATCGAGATTCCATTAACATACCAGGAGAATCAGCTCTGGTTTAAAGGCGCCCTAAAACATAACAAAAACATTACCAGGCTCGGTCCACTAGGTAGACCAGGAGCAACATGGCCGATTCTAGCAGGCTACACACCTCATCCAGACATCGAAATAATGTCAGACGAGGAAATACTTAATCAACTCACGGAGTTAATAAAAATCTACAGACAATTGGTTCAATATGTCATGCGGACTTTCACAGTCCAACCACCATTAACAATTCCAAATCATACTCCTCCACAGGGGAGAACATTAAAAATTACACCACAGACTCTATACGCAGTCATGGGTAAAATGCCCACTAAGCGGGAGCAAATTCCATTTTGGATAGCTCAAAAAATTACTCAAATCGAAGCAGTATTTCCAAATACTAGCCCGCATGAGAAACACAGAATCCTAACCATTAGTTTACCAATGGGGATCACACCACAACTGGAAGACTGCACCACTTGGGGCTCAGTCTTTGCTGCCATCTACACTAAAACACACGGCATTCTGTCAATTGCGGTAATACCTGATGTCCTAAAACAAATTCAAAACGAATACGGGGCAGAGCCTGCTTTAAATTTAGGTATGAAATTACTGAAAAACTTCGACCAGGTCTCAACAATAATATTATCAAATATTAAAGGGGAGGCAGCAGCAGTGGCGATCCGACAAAAACTAAGGGAATTTGATGTTACAGAACATCAAACAGAGCTACCCAGAATTATAGAACAATCTTATGCAGAATTAGGCAGAGATAGTTTGGGTGGGAAACCAGCTAAACCAAAACTATCTGAAAGTCCTGAGAAGGACTCAATTAAACAAACTCCTACATCTTCTAAAAAGAAGTGGGAGTCTAATAAACAAAATTCAAATGAGAAAAGATCTCAATCCCGAGGAAGGTCTCCTCAAAAGGAGCACTCTGAAAGGAGGTACAACCTCAGGAATAGGGATAATCTGAGAAAACCTGATAGGTATCAAGATACTGATACACGTTCCTCTCGTCCCTTTCAGGTCTCATCACAGACTTCGGAAAGAAGAGGACGTACAGAACATAAAGAAGAACGCGTGAAATCGAAAGACGACAAGCACGCAACAAAAATTAAAACTCAACCTCAATTCTCCAAAAAGAAAGTAGCAGGTCTAATAGTAAGACATGCCGAGAATTCTGAGAACTCAACTCAGGAACGGAGAATGGGCTCAGACAATGCTGGACAGTGCAGCAGAAGTCACAATAGCTCGCCAGAACCTGATGGAACTTCTGGAGATAGTGGACTTGAATGAGTACATTACAGTAGAAACTGTAGACACCAGGGTTAGTACTCCACAAAGGTTATATGAAATAACACTCCGGATGGAGGGAGACAAACCTAGACAGGTTAAAGCACTTTTTTGGGAAAAACTATCGAAGGGTTATGACATACTTCTAGCAGAAAAAGACTGGCCACCACAATTTGTCAGGGAGTGCCCACACGGCGAGGACATGATTATGCCTGCCTTCTCCAATTACATACCAATTCACTTAAAATATACATATGCCAGAAAATGGGCAGTGGCCCAGGCTCCAGCATTATATAAAAATCATGTAGGATGGGATGAGGACTCACCTCACCATAAAATAAATCTGAAACATGAACCAACTGCACAACGGCAGTATCCTATTAAGCAAGAAGCTAAAAAACAGGTCAGGGAGATCTTAGATCAACTTGAATACCAAGGGGTGATTGAACCATGCACCTCCTCCATGAACAATCCTTTGTTTCCTGTCTCCAAACCAGACAATACATATTGTCTAGTTTTGGACTACAGACATTTAAACACTTGTTCTAAAACTTTTGCAGTACAAAATGCACACAGTACAGCATTAATGAATAACATTGTGCGTAAAAAATACAAAACAACATTAGACATCTCAAACGGTTTCTTTTGTCAAAATATAGCACCTGAAAGTAGGTACTTAACGGCATTCTCCATAATGGGGACCCAGCGTCACTTTTGTCGACTCCCACAAGGGTTCAAAAACAGCCCAGGTTTATTCTCAGCGAGGGTAACGGAGTTACTACAAATTTATGACAACGATGCATTGTCCTATGTCGATGACATCTATCTGACGGATGATGACTTGGAAAAACACTTGAACAGGGTGAGCACCATTATACTGGGATTCGCCTCTGAGGGCTACAAGTTCAACTTTAAAAAGTCTCGAATTGCCCATCTCAATGTCCTATTTTTGGGATATGAGCTTTCAAGTGAAGGCAAGAGCTTGGCAGCTAACTTTCTAGAGAAATGTGCGCTGCTCCAACCTCCAAAAACGCTAAAAAACTTACAATCCATACTGGGATTCCTACATTTTGGAAGAACATACATTCTAAACTACGCAGAAAGGGTTAAACCTCTCTACGCATTAATCAAACCTGATTTTTCAAATAAAAATTGGACACAGGAACACACAGAAATTTTGCGTTCACTCCAGGCTAACATGTTAGCGACAAATCACTTACAAACACGCGTAAGTCAAAGAAATTTGGTGATTCGAATAATTTCGGGTCAATGTGGATTCACTTACTTAACCTTTAATGAGGGTGAGAAAGTACCAATAGCATACAAATCACATTTGTATACACAAGCGGAAATGCGCTTCAGTTCAACTGAAAAATTCTGACAGCAGTTCAAACAGCTGTAGCAAAAGAAAGAGCCTTAGCTCAAGGGAAACGCATAATTGTCGTTACCCCAGTACCGGCATTAGAAGCGGTCACAAAAGCGAGCATTCCAAATGCTAAAGCACTACATCCGAGATGGATACAGTGGGTTAATTCTCTTGCTGCAACTGATGTTGAATATGTTTTTGATCCAGATTTAAAGACACAGGCATTTCTCCAATATGAACAAGAATGTCCTCTGCCCACTGAGATTCTGCCTCTCGATCAGTATGAATTCGTAATTTACACTGACGGATCCGCACAGCCCGCAACAGGGAGTAAGCAAGCTTACAGTGCAGCGTGTGCAATCGTTTAAGGTCGCATGCGAGATGGCATCTTCAGACCTATGGTCACAAAAACTCAGTCACTAGGTGATTGTACAGCTCAGCGAGCTGAACTACAGGCATTCAAACTGGCACTTGAGAGTACGGATCGAGAATTCCTCACACTGATAGTGTGCGATTCCTATTACTGTGTTCAGTCGTAGAATGACTATATACGAACCTGGCTTGAAAATGGTTTTAAAGATACGAAAGGTGGCACAATTAAGCATAAACTGCTTTGGGAACAAGTAGTTCAGTTGAAAAACGAACTACCAAAGGCTCACGTGATTCACACACTGAGTCATCAGCGTGATGGCGTTCACTTTGCAGGGAATTCATTGGCTGACGAAGCCGCAAAGGGGGCTGTTCAGACGGCTTCCGTAGCTGCGATCACTCGTTCAAAAACAAAAATAGACGGTGAGATAATGTTAGCTGTCAATGCATCAAGCAAAGGCAGCAGTGCAGCGTTACCAAAAAAGTTTCCACTCAAGTACTCTTATGTAATTGATGCGAATAACGTTCCTTTTGCTCGAATCCCTGGAGTGGGGGATAGGGTAATTCCAAACAAGGAACGCAGATTAGGACTAATCCTAGCAGCACACGAAGGGATGGCTTCTGCCCATGCAGGTGTTTCTGCGACAGTATCTTTACTCAAGCAAAGATATTGGTGGCCTGGCATTCTGAAACAAACTAAGAACTATGTTTTAGAATGTGATATTTGCCAACAGATGAAAGTCTCAACAGTGAAACGTCCTGCGCAGACACCCTTATTAATTTCAGATAAACCATTAGCTTGTGTTTACCTGGACCACTGCGGTTCCTTGCAAAGGGACGGTAATTATAAATACATCATGGTTGCAGTGGATTCATGCTCTAGGTTCCTATGGTTATGGCCTCAGCGCTCGGCTGACGCTCGAACTGTTATAAAAGATTTGCGAGTCTTTATCGACACATACGCAATAGGCACGCTACATTCTGACCAGGGTCCTGCGTTTAGCTCTAGAGCTTACAAGGAGGCCATGGCCAGTCTGGGCGTTGCATTGAGGTACTCCTCTCCATTCCATCCTGAGGGAAATTCTGTTGTGGAAAGGAAAAACCGGGACATAAAGCAGTCTATAACAGCTAGGGTATTAGGCTCGGGTGACGGGTGGGTCAAACACCTCATTAGCGTTCAGCGCTCACTTAACAATTTGCCAAGAAGTTCTCTAGGGGGGGTCACTCCATATGAGGTCCTATTTGGGACAAGAATGTGGGTTCCAGACTTAGAACACGTAGGCACAGTGGTGGACATGAAACCATTTGATATCAAAGATCGTTTGGCTGTTTTACAGGATCTTAACAAATTAAGAACGAAACAAAGCAACATATCCCTACAGCCAACCACCACTGGGGAAAAATCGGCGGTCCCAGCAAGGCCTTTCTGGATTCCAAAAGTTGGGGATCTAGTCAGAGAAAAAATAGCGGACAAGAAGGAATTTGGACCTTCTTACAGACAACCGGTACCTGTTCTAGCTGTTCAAGGAACAAGGACAGTACTTCTGCCGCCCCTTGATGGAGGAAAGGAGAAAAGATTTGTGTCTATCGACCTCATCAAACCACAACATGTGGCCAATACTAAGCAGTAGGCCTCGTGGACTCTGACCTAGTAGCAGACGCACTCCTCTCGCTACTATTCAAGAGGTTCAGACTGAAAGACTGATCACGATCGAGAATTCAGCTGTAACAAATGAAGGACTAAGCAACCAAGCTATGGAACTCATCCCTCTTGACAACCAAATAACAGTTCGTCCAAATACACCTGTCTACACCAACGTGACACGTGAAGAACTGGTTCCTGTGTGATTTCAACAAATCCTGATGCAATTCCAACAATTGACAGAACTGCTTCTGGCTATTTCATTGACTTTGATACATTCTCAGAAGATCCAAGCGAACCTGAAACGACGCCAGCATCATCGAAACTCAAGCAGCAAGTACAAGACTTTATTCACTTCCTGAAAAAGACTTATCTGGTTTCTCCATGGATTGAATTCTGGATTACATCTGGACTTTTTGTTTTCCTGCTCTGGCTAGCTTTGGTAACAACTGTAAGCGTGCTTATAAGTGGCAGATACATCCATGTGAACAGTGAAGGAAAAGACGTGAATGTACTTTTGAAACCACATAAATCTTCCCATCGTGAAGCAAGAGACTTGTCATCAGTGAACATCACAGCTGTTCCTATACAGGATGGTATAGTGTGGGACAAAACAGATTATGAAATCTTCGGTCCAAGTGAACAATTGAACATTCCACATTTATTTAAAATTTCACTAAGTGATTTAATTACGCCCAGTACCTATTCAGATGATTGGGACTTAGAAACTGTTCAAAATATAATGTTTGATCTAGAAAAATCTGCTGCATTTTCTAAAAATGAATATTTAGAGGGTTCATCCGATTATGAAGAACTGTATTGTTATAACCACTATGGTCATCATTATTTGCACAAAACTGCATATCCAAGAAATGTGTTTATGTTTAATCAATGGGAACATTGTCCAACACCACCACAAGGTAGTTCGAAAACTTTTGCTAGTAAGTTTCCATATTTTTCAGGTTACAATACATCTGACCCAGAAACGTTTTACTATAAAAATGTAAACAAACCAGGAATGAAAATTATGTTAACAAATACGAAACAGATTTACTCTGAAGCATTTATTGCCCAACTGTCTATACAGGGTTTCGACTTATGGAAAGACATGATTGAGACAAAAACTGTCTGGGGTAGTAAAGATTGGCAAGTACAGGGTATAGAAGCTTTATTTAGAGCCTGTATTATCCCTGAACAAATACTGTTTTTGAATGACACCGTCCAACAGACCTCTTGTCTTGGATTAGCCAAGATCAAAGAGATGAAAACACCTTCTGTGCCAACACCTGCCAGTGATAATAATACAAAGGCAGTGGTGACAGTTGACAATATACTACAACTCAACAGAACTAATCCAAATTGGAAGAAATGGTTGATCTGGCCCACAGACACAAACAACTGTCAGGAAAAGTTCTTGAACAAAACTCAGTGTTTAACTCTTCATAGGCCAGACCCAAGATATGTCCAAAGACAACATCCGGGGGTAGTAAAAACATACAGTGTAGGTAAATTATGCCTCGATTGGCTGCATAAATCTACACTACAGGATGTGAAGCAACACTTAACCTTACTTAAAGAGGACGCAGATCTTAGGGAATTCTTGCTTGGACCAAGAAAACCGCGTCAAAAACATTTCATATATGCCGGCATCTATGCTGCTTATAACGAAGCATGGAAAGTGTCACAGATGGAGGCTGCAGAACGAATACGTGAACTTGATCGTATTAATTTAGAGAAAACACTCTCTGTAGTCGACAATGGGTTAACAACTTTGTCCTCCAGGATTTATTCATTGGATGGCATTGTATCCTCTGTTATCGACATTCTAGAACATGATTTGGCTATGTTACAACAAGGTCAGTCTCAATTACGTTCTATTGTGTTATTGACATGGACGCTGCAATCTTTGCGAGCGGGCTATGTGCCTTGGCGTTTCATCAACACGTCGTCTCTGTTTGCAGAATACAATCTCACTGATAAACAGATCGAATTGGCACAAAGAGGAGCGAGGTATACAGTGCTAAACATTGAAAAAATGGAAAAACTACAGTTTACAGTGGCAGAAAAACCAGCTACGGAATGGGTTATTCATGGCAAAATAACATTACCTGTGACAACTTTTCAGTTTCAGTATTGCCTCAGACAGATGCAAGCAGGCAAATATGAAAGGTTGGGTAAGGAATATATTAAGATATCTTGGAATTTACCATATACACATAGATGTTGGAGTGGGGATCGTGAAGTGTATCTTAGCGGTATCAACTGTAAACATGCACTGACCGGTTCACTCATTTGCCAAGACATTATTTTACACGGGGCTTGTAATGGTTCTGTGGCAAACTTGTCTTGCCATCAGCACGGTTCACCAGCTGCTGTGATTAATCCAGCGTTTGGACAACTTTCGAATGGGAGTTACCTCATGTTGAATGATCAGAGCTGCTGTGGAATGTTGACAGGCATCCCATATCTAGTAACGGTCAACTCCAGGGTCACTTGCTGTATGCAAGTATTGTTTCCTCCAATAGACACAGTCAGGGAGTCGCCTTTATGGCCTTCGCTGAACGTCTCTTTTATAAGATTTGATACTTTAAGCAGAATGAAAGCCATGCTTTTACAACAAACAGTGCCTTTGTCCTCGGCCAGAGAAACCTATGATCTACAAGTTGCAAGGACTTCGGCTGAGATACAGACTTTAATACGTACAAACTGCCCAATACATTTCGTAGAAATGATATCACGTATCTTTAACATGTCAGATACAACAGGAATTGTACATGTATTTAAGAGCATTTGCACCGGTCTATTAGCACCGTTCCAGGCAATACTTGGAATCATTCCGAACTTTGCACATTCGGTGTTTGGTGGCATACCATTAATTCTAGCACTTGTTGCGGGAATTTTATTCATCTGTCTGCTATTGCGCTATGGCCTGCCAATTCGCCGACATCACTCCGAGCGAAATGGAGAAAGCTCTCCTTGAAAGAAAGTGCCGTGAGCGAATAGTACAACTACTAGGCATGACTCGTCTACGGGACCTTAATACCACATGGTTCCTGTCATTCCGACCAATCTGGCATGATTGCATCTTACCTGTTCTACGCTGCCTGCTATGCGGTGAAGAATGTGTGTTGGACGCCTGTCTAACATATCCATCAGCTGCGCCAAAGGATGTCGATGCTTTGCTGGACCCGATAACGGCCCATGCTCTGTGTTGTCCCCAGAGGCTTCCAATCCTGATGTCAGCATTCATTGAGATCTCACAGTCGCCTCCTGCTGCTGCTGAGGTACGAGAAACAACTCCAGGCACACAGGTAACGACGGACGCGAACATTGCTGAAAGCGATGTTTCCCATCTTTGTGCGGTCAATCTTTTACACGAGGTGTTCCAGCTTACACCAGCGACAGTGGAAGATGTTTTGTCTATTGAAATAGATGATCTCATGTTTACACCAGACCCATAAACTGACTCTGATTCGGCATACTGTGTTCCAGTACCATTTGGCCTTCATTTTTTCAAAACTTTGGAACTTTCCCAAATTTGAACTTTAGTCCCATTTTTTTCAAGCAAAAATGGCACTCCAATCTGCTTAAAGTAAAACTAGCCTTATAATACAGACTTGGCAGTACTTCCAGGGACACTTAGTCATCTTGTGTGTCTAAATCAGTTCATTTAAATTTCATGATAGGAAATTACTTTGATTTTGGACAACCTTATCGATCGTTTTCGTCATATGTAAATATTGCTTTTATATTTCGCTCCAAATGCATTTATTTCATACTTTATGCTGGAATTATGAAGCACTGCTAAATAATGTACGGAAACCTTTGCATTTTAATGTATCTTTTAAAGCTTTTTTAGGATATGTTTTAATATGCGGTACTCCATTTTAATGTTTAGCATTTTAAATGTTTAGCATTTTAGTATTGTTGTATACACAAAGAGGAGTGGGTGTTGTGTACTTTATAGGGTGTCCATAAACGGGCTTTCTAGAATCATGTCCTTATATAGGCACAATCCAACCTGCCCTTATATAGGCATAAAATCCCAGACCTTATTTAGGCATAAACCATGCATACCAAATACAGGCATGGATTCCGACATCCGTCCACCCTAACGTCTCAACGAGTCCATGAACAAACAGACCCTCAGGCTGCGGGAGTTTCCCTTGCCCAGGACTATTGATTTCTTCAAGGACTCATACATTATGCATGAACCTCTATTCCTTAAGGGATTCATTTGTGACGTCTTTCGCTACCCAACTTACGTCAATGCTAACATTTTCAGGTATAAATATACCTTCCCAAACCCCTGTAAATCAGAGGAGACCTCGACTTCAGAGGAGCCCGATTCCCGGCCGGACGCACTGAGAAGACGCTGTCATTCCTGCACGCAGAGAGTCCAGCTTCCAGTGATCTAACTTCCCTTGCGGGGTGTTGGAGTTCGAGTCCGGATAGAGATTCCTACCTCTCTCATTCTTCAGGTATGGAGCAGACTAGAACCTAGAGGGACTCTTGGCATACTAGACTCTTAGCATACTAGGCGTAACTTACTCTTAGTATACTCTAGTCAGGAATACAACACCTACTTCTACTTCTCCCTACACCTAGGAAAGGTTAGGCACACTGGGTAGAAATAGGATAGAAACGCATCGTATGAGTACTCGCATTTTTAGGCTGTGTCATTTTATGTAAATGCATATATGCTGAAAAGATAATGCTAACGCAGTATTATTTATTTCTACTGCTCACCTTGTACATTATTTATCTCGCATACTGTCTTGTGATCGTAACAGCACATCTAACTTACAACAGAAACAAGACTGTTCAATAAACCTTTTTATTGAAACGCCCGTCTGTCATTTCTGTGTAACTTTGAGAATAACTGAATCATGCACAACTGAGCTGAGTGAAATAGTTATCTATTGTTTCTACGACTCTGGGACACGTCCTGATTCTGTAAGGGAAACACAGTGGTCATGTTTTGCGGCTGCCAGAAACTAATCCCTTTTTGTTGTCAAGAAGTTTCTAGTGGCCTCTGAGCTAGCTGGCACAAGTAATTAAGTTTAATATACTCTATAGGGACATACCGACCTTAGTCCTATGTCAAACCTATAGGATATATTATTCCAATGCGCAGAGCCTATAAGGGAAATAGGAGCTACACTACAATAGGTTCAGAAATGGGGTGCCAAATATATTGCAAATTTTGTCAAACACGGTCTTTGATGGAGTCAGATCCTGCTTAGGTGATCCACTTCCAGATTGTCTTCCCCCTTGATATGTACTGCTGAGATTGAAAGTAAATGCTTCTCTGCCCATGTTCCCAGATTGCATGTCACTTCGTTAAGCAATCATGAATGGGTACTGCCTTGGTAATTTATGTATGTTACAGTCACTGTGTTGTCAGTTCTTACCAACACATTGGCTTTCCAGAGGTACTGCTGGAACTTGAGCAGTGCTCGTACAGCTGCTGTCAGCTCTCTCCAATTTGAAGGTTTTAATGCTTCCATTTGGTTCCATCTTGCTTTAACAGTGTCCTTCCAGAGTAGCATCCCATCCAGTTGTGCTTGTATCTGTTGTTAGGATCTTCAGCTGGACCGGATGCATCGCCATTCCACTGAGAAACGTCTGCACACTCACCCACCACTGGAAGCTCTGTTTGATCTTTGGTGTTAGAGGGATCATCTTCTCTAGATTCTGGCAAAAACAAGGAAGATGACTTGTCAGTGCCAGAGAAGTGGTCAAAGACGTAACCTTGCCCATGGACGGTAAAGACGCAAGATGCCATATGGGCCTGAATCTTCATTCACATTCTCTCTGGGGCTTTCTTCAGATGAAAGAGAGTAGTGAATAATTTGTGTAAACGAAGCATTCTCTCTCTTGGCAGAAATACTTGTTCCAGGTCTTTCCTGAACTTGGCACCTATGAATACAAAGTCTTTCCTCAGAATCATCTGACATTTGAAAAAGTTCGAAAGAATCCCATGCTGGTTTAACATACAAATGATCTTCTGTAATGACTGGAGTAATTCTGATTGCATTGAAGCATGAACAACCGGTCGTCCCAGCACACTGTAATTCCCGGGGTTTGAAGAAGGACAACCAACACAGTGACCACCTTGGTGAAACCTCTTGGGGCTGACCAAAGAGCAAAGGGTAAGACTCCGAATTGCCAGTGAGTCTTTTAGATGCAAAACCTTAGATATTTCTGATAACTCACTGGCATTGGCACATGTTGGTATGCGTCGATTAAATCTATTGTTCCCATATTTTTGAATCAACTGAATTATTCTCTCTACTGTTTCCATCTGGAATGGTATTTTCTTGATGTACTTTTTCAATACATTCAGGATCACTATTTGAACCCTCTGGTCACTTCGGGAACTAGAAAAACTATTGAATGAACCCTTTTCCCTCGCTGAGATTGAGGCACTGGAACAATTGCTCTCCTCTGCAGGAGGGTGTGTATTCCTTCTTTCAGAGCTGATTCTTTATCTGGGGATTGAGGTTATGGAGTAGGAATGAACCCGGAGTCTTCTGATGGGGAGAGAAATTCTGTGTGGTAGCCACGTTCTATAATCCCAAGTACACGTGTCCGTTGTGGACTTTTTCCAATTTCCCAGGAAATGGCGTATCAACCTTCAACTTGTAAAGGCAGGCCATCCGCCTCCTGGGCCCCTGTTTTGTCAGTAACACTGACATTTATTGCTGCCTACCTGGATTGTTTCATTTTATAATTCTGTCTTCTAGAAGGCTGATGGAAATTACTTCTGTAAGAAGATGACCAGAGCTCTTAGACTGCTGTTTTCTGAAAGAAAAGCATGCTTTCTCTCTTTAAATATGTTGTGTAACTTTTCTTCTAAGCCTGATCCAAATAATCTTTTCCCATCAAAAGGCATTCTTAATGCGGTTGCCCTTTGTGCAGCATTCGTGTTCCAGTCTTTCAAGAACAGGTTCAAACAGGCTCCAATAGATGCTCCATGAACAAAGGTTGAAGCTTTTACTGTGTCATAAAGCATGCCTGACAAAGATTCCACCTGATGCTGTACTTCCTCCAACAAGCCTGTGGTATCTTGACCATCTTCAATTGCCTTAAAAAGGAATGCTGGTCAGGTGACAGAGGCTGAGAAGTGTACGCGCTATAAACTCCAGACCCCAAAGCTAAGTGAATACCAGCATACACTTTCTTTACGGCTGCATCAACTTTCTTCTTCACAGGGTCTCTTAAAGTATTTTCCCTAGCCATGGAAGATCTACCAACCAAGCTTGCCACAACTGAATCCACATGTATGGAATCAGGCAGGTTATCCTCCATCTTTTCTGAAGGAACAATGTCACAATTTAGCTGTGAATCTTGGGAGATTCATGTTATCTGGATCTTTTTATTCATTCAGTATAAACTCCTTCATAAAAGCATGAATTTTATCTGGATCTTTGTACTCATTCAATATAAACTCCTGCATAAAATCATGCATTGGCATGGTAACAGGTGGTGATTTTTTTAATTGCCTCAGAACTCAGTCATTAGAGATACCAGGAACTCCATCAATTGGAAATCCCATATTGTTTTTGATCTTTCTGGAAATATATTTCTCTTTTAAATCCACTGAAGAGGCTGCAAAATCATCAGACTACCTAGATTGTGAAACATCAGCATAACAAAAAGTACCTGCAGGCTCAGAACCCCTACAAGTATTTCTTTTGAGAGAGGCAAGGGTTTTCAAAATAATTCTCTTTACCCTCTCCTCATCCATTCTTTCCCCTCTCGACTTCTTAGGGGATGGAGAACGAGATCTTGATTTTACAGGTGACAAGTGAGACAACGAGGGAGAGACATATGCCTCCTCAATGAGGAATGTTTTACCATCTTGAACCACTTTTGCCAAAAACAACAGCAATCTGTCAATAATCCGCAAATAAAGTACAGTTCCAGAAACACCAAACATAAACACTCACCATCCATGCTGTTATAAATACACCAGTACTGGCCTGTTCCCATTAGAGCAGAGTTAAGTCTGATTTGCATATGGTTGGGTCCAAACTGAGGTGGCATGGTGAGCAAAAAACGATGGACTGGGATGTGGCCCTGAGTAATTACCAGTGTCTGAGATCAATTCAAGCATTTCGTCCATCACTTTTTCTATACTTTAATGTGCTATAAATACACCAGCAGGTTTGTTATGTTGAGGAAACAATACCTCATGCATGTGCTATGAAAACAAGGCATTGTGCATGCATAAAGTCATAAACACTAGAGCTCTGACTGCTGAACAGCATTCCCTCAACCTCGTCCTCGACAGGAAAAAAAACAGGAAGTGCTTGAGGAATTCTAGTCTCTTATAGCTACCAGCTGAGGGTGAGTGAGGTTGAACATAGCATTTCTTGTGTTGTTTTGCGTTCTGTGGTTGGGTCAAACATCAAGAGTGATAACTGGGGCGAGGACGAGGGACATAGAAGCAAGGATGTCTTGTTCCTGTCATTCTTGCGTGAATCCAACTAGGAAGAAAGAAATCTGTCAATCAGCAGTCACGCCTCTGAAGAATCTGCGGAGTCACTCTCCCTTCCAGCGCCTCAAGCAAGCCTCAATATGGGGAGTGAGTTACAAGATTACAGACAGAAGATCACTGGATCACGCCAGCGGTGTTCTGATCAATATCATTTTCCTTAGCGGGTGCTGAAGCATGTGAAAAGGGGATGTTATAAACACAATTAATGCCCTCACCTGACTTTAAGAGCAAGGCCGCGTAAGAGTTTGCCAATTTATAGAATTTACACACCCAATAGAGCAAGCGTGGTAACAATCTTTAAAATATACTTTAGCGCAAAACGCCCAGATTGCATTATGAAATCAATAGCCTTATCTCGGGAAATGGGTGAAGAGGAAATTCTTGTCTCAAGTAATCAATTTGTACGTCACAGAGGAAGTCAGCCAGGCAGCTAGGAGCCATGGGATTGCCAGATGAAAAACATAAAATGGAGTGCTTCGAGATTGGGTAACAATCTGTCCGAGGCCAAGGTAGGGCTCAGATGGTAAAGATGTTGACAAGGAGGACGGACGAGGAGGTAATGGTGGTATAGCTGTTAGACAGACCCCTTGGAAGGAAGGCTCACAGTCCAGCTCAAACATTCAATTGTGAAGGAGGGCACAGCTTTGCCCATCACTACAAGCAAGGCAGACTATTCCTGGAATGTGCCATTGCAGGCTTCCCCAGGAGAGGCTTGGTGGCTATGCTGGTTCTCAGCTAAAGCACAAAGGGATACAAAGAGCAGCATGAAAGCTTTCTGACTTGTGCTGCTCCTCAAAGGGCCTGGTTCACGGTAGAATGATTTAGGGCCCCACTGTATGGGCTATCTGAGGCCCTGTGGACACAACAGCGGCCACCATGGTAAATGCTAATCTCCCTTCTGTTCCCTCAGTTGAAGATTGTAGGGAAAAAAAACACTTATAATTCTAGAGATAGTCACTTAAGTATGTGAGGGTCAAACTATTAATCAAGTCCACTGGTGATGTTTCGGACATGTGATATATAGGGAGATTGACCACCTTGCTCCATGTCATCATAGACACTAGTTTCAGTCCTGGACTTTTATATAACAACCTAATGCAAAATGGGACTTGTAGTCCTGGTTTGCTTCAATTGAACTAATTAGAATAACACACACATTTCCTTGCAAGTGCAGACCCTATAATCTAGTTTTCTTTACATGGAGAAACTGACCCTCATGGTTTGTTCTCTTTTCTTTGCAAAATAGTTATCAGTTTTGTTCTCCAACCTCACAATGCTTTCAAAGTTTAATCTGGACGTTTAAGTTGTTTCTGATCACAGTAGGACAACTTTATAACAAAATCTTTAAATTCCATCGTATTACACACATATTACACAAGTATTCCTTCAATCAGAATAACACCACTTATCAGAAAACACCAGAACACATTCAACATGTTAAAGCCTCAGTATAGTGTCCCGCATCTCAGTACAAATTTTAGGGAGAAAATCTACATTTTTGCCCATCTTTCCTGTTACCGTCATAACTGGAGGGCAGTTGGCCCTCAAACATTGGGACCCAGTACCACTGAACTTGCTGCACTAATGATTACCGTACACCTGCGTTAATTACACCGCAGACAGGTAGAAGAGTGATTGAGCAAGCTTTTCCTATTTCTATGAATGAAACATTAAGGGCCCTATTACGATGTTGGGCGGAGCTTCCTCCACCCGACATTGTCTCGGTCAAGGGATCGACTGACACACGGTCAGCGGTCCCGACCGACTAATTAGGATGCGACCGAACACTTTTCGGTCGCATGCCTATACTTTACAATGGGAGCATGTATTCGAGCCGGAATGCATGTTCCCATTGTAAAATAGGAGGTGCAGTTCATCCTGCAACCCGTGGCAGGCACCTCAAGGTGCAGGGATCAACAGGGAGCCCCCTCGGCCTCCAACTAGAGGCTGTGCACCTATGGGAGCCCTGCTTGGGGCCCCCAAAGTCGAGTTCTGACAGCCTTTCTGTGTCGGAAAGGCCAGCACAGAAAGGCTGCCGAAATCCGACATCGTAATCCCTTGAGATTACTGACAACATTCCGACTGGGGGACGGGCTCTCTGTGCTGGTCGGAAGCCAGTCGGAATGACCGGTCGGATTCCTTTCCGATCGTCTCTATTGTAATGAGGGGGGCAGAAAGGAATCCGACCGGCAAATTACGATGCTGTCCGACAGCATCGTAATCGGCCCCTATGTGTTCCCGTAGCCAGGAGGTTAGCAGGACCTGTGCACTGTCTGCCATCCATGCACATCTCCATGCGTTTTGTTGATTAGTTTGCTGATTCCATTGATGTTTGATTACATTTCTACACACTTCCTTTACAATACGCTGGATGTTTTTTTAGGAAGGGCAACTGAGTAAGGCAGAACAGTAAGACTTTACGTGCGTTTTAGAAACGTTCAAGACATGACGTGCTTTTTTCCACCATCAATTAAATCCGAGAGCTCAGATGGAGAGTGTGTGTTGGTGACCTAGAGGCAATGTTCCACTATTTTTATAGCGCCGTCAGCAGTGGTTATTTAAAAGGCGCAGAATAGACTTGAACTACACCTTTCACTTACTTCTTGCCAATTACACTATTCCTTTGAATTGCAGGTTTTAACTATCGAAAAACAAAACAAAAAACGTTTTTGCAAGTAATCTAAAATGCACTTAACAGAGAGCAACGTGTTCCTTGCCTGCTGCAGGTGCGTCCTTAGGTCGGGTCAGACATTTTTCACTCCAGTGCGCCTTTGTCGTGCTGGAGTCATGTGTTTTAAGGTTGTGGGCGGTTTCACGGTGACTGCGTCTGCAGCTGATGGTTTAAGCATTCAGAGGAGCGTTACTCCCCGCCCTGACTGCTCCCGCATCAGAGGCCTCTGGCTGGCGGCCGAGTTTCTTCAAAGTATCAGATTGAATCGAAAATGTTGGCACAATAGTTACTCATTATCTCTGCTGCTCGTAACAGGAAGGAACCAGGCACAGTTTCACAACCATAAGATACAGACATTTATAGTATTTGTATAAAGAGAGCAAGAAAAATCCACAGTGTACTTAACAGGCAGTAGATTAGTTAGTGGTTAGATAATTACTTTTTGTGAGCTCGAGGACCTGTTCGCAGCTGGCACTGAGTGCACATAATAGGATCACTTTCTCTCCTCGAGGCTCGGTTCCATGGTTCGAGTTTACAGGCCTTTAACATTGATCTGTCCTTCATAAAGTACTGCGCGTCCCGTTTCAAGAGGGGAGCGGAGGGGCGGGCAGCTCGCGCCAGCTCACCGGAGAATGAGCTGAATTCCGAGCAGAATTCCGAGAACCAGCGACATTTTGTCAAAGAAAGCTCCTCACAGGGCCTGAAAAGCTTTAATAATAAGAGAACAATGAATGGTCTGTGAATCACAGAGCCAACCAGGACCAGCAAGGGGTTCACACTGTAAAGGTTTGTGGGGACTAGCTCTTAGCCAGAATTTAAGGCAAGATTCAAATGTAAAGCCCGCTCTGCTCGAGTTTGTAGAGGTAGTCACGTGATGAATTCTTACCATGAGCACAAGCAGGTGCCTCGCTCGAGGTCATAGGAACGAGAAAAGAAGGCTTCGTAGTGTGCACACGGACACGTGGTCATCAAGTATATACAACTCCTTATTTACTCAAGCAAGTAGAATCGAAGAGTTGCAGTGTAAAGGGCCAGATACAGCCACCATCTGTACTCAGCTTACGCCCCGAGAACTCACATTCTGTTAGAGTGCATATCCATCCAGTGGTCTGAAGGGGAGATATTGCATCATCAGCTAAGTGCGCTCAAAATACAAATTTAGGAATGCGCAGATATCACATATCTCTCTTATGAAATGAGTATAACATTACAAACAGAACTCTCTGGTCAAACCGACTTCAATGTTAACAAATGTACCACAGACTAAATAAATAAAGATTTTGCCATAAACCATGTAGCCCAGAAGGAGCATTCGAGGCACAGGCGGCCCAAACAATTTCAGAAGAAACACACCAAGCCTAGCAGCCGCAGACTTCTAGATCCAGTTTCATGAAAAAAGCACGCACAGTTCCCTATACAAAAGTCTTTTTTGTTTGTCTACATAAACAATGTATGCAAGTGTCGATTCTATGTATGTATAGTTAAGCATTATACATATATACATGGGTATGTAAATGGTATATGTGTATTTCCCATGTGTGTCTGTATATGGGTATATGTTATGCATATGGATATATTCATGTAAACATTTAACACACCTTTTGCATTCAATATTTCATGGTCCAGATCTCCGGATCTCGCTTTTTCTCCACTCCTTTACTCGTGCCAAAGCTTTCAGACTTCATTTGACTCGTGCCAAAGCTTTCAGACTTCAATGGACTTTTATTATTGCATTAAAGACCTCTTTCAATCTACCACTCATCCAACTAACATGGACAGATTACCAATTCCTACTAATGACTCAAATCTTTGCTCTATTAAGCTACTCCTATTAATCTACTTCTACCATAGAACAGGAGTAAGTGCATTACATTTGGACAGCACAAACATAACCCAACTAACCTACAAAGAAAAAGAAGAAAAAAAAAGATTAATCTATTACCAATCAACCTCTAATTTTGGTTGAAGGAGTAACAGGCTACTCCCCTGGAATTGCTCCTACACCTCTTCAGGGGTAGTAAGTGCTCTATAAATGCAATTACAATTACAATTCATAGACATATAACTTTACTTCTCACCTACAACATTCAACTGCAAACAAGGCACTTGTAAATTTGGCCTCCTTAGTAAACCTGTCTACATCATATTCACGATTTAAAATCTTAAACATCCAAAACATACATAAAGAAGAACCCCCCTTTCTCCCTCTCCTGATTTTGAAAGGAATGTGGCCTTTAACTGTATGTAGAGTGCTACTGTAAGACCAGATTAAAGGCCTGATTTAGAGTGTGGCGGACAGGTTACTGTGTCACAAACATGCCGGTTATCCTGTCTGCTGTATTACAAGTCCACTAAATTCTGTGGCACTTGAAATACGGTGGATATTCGTCAAGTTTGTGATGTTGTAACCCGTCCGCCAAACTCTAATTCAGGCCCTAAATCTCTTATGGCATCTGCACAATACGTATGTGATCTGCCAGCACTTTGAATGTATTTCACAATTATTTTGTTGCATCTCTCCACTTTACCTTTAGATTGTGGATAATACAGTAGAGTACAGAATGTTTGACTCCATAGCTGTCTAAAAATCTTTTTATTGCATGTAACGTGAACTCAACTCTCTTGTCAGTCAAGAGTTCGCATGGTACTACTTGTCTAACAAAGATATCTTTAAAAAAGTATAACATTAAAGGTCGCTAGTTCTGCTTCACCCTTAACTTCAACTCATCTGGAAAGATGAACAACTAACACCACTAAATATCTCTTGTTACTGGGAAGCACATGAAATGGGCCTAAAAAATCAACAGTGACTCTTTGTCCTACTCTGCCTAGGTGCACCACAGGTAAGGGAGTAGCCAGAAGGATAACATACCCAGCACTTTGAACTATATAGCACTATGTGAGTGAGTGAAACTGACCATTTTTGGATGGCCATTGGAATTGTTTTCAGGAACAAAGTTTTTTCCTTTCTACTTCCTTTTTTTTTCTCCTCCTTTCCCACTTTTCTTTCATCCTTCTTTCTTTCCTTCTAGCCTTCTTTACATCCTGCTTGCTTTATTTCATCCTTTGCATTATGCTTTCCTTTGCTCGTTTGCGCTCTCATTTCATTTTACCTCTTACTTTTCTGTCTTTGCACTATTTATCCTTTCTCTTTATCTCACCATCCTTGGTTCCACTGCTGTCCCAGGCACAACATCTGTGTTATGGTATCTTCTTTCTTGCAGTGTAACTTATTACCTGCTGCTCCTGTCCTGTGACCTCCAATTCTCCTCAAATCAAAGTTATGAGACTCATTAATAACTACTTAACTTGTCCTGTGATACCCCCGCTGAAGCTGGTATAGGGGGTGCCTTACTGTGTCCTTGAGCACTGGAAATGATGTAGGATTGCCAGAGATCAAATATGTATCACTAAAATGCATTACATACAATTTTCAACTAAATGCTCAACTTTTTTGTTAATTCCAGGCCACCAAAATTATTTCTGACTTTCTGTTTAGTAGCACTCATCCCCAAATGACCGGTATGTCCTTTTTCAATATTCTTTGTGTTAAAGAAGTGGGAGGAATTAATTTATCACCTCCGACTATCAAACCTCCTTCCAAAGAAAGTTCATCAGAAGTTTTATGAAACAAATCCAATTCCACTTTTAATGATATTAATTTAGACCAGCCAGATAAAATAAACGTCACCACATCTTTCAATATCAAATCATCGTTCACCAATTTGATCCATGCTTCCATTACGTGACATATCACACAATCTTCAACTTTAGCAATAATGCATTTCTTTACATTGCTCTCAGCTAAATCATGTTGCATACTGTCAAATACAGTTAACCTGGATCGGAAGTTAGCTTTCATAGTTTTTTCCCCAGCAATGTAATCTACTTTAAAAATAAATTCAAGTAAATTAGAAGGTAGATTTGCTGCTCTAGGTGTGGCCTTTTTTTATTTCTTCACCAGACAAAAATGTCCGGTAACGGTTTATGGTCCGCTGTCAAACAAAATGCTATTTCCCATAAATATGGTTTGAATCTTTTCATTCGCCAAACACATACACACCGACATTTTTTTCAGTGACTATATGATATATTTCCATACCATTCTGCCTTCTTGAAGCAAACCCAGTAGTAACTTGTTTTTAACTATCTATCTGTGACAATAAAGCACACATATTATGCACACTGGCATCAACCATTATAAAGGATTCTCTTCCTGCTAATTATGGCTGTAGTGCAGGGGCTGAAGCTATGCTTTAATTGACTGATACAAACTTTTGATGACATTCAGAGAACCACACAAACTCACTGTTCTTCTTGAGTAAATCCCTATAAAGCTATATATACGACAGAAGTTCCTTATGATCTTTGAATAAAATTTGCATAGCCCATCAAACAAACATAACTGATCCTCTTTATCCTTGTGACTTGGAGCTTTCACAGTGCCATCATCTAACCCTAGTTTAGGCTTGACTCCAATCCAATCCAATCCAATCCAATCCAATCCAAACAAGCTTTATTCGACTGTTAGTCATAAAAGCACTATACATAAATATATCATAAAACACAGTATTAAAATATAGTTTAGAGCCTGTTTGTGGAAATTAACTTAGGTTATCATAAGTAACAAATGTCAGTTAAAACATTTAAAACAACTTTATATACTCAGTTTACAAAACAACAGCATTTACCGGAATTCGTTGCCAAAGGGGTACAATAATTTGGCCACAGGTAGTTAGTCCAGGCACTTCATTGGAACTAGAATCTACATTGCATAGTATGTGGCTTACTGCCCCCTGATACATGTGCAAATGAGCAATAACAGACTCGACCTTATTTTACAGGGAGAGAATGCGACCTTATAGCCCAAGACCACCCCAAAGATTTTGGTACTGCAATAACAATAGGAGTTGACGTGTCAGTGCGTAGTATTCTTAGTGCTTCACCACTCATTCTGGTGCCTAGTGATTTACAAATTGGCATCAGCCATACACGTCGTGGGGCAGCATATGCTGGGCAAGCGAACGATAAGTGTGCCAGCGACTCCACATTGGCCTGGCATGCGGGACACATGTTATCGCCTGATTTGGCCCATCTGCTTGTAAAAGCTCTTGTTGGCAGTGAGCCCACCCTAAATTGGAAGTATAACTTCCGATCATACGGTTTTGTTATTGTGTCCCAATATTTCCCTAGACTAGGGGTTAGTTTAACTTCCAAGAAACCTCCGGTCAGCGAAGATGACTCACTGTTTCTTTGTGTGTTATGCATTACCATGTCCCAGTATTTTTCTTTTAAGATCTTTTTCGAAGGGAACAGGGAACTTGTTGGATCGTCCCACAATGCTGTCATGCCAATGCTTATTAAAGTGGCTCTAACCTCCCGTAACCATTTAATTCGATGGAAGTTATCGGCCTTTATTATATCTTTGAAGCCTGCAGCATATAATGCCAATTCAGGTGTGCTCCAGATTCTAAGCCAGTATAGTAAGAGGCGTAATTTTGCTGTGTCAGCCAATGGTTTCCTACCAAGGTCATAAAGTAGGGGACACGCTGGAGTGCTTTGTGGGAGGTTGATAATCTTGCGTAGGAACCTATTTACTGCTACAGTAAGCTTGGACAGATTCTCGCAACCCCATAGTTCTGCCCCATAAAGGGCTGAGCTGACCACTTTCATATTATATATCTGAAGCACCGGACTGACTGGTTTTGTGAGTGAGGTGTTATACTCAAGTTGAAGCACTCCCGATAGTTGCCGATGCTTCAATGTTGCTATGTCAATCTGATGGTTCTTTTTCAAATCATTCTGTATATTAACCCCCAGGTAAGTAAAAGCGTTGACTTGCTCCAAGGGGCGGTTATTCATTAGGATGCCACCTTTGAATTCTCTGTGTGGATTAAAAGACATAAATTTCGTTTTTGACACACTAACTTCCAAGCCCCGCGTGAAACAAAACTCCTCAAAAATTGACAGGGCTCGTTGAAGACCACTCTGGGTCTTTGAGATAATTAATGTGTCATCTGCGAACATTAAAATAGGGATTTTTACACCTGCTAATGTTGGAGCGTCAGTGGCAGTAGATTCCATACGGTTCACTATTCCGTTGATAAACAAGGAGAATAGAGTGGGTGCCATGACGCAGCCCTGGCGCACGCCTCAGCCCTGGCGCACGCCTCTCTCGATGGGAAAGGGACTGGTGACCTTACCCTGTAAACCCCATCGAATTTGGGCATAATTATCCTCATGTAGTCTGATAATAAGGGTTAGCAGTTCACAAGGCATCCCCATTTCTTGCAGAACCACCCATAGTTTGGTACGGGGGACAAGATCAAAAGCTGACTTTAGGTCAACAAAGGCAGCATACAAGCTGCCCTTACCCAGGACCACCGTCTTCCAGTGTAATAAGATAAAACTAAACACCTGGTCGATGGTGCTGGTATATGCCCGAAAGCCAGCCTGCAGGGGGGATAGGATACTATGTTCGTCTATCCACTCTTGAACCTTGTTAAGAACAAGCCGCCCCATTATCTTTTGTAAGGAGTCTATTACACTAATGGGCCTGTAATTACCTGAGTTGGATTTGTCCCCTTTTTTAAAAACGGGGATAATTTCGGCCCCTTTCCAAGAGTCGGGGACTGGTGCACCATGGGCAACCACGTTGGCCAACAGGAGAATGTACCGGCACCATCTAGCTTTATCATAAAGGAATATATCCGCCAGAATGCCGTCTGGGCCTGGTGCTCTACCACCCGTTACTGATCTAAGAGCTACGTCAACATCAGCCCTACAAAAAGCCTCGTCTTGATAGAACGAGTAAGTAGTCTCGACTGAGTCTATCTCAGGTAAACTGCGGGCGTATTGAGGTTTGAAATGATTTACCCAGTCTTCCTGGGTTACATGGTTTTGTGGCTGTTGCGGCTGCCCTCCTCTGTCCCATTTTATTATGTTCCAGAGGTGGTGGTATTACTCATGGCACAAGCCTCCTTAAGGTCCTGCCATCTTTTTTCGTCCCAGGCTTTCTTGGCCTTTTTCTGGGTACTCCTATATATTTGCCTAGCTGCTCGCACTTCAGCAGGATCGCCTGCTTTAATAGCTTGCCCTAGCGATTCACGTGCCACTCTACATTCCTTATTAAACCAATGGCAGCCTTTCAAATTTATAATGTTTTTGGACTTGCACTGCTTGATAAAATATGTACGCAAAAGGGCAAAAAATTTGTTATGAGTGTAAATGGTAAGCTCGGGAACCTCAACATCGGCTGTGCTAGCCTCTAACTTGGCTATAGCATGGTCGATGTCCTTAGTGATGTTAGCTATGAGTTCGGGCTTCTCTAGTATCTTCACCCATTTTAAGCGTCTCATGTCATTGGTGGGGACAACATCACGAGAGAGCAATTCGCTACTTATTTGTATAGGTGCCCTCTGCTGTAGTAACCCCAGGGACGCACACAAGGGATTGTGATCGCTCTCTAGCCGGTCCCTCACAATCAAGTCTTCAAAATTATGCCTCAGTTTCAAGCTGATTAGTAAGTAATCTATGCGACTAGCACTAAGTCAATTATTGAATGTATTCCCCCAAATCTATCTGATGGGGATCTTCCATTTGCGGCCCGTAAACCTTTCTCCAAACAAATGGAATTATATTGGATAGCCACATCCGTCCATTTTTTTATGGGTGCAAGCTCCAGCTTAGGGATGCCCCACTGGGCATCTTCCTCTTCTGTGAGATAGCACTCCTCATTGTCAAGGGGCTCGAACGATGAATTAAAGTCGCCCGCAATTAGAACATTGGAATCCCCCGAATATAGGTCAAGAAGGTCGTCGAGAGCCGCTAAAACTTCCGACTTCTTCCCCCTGGTTTCTCTCACGTAGACATTATAAATGTCTACGTTCCCTTGTGGACCCATGTTCAGTCTTGGGGCCAAAATGTCATTACTCTGGGTCGAGAGTACCTGGATATTATAACCTAATTCTTGTCGGACCCATGTTGTCAGTCCCCCTGATGGGCGGCCTTTTGCTCCTCTAATAGCTGGAATATGATAATTTAGATAGCCTATACAGTGGAGGGGGGCCACTAACCAGGTTTCCTGGATGAGGCAGATGTCATAGGACTCAATAAAGGCATTCCATTCAGGAGACGTAATCTTCTAACTCATCCCTGCGATATTCCATGACAACAAGGTTTCCCTAGGAGAGGTATGGCAAAGTGACAATGACCCATTTGTCTATTAGGAGATGTACATCTGGGCTCCCTCAAACCCTCAGTCGAACATGAGGGTGAAGTTGTGGATCCTAAAGACCGGCCAGGGCCTATGCTTAAAAACTTGGTACTAGGAGGGCTGCCCCTAGTGTTTATGGGGTCTCTGTGGGGTCCTTGGTGCATTTGGGGCGTACTCTTGAGTCAGTCTTTAGTCTCCAGTGAAGAACTTCCCACCTGACTGATGTATGTCTGCCTGGGAGATTGTCTACACTGGCTACTCGGTAGGGATCGTCTGAACTGGATAGATGACGATTCCGGAGAACTGGTTCGAAACTCCAGAGCAAAAAGATTTTCGGCAAGATCTGCCCTTTTTTAGGTGAGCTCAATACAATCTTGCTGGTGGGCTGGAGAGGTAAGCCTGCGAGCCTTGATAATATCTTCCCTTATCAGTGAGCGGCATCCCCTGATGTACCGTATCCAATGAATGGCTTTATTAGTCAGAGAGTCCGCGTTTTCTGTACCTTTGCTGATGTCATACTTAGGCACATTCACCATGTAAATTCTATGGGTATGGGACACATTGGGGATATTTTGTTCAGCCAGCCCGGTTTGAATACTACACTGAGGTTGCTGGATCTGGGAGGAAAAAATATGTCTGCCATGCATTATCAGGTCCCTTGTTGTTGCTGCGCTACGATGATTATTAGGATTACTTGAGTTAGAATGAAGTAAGTCCTTGGCCGTAGGTGGTAATGGCACTGGCTTTTGAGTCGTGGCAGCAATAGGAAAAGAGGGACGTCCGTTGCAAGTAATGCCCTTGGCGAGGGGGGCTGTTTCTCTCCCGATGTTGGTGACCTGGCAAGATTTTGGAGGGTGTCTTATCACGGGGTTGGCGCTCACTGTACGGGAGGAATCCCTTTGCGAAAGAAGCTTAACCATGGAGGTTAGATCCTCAATCATAGTTTTCATGGACCCTATTTCAAGGCGAAGCATGTTAATAAGTTGGATCATGTCCTGAGACTCTATATTAAACCTTGCAACTGTCCCTGTGCTGCTAATTGGTGGAGGCTGGGGTGGCTGGGACCTCTCTTCCCTATCAGTGTTAGTCAATTTCGACAGGGGCGAGAATCTGTTTGTACAGGTGATTACAGGATCTAAGTGTTGAAAATTAGTATCAGGTCATTAGTAAGAGAGTAACCTGTCCTCGTTGTGTCTCGCTTTCCCTCAACATTTAAAATGATGGGCCCTTTTTTGTGTGGCTTAAGAAACATGGCAGGGATAGCGGGATGGCAGTTTGGGCTTCGGATAGTGGGTTGAGTGGATTTAGGGGGGGGGTTTATCAATGTCAGATTGTACATCTGGCTCTACCTCCAATATGTCCTCGCACTCACTAATAAGGGTGTCTATACGGTCTAGGACACAGTTGCTACCTGCGTGTTTGTGTAGCTTCCTGGCCTTTTTCCCTTTGCTAACCCGTCCAGTACCACCGCCTTCACCCCCACTGACCTCCATGGACTTTCTTTTCCCCATTCTTCTGGGATGTAATGAAACTAAACCAAACCAGCCTAACCGCGTGTGCTCTCAAGTCTAGCCTATGACCAAATTTAAAGTCAGCATATCATTTGTCATGTAGGCACTCAATAGGTGGAACAGTATGAGATGCTTCAAAACTCGGTGCGGCAACTCCTCTTAGAGAAGTAATTAGGGAGAAACAAAGATAATCAGTACCTCAGTGGCCAGTGCCGGTCCATAAAACAGTTCAAAGTCAAGGTGCCAGGTGAAAGAGAGGTGGCCCTGCCCTGCCTCTTCCTGCCAATGATGGGCCCGCACGCGTCCCGTGCTGTGGGAGCCCGCAAAGGTTTTTCTAGCGCCTCCTGGCGCTGACGGTGACGTGTGGGGGCCGCAAAGCAGGCTGGTACCTACGGTCCTGGCCCTGGTGCCGAAGGGAACTGTGGCCACAACTGGAAGTAGGCAAAAAGGCTTGACTCCTTCTCCGGATAATACATGACCCAGGTACTTTACTTCATTCACACAAATATTTCACTTATCACCTATTAAAGTGATGCCATGATGCTGTAATGTCCTAAACACGTTCTCAAGAATCACACCACGTTCTGCTTCTGTATTCGCAAAAATAATAATGTCATCTTGAAATACAAAAACAT
This sequence comes from Calotriton arnoldi, assembly GCA_963921515.1. NCBI lineage: Eukaryota > Metazoa > Chordata > Amphibia > Caudata > Salamandridae > Calotriton > Calotriton arnoldi. Next base: position 2,348,900 of record CAWUFW010001107.1, on the reverse strand, counting down.
TAGTAATGTCCTTGACAATCTTAATCCTGACTTCTTTGAATACAGAAGCTGCTGAGGCCCAGTGGCATGTGGCAGAACTGAAAAGTGCCATCAGGTAATACGAAACCTGTAAGATGACAAGAGTCTTTTTCAAGCTCCACCTGATGGGGCTCGAAGATGTAACTTAGAGAACCCTTTAGATTGACCTACAGCAGTGACTAGATGTTATAGGCTGGGAAGTAGAAAACTTTCCACCCAAATGGTATTGGTAAGACCATGTGGGTCAATACAAAGATGTAAATCTCCTGATTTCTTTTATTACTATCACAAAAGAGGATAACAATAAAGTGTCATCCACAGGTTCAAATATGAAGTCATCTTGCATACCTTTAAGAATCTTGGACAATTCATCTCTTACACTATGTGATAAAAGTACGAACTTAATGTTTAACAGGAGTACATCTATTCTTCACCTTTATGCCATGAATAAAGTGCTTGAGTTTTGCTACTTTAGTGCTGAATACCTAACTATATTTGTGCATCCACTTCTAATCTGACTTGATATTTGCTTATGTTTACTGAATGTTTATCACCAAGTTTAAATACCATATCAAAATCTGCCTGATACCACCACCCCAAAACATTGATACCTTTGCAGGCAACATAGACCTTTCCTTATATTTTCTTTCCTCAAATCCAAATTCAGCCCAGAAATATCCTGAAAGATACATTTTACTCCCTTCAAAAGATGTGGTAACTACATCAGTCAACATTTTTGTAGTCCAAAACAGTTTATAAATATATATGTTAATAGTGATCCCTACTCCAGAATCTACCTGTAATTGCAAATGCATGCCATCAATAGCAACTGTAATGTCTGGATCACTATACGGTTTGCCATTTTGTGCACTGGCAACTATCATAATTTCCACAGAAAGTACTATTTCACTTAATTTGTTCTCTATACTTCAAACTCCATCCTGATATGACTGGTCTACCTCTCTTTTGACACTAAAATGTTTTCTTGCCTGTTGTAAATGGCCCTTTCTGCAGGTTCACCCCAAACCCTTTGCCTTCCTCCTCCCCATTTTGCTGAATTTGCTTTTGTTGGCCTTAGGACTTTTGGCACTTTAACACTGCTAACCAGTGAAATCATTTTTGTTGGCCTTAGGACTCTGGGTACTTTACTAATACTAACCAATGCTAAAGTGCATGTGCTCTGTCCTTAAAACATGGTAACATTGGCTTAACCACAATTGGCCTATTTAATTTACTTATAAGTCCCTAGTAAAGAGCACTACATGTGTCCATGGCCTGTAAATTAAATGCTACTAGCGGGCCTGCAGCACTGATTGTGCCACCTACTGAAGTAGTCCTTTAAACATGTCTTAGACCTGTCATTTCAGAGACTGTGTGTGCAGTTTTAAACTGTCATGTGGACCTCGAAAGTTACCCCTCTTGCCAGGCCCAAACCTTCTTTTTTAATACACATGTCACCCCTATAGTAGGCCCTAGACATCCCTAAGGGCAGGGTGCAGTGTATTTAAAAAGTAGGACATGTACTCTTAAGTTTTACATGCCCTGGTAGTGAAAAACTATTGCATTCGTTTTTCACTACTGCAAGGCCTATCTCTCCCATAGATTAACATTGGGATTACCTTATTACATTTAATAACTTATTACATTTTATAAGTATAATTTCCAATTGGGAAAAGATAGATATTTCGAGTTTGGTATCTCTGAACTCAAAATTTAAAATCACAACTTATGTTAAAGTTGTGTTCTAAGTTGCAAGTCTGAGAATGCCACTTATAGAATGTTAAAGACACACAGATGATGGAGTCAAGCTATCCTGGCTGATGAGGGGAGAAACCCCGAAACCGGTCCTAGGATGCTTGTTTACAGTCCAGGGATGACCTGGCCTGGCAGTTCGGGCTGGACTGTTCCCATTGGGTGCAGGGTCAAGACTGAGTTTCATATGGCTGGGTTCAAACTGGAATAGCATTGGGAGCAAAAAAATGATGGATTTAGGCCCAGATCTCTGTACTGGGGTGAATGTATGACATTGTTCTGCATTCTGTCCATCAATAGTTCTTTTTGCATTTGTCACCCCGAGTGGGACGGGTATGCCCAGACGTGGGTCCCGTGCTCTCCATGCCACTGGAGTCACGCTATCCTGGCTGATGACGGGTGAAACCCCGAAACTGATCCTAGGATACTTGTTTCCAGTCCAGGGAGGACCTGGCCTGGCAGTTCGGGCTGGACTGTTCCCATTCGGCGCAGGGTCAAGACTGAATTGTATATGGCTGGGTTGAAACGGGAATGGCATGGGGAGCAAAAAAAACATGGATTTAGACCCAGATCTCTGAACTGGGTGAATGAATGACATTGTTCTGCATTCTGTCCATCAATTGTTCTTTTTGCATCTGTCACCCTGAGTGGGACGGGTATGCCCAGACGTGGGACCCGTGCTCTCCATGCCACTGGAGTCAAGCTATCCTGGCTGATGAGGGGTGAAACCCCGAAACCGGTCCTAGGATGCTTGTTTCCAGTCCAGGGAGGACTTGGCCTGGAGGTTCGGACTGGACTGTTCCCATTGGGTGCAGGGTCTAGACTGTTTTGCATATGGCTGGGTTCAAACTGGAATGGAATGGGGAGCAAAAGAATTATGGATTTAGGCCCAGATCTCTCTACTGGGGTGAATGTATGACATTGCTCTGCATTCTGTCCATCAATTGTTCTTTTTGCACTTATAGAATGTTGGCATTTTCTTTCTTAAACCATTCTGTGTCTCTGCCTGTCTCTGAATACACGTCTAGGGTGGGTGATAGCTGGGCTTTGTGCATTCCCTCCAGACAGCCACACACAAAAGGAACTTAGGTGTGCCTGATGGGTCAGCCGCATCCTGATGGGCCATAAATATCCTGATGGGTCATCCTGGGCAGGATGGGAGGGAGGAGCTGACACTTGCACCTGAATAGGGCTGTGCCTGTCCCCACACAAAGAGACCCAATATCTATCATTGCTCTACATAATTTGCCAAATGTCCTGTTTTGTTGCACTTCCAATATTACTGACCCAGAGCCGGACAATTTTTAAAACTAGATACATGAGTAATAGAACCACATCTAAAACAAATTGTTCTAGATGGCACACCCATGATGTTTCTACCTCTGTTGTTGTTGCTACTAGACCTATACGTGTTATGTTTGTTATATGATGTCACTTTGGCTACCTTCATAAACATATGCATATGTTTCAAGTTGCTTAGTGTCATCTTCTGAACTTTCTGTACTTTTTGGCAATGTCCACCGCTTCATCCAAGGGTGGATTCCTGCAAGCACCCTCATTTGAACTTTGTTAGAATACCATCTAGATACTAATTGAGCACATAACATAACATAAGTATTTGTAAAGCGCACGTTCACCTGGAGGCATCTTGGCGCTGAATAACAGATGTTTATTGTTACCGAACTCAATGGTACTCATTTTATCGACCTCAGATGGATGAAAGGCTGAGTGGACCCACAGGGCTTTGAAATTGTGACCATGAGGTCGAACACAGGTCCCTGCAGTGGACGCATTAGTCCACTGAGCCATCAGACCCGGCCTCTACTGCCCCCCCCAGATCAACTGTGATGTGAAATTCTCAAAATCACAATATCTAGCTAATACTTTTTTAATTTTTAATTTTTAATTTTTTTTATTTTCAGAAATAACAGCAAAAGAAAAAAATAAGGCACGCTGATTACACATCTCCATTGTACCTCTACTGCAAGCTATTTGAATATTGCAAATATGCATAGTAACAATGATTATGGCAGATAGTCATCAACCATCCCCCCATCAGGTATACATTGATCCCTTGACCTCAGGTAACTCAACAGCGGTTCCCATATGTCCTTGGGTCTCAACATCATTGGCAGTTCCTCACCATAGAGATTAAGGTTCTTTTTGCAGTACACTAAGTCCTTTATCCATTGCTCGGGCAGAGGGGCTGCCTTGCATTCCCAGTTCATTGCCACCCTCCTCATTCCTAAGAGCAACACAATTTTTGTAAACTTGCCAGTTACGCCCTTTAGTAGAGGCGTGAGACCTAGAAGACACACATGTGGACTACATTGCACCGCTGCCCTTGATCATGATCTGAAGTCGGTTGACCACCTCCTCCCAAAACTCATGTACTCGACGGCACTCCCACGCCAAATGCAGAAAGTCTGCCCCTGGCAAACCACATCGTTTACATGCATCACATTCCCTAATACCATATATATGCAGTCTGGCTGGTGTATAGTACACTTGGTGAAGATATTTGAAATGAATGATGCTTAAGTTACCATTTGGCGTCAACACCTCTGTGGTTTGACAGCTGATCTCCCATTCTTTCTTTTTGAGCTTTGGCTGAAGCTTCTCGTTCCAACCATTTAGGCTGCTAGATGTGTCAGTCACTCGTTCGTCCCTTACCGCTCTATAAAGCCTGGTGATTAATTTGTGCCGTGCGGGGCTGACCAGTAGTGTCTGCAGTGAATGTAGTGTCGGCGGCTCGTCTGGAAATGAGTGGTAGAGTGCCTGCACGGCCACACAGAGCCTATGAAATGTGAACATAAACAGTGGCGTCTTGTTTTGTATATACTGGAGCTCTTCTACCGTGAGAAATTTACCATTAGGGTAGAGATCCTGCATTTTTTCATTGCCCGCTAGAGTTAAAGAGCGCATAGCCCCAGCTTCCTGTGTTACCAAAAGTGCTGCGTGGTGCGCTATTGGGAGCATAGGGGCATGTAACAGAAGCTTTGCTGCCGACTGCCCTATAGCCTGCCAGGCTGCAACAGTGCAGTCTATAGTGTTAATTTCATTTTTAGGTGTCCCCCATTTAGTATGTGATATAATGCTGCGCAGAGGGAACGGGTGACCATCCCCGTCTTCTACCGCTACATGTGGTATAAATGCATTGGGATTGTACCAGAAGTGTGCATACTGTGCTTGGGCGCATAAGTAATATAGATGCAAATCTGGCACATTGAAGTCCCCCTTACTATAATCCAAAATGAGCATATCCCAAGCAACACGGGGCTGCTTCCCACCCCACACCAATTTCACCAACTGAGATCTTACGTTTTGGAAGAACTGTCTGGATAGTTTTATGGGGATGTTACTAAATAAATACAAAAAACGCGGCAAGACAATCATCTTGATGAGAGCTCAGATTGTTGGAGTGGTGCACCGCTCGATATTAAAAGGTTGTTAATCAAATAAGTCACTAGTTCGTATAGTTTTGTTAGAGTTGTCTTAAACAATCCTTTATTTTCATAGGTGTCCAAATACAAATATACCAGCCAACGCGTTTCGTTCATAAAAATGAACTTCTTCAGGGCATAAAATGTTGGTCCTGGGAGAGACAAAATATATGTGAAATCTAAGCTGCGTGGGCCTCCTTGATAAGGGCCAGTGTACGGTGAGTCTGATAACAAAGTGGGTAGTAAACCGTCCGTTCCGGAAATAAGAATTAAGAAAGACACCTATGAAAATAAAGGATTGTTTAAGACAACTCTAACAAAACTATACGAACTAGTGACTTATTTGATTAACAACCTTTTTAATATCGAGCGGTGCACCACTCCAACAATCTGGGTTTATCCATTATCTGCATTGCAGTTAGCACCCAACGACGGCAGGTGCTGGAGTAGTTTGTGCACACTCAACTGGATTGACTGTTTTACTAATACAAAGGGAACATAGCAGGGGAGTGCGGTCATAGTGCCCGCCGTTGCCCGTAATCGTACATTGCATCTTGATGAGAGCTATACGGTCCGCAAGCGACAATGGCAGTCCCACCCATCTAGTGACCTGGTGTTCCAGTGCGGCATAGGCCGTACCATAGTTCTCCCTTACCACTATTTCTGGGTCTCGGTGAATCCATACTCCCAGGTATTTCACTGGGTCAACAGACCATTCAAGAGGAAATTCCAGAGCGTGTTGAGTGGTGCTCTCCATTAGGGGTACTATGATCGATTTATTCCAGTTTATACTGAGCCCTGAGATTCGCCCAAACCTGATATACTCCGGTAGGATTGGGGATAAGTACCTATGCGGTTCCCTGACATATAGTACTATATCGCCGGCATACAACGATATGCCAACGGGCCTAAGCGCATATATAGCTAATACTTTTGATGCAGTTATGTAGGAATCTTTTGATTCAGTAGGATTCTGAACTCTTGTAAAAATTTGTGACATTGTACTACTAAATTCACCTTCCCCTCAAAATGACTTTTAAGTTGTTTAACAGCCACATGATACTCATCTAGAACTTCATCTTGTGCCAATATGCACTCTGGTAAATTACCAAACACATTTTGGACTTACACCCCAAGGTAATAATACAATAAACTTCTCTTTCCATCAGGTTTGAATTGTTGGCCATCTGTAGCTCCTAAATAAGCAATAAAAGATTGATACCATAAACACCACTTGAGAGGAGGTTCTCCTGGGTCTTGATAAAATAGTGCAGGTAGTGTCCCAGCTTGTATATTGTGGAATACTAGCTAACATAGATACCTAAAGCCTAAGCCAAATATAATATTACAGATTACAATACGCTAGTGACTGAAAACACTTAAAAATGGCTAATAAAAAATATTGAGTAGACCAAGTGCATTAAAAATATTACAGAAAAAAGATTTAAAGTGAATCATGTAAAATGTTAGTGTCTGCTATTCTTCTAACAAGCATGCCAATGTCTGATGTGTCAATTGGAGAAGAATTGTGCCATTCATTGTAGATGAAATACCTCTGTGTTTATTTGATGACAAAGCATGCCAATCGCTGAGCATCAATTGGCAAAAAAGTGTGCCAATCATAGGTAACAGAAGACAGCATCAAATTTGTACAGCACTTACAAATGCTTCTTTTGAAGTGCTATAAATGCTGTTACAGTCCACTAGACGATGTTGGTGTGCTCTTACATTTAGTGACAGTAAAATCCAGGAACATTGTTTTGAGGAGCTCTCTTGGACGTCATTTAGAGGTTCCCAGGGGTCACAGCGGTGACTCATGGCTTGCCCCCTGCGACCCCTGGCACTGCCTTTGCGACCTGCGGTCTCAGAGGTGGCACAGGCAATGGCAAAAATAGAACCAAAGGTAAATGGTGCTGTGATGCGCACCATTTACTGTCTGCAGCTCTGGCTGTGAACTGAGAACTTCATCTTAAAATAAGTAGTTATAGAGCACTGCTAAATAACATTTCAAAAAAATGAAATAACAAAGCTACATTTTTAAACAAGGTGTTGCAGATATTTGTTATTGTGAACAAATAGAAAATTCTGTGCTTAAATAAGTGATAATCATGCGTTACAAGTGATGCTAACCAAAATGCATAATCCAATAACATTGTTCACATTGGCCTACATAAAGAAATACAGGTGGACAAAACCAATACTGTTTCTTAATTCTTTTTTATGCTTCTTTCGGTAACTTTCCAATACACATTATGCTTAAGTTAATATTATATTAGTATACTAAGGAAACTATTAAATCAGGAATTTGAGGTATAAATTATTTGGTTTCCCAATGTTATTTTGTGTCTTAGTGGCACTATATTTTCCTATTCCAATATAAACATAATGTTTTGTGCAATAAAAATAATGGAAATGCGTAATGTATCTATCATATCCGTATCCTATTTAAAATGTAAGTGATATATAACATGGACATTTCGCTATGTTAGTAACTTGTGTTATTATATAAATGTTCACTTAAAGTCTCTTAACTTCAGCAATACCAGTTATTGTGATGTGACATCACTTCATGGGAGGATTCAGCGTCAGATCATATGATATCACCTTCTGTGATGTTATTGCATTAAAGTTATGTGATGTCACTTCCGCTACCCCTGGCTTTTTGGTGAATTCACGCCTATAGAGGAGCACTTGACTAGGTGGCGTAGAATGGTAAGACTGATGTCTGCCGGCAGTGGTGATGTAATCACTAGAAATCACTGAGAGCAGAGGGTAAACAAGGAAACTTAAAGTGAATCTTTAATATGTAGATAAAAGTATTGTAGTTGTTTAAAATAACTGCTTTACCTTAAATTATGTACACTTCAGAATTGCTTCTTGGTCATGACACAATTCCATTTTTGAAATCACATTCCTGCCAATCGCAACCATTCACACGTGTATGCGGAATCAGGCCACACCCAAATGAAAAGGCTTCAGCTCAAGCGCGCCATTATAAGGAGGGCTCTTATAAAAGATGTTTTATTTGCCCTGGGGATAGAGAAATTACACATTTCACTTTCCCCATTGTAGTAAAGTGCCTCCCAAAATCGACTTTGGTGCTAGGAGTAATGTGGAGTAGGGATCTACATCTACACTATTTTTGCATATTCAGGACCCCTAAAGTCTCCCCTAGGTGTCCCAGTGGTGGGGGGTCCTGTAACTATAAGCAGGGGCTTTATAACTGTAGTTGTATATGCTCTGATGTTGGAGAAATTACACATTGCATTTTCCCCATTGTAGATGCCTCGCCCATAGGATAACATGGCGATAGTTTATGAATGCATAAATACTGCTAGGAATTAAATAAAATACTGTTCAAGTACTTATGATAATGGTATTGATAAATCCAACAATATGCCATTGTTGAATTTATCCTAAAGTATATAGAAAATAAGTTATAAGACTTTCTTGTCTGTAAGCCAAAATTCAGCCTTCCAGTCCTGTTCCCTGATTGGTCAGAGTTAACAGGATTAGCCTGGCTGCTTTGATGAAGTGATAAGTGGCTCACCCTGGGAGAGACTATCTGGTAGAGAGAGCTCTGCTAGACAGAAATGCCAGAGCAGGGGGGAGGGGTTGTAAAGCATGAAGCTTCAAAGGGGGATAAGACAGGCAGGGAATGCCAGGCCCATCTACCTCCAAGACCCTCTGACCCAGCCAGATGGGCGGCTTAAGGCAGGAATTTGCAGATGGTAGGGGGTGGAGAGCTATCGAAATGAGCCATACTGGAGGTTGATTTAACTAGTTCGTGCTCCTCTGCTGAGATTTCAGCCATACTGAATTTTGGAGGAATAGTGCTTTCTGGAAGAAGGTTAAGCCACACTTTAGAGGAAGTGGTCATGCCATGGGGCGTTGCCCTACACCTCTTTGGACAGGACTGCTCTCCTGCTTGACCCTAGAGAACACTGAATAAAAATGTGAGCGTAGGAGAGCCTCTCAGATCTGTTGCTTGAAACTAAGAGAAGAAGAAGGCTTGCCAAGCTGGAAACTTGATTTGCATCATCAGGCCCTGCGTTCTGACTGACTGCGCCTGCTGCATTATCTGTAACTACAGCCCTTTGGATGTACCTTGCTGCAAGCTACAGGTTAACAGAGCTCACCTGGCTCATCACCACCAAGCATCCCCTGCCTGGAGTGCGTCCAGTAGATTAGTAAGGGCTTTGTCTAGGTGCATTGTGGAAATTGTGGTCCCAAACTTTCAAGGACCATCTTGAAGATTCCAGACCCTTGGATTGTGTTTTGGACACTTTGGACCCTCAAGAGGAACTTCAGGAAGAAGTTACAGAAGTTTAGAGCAACTTGGAAAAAAGTTCCATAAGGGGACCGACTCAACTGCGAGAACAAAGCTGGCCACCTTCAACCGCGAACTGGCCTGACCTGCTGGTTCTTCCCACTGAAAAGCTCCGGAAGTCCGACTTTCAGACTTTGACCAGGAGCTCCCTGAAAAGCAAGCTGGCAAACCCCCACCAATCCCGAACTGGTGAAGAGCATCGAGGGACCCGGTCAGAAAAAGCTCCAGAAAAGTTTCTAAGTCAGAAGATAAAATCTCAACCGAGGCCTCACGCAAGGGGTATCCGAGCCGGGCTCCATCGTGGACGGCCTGACACTTTGAATTTGTCCTAGTCAAGTGTGACCAGATGTCCCAGAGTGACACTATAGGTTTCTAAGTGCTATATAGTGCTAAATCTTTACAAATTCATATCTCCGGTTCCCTACATTGGAGTTTTGTCATTTTGGTGTCATTTTAAAGATAAAAATATTTCCTATTGTTATAAATTGGGTTTGGGTTTTTATTCGGTGTTGTGTTTTAATTATTTACTGAATTGGTGTTTCTAAATGCTTTACATATCTGTCTCCTAAGTTAAGCCTGCCTGCTTGCATCCAAGCTACCCAGTGTTGAGCATGGGAATAATTTATTGAGACCTGTACTGAGCCCTACAATGGGTTAGTGTCCTTATTGCCTGTGGTAGATAAACATTTACCACTACAAATAACCCACTTTCCAACAGTGACTCACAAACAAATGCCCAATGTCTTTATAAATAATGATCACCATGATAATCTGATAACAGAGGAATATTACAGCCTGATCTGTGCCTTGTGAACAACACAGCAACATAAACAAAATAAAAAAACTCGGCGAAAGCTTGGAAAGTTGTCAGAAATGTAAACAGCTGTGGCTAGGCAAGCTCTCCCTGTTTCTTCACATCTCGGGAGCCAAGATGCAAAAGGAGCTGGGGTGGACAATGTTAGACAGAGCAAGAAAACATGGTTGAAGCAGGTTACAGTGACACTAATGTGAGCAAATATGTTTTATATCGTTACTGTTTGCTTCATTTGTTTTACTAAAAATAAACGGAAAACTAAAAACACACAGGCCCTGAGCTGCAGGGAGTTTAATCCCTGCAACTTGGGCCGATTGTTGGTTTTTGCTGCTCGGGTCCTCCATGCAAACCTAGGCAAAGAAAATCAGAGATGCTCGCCCTGACCCAAACAGGACGAGGTGACTGTCACTGTGACCTGGTGGTCCAGTGGTGGTTAAACCTCTGTGCCAAGGGATCTGATAGGCTGATGGCTGATGATTTGCCGTCTGAAACACTGCTGTTGCACTGACAGGGGAGCCACGTGTTTGGTGGAGTGGGAGCACCATCTATTTTATTTCTAATGGCATTTATATTCTGTATTCTGTATTTATTTATTAAGGTATATAATCAATAAAAATCATTACACAAAAGTACATTCATTAATTTACATCGTAAAAGATGCTATATACTTAATTTTTTTTTGCAAGACCTTGACAAACCTAATTACCATTTTCCGTTATTTTTAATATTTACCCCTTGTTTTAAATTACAGTAACTTAGAGCAATTTGGTCATTGCCTAATATTGCCTTAAAACGATAAAATCTTACAACTCCGTATTAAAATATGATCTTAAAACTAGTTCGAGTTATCCATTAAAATATACGGAGCTATTATGTTGCAATGCGTTTCGGTTCAGATGACGGATCTTCAATTTTATTGTCCCGGGAGGTTTTAGTTCTTCTCTTGTACGTTTCGTAGACACTGAGTTAAAGTGCTGATGCTTTGTGCAAAATGTATTGTTATACTTTGATGCTTTTCATTAATGATTCGTTTCTTGTAGTACAGGTAACTTGTGTTAATAGTTCAATTGCATTCATATTCAAGTTTACAAATTTTACTCCCTGACATATAAGTGGTATGGACGTGCCGCCCAGCCAAAACGTTACAGCTTGCCTACACGTACGTATTTCTAGCTCTCTAAAAATTCCTTTTAGCATTTGTTTCCTTTCTTTCAGATACCTTGGGCAAACGCAAAAAATATGAGCTATACTTTCTTCCTTATATTTGCATAGGCGGCATTCCTTGTTTGATGACTGTTCCTTCCAAGATGGCCTTAGATCTTTTGTCTCCCATTTTCCAAAGCGGTACTGCATGAACTGATGTTTTATTTTTAATGAGAAGTGTGCCGCAAGGTATTCCTGGGGCTGTAATTTTTTGTAGGAATTAATCACTGTCCAGGCATGTCTTCTGAGTGCCAAGTTGGTTTTATCTGTTAAATATGAGAGGTGCTTATTCGTAACTTTTATTGCCATATAAAAGGCCTATTTCCCAATACTTGCGCTCCAGATTTCTTGTAATCCCAGTTCCTCTACAGCCTGTTTTAAGTGTAGCCCCCAGGAATGTTTTTTGTTTTTCTGTATTTGCTCCTCTATTTCCTGCCAGCACATATTATTGATTGACCCTCTTTTAGAGGCGTGTAGTCTCCAACATAGTTTTATAAAGGCTACTTTGCATTGATATTTTTGATTCAACAATCCAAACTCTAGGCGCACCTATGCTGGGGATGCTGTTTTCGTTAGAGCAAACACCGATTTATAAACTCTAGTTTGGATTTTATTTAAAATGCCTTCTTCTCGTCCTTCCAGCGTTTCCATTCCATCGTTCACTGTTAGCATTAACTGAGCACTCATCACAGTTAACAGATGTCTGAATGAGGGACAGCATAGTTTCGTTCTTAAAATTTTAAAGCCGTAGTTCAAAGATTGTGCTTTTATCTGCATCGCCTCTATGTGTTGTTTGCCTTTTATTTGATACTCTACGTTAAATCCTAAATATTTGTAAGACTTGACTTCCTCGACTTTTTTCCCTTCCAAGTACCACAAATGAGGCGGACCACCTTGGTTTTCTTCAAGTTTAATTCTAACCCGTGGATATCCATGTAGGTTTTTAAGGCGTCTATGGTTTGCTGAAGACCAATTGGAGTTTGGCTTAATAAGACGATGTCGTCCGCATACTGTAAATATACTATCTCTTCTTGAGCCAGTATAGGTGGATGAGAGTTGATTTTCTGTACAGCTTGTGCCAGGTCTGCTAGATATATGTTGAATAGGCATGGAGTTTTAATCCTTTGTTTGTAAATACTTTGTTCGTTACATTCTTGCCGTCCCCTATTTTGACCTGGGCCCAGGTTCCTGTGTGTAACTCTTTTATTGCCTTCAGTAGGCTGTTTGGTACACCCCATGTGGCCATTTATTTCCACAAATCCTCCCGTGGAACTCGATCAAAGGCAGACTTGAGGCCTGCAAAGCAGGCGAAGAGCTGCGTTTTCCTTGTTTTGGCCTTTTCTGCTAATAATGTCAGGGCTGTTAGGTTTGTTAGAGTCCCCATATCTGCCCTGAACCCTGTTTGTAACCGGGGTAAAAGGTTAATGTTTTCCAGCCAGATTTTGAGATGCTGAAGTAAACTGGTTGCATAAAGCTTCGCCTCCATGTCAATTAATGCTATAAGTCTATAGCTTGTTGGTACGGACAGGTTTCCACTTTTGAATATAGTTTGGAAAATGCTGCCTTTCCAGGAATCCGGGACTGAGGTCGTGAGATATAGTTAGTTAAATAAAGGTGTAAAATACTCTGCCCAGTAAGGAGGATTTCCTTTGTAGAGAGTGTTAGGTAGACCGTTAGGCTCAGCTGCTCCATCTATTTTCAAATTGGCATTTATATGGCATTGCTTCCCCTTTTGAAGTTTTGGAGCGCTTCGCGTGCGAGTAGCTCACTACTCTGTAACCCAAAATTAGCAGTTGTTTGGTAGTAGATTAATAATTGTTTTGCTTCTTTTTCTTTGTAGGTTAGCTGGGTTATATTTGTAATGTCGAGATGGGATGCATTCACTTCAGCTTTATGATAGAAATAGATTAATAGAAGTAGATTAATAGAGTACTGATGTGAGTCATTAGAAGTAATGGGTAACTACATACATGGAATGTGCTCCTACTTACATTGTTTAAATGCACAAACACAGATAGATTTCTGGAGAGGGGACTGTGTGCGCTCTGGGCTTGAAACTGGGTCTTTGGATGTCTGCTGCGGTTAGGGTTGGTGTGTTCATTCTGATTTTGTTTGGGCCTTCTGTGCCCTGAATTCTCCTTCTGGGCTACATGGTTTGATAGTGGTTTCACACCTAAGCTGCGAGGTTCTGTTTTTTTTTTTAGTTTTTTGCTCTTACTACTGATGTAATTTGTTTGTGAGCCTTGTGATCATATAGAAAAGATCTTAGCCAGCCGGCCTTCTAACAGTCTTCATCAAATGGTTCTTGGTAGACCTTATTTTTGCTGGTAATGGGTTCTATAGTTTGGCTGCAGGTACATAGAAAGACGTAATGCCAATGTTTTTGTTTCTTGCGTTCGTATGAGCGGGATACGAGGTGCCAATCTGGAGCGTAGATTCCTGGGTTGGATGTATTTGGCTGAGGAATACTGGCCCTTTACTATTTATTGCCTAGTGGGTGATACAAAGTAGCTTGGAAGTGGATCTTCTGTAAACAGTAATCAGTGGACCGGCTTCAAGGCAGGGGAGATATAGGTTTGTGGTTTAACTGGTAAGAGTAGTTTGCAGCAGAGTGCATTCTCTGTAATCTTCTCATGGATGATGGAGGTGAGCCATGGTACATGCCATTAGCATAATCTAGCATTTACAGGATAAGAGAGGCTGCTGATTGAACCTTATGAGAGAATCCTAGGTGATGGATGATGCACTGCAGCATTGTAATGGAAAATTTGGCTGATAGCTTTTTCACTTGGGCATTCATGGACAGTTTGGAGTTCATGGTATTTCGGGCCCTAGGTTGTCGGGCCAGGTGTGTAGAGGATTATATGTTTTCCAGTGGCTGCAGATAAATATTTTAGTTTTGGAGGAGTTTACTTTGAGGTGACTCCAAATCATCCACTCGTCAAAGGTCAAGATGCAACCGAAGATCATGAGTTTCCAAAGTCTTGGGGCTTTCCAATTTAAGAAGTATCAGTGCATTGTTGTCATAGTTATTCCAAGTGCAGTCAAAACTGTTGATTAGTTCTAGGAAGGGATTTCATGTAAATGTTGAAAATGAAGAGTGAGATGATAGATTCTTGACAAATGTTTGCTTTTATATTACAGGATTTTGATCAGAAAGGAGGCATACAGATCACATTAGTTCCATTGAGATCCAAGTTAGAGTGGCACCCTCTAGGCCGACTTCTTTGAGGCTTAGGATTAATGAGTTATGATCAATGGTGTCCAATGCAGCCAAAAGATCCAAGAGTAATGGTGCAGTGACCCCATTTTTGTCAACTGTGTTTTTAAGGTCAGCCCAGATGCTAATCAGATCCGATTCAGTGTCGCTTCCACTGCAGATTTCTGTTTAAAAGTCAGAAAGTAGGGAGTTATCTTCAATTCAGTTTGACATCAGAGTGAATGCTACTCTTCTATAAGTTTGCCAAGGAATAGTGCATTTGCAATTGACCTATAATTGTTGGAGTCTTGAGGGTCTAAGCAATGTTTCTTTAGTAATGGGCATATATATGCTTCTTAAAGTCCCCTGACAAAACTACTGTTGATGTAGAGTTGTTGACCAGTTTTCTGACTAGGATGGATGCTGAAGTTGATAGAAGGATTTTCTTGAAGAAGGGTCAGAGGGGCGGACAGCTGGTCAGCTGGCTTTCAGAGGAATTCTGTCATTGACAGTCCTTGGAATGATAACAGAGGTGGTGTTACCCTTCCTCCTGAGCTGTTTATTGGAAATGGCTTGAGGTAGTTATTTTTCTTGAGTGTTAAGTATGAATCCAACATGTCTACTTTGACCATGCAATGAGTTGCCAGTTTGTTACAAAACTCCTGAGAATTAGGTTGGGCTCCTTGGGTGCTTCTTCGGTTGCACAATTCTGAGAGTATTTTAGAAATATCTGTTTTGGGCATTTTACATTGTACATTCTCCTTGAGTAGTAGATTTTTTTTATTGCCTTTTTGACTAATGACTTCTACATTCTTTTTTGTGTAAGCATCATTTGTCTCATGAGTTGTTGGATTTGAACCAGGTGCCTTGAAGCGTTTTGATTTGTTTTTTAGTTCTGCATGCATCCAAAGGGCCTTTTCTTTTGAACTGTTTAAATGTTGTTTGTTGGTTTAGTATATTAATAGCTGCATGGAGCCATACTCAGAGTTTTTCTATTCAGTTTATTGACTCCAGATCTGTGTGAGAGGTAACTTGGGTTTCTAGGTCCTCCATGTTCAGGGTTTGTAGGTAGTTGCAGGCAGGTTGAGTTTAGTTGAGGTTAGTTGGGTTATCTTGTGTTGGAAGGCAACCAAATGGTGATCTGTTCATGTGAATGGAGTAATCCTTTAAAATGAGACTAATTCTGGATTGCCGAAAATTATATCTAAGGTGTGTACTGCTATATGGGGGAGATTGAGAACGAGTTGCTGTAGGTTAAGGGTGCCTAGACCTGTAAGGATAATTCTGGGGTGGGGCATATTTGGTTTGTCGAGCCATATATTCAGTTCACCAAGGATGCACAGAGGTGAATATTTAGTAAGTAGGTCGATACTCAGTCTAGGAAAGTGTCTGATAATGTTTCGTCGCATGGTGGTGGGCTGTAGAGTAGGAGAAACTTACAGGTAAATGTTGGGGGTAGGATTGCACCTTTAAAAAAATGTAAGCGAAATACATTATTGGAAATATTACATTGCAATCTTGTATAGTAAAATTATTTTCAAATAACCAATTTCTTTCTTCCATTATCCTGCACCTCATTTTGTTTTAGTCCTCCATTACTACAATAGTTTGGGGAAAGGGGAGGAAATAGAACTGTGAAAAATAATCATGTAGTTGGTTATTTTCTACAATCATATATGATGTTTTTTTGTTTCCTGTCTAAGATGTCTTACAAGTACTGTCCCCAAAGTTTCACCTATTGCCTAGGATTAATGTCTCTCTCATAGTAAGTATTTTTCCAACTCATCATTGCGGTAGGGTTGCAGCTGACAAGGAGGCCCTCAAAACGGTGTAAGGAATAATCCTTAGCTTTGATGAGCTATTTTTTCTTTACATGTGAGTGCTAAGGCACCTCCTCTTTTTTCCTACGCAGTTGTGCATGATCAGCAACAAACGAACAGCAGACTACAAGGTCCACAAACCTCCTGGTATTGGGCTCACCTGCAGAGAGGAGGCGGGGACAATAAGGTGCTTCATAACTGAGCACTCACTTTTGCAGTCTGGGATGCCAGCAGCAACAAATGAACAGCAGACTACCAGGTCCACAATCATCTATGTATTTGGCTTACCTGCAGAGAGGAGATGGGGACCATAGAGTGCTTCATAACTGAGCGATCACTCCCACAGCGTGGGATGCCAACAGCAACAAACGAACAGTGGACTCCCTGGTCCACAATCCAGCTGATATTGGGCTTACCTGCAGAGAGGAGGTGGGGATGCTAAGGCGCTTCATAACTGAATGCTCACTCCCACAGTGCGGGACATGCCTGGGCATTGCCCAGGCGAAGATCAGGCCAAGACAGGCCCATCTGAGCCCATCAGAGACAGATGAAAGCTGGGCCGAGCCCCCCTTTAGTTTTAACTTTAAGTTTTACCAACACGATGGGGCAAAGGAAATCTGCACCTGCAGGAATGGTTAAGGAGAACTCTGCTGCACCCATAATAGTAACCTTATTAACAAAGCTAATGGGGTCTATTAACGAGGAAACTTGTAATGTGGAGGAGAGGTGGGGTCTATTAACGAGGAAACTTGTAATGTGGAGGAGAGGCCTGCTAACATGCAAGAACAGTAAAGGATGCAGACATTATGGTGCATTATACCTCCATACCAGAGAGCTGCCAATTGGTACATCCATCAGTAGCTCATTCCCCAGGTTCAAGCAATCCGTGCATATCAAATGACTCCCTGCTTATTGAATAGGCACCAACCCACGGACCATTTTGTGCCACCTCCCACCAAAAAATCTAAAGGGGTCACACGTAGCTTAAGACCTAAAACAAACTTGGGTTTGGTGGCACAACTCCCTCCTACAGATCGTCAGAGAGACAATCAGGGCGCCAGAGACTTGAACTGGGTGGCAGTATGCCTAAAGCAGCAGTTGCAGGAGATCATGGCAAGCACCCTACGCTCTCTTGAAAGCTATGTGAAAGTTTGTTTAACACAGTTTTTTAAAGGTTTGACTCTATAGGGACCACCACCAATGCTTTGTCTAGCCCAGATTAAACAGCTGTCATCTGGTTGGGCTGATCCAGATGATGGCTACAAACCCCACAACACATCTAATTTACAGGAGTGTGCTTCCTTGAATGGCCTCATGTGAAAAAGAGGTGGCGGGGAGTTACCCGCTGGAGAGCAGCGTAATGAGCCCGAAGCCCGGGGTGTGTTCTCTACTTATAACCTTAGCACCTTCAGACTGTGACTGTCAAAGCTCATCAAGCCTAATCAGAGTGATCGGGAAAGAAACTTTTTACAACTGTCACCAGAACAAAACCCATACGTAATGGTGCTAAAGGGGGTCCCACGACTTAGATCGGACCGTAATGAGGGGTGAAGCCAATTGATGAACAAAGTGAGACACTGGATGGGTAAAAGAGTAGGAAGGTTTCAGTGTCTACTGGATGGCATCAATATGGTACGTTGGGTTCCATGGATTGGGAGGGATCTCAAAACAGCTATGGAGGACTGTATGGTGGTAACGTTTGTGCGGCATAATATGTAGAAAAAGCCTTAACCTTATTGGCTACTCTTTCACCGCCCACAAATATGATATTGCTGGTCACCTTAGGATATTTATATATCCCAGTTTTAGTGGGCTGTATGGTCAATGGCGAGGGGGCAACTGCCGCAGTGCATTCTGAAATTTCAAACACAGGCTACTCGCCCATCACTGAGCCTACAGTTTGTACCCATAACTGCTTTACTCCTCCGAGTTCCTTAGTGGATCAGGACTGACAAGTGTTTGAGACTGGTTTTGGCTGAGAAACAGTGGACACAGCAATCAATAATGTGATGAAGGGTGTGGGCAGGTATAAGACAGGCGGTGTGAAGGCCATTTTCCCAGGGATCATCTGGAGACCAGTTCACAATGAAGGGTGCCTGAAGGTTTTGACTTGGAATATTGCAGGTCTGAGGACCAAATAAAATAATCCAGATTAGACTAGTGTCAAACAGAAGTATGCCATATTGTGTTTTCAAGAAACTTGTGTGGTTAGTTCTTTTCGCTATTCTTTGTGTACACCAGTGATTCACTCAAACCATGGCAGGGCTAAGTGTCGGATTCGCGATTTTGAACTCTGTAACTTTACCAGGTAAAGTGACTAAGAGATCACTACCATTTTCTTTCTATCAGATTGTGAAATATGAGTTTATTGGTAGACAGAATCTGTTGTGAATTAACTTTTACAATAACATATTCGATCGTAATAATGTCAATAACAGTAGAGTCTTTTCTAACCTGATGAGGAACCCCTATGACTCAGTAGCCACATGTCTTGATGACACAGTGGGTGGTGAAGTTGTTATCTCAGCCTTTGAGGTGTTATCAAAGTACATACTAGAGGCCGTAAACTGGGGCACAGGTCCTCAGCCAGTGAAGAGGCACAGGTGGGTTGATTCTGCTTGCACAAAAGCCCATGGTGATCTAAAAAAAGGCCTTACAGCAATCCCCACTTCAAGCTGGGGATCGTGACAAAATGTAGGTTATATTATAAGAATACTATACCAAGGCATAAACGTGCTATTAAGGAAAATGCTTGGAAAGCTCTGCAAGAAGTCAGCAGGCTGGTGGACAATACTGCTTTCTGGAAGGAGATATACGCCTCTTTTTTTTAACAACAAATTTTATTTGATTTTAATGGCACATAAGGAGCCGAAGCCCACTGCATATATTATAGACACATTTCAGATCACAAATGCAGACAATTACATACAAATATATTACCTGCGAAACCGGCAGGCAGAACAACTGAAACATAACATGGGCTACTATAGACCTCACTGAGCGCAGGATGTCTGAATGTAAATACACACGGACGATAGTGTTATGTGATTTGAGCAATATAATGGTCAGGTAAGTGTATAAAACAAATCTCATAGGAGGTCTGTTTGTGATAGGGGGGGTAATTCTATGCCTCGGTATGTAGCCCAACGGGACCATATTTTTCTATGTTTCCGAGGGCAGCCTCGGGCCTGAAACACCGCAATCTCTGCTCCCATGCACCTGTCCAGTGCCTTTTTCCACCCACCTAGTGCTGGGGGAGAAGTCCCCTTCCAGGCTTGGGCAATGTCATGCTTTGCAAGTGTAATACCTAGAAAGAGTAAATGTTGTTTGTAATGGTTCCCACCGATCCCCTCCGTACTATGTAACAGGAACAACCTAGGGTCAAGTGGGAGATCCCACGATAAGACCTGGCCCAAACAGGACGCGACTCTATGCCAGAAAGGCTGCAACGCACTGCATCCCCAGACTGTGTGTAGAAAAGTGCCCTCGGCCGCCCCACATCTGAGGCATGTAGGGTACTGAATGACCCCCATCTTCCAACAGCGGTAGCATGTAAAATATATACGGTGAAGGTTTTTAAATTGGATGAGGTGGTAGCGTGTGGAAACCGCCTCACCACAGGGGCTGGCGAGGGCCTCCGTCCAGTCGTCGTCTGTCATGTCCGGCAGGTCTTCTTCCCATGCCTCCCTGGTCTTATGTAGTGTAGTGCGGGTGTGGGTGGTTAATGTCTGATAGATCTGACGAATCTTATGTGCTCCAAAGTCGCCCATCAATAGCCGACCTTCCAGGGGATGAAATTCTGGTACAGTGTCTATTGAATGAATCAAGGGCGTCAGGGCATGCCGCAACTGGAGGTACTTGTAAAACTGCGGAAATCTGTTTGTAGTTGCTGAAATGATTTAAGGGTAGCGCCCTGCATGACATCCCCCAAAGTGGAAACGCCCAATAAATCCCATTTATGAAACCTGGACAATGCCGCTACCGGGCGCAAATACATGCCATGCCATAGCGGAGTCGTCTGTGTCAAGCGGCCCTGCCAGCCCATATTTCCGACCGTATAACGCAAAGTTGGATTACTGTTTTACTGGCCGGAGGTAGGAAGTCGAGGTTCACATGGCTATATAAGAGCCTCAGGAGGGGGATGCCCTCCATTGCTATGTGCTTGGGCGAAAAAGCTGGATCCATAGGCGAATTATACCACCATTCATTCATAATCAGCAGATGGGAGGCTACATAATAGGCGTAGACATCTGCTGCTGCAATGCCACCGCAATATGTTGATTGTGTGTACGTCCGTAGCACCACACGATTGGCACCTCCGTTCCACAGGAACTTATTTAGGATAGCGTTAACTTGAGCAAACCACGTACGGGAGATGTCATACGGGAAATTTTGTAGCCTATAAAGTATTCTAGGTAAGGAGACCATTTTAAAAATTGCCGATCTCCCGTATAGTGATAGCGGTAGATGGGACCAGATTGTAGGAGTGGGTTAATGTTGTGTGTCCATGAAATTGCGGGGCACAGTGAGATAAAAACTCCTAGATATTTAAACCCCTCTGTCACATGGGACAACTGCGCGGCACATGTTCCACGTCCCTGGTCACTGCATATTGGGAAGAGTACCGATTTGGAAGGGTTTATTCCGAGTCCCAAGGTCTCTCCAAAGACCCGGAGAACATGGAGGATACATGGGCCTGAAAACCATGGGTCGGTCATGAAAAACAGTACATCATCTGCATATAATGCGATTCTGTCAGATTGTGTCTGTAACCACTCAAACCCCCGGATCAGTGGGTCACGTCACACCCAAGCCGCCAGGGGCTCCACTGCCAGGGTGAATAATAACGGAGAAAGGGGGCAGCCCTGCCGTGTGCGGCGACCTATGGGGAAGGAGGTCGATCGGTGTCCAGCAATACGGACTGAGGCTGAAAGGTCAGTATAAAGTAATTGAACATATGCCAAAAATCGCGGGCCGAGATTAATGGATCTGAGGAGTTGAAATAGATATATCCCGCTTAAGGAGTCAAATGCCTTGTCTATGTCGGCCAACAGGGTGGCCGCAGGGCGGCCTAGCTCTGGGGCCTTCGCTATTGCCTTATAGACCCGCCGGATATTGTGTTGAGTGGACCGATGTGGCATGAAGCCAGACTGGTCGGGGTGGATGAATTCATGGATGCACGTACGAAGGCGATCTGCGATAACTTTAACCAGGAGTTTGACGACGAAATTTTTTGAGGAAAATGGGCCGGTATGAGGAAGGGTCTTCCGGAGGGCGGTCAGGTTTGAGGAACAGAACAGTTTCGGCATGGCGCCAATCTGGAGGCAGTATGTGTTGCTCGAGAGCGCCATGGAGCGCTTCCAGCAAGTGAGGAACCAGCGGGGTCATATGTGACCTTAGAAATTCACTCGGGAAACCGTTAGGGCCGGGAGCCCGGCCCAGGCGTATGCTAGCTAATGTGACATTGAGTTCCTCCACAGTGATGGGGGCATCCAGCTGGTCGTGTGCATGGTCTGAGAGTTACCTAGGGGGTATGTCTGTTAGGAATTCTCCTATAAGGGCGCCTGATATGTACTCTCGTTGCGCGTAAAGTGAGGCGTAATACCCTGCAAACACCCGGGCCACTGCCACCGGAGATGAGCATAGGACTCCCTCCGGATCTCGGAGTGTTGGGACTGCGGCGGGAGACCTTGCAGCCTGGCACAGCCGATGGAGCATTTTGCTGGACTTATCGCCCCATTGGTAGATTCTGTGTTGGGACGCTAGCCAGATCTCTTGCGCTTCATTTGTAAGGTGTTGGTGTATGAGCTGTTGCGCTTGGAGTAGGTTGCGGCGTACAGTCGGGCTGGGATCTATGACAAGTTGGGCTTCGAGGGCTTGCTGACGGTTCTCCAGCTCAACAAGCTGTGCAATGCGTTTTTGCTTTTTACCCGCCCGAAAGCTGATGTCCACCCAGAGGATTGTAGGCTTAAGGGCTTCCCATAGGATTACTTTGGATGGGGCCGAGGCAGTATTGGATGCGAAATAATCTGAAATGGCCTGTCCCATGGTCTCCTGATAGACCGGGTCTCGGTTAGACCAGGGCAACATCCGCCACCAAAACGGGGGCCTTTGGGGTCCTATGCGGAGTTTGAACAGGACAGGGGAGTGATCGGACAGTCCCCTGGGTAAAATGGAGATATGTGATATCCTATGTATGTAGCTGTGTGGCATTAAGACGTAGTCTAAGCGTGATAGCGAGCCATGTACGGTGGATAAAAATGTAATCTCTGCTTCAGCAGGGTGATAAGCCTGCCATACATCGGACCACCCCAACGTCGTGACCAAGGTGCACAATTTGGATCTACTCGTCTGGGGTTCACGTCTCTGCTCACGCCGGCGATCCAGGGGTGACATGATGTCATTCCAATCTCCGCCTAGCAGTGTCAGGCCCTCCGGGAGTTCCCCCCAAAGCTGTGTAATTCTGTCTATAAAGGTATTTCCCAGAGAGGGGGGAGCATATATGCTGGTGATATTTACCTGTTCCACGTTTAATGTCCCAGATATGATGGTGTAGCGGCTGCCAGCGTCCAGCCAATGTTTGGGGAAAACAAATGGGACCCGGCAGTGTATAAGGACAGCTGTGCCCCTGGAGCCCCTAACGAACCCCGAATGATAAACTGTATGATATCCGAATCTAGTGAGGCATGGAGCTTTATTACCTAGTAGATGGGTCTCTTGCAGGAGAATAATGCCTGCCTCACTGCACTTGGCTTGGCGAAGAACAGCCCCCCTCTTAATCTTATTGAGCAGCCCTCTTACATTTGAGGAGACTATAGTCAGTTCCCCGAGCTGGGAAGTACCTGCGTTCGCTGTCATCTATCGTACGTGTAAAGAATATCTGCAGCTGTATGTATGTGGTCATGATGTAGCCTCTTTGTACATGTGGAAACTATAACCATAATAACGGAACACTTTTGCGATTTCCAGTCCCCCAACCCCCCACCCCGATATTGCCACCAACGAGGAGCATCTGTCGCGGAGGAGGAAACCCCGGGGTCCCAACGGGGGTCTCCAGGGGACCTTGTCCAATCATATCCCAACTTCCCATTAAATATGAACATAAAAGTCCAGGGGCGTGGTAGTTCTTTGAGAAGACGTCCAAGCCGCAATAATGCCCAAAACGATTTTGTGTTTAAAATAGAGAAAGTCTACTCGGTCCTGGCTGGGGGACAGCAAATTAACAGCGGTTGGCCCCACTATGATTCCTCGTCCTGGGCCTGAGAGCGCCAGTTTGATCGTGATCTATGCCTTCTTTTGGAATTATTTCCCTGTTGTCTGTTGCGCTGCGAGCCCTGAGATGAGTCTGATTCGAGTGGCGGCGGTGTATGTAGTTTGAGATGTGTCGTTTTGTCCGCCTAAGTCAAGATCGCTTCTGGCGAGTCAAAAAAATAGGATTTCGAATTATATGTGACTCCTATTCGAGCCGGATATAGTAACATATATTGTATGTTGAGATCCCAGAGCCTGCGTTTGGCTGCAGTGAAAGGCTGGAGCTGTTGTTGTACCAGCCTGGTGTAGTCCGGGAAGACCATTATCTGGCGTGACTCGAAGAGTAATTGATCCTTGTGGTTCCTGGCGTATTGTAGGATGGTGTCCCGGTCTGCATAATTCAACAACCTTGCAATCGCTGGTCTCAGCCTTTCTCCAGGGGGTGGTTTCTTAATCAGCGCTCGATGTGCCCTCTCAACAACAAAGCAAGTGGATAGCGAGGCTTCTGGCAGGAGGGTCTTTAGCCATTGTGTAAGGAAGCGGTCCATGGAAGAGCCTTAGCACCCCTCCGGGAAGCCGATAAAGTGCAGATTATTACGCGGAGATCGGCCTTCAGCATCTTCCACACGGGACGCTAGTTCCTGGGTAACAACGGTGAGTTTATTCACCTTCTTTTGCAGGGCCGTTACTGTGTCCTCTACTGTTGAGACGTGTGTGTCCGCCTCTGTGATGCGGTCTACAGCCTTGCGGAGGTCCTGGCGTAGGAATGACACCTCGGTCCCCACAGCGCCGATTTTCACCTCGAGGGTGTCTCCGGATTGAGTAATTGCTGCCAGGAGCGCTGCATTATCAGGAATCGGGCCTCCAGCCTCTCCTCCAGCAGCGCCACCCGGGGCGGTGGTAAATTGGTCCAGGGTACTTTGTTTAGGGCCAAAGCCCTCAGGCTTGCCTTTGGCCATACCGGCAGGGAGAGCAGAAGTGGAGTGCTCTAGTCACTGTATCAATACGCCACCCTCGTAGTGTCAAGATGAGGCCGATCTATCCTGGACGCCGTCCAGGGAACACCCAGCCAGGCGCCCCGCGAATCTCGTCGGGGGACCACGCCACGAGCCGGGCCTCACGGAATCTAGCCGCCTCTGACCACAAACCGCACCAGGCCTAGCCCGGCCGCTTCCGTAGTCCTAGGCAGCCAGCTAAGCCGACCCCCAAACGTGATCAGACTCGCCGGACACCCAACCTGCAGCACACCCCAGCGGGGCCGTATGCCTAAGAGGCATTTACTGCCCCTGGTGGACTTCTACCGTCGTCACCCCGACCACCTGCGCCAGCGTCTTTTTTAATCGTTTCTGTAACCCCAGCAAGTGGGAGACACCGCCCAGTCCCACAGAGCATGCGGCACCGACCATGAAGGAGAATCCCCACGTGGAGCCCAGCTGAGTTTATTCCGGGACAGGTAGGTGCAAATCTTTTTTTATGCGGTAAGGGCCAGGCTCGGCCCCCCCGTCCTCTTCGCGGGGTCCTGGAATTCTCCCAATCCCACCGCGGGCTCACTGATGCTGTTATTTTAATGATAATAGTTTGATATATGGCCCTAGGATTAATGTAAGTGTGGGGAAGGCCGGGTAGGGCCTGACTCACCCGTCCCTGCATCTCCGGTCCCGGGCAGGCTCACCCCAGTTTGCCGCCAGGCCCACGGTCTTGTGGTCAGGATAGGGCGGGCCAGGCACGCCGCGACCCAGCACCGCCAACAAATCTGGGCCACAGCCTCACCGCGGGTCCCGCCGTACCTTCGTCCGGCACTTGCCAATGGTGTCTTCCAGCGTGGGTGGCCCCAGCCAGCAAGGGAGGTTCCGCTAAGGATCGTCACGCAGCTTCGGGCGTCCGGGCACCTCTACGCCAGCAGCAGATGGGCCTCCTAAGGGGTGCGGACTTGCAGGCACCCCCGGACTAGTCCGGCCCCAAACCAGGCCACCACCGCCCCGGCGGCTGTTTGTCGCAAAGCCACCTCACCTCCGGGTCCCGGCGCAGCCCTCGTCCGCCTCTTAAGTCGCGTCCGGTCCCAGGCGCCTGGCCCGCGGGAGGCGTCTTCCCCGCATAGGCCCAGCTCTCACCGCCGATCAGCTCGTCGCGGCCGATTCCAGCCGGGGGGCCACTGTTTTACCTCGTTGTGGAGCGCCTGCCTCTCCCCAGCCCCCGATGTAGTCCGGATGCTTCGTTTGGGCAGGATTACTTGCGGATTATTGCAGGTCAGCGGCTAGGACGCCCGGAGCCTCGTCAGGCTGCGTCCGCCATGATGGTTGTCCAAGCCATGCCTCTTACGCCCCTTTTTTACTGATATTTCTACTACCTGTATTTCTGTTGGAACAGTGTTAGAAACGGGGTAGCGTGGTGCGGAGCGGGAAGGCTAAACCAGGAGCATTGTGTAAAGCATCCGCGCAGCACACACAGGCGACCACCCAGGCACACTACAAAAAGGAGACCACACCAGTTGGAGTAAGAAAAACAACATATGTATTATGCAATCAGCACAGCAGAATGTAACCACAGTGGTAACACAGCGCCAACCGGCACCCAGTAGATATAAACAGTGGGGACTATGTACAGGGCAGCGCCAATCGGGCCGCTGCCAAAGTCATTATAAGCACATTAGCATAGGAAGAATACATGTGAAGATCATTTGCATAAATTGCTTTCGCATGAGGCATAACCTAGACCATCAAAACCTGAAATTAGGCAACTTCCCATGCATTAGGCATTGCTCCCGCTAGCATAAACACATGGGGCCTCTCAATAGCAAGAACACCTAGACAGGAGAACATCATTGCCCGACATTAGTATTAGGCCTGACCTGTGAGTATAAACCTGAAGGCCCATAACGCGGCATGAAAGCATTACCCCGGTACAGTAGGCATAATTCTATGCATTAGGCGTCCTTGTGGGCATAAACATTAGGCGGAACACCAACAGCATCGGACATAAACAACATTGGCAGTACACTTCATGTAAATACACCTGGGCATGGAGGCATCATTGCTATGTAGACCCCTGGGTACACCACGAATCATCAGTGACAGCATTAGGCAACCATAGTGCCCCCCAACACTGTGCAGCTTGGGCCCCCCTCCCCCCTCCTCCGGGGCTACTAAATTCAAAAGGGGCCCAATGTAGCAGGTTAGCTGTTGGCGCCACTGCGCAGTCACCAAGGGTCTCTAAAATCACAAATGCCCCAACACGTGGCAACTGCCCACTGTCCAGCGGGGCAGTTGTGGGAAATACTGTCGGTACTGGGCAGTCCTGGGGACGTGGGAGCCCCTCTTCTGGGACTCTCGAACTCCAAAAAGGATGCTACCCAAAAAAATGTGGCAGCGGCCCGCAACTGCGGCGCCGCTGGGTACCTCACGGGACACTGTGTCCCCTTCGTAGGTTGGGGCCCCCACGTGGACCCCCCAAGCAAAGGAGGCCACCCGTTGCAGCTGCCCGCTATCAAGTGGGGCAGCTGAGAAGTAAAATGGGCACTGGTCCCGGGGGCGGGCACCGGCAATGTGCCCCGACACACCCCCCAACCACCAGCAGACCGAGCCCCACTCACCGGCTCCCGGGGCGGGCTCCTCTGGCCGCCGGACTCCTTCCAGCAGGGGACAGGCACCGGTATGTGCCTCGACAGTCCCCTGCTCTCCCCGGACCTCTCCTGACAGCTTCCTCTCTCTCTGGCCGCAGGTGCAGAGAACATGCGGGGCTCTCCCTCGCACTACGGGAGCCCCACCAACGACAGCCCGTCGCCTAGCTTCACCCGGGCCCCCTCCTGGGACCCGGGGCTTCAACTCGGAGCCTGCGAGGCTCCAGCAGGCTCCCTCAGCACCTCTTCGGCGCCAGCCCCTGTCTTCACCCGGGGCTGCTGATGCGGCGACACGTGGGGGCACGGACCGGCGGGGTGGGCTCCCGCTCCGGTTTCCGCACCACGGGGCTCTCTTCACCCGGGCCACCCCTCGTGGGGCCCGGGACTTCTGGTTCCACTTGAGGAGGCGGGGTAGGCTCCCGTCCTCCTTTCCGCTCCCACTTCCTGGCTCCGGCCGGCAGCGGCTTCCGTCGGGCGGCCCCCGCCCACCTCCAGGCGGGCTTCAGGGCGTCCTCATCGCGTCGACGGCGCCTCTTCTCCCCGGGCGGCGGCGGTGATCCTCAGCACCCGCTTCGGGTGTTCCGGGACTCGGGCCAGCGGCGGTAATTCAGGGCGGCAATGAGGGGTAGGCTCCCTCTTAATTTGCAATACGAAGCGGGGTGGGCACCCGCGAAGGACCACAAATGCGGGGTGGGCTCCCGCTTATTTCCCCAGGCAGGCCAGGCGCGGTAGCGGCAATAACGCGGGGTAGGCTCCCGCCGACTCAAGCAGCAGGGGGAGTCCCTCCCTCAGCAGGTCGCCATCTCAGCGCTGCGGGAACCACGCTCCTTTCTCGTCACTGGCCATGTGCAGGTAGCCCTTGGGCAGTACAGCGCTGCAGAGGACAGGCGCTTCTCTCTCTTCCCCCTGGGCACAGTTGCAGCACTCAGCAGGCGCTAGGTCCCACCAGGGCTTCAGGGCCACACGGCAGCGCTCCTCTCCTCTCTGGACAGGGGCTATATAGCTCTTCTTTTCCCCTGGGACTCCACAGGTAGCACTCATGAGGCGCTAGGGGGCCAGGGCTTCAGGGGTGACAGGATAGCGCTCCCCTACTGGCAATCCTGAAAATAGGGCCCACGAGGTGCTAGACAGCAGGCAGGGCACGGTTGTAGCGCTCACGAGGCGCTAGGTAGGAGAGCATCAGGCCCTACTGGGCAAGATCAGCAGGCAGGGGCACTTCATCAAGACAGGACCGCAGTTCCTCGGAACAGTCATCCCCTATCCAGTGGCACTCCTCCTGGGTCAGCCGTCTTCACTCCAGTAAGGGGGCTCTCACTAGCCCTGTGGACAGCAGAGGGGTACAGTTGGGCACAGGGGCCAGCACACAGGCCCAATGTGGCGGTACCTCCTGGCAGAGTTCCCCCTCGGTCACTTCTCCTGCTCTGTCACTCCCCACATGGCAGCCCAGCCCCTCCTATATATCCGCCCCTCACCCCACCTACCAGAGAAGGCTGGCAACTTCTGGTAGGTTCCCTGGGGAACCGGTCTTAACTGGTTTAGGGGGAGGTGTAGGGCACCCTGGCTGCCAGGTTTCCCTCCAAAAGCTGGGAGTGCTGGGAAACAACATCTAGACCGCCACTCCACTCAGTCAGGCGGCACAAGGGCAGGCAGGAATGGCGTCCATTTTAAAAGTGACAGTGACACCATTACACAGTATTACCCTTTTACATTTTAGACACATCAGGTAAATACATAGGCCAGGGGGGAAAAGCGAAATTTTTTGGGAACATAAGGGCCAAGTCCAACACAACCCCCTCCCAGCCAAAAGCCAGGGTAGACCGATCAATGCCTTGATGGGCTTCCATGCTTGGGGCGAGAACACGTGGACGCGGGCCCACAACTGCAGGGGCACCCACAGGTTCTTCGCCACTCTGGAACCCGATGGTTCCCTCTCTCAACTCCTCCTGGACCAACTAGGCCACCCCCCTGGTGCTCCCTAGTTGGCTGCAGCCAGGACCGGCCCCTAGGCCATCCAGATGTCTCTGGCCCTGGCTGTCTCACAGAGTGGGGGGCAGTAGCCCCAGGCCCGTAGGGCCCGTTGACCACTCTCCTCCTCCTCCGTGCAGTCCCAAACTGCCACTGGTCTTCCCACCTGGGGACCACACTCTCACACTGTCCACCAGTCAGGGGCGAGGCTCTCCTCCCCCTACCTCTCCTTCTGGGGTTCCGCACGCTCCTCCTATGTGGGGCACCCTCAGACCACCACTCTCTCACTCGTCCAGGGCCGTGGCCCTGCAACCGATCCACCAACCCAGGGTCTAAACCCTTAGGTTGCCCCGGTGCCAGAGGCGAGTCCTCCCTCCCTCTGCACCCCCTCCCAGAGTTCCGCACCCTCCCAACTGGAGTGGTACCCCTGGAAGACAGCTTCGGAGGGACACTGCTTACAGACGTCCCTCCCGCCAGGTCAGGCAATACCTGAACCGGGCCTCCCAACCCAGGATCGAAGCCCTGTGGTTGAGCCGGGGCCAGAGGCGAGTCCTTCCTCCCTCAGCACCCCATTCCAGAGTTCCACACCCTCCCACCTGGAGAAGTACCCCTGGAAGTCAAACCGGTAGAGACCTTGATTACAAGTGCCCCTCCCTCCAGGTCAGGCAGCCCCTGAACCTGGCACCCCAGCCCAGGATCTAAACCCTGTGGCTGAGCAGACCCCAGAACCCTTGGAGCTCGGATTACCGATGCCCCGGGTTCTCCTGACACTAGGGGATCCCCTTCCATGGATGGCCCATCGGGACAGCCTAGGCTCCCAACCTGGGGTTCCCTTATGGAACTCTCCAGGCCCTGAGACTGTGGTTGGGGCACCTCGGGACACCTCCCCGTCTCACTCCTTCCTATAGATAGGATGTGAGGCCCTACAACCCTCTCACTATCCTGGGACCTAGCTGGGCTATTCTCCACCTCTCCCACCTCGCTGGGTTGGAAGATCCCTGCACCACTCCCTTCAGGATCACTCCCCAATGCCCTCTCAGACTCTCTGGCACTCACCCAGAGGTCTGCCTCCCGTGCAAGCTCCCTGGGGTCGGAGAGCCCACACTGCAACAGGTGGTGGCGCAACCTGGGAAAACAACTCTTGAGCACATGCTCCCTGATGATCAGGCAGAACAGCCCTTCCCCATCTGTCACCGCGCCACACACCATCCACTCCTCCAGTGCGGTCCAACACACGTCCACATACTCCCCCCAAGACTGATGGGACAGTTTCTTGCCGCCGCTAAATTCCAACCTGCCCCCCTCCTCCTGGGGATCAGGCACCCTCTTCCGGGCTCTGGGAGTGGGACTTCTTGCACTGGCTTCACTCTCGCTGCCACCACTGGATCCCACCCTAACTGGTGAATCCAGACCACAGACACCACTCTCAGGGGACAACCTACCCTCCTGAGCTAGTCTCTCCCTGGCGAAGGCCCTCTCCGCCTCCGCCATCCTCTCCTGCGCTAGGACCCTCTCGGTCTCTAGCCTTTTTTCTTCAACCCTCAGCTGCGCTATCTCCTTGGCGTGCCCTGACCTGAGCCTCTCCAAAGCCAGCTGATGCTCCCTTTCTTCCCTCCTATCTACCCACTCTTCTGGGGACAGGGAAAGGGGTGGGGCAGTGCCCCTGGGGCTGGACCAAGCACGGGACTCCCTCTCTATGGTGTCCTCATTCGCTACCGGTGTCTCTGCCCTAACATCTCCTTCCTCCTCAGAGTCGCCACCCTGCAGGGTTATGGACTGGGACCCCTCACTCTCAGAGTCCCCCTCACGGTCTCTACCAGATCCACACCCTAAATATGCGGAGGGGTAATCAGAAGGGTCCCCACAGGGCTCTAAGGGTTCCCCCCTTCTCAGGGCCTCATAGAGGAACAACTTCCTGCGGGTGTTGCCTACCGTGGGTATCCCTCTCTCACGGCAGAGGTCTAACACCTCCTGCTCAGTGTATTCCCACAGGCAATCCTCGTCGTAGGTTAACCCCATCCTGGTGATACCCTCGGGATACACCACCCACAGTGCAACAGGGAGGCAAAATCCCCAAAACAACACTTCCAGGAGGAAATACAGTCAGCAAAACAGTCCCCAAATCTGTGGTTACTCTCAAGTGCACCCTTTGTAGTGCAACCAGTTGTCGCTGTGGTACTGCGCAAACACAAGTCCTATCCCACCGCTGAGCACCAATGTTAGAAACGGGGTAGCGTGGTGCGGAGCGGGAAGGCTAAACCAGGAGCATTGTGTAAAGCATCCGCGCAGCACACACAGGCGACCACCCAGGCACACTACAAAAAGGAGACCACACCAGTTGGAGTAAGAAAAACAACATATGTATTATGCAATCAGCACAGCAGAATGTAACCACAGTGGTAACACGGCGCCAACCGGCACCCAGTAGATATAAACAGTGGGGACTATGTACAGGGCAGCGCCAATCGGGCCGCTGCCAAAGTCATTATAAGCACATTAGCATAGGAAGAATACATGTGAAGATCATTTGCATAAATTGCTTTTGCATGAGGCATAACCTAGACCATCAAAACCTGGAATTAGGCAACTTCCCATGCATTAGGCATTGCTCCCGCTAGCATAAACACATGGGGCATCTCAATAGCAAGAACACCTAGACAGGAGAAAATCATTGCCCGACATTAGTATTAGGCCTGACCTGTGAGTATAAACCTGAAGGCCCATAACGCGGCATGAAAGCATTACCCCGGTACAGTAGGCATAATTCTATGCATTAGGCGTCCTTGTGGGCATAAACATTAGGCGGAACACCAACAGCATCGGGCATAAACAACATTGGCAGTACACTTCATGTAAATACACCTGGGCATGGAGGCATCATTGCTATGTAGACCCCTCGGTACACCACGAATCATCAGTGACAGCATTAGGCAACCATAGTGCCCCCTAACACTGCAGATTGGGCCCACCTCACCCCCCCCTCCGGGGCTACTAAATTCAAAAGGGGCCCAATGTAGCAGGTTAGCTGTTGGCGCCACTGCGCAGTCACCAAGGGTCTCTAAAATCACAAATGCCCCAACACGTGGCAACTGCCCACTGTCCAGCGGGGCAGTTGTGGGAAATACTGTCGGTACTGGGCAGTCCTGGGGACGTGGGAGCCCCTCTTCTGGGACTCTCGAACTCCAAAAAGGATGCTACCCACAAAAACGTGGCAGCGGCCCGCAACTGCAGCGCCGCTGGGTACCTCACAGGACACTGTGTCCCCTTCGTAGGTTGGGGCCCCCACGCGGACCCCCCAATCAAAGGAGGCCGCCCGTTGCAGCTGCCCGCTATCAAGTGGGGCAGCTGAGAAGCAAAATGGGCACTGGTCCCGGGGGCGGGCACCGGCAATGTGCCCCGACACACCCCCCAACCACCAGCAGACCGAGCCCCACTCACCGGCTCCCGGGGCGGGCTCCTCTGGCCGCCGGACTCCTTCCAGCAGGGGACAGGCACCGGTATGTGCCTCGACAGTCCCCTGCTCTCCCCGGACCTCTCCTGACGGCTTCCTCTCTCTCTGGCCGCAGGTGCAGAGAACATGCGGGGCTCTCCCTCGCACTACGGGAGCCCCGCCAACGACAGCCCGTCGCCTAGCTTCACCCGGGCCCCCTCCTGGGACCCGGGGCTTCAACTCGGAGCCTGCGAGGCTCCAGCAGGCTCCCTCAGCACCTCTTCGGCGCCAGCCCCTGTCTTCACCCGGGGCTGCTGATGCGGCGACACGTGGGGGCACGGACCGGCGGGGTGGGCTCCCGCTCCGGTTTCTGCACCACGGGGCTCTCTTCACCCGGGCCACCCCTCGTGGGGCCTGGGACTTCTGGTTCCACTTGAGGAGGCGGGGTAGGCTCCCGTCCTCCTTTCCGCTCCCACTTCCTGGCTCCGGCCGGCAGCGGCTTCCGTCGGGCGGCCCCCGCCCACCTCCAGGCGGGCTTCAGGGCGTCCTCATCGCGTCGGCGGCGCCTCTTCTCCCCGGCGGCGGCGGTGATCCTCAGCACCCGCTTCGGGTGTTCCGGGACTCGGGCCAGCGGCGGTGATTCAGGGCGGCAATGAGGGGTAGGCTCCCTCTTAATTTGCAATACGAAGCGGGGTGGGCACCCGCGAAGGACCACAAATGCGGGGTGGGCTCCCGCTTATTTCCCCAGGCAGGCCAGGCGCGGTAGCGGCAATAACGCGGGGTAGGCTCCCGCCGACTCAAGCAGCAGGGGGAGTCCCTCCCTCAGCAGGTCGCCATCTCAGCGCTGCGGGAACCACGCTCCTTTCTCGTCACTGGCCATGTGCAGGTAGCCCTTGGGCAGTACAGCGCTGCAGAGGACAGGCGCTTCTCTCTCTTCCCCCTGGGCACAGTTGCAGCACTCACCAGGCGCTAGGTCCCACCAGGGCTTCAGGGCCACACGGCAGCGCTCCTCTCCTCTCTGGACAGGGGCTATATAGCTCTTCTTTTCCCCTGGCACTCCACAGGTAGCACTCACGAGGCGCTAGGGGGCCAGGGCTTCAGGGGTGACAGGATAGCGCTCCCCTACTGACAATCCCGAAAATAGGGCCCACGAGGTGCTAGACAGCAGGCAGGGCACGGTTGTAGCGCTCACGAGGCGCTAGGTAGGAGAGCATCAGGCCCTACTGGGCAAGATCAGCAGGCAGGGGGCACTTCATCAAGACAGGACCGCAGTTCCTCGGAACAGTCATCCCCTATCCAGTGGCACTCCTCCTGGGTCAGCCGTCTTCACTCCAGTAAGGGGGCTCTCACTAGCCCTGTGGACAGCAGAGGGGTACAGTTGGGCACAGGGGCCAGCACACAGGCCCAATGTGGCGGTACCTCCTGGCAGAGTTCCCCCTCGGTCACTTCTCCTGCTCTGATACTCCCCACATGGCAGCCCAGCCCCTACTATATATCCGCCCCTCACCCCACCTACCAGAGAAGGCTGGCAACTTCTGGAAGGTTCCCTGGGGAACCGGTCTTAACTGGTTTAGGGGGAGGTGTAGGGCACCCTGGCTGCCAGGTTTCCCTCCAAAAGCTGGGAGTGCTGGGAAACAACATCTAGACCGCCACTCCACTCAGTCAGGCGGCACAAGGGCAGGCAGGAATGGCGTCCATTTTAAAAGTGACAGTGACACCATTACACAGTATTACCCTTTTACATTTTAGACACATCAGGTAAATACATAGGCCAGGGGGGAAAAGCGAAATTTTTTGGGAACAAAAGGGCCAAGTCCAACACAACCCCCTCCCAGCCAAAAGCCAGGGTAGACCGATCAATGCCTTGATGGGCTTCCATGCTTGGGGCGAGAACACGTGGACGCGGGCCCACAACTGCAGGGGCACGCGCAGGTTCTTCGCCACTCTGGAACCCGATGGTTCCCTCTCTCAACTCCTCCTGGACCAAATAGGCCACCCCCCTGGTGCTCCCTAGTTGGCTGCAGCCAGGACCGGCCCCTAGGCCATCCAGATGTCTCTGGCCCTGGCTGTCTCACAGAGTGGGGGGCAGTAGCCCCAGGCCCGTAGGGCCCGTTGACCACTCTCCTCCTCCTCCGTGCAGTCCCAAACTGCCACTGGTCTTCCCACCTGGGGACCACACTCTCACACTGTCCACTAGTCAGGGGCGAGGCTCTCCTCCCCCTATCTCTCCTTCTGGGGTTCCGCACGCTCCTCCTATGTGGGGCACCCTCAGACCACCACTCTCTCACTCGTCCAGGGCCGTGGCCCTGCAACCGATCCACCAACCCAGGGTCTAAACCCTTAGGTTGCCCCGGTGCCAGAGGCGAGTCCTCCCTCCCTCTGCACCCCCTCCCAGAGTTCCGCACCCTCCCAACTGGAGTGGTACCCCTGGAAGACAGCTTCGGAGGGACACTGCTTACAGACGTCCCTCCCGCCAGGTCAGGCAATACCTGAACCGGGCCTCCCAACCCAGGATCGAAGCCCTGTGGTTGAGCCGGGGCCAGAGGCGAGTCCTTCCTCCCTCGGCACCCCATTCCAGAGTTCCGCACCCTCCCACCTGGAGAAGTACCCCTGGAAGTCAAACCGGTAGGGACCTTGATTACAAGTGCCCCTCCCTCCAGGTCAGGCAGCCCCTGAACCTGGCACCCCAGCCCAGGATCTAAACCCTGTGGCTGAGCAGACCCCAGAACCCCTGGAGCTCGGATTACCGATGCCCCGGGTTCTCCTGACACTAGGGGATCCCCTTCCATGGATGGCCCATCGGGACAGCCTAGGCTCCCAACCTGGGGTTCCCTTATGGAACTCTCCAGGCCCTGAGACTGCGGTTGGGGCACCTCGGACACCTCCCCGTCTCACTCCTTCCTATAGATAGGATGTGAGGCCCTACAACCCTCTCACTATCCTGGGACCTAGCTGGGCTATTCTCCACCTCTCCCACCTCGCTGGGTTGGAAGATCCGTTCACCACTCCCTTCAGGATCACTCCCCAATGCCCTCTCAGACTCTCTGGCACTCACCCAGAGGTCTGCCTCCCGTGCAAGCTCCCTGGGGTCGGAGAGCCCGCACTGCAACAGGTGGTGGCGCAACCTGGGAAAACAACTCTTGAGCACATGCTCCCTGATGATCAGGCAGAACAGCCCTTCCCCATCTGTCACCGCGCCACACACCATCCACTCCTCCAGTGCGGTCCAACACACGTCCACATACTCCCCCCAAGACTGATGGGACAGTTTCTTGCCGCCGCTAAATTCCAACCTGCCCCCCTCCTCCTGGGGATCAGGCACCCTCTTCTGGGCTCTGGGTGTGGGACTTCTTGCACTGGCTTCACTCTCGCTGCCACCACTGGATCCCACCCTCACTGGTGAATCCAGACCACAGACACCACTCTCAGGGGACAACCTACCCTCCTGAGCTAGTCTCTCCCTGCGAAGGCCCTCTCCGCCTCCGCCATCCTCTCCTGCGCTAGGACCCTCTCGGTCTCTAGCCTTTTTTCTTCAACCCTCAGCTGCGCTATCTCCTTGGCGTGCCCTAACCTGAGCCTCTCCAAAGCCAGCTGATGCTCCCTTTCTTCCCTCCTATCTACCCACTCTTCTGGGGACAGGGAAAGGGGTGGGGCAGTGCCCCTGGGGCTGGACCCAGCACGGGACTCCCTCTCTATGGTGTCCTCATTCGCTACCGGTGTCTCTGCCCTAACATCTCCTTCCTCCTCAGAGTCGCCACCCTCCAGGGTTATGGACTGGGACCCCTCACTCTCAGAGTCCCCTCACGGTCTCTACCAGATCCACACCCTAAATATGCGGGGGGTAATCAGAAAGGTCCCCACAGGGCTCTAAGGGTTCCCCCCTTCTCAGGGCCTCATAGAGGAACAACTTCCTGCGGGTGTTGCCTACCGTGGGTATCCCTCTCTCACGGCAGAGGTCTAACACCTCCTGCTCAGTGTATTCCCACAGGCAATCCTCGTCGTAGGTTAACCCCATCCTGGTGATACCCTCGGGATACACCACCCACAGTGCAACAGGGAGGCAAAATCCCCAAAACAACACTTCCAGGAGGAAATACAGTCAGCAAAACAGTCCCCAAATCTGTGGTTACTCTCAAGTGCACCCTTTGTAGTGCAACCAGTTGTCGCTGTGGTACTGCACAAACACAAGTCCTATCCCACCGCTGAGCACCAATGTTAGAAACGGGGTAGCGTGGTGCGGAGCGGGAAGGCTAAACCAGAAGCATTGTGTAAAGCATCCGCGCAGCACACACAGGCGACCACCCAGGCACACTACAAAAAGGAGACCACACCAGTTGGAGTAAGAAAAACAACATATGTATTATGCAATCAGCACAGCAGAATGTAACCACAGTGGTAACACGGCGCCAACCGGCACCCGGTAGATATAAACAGTGGGGACTATGTACAGGGCAGCGCCAATCGGGCCGCTGCCAAAGTCATTATAAGCACATTAGCATAGGAAGAATACATGTGAAGATCATTTGCATAAATTGCTTTCGCATGAGGCATAACCTAGACCATCAAAACCTGAAATTAGGCAACTTCCCATGCATTAGGCATTGCTCCCGCTAGCATAAACACATGGGGCCTCTCAATAGCAAGAACACCTAGACAGGAGAACATCATTGCCTGACATTAGTATTAGGCCTGACCTGTGAGTATAAACCTGAAGGCCCATAACGCAGCATGAAAGCATTACCCCGGTACAGTAGGCATAATTCTATGCATTAGGCGTCCTTGTGGGCATAAACATTAGGCGGAACACCAACAGCATCGGGCATAAACAACATTGGCAGTACACTTCATGTAAATACACCTGGGCATGGAGGCATCATTGCTATGTAGACCCCTCGGTACACCACGAATCATCAGTGACAGCATTAGGCAACCATAGTGCCCCCCAACACTGTGCAGATTGGGCCCACCTCCCCCCCCCCTCCGGGGCTACTAAATTCAAAAGGGGCCATATGTAGCAGGTTAGCTATTGGCGCCACTGCGCAGTCACCAAGGGTCTCTAAAATCACAAATGCCCCAACACGTGGCAACTGCCCACTGTCCAGCGGGGCAGTTGTGGGAAATACTGTCGGTACTGGGCAGTCCTGGGGACGTGGGAGCCCCTCTTCTGGGACTCTCGAACTCCAAAAAGGATGCTACCCACAAAAACGTGGCAGCGGCCCGCAACTGCGGCGGCGCCGCTGGGTACCTCACGGGACACTGTGTCCCCTTCGTAGGTTGGGGCCCCCACGCGGACCCCCCAAGCAAAGGAGGCTGCCTGTTGCAGCTGCCCGCTATCAAGTGGGGCAGCTGAGAAGCAAAATGGGCACTGGTCCCGGGGGCGGGCACCGGCAATGTGCCCCGACACCCCCCCCAACCACCAGCAGACCGAGCCCCACTCACCGGCTCCCGGGGCGGGCTCCTCTGGCCGCCGGACTCCTTCCAGCAGGGGACAGGCACCGGTATGTGCCTCGACAGTCCCCTGCTCTCCCCGGACCTCTCCTGACGGCTTCCTCTCTCTCTGGCCGCAGGTGCAGAGAACATGCGGGGCTCTCCCTCGCACTACGGGAGCCCCGCCAATGACAGCCCGTCGCCTAGCTTCACCCGGGCCCCCTCCTGGGCCGGGGCTTCAACTCGGAGCCTGCGAGGCTCCAGCAGGCTCCCTCAGCACCTCTTCGGCGCCAGCCCCTGTCTTCACCCAGGGCTGCTGATGCGGCGACACGTGGGGGCACGGACCGGCGGGGTGGGCTCCCGCTCCGGTTTCCGCACCACGGGGCTCTCTTCACCCGGGCCACCCCTCGTGGGGTCCGGGACTTCTGGTTCCACTTGAGGAGGTGGGGTAGGCTCCCGTCCTCCTTTCCGCTCCCACTTCCTGGCTCCGGCCGGCAGCGGCTTCCATCGGGCGGCCCCCGCCCACCTCCAGGCGGGCTTCAGGGCGTCCTCATCGCGTCGGCGGCGCCTCTTCTCCCTGGGCCGCGGCGGTGATCCTCAGCACCCGCTTCGGGTGTTCCGGGACTCGGGCCAGCGGCGGTGATTCAGGGCGGCAATGAGGGGTAGGCTCCCTCTTAATTTGCAATACGAGCGGGGTGGGCACCCGCGAAGGACCACAAATGCGGGGTGGGCTCCCGCTTATTTCCCCAGGCAGGCCAGGCGCGGTAGCGGCAGTGACGCGGGGTAGGCTCCCGCCGACTCAAGCAGCAGGGGAGTCCCTCCCTCAGCAGGTCGCCATCTCAGCGCTGCGGGAACCACGCTCCTTTCTCGTCACTGGCCATGTGCAGGTAGCCCTTGGGCAGTACAGCGCTGCAGAGGACAGGCGCTTCTCTCTCTTCCCCCTGGGCACAGTTGCAGCACTCACCAGGTGCTAGGTCCCACCAGGGCTTCAGGGCCACACTGCAGCGCTCCTCTCCTCTCTGGACAGGGGCTATATAGCTCTTCTTTTCCCCTGGCACTCCACAGGTAGCACTCACGAGGCGCTAGGGGGCCAGGGCTTCAGGGATGACAGGATAGCGCTCCCCTACTGGCAATCCCGAAAATAGGGCCCACGAGGTGCTAGACAGCAGGCAGGGCACGGTGGTAGGACTCACGAGGCGCTAGGTAGGAGAGCATCAGGCCCTACTGGGCAAGATCAGCAGGCAGGGGGCACTTCATCAAGACAGGACCGCAGTTCCTCGGAACAGTCATCCCCTATCCAGTGGCACTCCTCCTGGGTCAGCCGTCTTCACTCCAGTAAGGGGGCTCTCACTAGCCCTGTGGACAGCAGAGGGGTACAGTTGGGCACAGGGGCCAGCACACAGGCCCAATGTGGCGGTACCTCCTGGCAGAGTTCCCCCTCGGTCACTTCTCCTGCTCTGTCACTCCCCACATGGCAGCCCAGCCCCTCCTATATATCCGCCCCTCACCCCACCTACCAGAGAAGGCTGGCAACTTCTGGAAGGTTCCCTGGGGAACCGGTCTTAACTGGTTTAGGGGGAGGTGTAGGGCACCCTGGCTGCCAGGTTTCCCTCCAAAAGCTGGGAGTGCTGGGAAACAACATCTAGACCGCCACTCCACTCAGTCAGGCGGCACAAGGGCAGGCAGGAATGGCGTCCATTTTAAAAGTGACAGTGACACCATTACACAGTATTACCCTTTTACATTTTAGACACATCAGGTAAATACACAGGCCAGGGGGGAAAAGCAAAAAATTTGGGGAACATAAGGGCCAAGTCCAACAAACAGTAATACCCCCAGAAGAGCGGGTTAAACATTTGTAACCTATATATGCACCAGACACTAGAGAGGCTAATTTCTCCTCCTTGGAAAAATGGCAGGAGTAAATTCAGTTACTGTCGAGTTATCTTAATTTCAATTTTAGATGAAGTTACATGAAAAATTAAAAATTGTAGGAAAGAGAAATCCCCCGGCCCGCTCCCCATGTGGAGCCATTCTGTGATCATCCAGATTTTTAAAAAAGGAAATGTATCTGATACGAGCTGTTATAGTCCAATTTCGCTCTTAGACTCCACCCTTACAGTGGTAGGGAGAATACATTTGTCAAGATCAGTTCCAAGTAGGCAAATCAGGCACAGCTTATGGGTCCCACTCCTTTTAAGGGCCCTGCAACACTGGATCAAAATACAACTTAAAGTACATAAACCAGAGACATCAGATTCACATAACAGTTTGTCTCTTAAAAGCTCATCTTCTAGCAGCTGTCAATGTGTAAAAAAATCCAGTGCATTGAGTATTAGGAGATAATTTGTAAGGGGGGCCCCAAATTAAAGGACATATAAGGAAAAAAATATAGTTTCTGGCATGCAGTGCGGTTTTGGGAAAGAGATCAGTACGGTCAAACAATGTTTGAATTAAAATCTTCTCATTTGTAAATATAAGCTAGGAAAATAGGGGTCCTTATATATGGCATTTATGGACCTGTCATCCACGTTTGACTGTGTAAGCGTTCCAAATTTTGGATGACCTCTGGCTGATTTGGGTGTTGTATGTTAGCACTAAGGCCTGGGTTCGGTATGGCAGAAATGGGGAGTGTACTGAATCTTTTGAAGTTAGCATTAGAGTGAGACAGGGCTGCACTTTTGCTCAGTTCCTGTTCATTTTAAATATAATAATATAAAAAAACTTTTAGTGCACAGGGCCAGAGATATGCCCCAAATAGGGTCTTTCCTCCTTCCTATTCCGCTGTATGCAGATGATGTGGTCCTGACGGCATGCACAGGGATTGCCCTACAAAGCCTCCTTGACACCTCTATTTCCTTTGTGGAAAATTTGAGTCTGAGGGTAAATCGCGGCAAGACTTTTAACATGATAGATAGTTGGTCTGGCCAGGAGCAGACCGTGTACATATTTTCTTAACTGCAACAAAATCTCAACCACAGACAGATTTTATTATCTACGTTTACTTTTTAAAAATAATTGGAGACCTATGTTGGAGAAGATGAAGTTATATTTTGAAAAATCTACTGAGAGGCCATGTTTGGATTTGCGAAGAGGCTAGGAATGAGGCTGCTGAAGGAGATGTACTCTATATGTAGTAGCAAATGTGTGTTGGGGGGGTTGATATGGGGCGGGTATTTGGGGTTATGCAAACGTGGAAATACTTCAGCAAGCCAAAAATAAATATAAAACAAAACTGTTAGCAGTCCCATTGTGTTGTATGAATGATATCTGTCAGGGGGAATTGGGTATTGGCAGAAGGGGAGCTAGCCCTATGGCCGCCCGTGGCTGTCCCTGCTTTTGCCGCCCTGCAACTGGCGCAATGTAGAGCGGGGGGCGATTGCTGCCCCTGAGACGGCAGGTAAGAGCGGGAGGAGGCTGCTGCCCCCAAAACTCGTGCCGCCCAGGGCAGACCCCCCCCCCCCGCCTCCCCCTTGCTACGCCACTGGGTATTGGCGGATCGGAGTAAGTTAGCTCCATTATTATGGCATGCTATCTGGACGAAACCGGCAGCCAAGTTAAACAGAGAGATAATTCAGGATTGTCTGCACCTGGATGGTGTGAATCAAATACCTTGGTTACATTTTATAAAGAACTCCTGTGCAAACATGGGACTACCAGAATATTTTGATGAACCAGAATCTATGCTAGGACTAAGCAAAAGAGATTTTAAATTGCTGATTACTAACTTAAGAACAGAAAGACGGGCAGGCAGTGAGTTGGAAAAAAGTGAAAGTCGCTTGTCAAGCACTCTTGGGAACTCTTCCTGGTGTGTAGCTGTATATTACTATGGTGTCGAATAGGCAACATAGATTTTTATTGACTAGATTTCGTTATAATATTGAATATTTGTTAGTAAGTAACTTTTTATGATGAAAATGCAGTAGAGGCATTGTTACCAGCCTGTCCCTGTGATGATTTGTCTGAGCAAAGCACTTTACATTTGTTTTAGTTTCTATGTGGTACAGAGGAAAGAATTTATTATACCCTTGTTGAAACATCGAAACTTTACACAATGTTGACCTGCAGTAGTGTATCCACAGCAATTACAGTCCCCTTTTATATGTTTTTCTATAGCAAATTGTTAATGTCAGGTGAGGAAAATTAGGAGATGTTCACTGGGGAGATAGACCCTTCTGTGGTTTGGCGTGACAGCACAGCTGTCGCCAGACAACTAAGTGCAAACCAGCAGGAGAGGGGCTTAGTCTTCGTCTACATGTTGGGAGCCAGGAGTACATGTTCTGATTGGGCTGAAGTTTTGTGCTTCCACAAAAAAAAGTGCTTGCCCTCCACATAGTGTGATCATTTTCTTCATTTGTTCAAGCTGCCTGAGCTTAAACTTTAAGGGGCACACACACATGCCATTGAAATGCTATTAAAGTGTCTTAGATAACCAGAAAATCTATGGCATTTTTTTGGGCAGAAGCACAGATGGGAGGAGACAGTCATTAAGGTACATGGATTTTTAGGTCTGGCTTGACAGTGCATTCATAAGCTAAACGTATAATGATTATTAAAATTAGTTTATGATATGAAATGCTCTAGGTTTTTATTTATTTATACATATGTTTTATTTGCTGATGTCTTCTAAAGTGCTATATGGTACCGAATAAAGTTGTTTGATTGATTGATTTCCAACTCAGCATTGGGGCAGGGTTGCATCTGACAAGGAGGTCCTCAAAACCTTGTAAGGAAACATCCTTAGCTTTGATGAGAGTTGTTTTTGCTTTAAATGTGAACACTAATCTACCTCCTCTTTTTTCTACACAGTTGTGGGTAATGGTTTGTTAGCCTGGTGGAATTGCTTCATGTAGTATTGGTGCCATGTCTTCCCCCAGCCATGATTCACGTTTGAAGAGTAAGTCTGGTACTGTCTCTCTTTGTGCTGATAGAAGAAGCATCTATTAGTGGGTTATTTAAGTGAGCAAGTTTATTATTGGCGGTGGTGTGGTTTAGAGCTGCTGGATACTAAGGGCCTTATTACGTAGAACCGTGTTCGCCCCCGCCAGCAGCCCACGGCTCTGGTGGTCCAAAGTCCGCTGTATTACGAGTTGTCCACGGGGCAGGTGGCGTGGAGGCGTGTATCTTGCGGCAGTGGTGAGTACATTTTCCAAATATATCGATGCCTGCGTGTGCATTTCGACTCCATATGTGTCGGATGCACACATATTGGCGCCGGGACACTCTTGTGAGTAGCTGTGCACTGTATAACTCTCCATAACATAACATACCATTACTGGGGTTCAATCCATATGTGGGCAGTCCTGGCAATGGGCATATGGTATGAAAAAGACTCACCTGTATATCGCCACACACAGGGTCGTAATCCTTGAGGTAAAGATCCTACTGTGTAGGGGGGACCCTAGAGACAGGGATCCATGTCGGACTCTGCCAGGAAGAAGAAAGGGGTGAGTATGCACCCCAAATCCTTCGTCAGCACCACCTTGAAGGAGGTGGTCGGACCACCGCTGACCTCTCGTGGATCACGCAACTCGTAATGCGCACGGTGGTGCAGCTCCTCTGTACCACCCTATCGTGGCTGCCTTTACCCGACCGCGAACCCGGCGCCCGGCGGTCTACTGGTGGTCTTGGTGGTCCAGCAGCGCTCTTTCCTAAGCCAATCTGCCCAACTCTTAATACAACGGTCGCACCGTCGAGCTTTTCACGCTCGGACCGCCACCGCCGATAGAGCAGTCAACGGGGCTGCTAAACTCGTAATAAGGCTCCAAAGTATTGTTCATAAAGGTTGTGGGTGAGTTGTTATTGCTGATTATCTTTGTTTTTTCTAGAGTGTTGTGTAGGGGGATTGCAGCAAGTGTGGCAGCTCAGGTCGGACTGATATTCAGTTGTTACTGGTTGTCACCATCCTGCTGTAAAAGTCTGAGGTGGCATTTTGTGGGGTCTGTATATGTTGGAGGCGAGGAGACTGACTGTGATTGAGGGGATGAACAGTGTACGTGTTTTTGAAAAAGGAGTGGGTAGACCAAGGTTT
Organism: Calotriton arnoldi; assembly: GCA_963921515.1. Taxonomy (NCBI): domain Eukaryota; kingdom Metazoa; phylum Chordata; class Amphibia; order Caudata; family Salamandridae; genus Calotriton; species Calotriton arnoldi. Next base: position 2,304,601 of record CAWUFW010001107.1, on the reverse strand, counting down.
TTGCATTGTTGTGTGGCAGCAAAGGAGAGGCAAAATTAGCAAGTGGGTTGTGGTGTATCTTTTTCATCTGTTAAAGCTGCAAGGTGTATGAGTGAGAGGTAGGAGCATGAGCGTCTAGTTTTGAAGCTCTGCATTATGCAATGGATGAGAGATGGTGAGTGGGAAGTGCTGCTTATGAACTGGGTGGTTGGAATGTTTGATGCTTGGAAGGTGTAAGAAATGGAGGTGAAAGAAATTGAGTAATTTGTGTTGCCTTTTTTTGCTGAGTCATTGCATGATTTTCTGGAATGAGGCGTAGTCTGGCGGTGTCTGAAGCATTTTATCAATAAAGGTTGTTCAAGTGTAAGGGATTGCTTTGGAGGGTGTGTGGGGTGAGGATGGAATAGAGGGTTGTGCATAGGGCTGAGAGGGCCAGGAGGGGTAATAGCTGGAAGAGGAAGATCAGAGAGGAGGTGGTGGAGAGTCATGGCGAAAAGGAGTGTGGATATATGCAACAGAGTGGGGATTGATGTTGTGGATTGGGACATAGCATAGACTTTGGGTGCATGTAGGAAAGTGTGTGTCCATATGGTGGCTAGAGAGTGAGTATAGGTATGAGTGATGTAGAAAGGGGGATGGTGAATGGTGGGTGAGGGATGGTTAGAGTGACCTGGAGTGCTGGGAGAGGTACAGGGACGTTATGAGATAATGAGGCAAAAAATAGGAGGACAGAGAATTATGCAGTACGTATAACAAAAGAAGTGAAGTAAAAGAAGAAGGTAAACCAAAAAGAAGTAATAACAGTTAGAGAAAAAGGTAGTGAGAAATGAGTAGGTTGGTCACAGGGTTAAGGTAAAGGGAACAGAGGTAGAAAGAAAGGGGGCGATGAAGAAGTGTGGCAGCTAGCAAATGGTGAGGTAGTAACATAACGTGTATTTGTAAAGCGCACGTTCACCCAGAAGGGTGTCTTGGCGCTAAATAACAGATGTTTATTGTTACCCAACTCAATGGGTATTTATTTTATCGACCTCAGATGGATGAAAGGCTGAGTTGACCCGCCGGGATTTGAACCTGTGACCATGAGGTCAAACACAGGTCCCTGAAGTGGGCGCATTAGTCCACTGAACCACCAGACCCGTGCATGAGAGAGTGAGAGCAGTAGAGTAAGAAAGGATGTGGTAGAGATGTGCGTAGAGAAATAAGATACATAGGCGAGGAAGAGAGAGGGCTCATAACGAGTTAGAGAGAAGTGAGGTAAAGAGAGAGGAGATTGCGAGAGGTGAGCTAAAGGAAGATTATAAGGTTGATAAAAAGGTGAAGTAGATAAAGGAGAGATACAGACAAGGTGTGATGGAAACAGAAGTGAGGTACACTGAGAGGGATGAGGTAGAGCGAGAAAGAGATGCAGTAGAGAGAGGGGAGGGGAGGCAGAAATAGGCCCAATGACAGGTAGAGAGAGAGGTAAGGCCATGAGAGCAAGGTAAAGGGAACGGGATTCAGAAAGAGAGGTGATGTAGAGCTAGGTGAAATAGAAAGGGCTGAGACAGAGAGAATGTAGATACATAGACATGTAGAGAGAGATATAAAAAGAGGGGTGAGGTACAAGAGGTGAGTTGAAGAATGGAGAGAGACAGGAGATGGAAATATTATTTTAATTGCCACCATCTGCCTGAGAGTCCAAGGGTTAAGGTGGTAGATGCTGGAAATGGACACTAACCTTCTGTGAAGCATGCCCAGCTGTTAATTTAAAAAATAATATCCAAACTTTCACAGCCATCTATAGCCAGACACTGTGCAAGGTTTTGACTTAAGTTCCTCAATGTATGGGAAAAATTCTTCACACAGGAAGGACCGTCGCTCAGTGGTGTAGCAACGGGGGAAGGGGGTTGGTTCGCCCCAGGCGGCATGAGTTTTGGGGGCGGTGGTCCCCCCTTACATATGGCCGCGAGGGTTCGTTTGCCAGCAAACCCCCCCCCCCGCGCTCTTACAGCCACCACCGGGAGGCAAGGGCTGTGAACTCCAGGGGCGGCAAAAGGCCTACCTACGCCACTGCTGTCGCTCTACAACAAATATGCCAATTGAAAACCGCCGACCCACATTTGCTTTTCAGCAACTTTTTTACCTCTCTTAGTTTGGCTGCTGTCTGTAGACAAATGTCTCTACTCGCATATTTATTCTCTGCGAAGCTGTAAAGCCATTCAACCCCTAGTCAGGGGTAGTAAAAACTATATAAATCCAATTCAAATACAATGCAATATATACCATGCAACACACATTATGTAGTACCTTCAAAATTCAAAAAAGTGTATTTTTTTATTTTTTAACAATCAATCAATCAATTAGGGGTTCATATAGCGCACTACTCACCCGTGAGGGTCTCAAGGCGCTGTCAAAGCGTCAAAGCGTCAAAGCGTTTCACCTTAGTAAATCAGATTCTTCTTTCACTGCATTCAGTGGCTTTTATTAAAAATGCTAGTTTTTAAACATGGGCTTTTTGGAAACATTCAGGTACTCCCCCTTACAACAATGCTATTAGTGAACTAAGAGGCACTTCAGTTTTCATGTACACCCAATACCTGGCCTAAATTCCTAATATAGATAGAGCATCGTATTATACATCAAATACAATGGGTTTTTGTGCAGCTCAATCACTAAACTCACATATTTGAAGGTGCTCTCATATGTGATAACGAAGTAAAAAATGGCTCAGTGAAATAAAATATTTGCCTAACATCACACAATATTGGTCAAGAAGGAAAGCTGAGACCACCCCATGTTTTCTGGTTTCTCATTCTGTTTCGTGAGTAAGCAGCTGCAATCATTCACAGGTTGGGAATGAAATATGTAAACCGCTAACTTTCGGCCTTTCTTTGATTTTCCTCAGATTGTGCATTTGAGCATTTTAATGCATTTTCTGTAGAGATTTAGGTTTACTTAATACACATTTTATTCAGATTGTGTAAACTCAGCTGTTTATCCATCCCTGGTCGATCAACTGATTACCTTTAAGTTGGATGGTAACACTCACTGTTAAAACTGCAAAGGCACACCTCACAATGTGTACTGTATGCTGGATATTGTCATCATTCGAGATAATGCATTTATTCATGTGTATTGTGCAACTCTTTTTCTTGTTTTTAATGTCTGGTTGGTTTACTTGCCAATCACTCTCCAAGAGAGCATTTCGGCAGATTGTCCCCCGCTGCTCTCTCCCTCCTCCCTTGGTAGTTAAAAGACATTGCCATTTACAATGCCAATAGCTCTAACTTAAAAACATGCTAGATCTATTACATTTCCAATGCTTGTTTCTTAGTGTCTGCAGAGTTTGAACATTGTTCTCCATCCTGGTTTCGAGAATTTGAGATTATACATTGCTACTTAATATAGTCTCTCTGCAGAGAGATAGACTAGCTGTGGCTGAAGGAATCAGCAGACACGTGAAAGAGAAGACACCATTTTGGGCAGTAAACACCTGCAGAATAAATCAACTATAAAACACACATAGGACAAAATGAATGGAGAAAGCATGCTTTGACAAGTAAACATGCTTTATTAACTCTACCAGTGGGACTCAAAGGTTAGTGCACTAGTGCAGTAAAATATTCACAAGCTTACCACAACACCCCAAATACTTGGTGTTCTTTGCAGGAGTGCACTCCTTTTTCCACCGTTTAGGCACCTAGTGATCACAGTTGCCCCCTGTAGGTGGTATTGTGTGATGTAGGTATGAGGTGAATCCAAGATGGTTTGTGAAGTTAGGGACAGCTCTAAAGGTGGAGAGGGGCAACCTGTTTCCCAGCACAGAAGGAGTGGACAGGTTAATCCAGGGTGGCTGATATGTTGCAGATGGTGGGCCATAAAAGCTCCAAGGAAATCGTGAGGATGGTACAAGGGGCCTGAAAGACCAGATTTGAGTCAGAACCAAAGTGTACCCTTCTATAGCGCTCATTATAAGTAGAGTGGGAAATGGACTAGTACTTCCTGACAACCGTTGCCTCTAGAAGGTTTACTGGAAATTCCAATCTATTATGAGAAGGGCCTTGAGGGTCCACTAAGAATTGAGGAATTACCGCAATATTCAGCAATTCAATGTTTGAGTCCAATGATTATTCCTCATTTAGATCCAGACTTTCACCCTGATATTTCAGCAGATTTCAGTAGCCAAAATATCTTGGTAAAGCATAAAGATCCCTGCTGTTTCTATGGATCTCATTATTCTGATGGAGCTGGTAACTGGCCCCATCAGAATTACCTGGCCTCTCTTACTGAGGGCCTCAGTGCTAGGATTACAAACAGAAAAATCTGACGTTTTCAGGAGATCTCGTTCTCTGAGCAAGTTTCTTCATCACTGATTGGTAAATCACAGCTGGGGGACTTCTCTCATCAAGGCTATTGGAGAATGATATTATTATCGCTCAGAAGTATTGCATACTGTGGAGATGCAGGTGGACCCACTGTCAGACATTGCCTTCTACAAACCATAGCATCAGCTTGGCAGCGGGTTCCTCAATAGATGTTAGATGGCATCTAGACTGAAGCAAGGCCCCAAACCTTAGGAATGTAGCAATAAAATTATACTTCATCTGGAATTAATTACCACATGATCAAGTTGCATGCAGCCTTTCATGTAGCCAATTATTCCAGATTAGCACAAGGTTACCTCACCATGTCTAGGTCAATCAGTAGGGTAGACTCTTGCACCCAATAAATATATATATTTATTAATATCCTTGACTTGATGAACATCTCATATATATCTGTTCCTGTTCTTTTAATCCCAATGATGTGATTTTGATGTCTTGCACATACTCTACTGAATGCTTACTCCACATGAATGTAAAATCATTCAAAACAAAGCTGGTGGTTATGAAACCAAAATATTATTCGAAAAGAGGTCTCAGGATAGTGAATGACAAGTTAGTCGTGGTCCCATATTTTGATTACATAGGCATTACATTCTTAGCTTTTTGCATGCTGGTCCTCCAGATGGAAGAATTTACTTTATTTACTACCACACTTCTGGATGTGTGGATATTATTATTTATTATTAGTATTTATTAGGCGCAAAACGAATCATCCCCAAGGGGATCTCTCGGCGCCACAATATCAGACAGAACAGAGAGGAGACAACTAATTAGTGACTGAACAACCAGGTTTTAAGAAGTTTTTTAAACTGCCCGAAGTATGGGCAAGCACGAATGTCGTCTGGCAGTTTGTTCCAATGGGAGGGAGCAAGATGCGAGAATGAGCGGCCACCCATTCTGATTTTATTAATCCTCATAGATTGGATACCTCCTAAGATCCACTCATCAGTTTGGGTGACATTCATCTTCTAATGAAGCAACAGTTTATTAGATGTCTGATGCAGATGCTTCCTATTAGGTTTAGTTTTAATAATATAGGGATAGTCACAGTGGCAGCTGGTATGGTACGGGGGTGGCGAAGCGGGGGGAGGGTAGGTGTTAGGGGGGGTGAAAGGTTTAAAAAGAATTCACTTACCTGCACCACGTCTCTCCTCTGTCCCTCCCACGTCGTCCCTCCACTCTGAGCGGAAGAAGGAAGCACCCAGGCTTCCCGGAGAAAATCACAATGCTGCAATGCAGAGTTGTGATTGGTCTGAGTGCCATGGTTCAGCGCTCAGATGGGGAATGGGAGCCTTGGCATGTTCTCCACCCAGGATGTAATGCAGCCTGGGTGGAGAACATGTAAAGTGCGCATGACGGTTTGGCCAGGCCAAGATGGTCGGCCAAACCCTCATGCGCACGTTATAGTGCAGCAATCACTCCTCCTCCCTCCTCCCAGGAGCTCGGCCACACACCGCCTGACAGATACTAAAAATAAAATAATAGTAACTTATGTTATTACCATTTTATTTTTTCTTTTACACTGCTCCGCGAGCAGTGGGACGATACTCCTCTGCATTAACGGAGGAGCCGCCACTGGATAGTCAGTGGAGGATAATGCATCATTTTGCCTCCTTTCCCCATTTAGTTTGACTGGCTAACTGAAGTATTTGGACCTCTAGACAGTGAGACACTACTAACCTCCCCCTGCATTTGTTCTCTGCATTTGTATTTATATTCCGCGAACCTAACTAGTAAGCAATGGAGCGATGTGCATTACATGGTTGGGTTGGGAGATGATCTTTTACATCATGTACATCAAGTGAGGATTCGACAAATACATTTCACATTTTAAGGCACAGGGGTATTCATTGACTTGGCTAGGATCAAACAATGTTGAGCCAAGGGCCTGCCGAGGCTGGGATTCAAATCTGGGTTCCCAGGTTCCAAAGCAGGTAGCTCTAGCCACTAGGCCACATCCCCTGTTAACCTGCCCATAAAAATGGCAAATAATTGGCAAACACAAATTGGCATATTTGACATTTAGATAGATCTTGCCAAGTCATGTGTTAATATCATGTTGTTTGCCTAACCCATCAATACATCTTATGCTATTTCTAATCAATACCTTAATACCATACAGGACATAGTGTATGTCAGATGTGATTCAATTGGTTTCAGTTGTTGAGGTGATGTAAATGAACATTGACTCAAGCAGCTAGTGACCGCACCTACCCACACAGCCGGACACATGCTTGCCTCCGTTTTCTCCACCAGCTGGAACATCACCTACAGCCACACCACTGAGCTCCTCTGGACCGACCACCACTGCATACATATCGACTTCGCCACGCCCACCGTACACCACGGCCCTCATCGCCCCCCCCACCCCCTCGTCGTAGCTGGAACAAGGCTACCGCAGAATGTCTCGTAGACCTCATCGGCACGACCACCCCGCCAACACCAACAGACGCCAACACCACAGCTCGCAACCTTCAACAATGGATCTCCAACTGCACCGACACTCTGGCACTGCTCAAGAAGACACCAGGCAAGTAACACTCCAAGAAAGCCAGCTGTTCACTCCTGCCCTCCATGAGTCCAGATGCGCCTGCTGATGACTCGAGAAGAGATGAAGGAACAACAAAACCCCGGAAACCAATGCAACCTTAGAATCCTCTGTCAATGCACACCACTTTCTCCTCAAAACCACAAAGAAAACGGCCTTCCAAATCAGAATAAACACCAACACACACAACAGCAAAGAATTATTCGGCATTGTCAAGGAGTTCACGAGGACCAACAGCGAGACCACAGACGTCCCACCCTCCCAAGAGCTCTGCAACAAAGTCGGCACCTTCTTCCACCAGAAGATCAGGCAGATCTACGACGGCTTCGACACCCAAGACCCCACCACTACGCCCACCACCACCGCACGCAACCACACCGCACCCCGACAGATCGTACTCAACTGGACTCCACTCACCACAGACGACACTCTCAAGACCATGAAGAGCATGCACTCAGGAGCCCCATCGGATCATTGCCCGTACCACATCTTCCACAGAGCAGCCGCCTCCATCGCCCCCCAGCTTCGCTGCACCATCAACTGCTCCATCGAAACCGCCACCTACCCAGAAGACTGGAAACATGCCGAGATCAACCCTTGCTGAAGAACCCGTCAGCCGACCCAACAGACCTCAAGAACTTCAGACCCATCTCCCTCCTCCCCTTCCCAGCCAAGATCATCGAGAAGGACTTCAATGCCCAACACTCCGAGTTCATCGAAGAGAACCCCGTCCTGGACACCTCCCAATCGGGCTTCCGTTTCAACCACAGCACCAAGGCCACTCTCCTCGCTGCCACCAACGACATCTGCTCCCTCCTCGACCAGGTAGAAACCGCAGCCCTCATCCTACTGGACCTCTTGGCCGCCTTCGACAAAGTCTCCCACAGCACCTTAATCACGAGACTCCACGACGCCGGCATCCGCGACAAGGCACTGGACTGGATCCACTCCTTCCTGACTGGCCGAACACAGCAAGTCAGACTACCCCTGTTCCTCTCAGAACCTACAGAGATCAGCTGCACAGTGTCACAGGGCTCCGCCTTGAGCAAATCCCTCGTCAACATCTACATTGCTCCCCTCCCAGCCATCGTCAGAAGCCACGGACTCAACATCATCTCCTATGCCGACGACACCCAGCTGATCATCTCCCTTACCAATGAACCCATAACCGCCAGAATCAACTTTCAACTTTGGTACCTGGATGCAAGACAGCTGCCTCAAGCTCAACTTGGACAAAACCGAAGTGCTCATCCTGGGACCCACCCCCTCAGCCTGGGACGACTCCTGGTGGCCCCCTGCACTAGGAAACGCTCCCTTTCCAATGGACCATGCACGCAACCTTGGCATCATACTGGACCCTCTCAATGAACCACCAAATCAACGCAGTATCCTCATCCTGCTTCCACACGCTCCGCCTGCTTCGAAAGACTTTCAGATGGCTCCCCACAGAATCCAGAAAGACGGTCACCCACGCACTCATCACCAGTAGACTGGACTACGACAATGCACTGTATGCCGGCTTCACCCAGAAACAGCTCAGGAAACAAAACTCTGCAGCCAGACTGGTCCTCGACATACCCGCTGCAGCCACATGACTCAACACCTCCAACAACTCCACTGGCTCCCTATCAAGAAGACAATCACCCTCAAGCTCCTCACACATGCCTACAAAGCTCTTCACGATGCAGGACTAGAATATCTGAACCACTGCCTCGCCTTCCACACACCCGCCGGACAACTCCGCTCTGCCCAACTCACCCTGGCCTCCGCTGCCAAGACCTGGAACACCCTGCCCCTCCACCTCAAGCAATCCGTATTGTTGACACAGTTCAGGAAGGACCTCAAGACCTGGCTTTTCGACTGAACCTGCAAAAAGAACAATTGATGGACAGAATGCAGAACAATGTCATACATTCACCCCAGTACAGAGATCTGGGCCTAAATCCATCGTTTTTTTGCTCACCATGCCATTCCAGTTTGGACCCAGCCATATGCAAATCAGTCTTGACCCTGCGCCCAATGGGAACAGTCCAGCCCGAACTGCCAGGCCAGGTCCTCCCTGGACTGGAAACAAGCATCCTAGGACCGGTTTCGGGCTTTCAGCCCTCATCAGCCAGGATAGCTTGACTCCAGTGGCATGGAGAACACGGGAGCCACGTCTGGGCATACCCGTCCCACTCGGGGTGACAAATGCAAAAAGAACAATTGATGGACAGAATGCAGAACAATGTCATATATTCACACCAGTACAGAGATCTGGGCCTAAATCCATCGTTTTTGCTCACCATGCCATTCCAGTTTGGACCCAGCCATATGCAAATCAGTCTTGACCCTGCGCCCAATGGGAACAGTCCAGCCCGAACTAACAGGCCAGGTCCTCCCTGGACTGGAAACAAGCATCCTAGGACCGGTTTCGGGCTTTCAGCCCTCATCAGCCAGGATAGCTTGACTCCAGTGGCATGGAGAACACGGGACCCACGTCTGGGCATACCCGTCCCACTCGGAGTGACAAATGCAAAAAGAACAATTGATGGACAGAATGCAGAACAATGTCATACATTCACCCCAGTACAGAGATCTGGGCCTAAATCCATCGTTTTTGCTCACCATGCCATTCCAGTTTGGACCCAGCCATATGCAAATCAGTCTTGACCCTGCGCCCAATGGGAACAGTCCAGCCCGAACTGCCAGGCCAGGTCCTCCCTGGACTGGAAACAAGCATCCTAGGACCGGTTTCGGGCTTCAGCCCTCATCAGCCAGGATAGCTTGACTCCAGTGGCATGGAGAACACGGGACCCACGTCTGGGCATACCCGTCCCACTCGGGGTGACAAATGCAAAAGAACAATTGATGGACAGAATGCAGAACAATGTCATACATTCACCCCAGTACAGAGATCTGGGCCTAAATCCATCGTTTTTTTGCTCGCCATTCCAGTTTGGACCCAGCCATATGCAAATCAGTCTTGACCCTGCGCCCAATGGGAACAGTCCAGCCCGAACTGCCAGGCCAGGTCCTCCCTGGACTGGAAACAAGCATCCTAGGACCGGTTTCGGGCTTTCAGCCCTCATCAGCCAGGATAGCTTGACTCCAGTGGCATGGAGAACACGGGACCCACGTCTGGGCATACCCGTCCCACTCGGGGTGACAAATGCAAAAAGAACAATTGATGGACAGAATGCAGAACAATGTCATACATTCACCCCAGTACAGAGATCTGGGCCTAAATCCATCGTTTTTGCTCACCATGCCATTCCAGTTTGGACCCAGCCATATGCAAATCAGTCTTGACCCTGCGCCCAATGGGAACAGTCCAGCCCGAACTGCCAGGCCAGGTCCTCCCTGGACTGGAAACAAGCATCCTAGGACCGGTTTCGGGCTTTCAGCCCTCATCAGCCAGGATAGCTTGACTCCAGTGGCATGGAGAACACGGGACCCACGTCTGGGCATACCCGTCCCACTCGGGGTGACAAATGCAAAAGAACAATTGATGGACAGAATGCAGAACAATGTCATACATTCACCCCAGTACAGAGATCTGGGCCTAAATCCATCGTTTTTGCTCACCATGCCATTCTAGTTTGGACCCAGCCATATGCAAATCAGTCTTGACCCTGCGCCCAATGGGAACAGTCCAGCCCGAACTGCCAGGCCAGGTCCTCCCTGGACTGGAAACAAGCATCCTAGGACCGGTTTCGGGCTTTCAGACCTCATCAGCCAGGATAGCTTGACTCCAGTGGCATGGAGAACACGGGACCCACGTCTGGGCATACCCGTCCCACTCGGGGTGACAAATGCAAAAAGAACAATTGATGGACAGAATGCAGAACAATGTCATACATTCACCCCAGTACAGAGATCTGGGCCTAAATCCATCGTTTTTTGCTCACCATGCCATTCCAGTTTGGACCCAGCCATATGCAAATCAGTCTTGACCCTGCGCCCAATGGGAACAGTCCAGCCCGAACTGCCAGGCCAGGTCCTCCCTGGACTGGAAACAAGCATCCTAGGACCGGTTTCGGGCTTTCAGCCCTCATCAGCCAGGATAGCTTGACTCCAGTGGCATGGAGAACACGGGACCCACGTCTGGGCATACCCGTCCCACTCGGGGTGACAAATGCAAAAGAACAATTGATGGACAGAATGCAGAACAATGTCATACATTCACCCCAGTACAGAGATCTGGGCCTAAATCCATCGTTTTTTGCTCACCATGCCATTCCAGTTTGGACCCAGCCATATGCAAATCAGTCTTGACCCTGCGCCCAATGGGAACAGTCCAGCCCGAACTGCCAGGCCAGGTCCTCCCTGGACTGGAAACAAGCATCCTAGGACCTGGGGGTGAATGTTTGCCAATGTGCAACATTCCGTCCATCATCTTGTGTGTTTTGCATTTCGCCCTAAGTGGGAAGGGTATGCCCAGACGTGGGTCCCGTGCTCACTACGCCACTGGAGTCAAGCGATCCTGGCTGATGAGGGCTGAAAGCCCGAAACCGGTCCCAGGATGCTTGATTCCGGTCCAGGGAAGACATGGCTTGGCAGTTCGGTCTGGACTGTTCCCATGAGGCACAGGGTCAAGACTGATTTGCATATGGCTATGTCTGAACTGGGGTGGCGTGGTGAAGCAAAATAACGATGGATTAAACCCAGATCTGTGACTGGGGGTGAATGTTTGCCAATGTGCAACATTCCGTCCATCATCTTGTGTGTTTTGCATTTCGCCCTAAGTGGGAAGGGTATGCCCAGACGTGGGTCCCGTGCTCACTACGCCACTGGAGTCAAGCTATCCTGGCTGATGAGGGCTGAAAGCCCGAAACCGGTCCTAGGATGCTTGATTCCGGTCCAGGGAAGACATGGCTTGGCAGTTTGGTCTGGACTGTTCCCATGAGGCACAGGGTCAAGACTGATTTGCATATGGCTATGTCTGAACTGGGGTGGCGTGGTGAAGCAAAATAACGATGGATTAAACCCAGATCTGTGACTGGGGGTGAATGTTTGCCAATGTGCAACATTCCGTCCATCACCTTGTGTGTTTTGCATTTCGCCCTAAGTGGGAAGGGTATGCCCAGACGTGGGTCCCGTGCTCACTACGCCACTGGAGTCAAGCTATCCTGGCTGATGAGGGCTGAAAGCCCGAAACCGGTCCTAGGATGCTTGATTCCGGTCCACGGAAGACATGGCTTGGCAGTTCGGTCTGGACTGTTCCCATGAGGCACAGGGTCAAGACTGATTTGCATATGGCTATGTCTGAACTGGGGTGGCGTGGTGAAGCAAAATAACGATGGATTAAACCCAGATCTGTGACTGGGGGTGAATGTTTGCCAATGTGCAACATTCCGTCCATCATCTTGTGTGTTTTGCATTTCGCCCTAAGTGGGAAGGGTATGCCCAGACGTAGGTCCCGTGCTCACTACGCCACTGGAGTCAAGCTATCCTGGCTGATGAGGGCTGAAAGCCCGAAACCGGTCCTAGGATGCTTGATTCCGGTCCAGGGAAGACATGGCTTGGCAGTTCGGTCTGGACTGTTTCCATGAGGCACAGGGTCAAGACTGATTTGCATATGGCTATGTCTGAACTGGGGTGGCGTGGTGAAGCAAAATAACGATGGATTAAACCCAGATCTGTGACTGGGGGTGAATGTTTGCCAATGTGCAACATTCCGTCCATCATCTTGTGTGTTTTGCATTTCGCCCTAAGTGGGAAGGGTATGCCCAGACGTAGGTCCCGTGCTCACTACGCCACTGGAGTCAAGCTATCCTGGCTGATGAGGGCTGAAAGCCCGAAACCGGTCCTAGGATGCTTGATTCCGGTCCAGGGAAGACATGGCTTGGCAGTTCGGTCTGGACTGTTCCCATGAGGCACAGGGTCAAGACTGATTTGCATATGGCTATGTCTGAACTGGGGTGGCGTGGTGAAGCAAAATAACGATGGATTAAACCCAGATCTGTGACTGGGGGTGAATGTTTGCCAATGTGCAACATTCCGTCCATCATCTTGTGTGTTTTGCATTTCGCCCTAAGTGGGAATGGTATGCCCAGACGTGGGTCCCCTGCTCACTACGCCACTGGAGTCAAGCTATCCTGGCTGATGAGGGCTGAACGCCCGAAACCGGTCCTAGGATGCTTGATTCCGGTCCAGGGAAGACATGGCTTGGCAGTTCGGTCTGGACTGTTCCCATGAGGCACAGGGTCAAGACTGATTTGCATATGGCTATGTCTGAACTGGGGTGGCGTGGTGAAGCAAAATAACAATGGATTAAACCCAGATCTGTGACTGGGGGTGAATGTTTGCCAATGTGCAACATTCCGTCCATCATCTTGTGTGTTTTGCATTTCGCCCTAAGTGGGAAGGGTATGCCCAGACGTGGGTCCCGTGCTCACTACGCCACTGGAGTCAAGCGATCCTGGCTGATGAGGGCTGAAAGCCCGAAACCGGTCCTAGGATGCTTGATTCCGGTCCAGGGAAGACATGGCTTGGCAGTTCGGTCTGGACTGTTCCCATGAGGCACAGGGTCAAGACTGATTTGCATATGGCTATGTCTGAACTGGGGTGGTGTGGTGAAGCAAAATAACGATGGATTAAACCCAGATCTGTGACTGGGGGTGAATGTTTGCCAATGTGCAACATTCCGTCCATCATCTTGTGTGTTTTGCATTTCGCCCTAAGTGGGAAGGGTATGCCCAGACGTGGGTCCCGTGCTCACTACGCCACTGGAGTCAAGCTATCCTGGCTGATGAGGGCTGAAAGCCCGAAACCGGTCCTAGGATGCTTGATTCCGGTCCAGGGAAGACATGGCTTGGCAGTTTGGTCTGGACTGTTCCCATGAGGCACAGGGTCAAGACTGATTTGCATATGGCTATGTCTGAACTGGGGTGGCGTGGTGAAGCAAAATAACGATGGATTAAACCCAGATCTGTGACTGGGGGTGAATGTTTGCCAATGTGCAACATTCCGTCCATCATCTTGTGTGTTTTGCATTTCGCCCTAAGTGGGAAGGGTATGCCCAGACGTGGGTCCCGTGCTCACTACGCCACTGGAGTCAAGCTATCCTGGCTGATGAGGGCTGAAAGCCCGAAACCGGTCCTAGGATGCTTGATTCCGGTCCAGGGAAGACATGGCTTGGCAGTTCGGTCTGGACTGTTCCCATGAGGCACAGGGTCAAGACTGATTTGCATATGGCTATGTCTGAACTGGGGTGGTGTGGTGAAGCAAAATAACGATGGATTAAACCCAGATCTGTGACTGGGGGTGAATGTTTGCCAATGTGCAACATTCAGTCCATCATCTTGTGTGTTTTGCATTTCGCCCTAAGTGGGAAGGGTATGCCCAGACGTGGGTCCCGTGCTCACTACGCCACTGGAGTCAAGCTATCCTGGCTGATGAGGGCTGAAAGTCCGAAACCGGTCCTAGGATGCTTGATTCCGGTCCAGGGAAGACATGGCTTGGCAGTTCGGTCTGGACTGTTCCCATGAGGCACAGGGTCAAGACTGATTTGCATATGGCTATGTCTGAACTGGGGTGGCGTGGTGAAGCAAAATAACGATGGATTAAACCCAGATCTGTGACTGGGGGTGAATGTTTGCCAATGTGCAACATTCCGTCCATCATCTTGTGTGTTTTGCATTTCGCCCTAAGTGGGAAGGGTATGCCCAGACGTGGGTCCCGTGCTCACTACGCCACTGGAGTCAAGCTATCCTGGCTGATGAGGGCTGAAAGCCCGAAACAGGTCCTAGGATGCTTGATTCCGGTCCAGGGAAGACATGGCTTGGCAGTTCGGTCTGGACTGTTCCCATGAGGCACAGGGTCAAGACTGATTTGCATATGGCTATGTCTGAACTGGGGTGGCGTGGTGAAGCAAAATAACGATGGATTAAACCCAGATCTGTGACTGGGGGTGAATGTTTGCCAATGTGCAACATTCCGTCCATCATCTTGTGTGTTTTGCATTTCGCCCTAAGTGGGAAGGGTATGCCCAGACGTGGGTCCCGTGCTCACTACGCCACTGGAGTCAAGCTATCCTGGCTGATGAGGGCTGAAAGCCCGAAACCGGTCCTAGGATGCTTGATTCCGGTCCAGGGAAGACATGGCTTGGCAGTTCGGTCTGGACTGTTCCCATGAGGCACAGGGTCAAGACTGATTTGCATATGGCTATGTCTGAACTGGGGTGGCGTGGTGAAGCAAAATAACGATGGATTAAACCCAGATCTATGACTGGGGGTGAATGTTTGCCAATGTGCAACATTCCGTCCATCATCTTGTGTGTTTTGCATTTCGCCCTAAGTGGGAAGGGTATGCCCAGACGTGGGTCCCGTGCTCACTACGCCACTGGAGTCAAGCTATCCTGGCTGATGAGGGCTGAATGCCCGAAACCGGTCCTAGGATGCTTGATTCCGGTCCAGGGAAGACATGGCTTGGCAGTTCGGGCTGGACTGTTCCCATGAGGCACAGGGTCAAGACTGATTTGCATATGGCTATGTCTGAACTGGGGTGGCGTGGTGAAGCAAAATAACGATGGATTAAACCCAGATCTGTGACTGGGGGTGAATGTTTGCCAATGTGCAACATTCCGTCCATCATCTTGTGTGTTTTGCATTTTGCCCTAAGTGGGAAGGGTATGCCCAGACGTGGGTCCCGTGCTCACTACGCCACTGGAGTCAAGCTATCCTGGCTGATGAGGGCTGAAAGCCCGAAACCGGTCCTAGGATGCTTGATTCCGTTCCAGGGAAGACATGGCTTGGCAGTTCGGTCTGGACTGTTCCCATGAGGCACAGGGTCAAGACTGATTTGCATATGGCTATGTCTGAACTGGTGTGGCGTGGTGAAGCAAAATAACGATGGATTAAACCCAGATCTGTGACTGAGGGTGAATGTTTGCCAATGTGCAACATTCCGTCCATCATCTTGTGTGTTTTGCATTTCGCCCTAAGTGGGAAGGGTATGCCCAGACCTGGGTCCCGTGCTCACTACGCCACTGGAGTCAAGCTATCCTGGCTGATCAGGGCTGAAAGCCCGAAACCGGTCCTAGGATGCTTGATTCCGGTCCAGGGAAGACATGGCTTGGCAGTTCGGTCTGGACTGTTCCCATGAGGCACAGGGTCAAGACTGATTTGCATATGGCTATGTCTGAACTGGGAGTGGCGTGGTGAAGCAAAATAACGATGGATTAAACCCAGATCTGTGACTGGGGGTGAATGTTTGCAAATGTGCAACATTCTCTCCATCATCTTGTGTGTTTTGCATTTCGCCCTAAGTGGGAAGGGTATGCCCAGACGTGGGTCCCGTGCTCACTACGCCACTGGAGTCAAGCTATCCTGGCTGATGAGGGCTGAAAGCCCGAAACCGGTCCTAGGATGCTTGATTCCGGTCCAGGGAAGACATGGCTTGGCAGTTCGGTCTGGACTGTTCCCATGAGGCACAGGGTCAAGACTGATTTGCATATGGCTATGTCTGAACTGGGGTGGCGTGGTGAAGCAAAATAACGATGGATTAAACCCAGATCTGTGACTGGGGGTGAATGTTTGCCAATGTGCAACATTCCGTCCATCATCTTGTGTGTTTTGCATTTCGCCCTAAGTGGGAAGGGTATGCCCAGACGTGGGTCCCGTGCTCACTACGCCACTGGAGTCAAGCTATCCTGGCTGATGAGGGCTGAAAGCCCGAAGCCGGTCCTAGGATGCTTGATTCCGGTCTAGGGAAGACATGGCTTGGCAGTTCGGTCTGGACTGTTCCCATGAGGCACAGGGTCAAGACTGATTTGCATATGGCTATGTCTGAACTGGGGTGGCGTGGTGAAGCAAAATAACGATGGATTAAACCCAGATCTGTGACTGGGGGTGAATGTTTGCCAATGTGCAACATTCCGTCCATCATCTTGTGTGTTTTGCATTTCGCCCTAAGTGGGAAGGGTATGCCCAGACGTGGGTCCCGTGCTCACTACGCCACTGGAGTCAAGCTATCCTGGCTGATGAGGGCTGAAAGCCCGAAACCGGTCCTAGGATGCTTGATTCCGGTCCAGGGAAGACATGGCTTGGCAGTTCGGTCTGGACTGTTCCCATGAGGCACAGGGTCAAGACTGATTTGCATATGGCTATGTCTGAACTGGGGTGGCGTGGTGAAGCAAAATAACGATGGATTAAACCCAGATCTGTGACTGGGGGTGAATGTTTGCCAATGTGCAACATTCCGTCCATCATCTTGTGTGTTTTGCATTTCGCCCTAAGTGGGAAGGGTATGCCCAGACGTGGGTCCCGTGCTCACTACGCCACAGGAGTCAAGCTTTCCTGGCTGATGAGGGCTGAAAGCCCGAAACCGGTCCTAGGATGCTTGATTCCGGTCCAGGGAAGACATGGCTTGGCAGTTCGGTCTGGACTGTTCCCATGAGGCACAGGGTCAAGACTGATTTGCATATGGCTATGTCTGAACTGGGGTGGCGTGGTGAAGCAAAATAACGATGGATTAAACCCAGATCTGTGACTGGGGGTGAATGTTTGCCAATGTGCAACATTCCGTGCATCATCTTGTGTGTTTTGCATTTCGCCCTAAGTGGGAAGGGTATGCCCAGACGTGGGTCCCGTGCTCACTACGCCACTGGAGTCAAGCTATCCTGGCTGATGAGGGCTGAAAGCCCAAAACCGGTCCTAGGATGCTTGATTCCGGTCCAGGGAAGACATGGCTTGGCAGTTCGGTCTGGACTGTTCCCATGAGGCACAGGGTCAAGACTGATTTGCATATGGCTATGTCTGAACTGGGGTGGCGTGGTGAAGCAAAATAACGATGGATTAAACCCAGATCTGTGACTGGGGGTGAATGTTTGCCAATGTGCAACATTCCGTCCATCATCTTGTGTGTTTTGCATTTCGCCCTAAGTGGGAAGGGTATGCCCAGACGTGGGTCCCGTGCTCACTACGCCACTGGAGTCAAGCTATCCTGGCTGATGAGGGCTGAAAGCCCGAAACCGGTCCTAGGATGCTTGATTCCGGTCCAGGGAAGACATGGCTTGGCAGTTCGGTCTGGACTGTTCCCATGAGGCACAGTTTCAAGACTGATTTGCATATGGCTATGTCTGAACTGGGGTGGCGTGGTGAAGCAAAATAACGATGGATTAAACCCAGATCTGTGACTGGGGGTGAATGTTTGCCAATGTGCAACATTCCGTCCATCATCTTGTGTGTTTTGCTTTTCGACTGAACCTCCACACCCAGATGGATCAGCAGTCCTCCCCCCATCAGTGCCTTGAGACCTTGAGGCAGGTGAGTAGCCGCGCTCTACAAACCCCTGATTGATTGAATGATTGAGTTCACAATTCTGTTGACTGTCTATTTCTAGAAATAACAACTACAAAGGAGTTTGTGATCCTAATGGAAGATTCCTTGTGAAAATATCAAAGTGTAAAATATGAGTTCATATCCTGACAGTAGACTCCTTGTGAAAACTAGCAAAGTGCAAAATAAAAGTTCATATACTGATGGTAGACTCATGTGACAACTAACAAAGTACAAAAAACAGGCCCGTGGTTCTAATGGACGAATCCTGACAAGATAAATAAGTGAAAGTCTATATCATTACACAAGTGGGATGCAAGGTATACAGCTCTGAATGCAAGAGGTTTCTGTAAACTCTGAAGAACGGGTTAAGAGAACTCCAACTTATACAAAGGAATTACCGTCCCTATTCATCTCTTGCATATGCTCTAGTATATATATTTAGTATATGCACTATACTCTTACACTTTAATAATGGCTATGCTGTTTCTCCGCTGGGAACTGAGTGGGGAATTAAGTTGCTTTTAGAATGTTATTATGTGCCTAATCTTTGAAAGTAATTGGAAAGGATTTCTTTTCACCTTTTGTAGTTTGCATTTTTTAAAGAAGTGGTTTGTAAAGATAGGCTGGTAGAAGTAGTATTCTCTCACCAGTTGTTTAGTCCAGGAAAATTGGAGCTTGTCAATGGGTATTTAATGAGGCCTGCAGTGTATCCATGCAATGGGTGCTCTGGCGGCATGCCTAAGGCATTCTAAAGGTGAATCCATCTATATAGTCCACACCCTGGCCGCACCCAGCAGCCAGTGAAGCTACTGGCATTCACATCCGTCTGGTAAGTTGTGCTCTGTCCGTACTCTCTCAATGTTATTTAATTTCTACTCCTCATTCCAGGTTTCAGACAATGAGGTACTAATTGTTCTAAAGGACTGTTATATATATGTATACATATCTGCCAAGGTTTCAGACTGTTTATGTGTGACATTTTGATAGTTTCAGTGCACTTATGAGTGACATTCTATGACTAAATGTGTGACAGAGAGGCACTTTCTCGCGAGCAAAATTGTGTAAAGTCCCTGTAAACAGACAAATGTCGGAAAGTACTCCTATTTGAGCAACGAGAAACTCTAAGGAACTCTGCAGCAGGTGCTTTTAAACGTATTAGTTATAAACACACAGCACCCTCCCCCACTCACCTCAGTGCCAGGTGTGGCTTAACCACAAGTAACAAAAGGATCTCTGTGACAAAAGCAGTAAACCACTGAACTATCCTTATAAAATAGTTATGTGATATGCTGGTACACGTTCTTTGCAGCACCCTCTACGCTACTTTATGGTGAGAGTCTACACTGCCAGTAGATAAAATTCCAACCTCTCTCCAGCAGGAACATTAATACACAGGGTTATCTTTGACTCACCAAAGTCTCACAGTGCTGGGAAAATAAAGCCTGCTGCTTTGGACTGCCACTGTCGCTGTAGCTGAATTGTATTGGCGTCACACTCACTGGATGCAGGCCGCTTCTAAGTCTGTGATGCTGTAATGTGGAGCCTGGAGTCAGTTGCTAGTTCGGAGTGCAGGCTGGCACAGTGACAGGGATGATGCTTCTCTCTGCATACTATACAGTACAGTACTCGTTGCATCTGCTGTAAATTGAAGTCAGGGTGAGAGCTCATGGCATGGCACCGCTGTCTTGAGAGCCATGCCGTGCGCCTGTTAAAGGCACCCAGCGCCTGCTCTCATCGTGACAGGACACAACCCTCGACCCCTATACAGAGGGCAGTACATGTCTCAGAGTTTAGGAAGGACACGTCTAGTCCTATAATTTAACTTTGGCGGGCGGCAGCTGCAATTCCTGAGGATCTGGGCCGGCAGGAATTGCCATTACTGTGGTCAGGGTTCATGCAATCAATCAGCTTGCGGCCGCAGAGTGACCCACCTGTATTCCTCAGGCTGTGCAGCTTCCCTCTTATATGCCTCCTGGCGCTCAACATTAGCAGTAGGGCCAGTAGCGGTCGGTGGTGGGAGTGCCGCCGGGCGGTGACGTGGGGCGGGGGAGGGGCAGGGTGGGGGGTAGTAAACTACGGATTACAGGCGATTACAGGTAAGTACACATATAAATAAATAAAACAAATTTCGTTTCTCGCACTGCATCGCCAATTGTGATGCAGCGCGAGAAACGAAATTCGTTTTATTTATTTATATGTGTACTTACCTGTAATCGCCCGTAATCCGTAGTTTACTGCCCCCCACCCTGCCCCTCCCCCGCCTCACGTCAGCGCCCGGCGGCACTCCCACCACCGACCCCTACTGAGTAGGGCCCCACTCACCCCAATCTCTTCGCAAAATATATGCCACCGTTTGGGGCGTCACAGCAGGCCCGGTTCTAGCGGGTGGGCCGGGTGGGCCAGGCCCACCCAAACATGAGCCTGGCCCACCCAAACAGGAGCATTGGCCCTCGCAGTGAGGGCTTGAAGGCAGGCGCGCAAAGCACACGTCGTGTGTGTCAGCTCGGCCGAGACAGCTTCCCGGGCGCGCACACACACAGACAGTTTTAGAGATTATTGCAGCCGCACCCGAGTACTTCACAGGTCTTTAAAAGACCATTTACATGTTAACGAGGCTTTGTTTATTTTTTCACCCCTTCATCTCCACATGGCAAAGGCGACAATATTCTGCTGCGTGGGTATTTCTTTTTCTATGCAGCGCAGGAGAAAAGAAGTTTGTTTATTCCTATTCACCTTTCCTGACCCCTGCAGCTGCTTATCACATCAGGCTCTGACACAAAGTTTGACTAATGGAGTAGGTAAGAGAATGTGTTACTATTTGTTTTTCTTTTTAAAATCTGCACAGGCCCAGCAGGACACATACTTCGTGAGTGCTTCATTTAAACAGTTTTTATCATTATCATGGCCGATGCAGGACAACAATAAGACAATACAAAATGCCCAAAATGCTGGTGATAAATGATCCTGCTGGAGAGCAATCGTTTCTGTTAGTAGTTTTTAAATGCAGATGAACTGTATTTTATGTGGAAGCTCAGTGGGTTACTGCCTTTGTCACAGAGATCCTTGTGCTACTTGCAGTTCAGAAGTTACAATCCTAACATAGGACAGTGACCAATGAACTGTCATCAAAGAGCTGCATACAAACATGAATGGTATAGTTAGAACTTCGCTTTCTTTTTTTGTGATATAGTTAGAACTTCCCCAGTCTTTCATTATTCTAATGTTGCTAAAATGAGTATGTTTGGGCAGATATACATTTTTATCAGTAAAGCTGACCGCCATGGAATACTCTTTAAATCCTAAGGTTTTGTTTCCCCAGACCAAACCCTCTTAAAAAATACTGCCCACCAGTATGGATGACATGTGATTCATACACCTTGTAATCCTCATTGGCTTATGTGACATTCCCTGTAGACTGATTTACATACTTGTATGATTCATTGTCTCTGTATAATGTGTGCGTGGTGTAAAGTACTGACACACACTACACTGATATGAGTAGCGCTGTACAACAAATGAAATGCATATGAGAGAGGGGCTATGTAAAGATGAGGGGCACTGTTGGAGGGTGGCAGTGAGGGAATACGAGGAGGAGGTCAATAGGGGGAGGGGCTATGGAGCGATGAGGGGCACTGTTGGAGGGTGGCAGTGAGGGAATCCGAGGAAGAAGTCATGGGGTGGAGGGGGGAGCTAGGGAGAGATGAGGGGCACGGGTGGAGGGTGGCAGTGAGGGAGTCTGAGGAGGAGGTCATGAGGGGGATGGGCTACAAAGAGATGAGGGGCACTAGTGGAGGGTGGCAGTGAGGGAATCTGAGGAGGAGGTCAATAGGGGGGGCCATGGAGGGATGAGAGGCACTGTTGGAAGGTGGTAGTAAAGGTTATTTACGGAGAAAGAGGTTATTGGTGCGGCGCCAAAAAAGACTTTCGCATCAGCGCTGAAGCCGGCCCTGTCATGGCCTTTCTGTTTTTCTTTATTTAATTAGCAGTCGGGTCATAAGGGCGACTGTGGAACATACTTTAAAGTGCGTGCTAATTATATTTACCGCTATATTCAATGTTTTAAGTTTGAAGTTGATTTTACTAATGTTTTTACCGGGAAAAATGAAAGTGGAGCCCAATGGTGCCTGATATGGGGCTGGGGCCCAAGGTCAGCTGTGAGATAAGGTGCTCTGGAGAGGAGTAGTGGATAATCAAGCCTGTAAGGGAGTGCGTTGCAGAGTCCGGGGTGAGGTGGAGGTAGTAATGAAGAGGGATTCTCCCAGAAGACTCGCACAGAAGGAGCCTGAGTAGTGTCACTTGCCTGATACTCCCACCTCAGAAACCTCCTCTTCCCATCAAAGGAACATTACATGGAAAAAACACTTTTTCAGAGTGATAATATTTAGAAAGAGATTTGGAAAAGAGTGCGTTTTACTGGACCTTGTAAGGCTAAGAAGAGATAAAGGAGGGCCCTGAATCAGGCCTGCCTAGACATATATGCGACAAATCGAGCCCGCAGTGGCCCACCCAAATGCACCCTTGGCCCACCCAAATAAAAATTCCTGGAGCCGGGCCTGCGTCACAGCATGATAAAGGCAGGCCTTCCTCGACGTCGCACACTGAGCGTTTCTCATACAATTTCAGTGGCCCGCGTGTGCTTGCAGGTTCATTCTGAGTTCTCATCAGCTCTCCTCTGCGAGCACTCTTGTAAAAATGGCATTGGCAATCACCCCTTTCCACCATACACTCCTCTGTGTCAGATGTCACAAGGCTCCAATTTTTGCCTGCGTCAGCTGATGCAGGCCCTCCTTACATAATTTCAAGCAATCCCCGGGAGGCCACACATATATTTTCTGGGTTTCTCTCTGTGCAGTGTATAAACAGGCCGCTCCCCTGCTGCCCGTTCTTAGAGCCTCCATTTTAGCTTCTGCTGGTGGAACAGCAGCTTCCATACAAGATTCTGGGGGTTGTGGTACAGCTCAGGGCCAAGTGAAGTACGTCACATGGAAAGCTGATGGAAACTAGCGTGTAGGTGGCAAGGCTTGGGGCCACAGCTATCTTGGATCGATGTGAAATGGAACTAGACGTAGAATTGGACAAAGGAAAATGTATGTTCTAGAATCGAATGGCCATCTTAGAATGGCATACCTCCCACGTTTTCTTTTCCAGTTTTACATACAGTTCAGTTACTCTTGACACAGAGACCACTGAGGCCAGTAGGAGTTTTCTCTGCAGCATGCTGTTAATGCAGCTCCTGACGGTCACAGTCACTCCCAGCTTCTCCCTCGCAGCACAGATGGTTTCAAGGCACTAATAATGTGTGACTAAGGAATTTTTAGGGCGGTGATGCGGACCATCAAACTAAAATGCGTTAGTCTAACTCCTGATGTGTGGTACTTTGCAGGGCTGTGTATATAAACCTATTAATTTGGGTCCTTTTTTGAGGCTTAGAATGTCTTTTAACTACAGGTTTCTATACATGCTATTAAATGATTGCTATGAAGTGCCAAACGCTCAGTCCATCAAGAAGCTTATTGCCGAAATACTATCTGGATTTAGTTGCCATTACGGAGATATGATTCTCTGACCATATACTTGACGTATTTAATCAAATTACCCCCCAGCTTATACTTTAAAAGAAGCTCAGTGCTCTCTTAAGAGAGGCAATGGTCTAGCTTTTCTGGTCACAAATGTGTTAGTCCACAAAATCTGATTCTTTCGTTAATACTGTATCCCTTCAGTGGGTAATGCTGCATATGATCTGTTAGATTTGTCGTTGGCTCAACAGTGTAGTATTGACTCACAGTTCATCAATATGGATGATGCAAACATTCACTTCAATTTCCTGTGACACCTTTAACAGCAAATGTTGTGTATTTATTGTTTCTTTTTTATTTGAAACTTAATATACTGCTACCTACTCATTTGAAAGGACATGTTTAGGACTTTATTGGCTCTAATTTAACCAATGGTCAACCATATAATCCATTCCCAACAACCTGGTGAGATAATTCCAGTCTTCCTAATTCTTTAGCACAGCTATCAAATTTGAGGTTGCATCTTGCCCAGGAGCAAAATATAGGAACTGGAAAGCTATTTCTGCAGATTGTTTAGATAACTGTAAATTGCAGACAGCGCTTGGGACTTACTTTACAGCTGACCCAAAGACCCTTTTGAATTAATATTTTGAGCTACTGAATTCAGCGACTAACCACTTAGCCACGCTAACCAACAAGTCTAGTAAAAACAACTCTCCACTCTGAGAGTTGGTTTTCCCAAGATTTAGCAGCATTCAACATTTCGTTCCCGATGCTGAACATTGTTAGAGGCTTAATTTTGATCCTGCTGCCCAAGCTGAGTGATAGAGAATCAATTACGTTTGTAACTGCTCCAATAAAAAAACAAAAATACAATTTTCAGCTCTCCCAATCTTTGTGCAGCAATTTCTGTAGTTATTAGGGATCTGATCAACCCTCCAAGGCAAGTGGATCAGTGGATTTGTTTTTAACATAAGATTATCGCAATTCAGGCATCCTTTTAAGATTCTAATAGGTCTTTAGACTTTGGGCACTCTCCTGCCTATGCTACTGACTCTCTTGCATGAGTTCTTCCTGTAAGTTCTGATGAATTTGCATTGTTTATTTCAACTAGTAAATTTATTGATTCTGTTTTAGGTCCTCTGCCTCCTAGGTTTCACAAGCAACATGTATTATTACATTCTTGTTGGATCAGATCTATTGTTAATGCCTCATTAGCCTCTGACAAAGTTCCAGGGCTCCTAATGAAGGTTACCATTAATAAACCATTTTTATTAAAAAAACTTCCTTGACCCGAACTCTCTAACCAACTATTGCCCTATTTTTTTGGCTTCCATATTTGGCTAAATTGTTGAAGACAGCTGTTTGATCAGTTTGGTCTTTAATTTGTAGAGGATAACAATCTCCTCCCCCTGCCCAGATGGCTTTCCATCCTGGGTGGAGTACAGAGATGCAGTGGCGTAGCTAGGCACTCTGCCGCCCGTGGCGGTCCCTGCCTTTTGCCGCCGAGCGCCTAAGAACCGGGGGGGGGGGGGTGCTGGCGATAAATTTACCTGCCGCCCCGAATTCTCATGCCGCCCGGGGCGTACCGCCCCCTCCGCCCCCCCCTTGCTACGCCAGTGCAGAGATGACCTCCTTCAGTCAGCAGACTCTAATGTTCCAGTGTCCATGATTTTGTCAGAACTCATGGCAGTATTTTACACACTGAGCCATAAAAATCTTCTTTCCAGATTGTCTAAATTATGGATTAAAGATCGAGCCCTGGTGGAGTTTACAGAATTTTTGTTGGAGAGAGCATTTCAAATCATGATACCACTGTTTTTGTCTCATTTGTAAGGTCTTGTCTCTCTGTGGGTGTTGAAGCCCAAGGTCAAGAATCTGGGCATCCTGTTTGATGTGAGGTTGACATTCGACAACCAGATCACTGCCTTAGCAGGCAAATGTTTTGGGATGTTGAAATCCCTTAGAAAGATTATTGGACATCTGCTTGAAGCCGCAAGGAAAACTGTAATTCAGGCTCTTATCATCTCATGGCTGGATTACTGTAACATCCTGTATTTGGGAGTCTCTCAGGCTCTATTTATGAGGCTCCAATGTGTACAAAACGCTGCTGCTCGACTATTGCTGAACCTTCCCAGGCAAACTTCGATGGGCTGGGCTCTGCAGAAATTGCACTGGCTTCCGATCAAGAAGTGTCTGTCTTTTAAGGCTCTCTGTTAATGTTACAGGGCCTTTAACAAAGCTGGCGCTAGATATCTCCATCAGTTTATCAAACCCTACCTTCCTTCAATGTGTTTGAGGTTTTTAGGGTCCTTGCTGGCAGAGGTTCCCACTTTCAGGAAAGTTCGAATTGGGGGCAGCTCTTTTAGGTTTCTTGCCTCCAAGTTGTGGAACTCTCTTCCGCTGCATCTCCAACAAGCTAAAACAGAACTTTTATTTTGGAAAAGCTCAAAACATGGCTTTTTTAGGTAGCTCTTGCTTTTTTTTTAGCCCTTTGTTCACTTCGGCAGCCAGATCGCATCAGCGCTGGGACACTTCGGTTGAAGTAGCCATGCGCTCTATAAATTGTTTTATTATTATTATCATTATTATTATTAGCTGGTCTTTTTTTGGTCACTGTTTATGTTTAATGTTTATGTTTAATGTGTGTATGATTCCATTGGCACATCTTATTCAGTATTTTGGTTTAAGTAGACGATACACAAATCGTTGTCAGGCATACAGGTGATACTAGCCACATTGCTTCGAAACACCACAATTGTCTTCTGAAAGTTCCACAATAGACATGCCTGAATAAATTGAAACTTAATGGCAACAAATCTGAGACTCTGTGGCCATTTGAACCTTCTTGTCTTTGGGAATATTCTTTTTGGCTTACTGGCTTGGTTCTCCTCCATTGCCAGCACCGACATAAATTGGAGTCATAAATGATTAATCTTTGACTCTGACTTATCAAATTTCCATTGTAGTTTAATCCTGTTTTTTCCAGCTCACTTTTTGTGTCATGTTCTTCAGTTATTGTCATTGCCACATAAGATTCAGATGCTTTAGTGTCAGCTCAAAATGAATACTGCAATTCAACATATCCTGATTTACCAGTTTCATATATCACAGTTAACAGGTAATCCAGATGTTTGCTGCTAGATTGGCTCTGAACCTTTCTCCGAGAGATCATATTCTCCTTCTCTGCCTGTACGTTACTGGCTCCCTGATAAGGAGAGGATATTTTTCAAATTAATGGGTTTTGTGCACAAGACAGTCTACTCCACTGAGTCATCTCCTTTGTGTTAGAGGTGCCTGTGGTGTTGTCCGAAGTGTTTGCCTATGTCTGAAATAAAAACTCTTGGTTGTTTAAAGTTTTCATTACAAAACAATTGGTAGAAGACTTAGCTGTTTCTTTCTAGTAAGGTCTTTTTATATGTCCTCTCTTTTCATAGCTAGCTGTGCCTTTCTGGTGATATTTCTCATGGCGTTATTAGTGCCAAAGTAGCCTTGTTGAGTGGCCGCTCTGCTTTATAAATTCAAAATACAAATCATAATTGCTTAGCAAGGATGATATGATCTAAGAAGAACTTATACTCTAAGGGCCCGATTCGCTAAGGTAAAGTTAGACGAGAGTCGAACTTTATGACTTTCAGTATTCACAAAGGGCTTTTGTGAATACTAGCTCCTCTCTCACTGAAGACAATAGAAAGGTTACTTGTTTTAGGGGATTTCAGTTTGATGGTGAGATGGAAGCACCTGCTTAGAAAGTCTGTCTTTCTGTATGGTGATTTAGAGACTGCAGAAATAAACCCCAAAGGACGTCTCTTGACCCTGAAAAGTGCTGCAAAACAAAATAAACCTAAAACTAGAGATGGTTTTAGGAAGCTTAGAATGCTGGGCTGGCCTGCACATCCCTCTTGCCATCTCAAAATAGGGCTTCCTGTGCTAGATTTAACCAGACAGTACCAGAAGAGCTGAACCTTAGAGGTGGGAACTAGTCATTCCAGATGATTTTGTGGGGCTCGGGTCAAACCTTTTATGAAAGACCCCACGTTGCATAAACACCTGTTTCTAAGTTAAAAATATCTTCACCAAGAGAGAAAACACAACAGGTCCAGTATCTGTTGCCATCTAGTTTTTTTTGAAGAGGGATAAGTAAAGATATTAAGTGTGAAAGGTCTTGGGGGAGCCAGTGACAGAAATCTGCACTTCCTAAGAAACGTTATGTATCGCATGGACAAGTTGGTAGTGGGAAATCAACAACCACCAGACCATTTTATTGTGTAAATCTTTCTGACATTAAAACTAGCTCAAGGTGACCTACACGTATCAGTTCCATGGCTGGAGCACCGGTGCTAATGAGGCAGAGTCGGTATTCTGCAATGGGGCAGGCCATGCAAAATCTCATTCCTCGTGGTAGCACTTCTCAAAGGTGTCAAGTGGCGTACTCCCTTGTTTCCAGTGGCAATGTGTTTGGGACAGTGAAGCCATAGCTCTGCTGGGGAATGGCGATTGTTGAGCTCAGACATTGGAGCACTGACGTACATCTAGATGATGTGGATGATTTGAGTGCTAGCCACATTGTACCCTACGCAACATACCAGTTCACCTGAAAACTTACAATATTGTTTTCCAAATTTAAGATAGCACTTCCATTTCCAAGACTTTGACAGCTGCACGAGTACAAATGCCTCTCTGACTACTGACTAATGGTTTGACAACACTGGGAGTTTCTAAGTTTGTTTATGGATAGGCGAGGAGCTTGAACCTGGATTCCTGTCAGTACATCTACTCCGGTTAGTTTGTTGTTGTTCATGTTGTTTCATGGATCCTGTTAGAAATTGGGTTGGCAGAGTATGCACCCTGTCCAAGCAGAAACCACAATCCTAGTCAGGGTAAGTGTAGTACTCACTAAATGTTTGCCTGTGTTCACCCTCTGGTAGCTTGGCACAGAGCAGTCAGGCTAAACTAAAGAGGCAATGTGTAAAGTATTTGTGCACACACACAGCAACACAGTGAAAACACCACAAAAGTACTCCACATCAGTTTAGAAAGTTAGCCAATATTTACAAGACCAAAATGACAAAAATCCAACATACACAAGTGAGGATATGATTTTTTAAAGATTAAATCAAAATGCAGTGCTTAGAAAACTAGTAGCTCCAACTGGGCTATCTGGTCGTGCTTGACCGGGACAAATCTAAAAGTTCAGTTTAACTGCGACGGAGCACAGATCGGATACAGGAGTCATACAGACCTCGGTAACAGTACCTTGGATGCTTTGAAATCAAAGACGATGTGTGGCACAGAGGAAGTGAGGCATCGCGGATGCAGGGGAGGCATCGGTTCCTTAAGGCAGTGCAGAGTCGTTGAGACTTTAACGCTCGGGGACGATGCAGTGAGCAGAGGAAGTGGTGCATCGGTTCCCAGTGCAAGACCTTTGTTCCTGAAGGCGACACAATGTCGATGATGCTCGATGTCGAGAGTGCGATGCATCGATTCTTCGGCATCGATGTCAAACCGATGAGCTGCAGGCACTGTGTCGGTTGGAAGCCATGCAGGGCCGGGACTGTGTCGTAGTCGGAACGGGGCATCACAGACCTCGGTGAGGCGGTGTTCAAAACTCACGCAGTGGTGGCTCTTCGGAGGCACTGAGGCAAAGTCGGGGCTGCATTGTAAGTCACGCACAAAGCGTCAGGCACTCGGCGAGTGGGGACCATGGCCTCGGTGCAGGCAGCGGCGATGCATCGATTTCGCAGGGATGCGCTGGTTCCAAACTGACTCTTGGAGTTGATGCGCTGGTTTCTCGATTGCAGCACAAAACGTGCTTCCAAGGGCCCAAGACTGGAAGTGGCACCACTTGGCAGAGCAGGACTCACAGCAAAGGAGCCCAGGTGCTGGTAGCAAGATGCAGGTGAAGTCTTTGTTGTCCCTGAGACTTCAGCAACAGCAGGCATGCTCAGTAAAGCCCTTGGAGAAACATTAGAAAGCAGGATGTAGAGAGTAACGTCCAGTCCACTCACTCCCATGCAAGAAGCAGCAGGCAGCAGGCTAACACATCAAAGTAAGCAGCAAAGTGGCAGTCCTTCCTTACAGCACAAAATCTCTTCTTCCTGGCAGAATGTCCTCAGTCCAGAAATGTTCTGAGTATAAGGTGTCAGAGGTCCAGTACTTAGACCCATTTTAGCCTTTGAAGTAGGGAAACTTCAAAGAAAGGTCTTTGTAGTGCACAGGACCCTGCTGTTTTGCCCTGGCTCCAGAAACTCTACATGGGGTATGCAGCTTTTTGTGTAGGGACAGGCACAGCTCTATTCAGGTGCAAGTGTTAGGTCCTCCCACCACTGTAGCTCAGGAAGGCTCATCAGCCTGGTGATGGGCCATCAGGATATGCAGGGCATACCTCAGCTCCCTTTGTGTGTGACTTTCTACAGTGAATTCACAAAGCCCAACTGTCAACCAACTCAGGCATGTATTCTAGGGACAGGTCGAGGCACAGAATGGTTAAGTAAGAAAATGCCAACTTTCTAAAAGTGGCATTTTCAGATCTGCAATTTAAAAACCAACTTCATTAAAAGATGTGTTTTTAAATTGTGAGACCAGAGCCACCAAACTCCAATTTTCTATCTGCTCCCAATTGGAAGATACACATTTAAGATGTTATAATGCAGCTCCAATGCTAACCTATGGGAGGTAGGCTTTGCGGTAGTGAAAACCTAATTTAGCAGTGTTTCACTACTAGGACATGTAAAACTCACAGGTACATGCCCTACCTTTTAAATACACTGCACCCTGCCCATGGGGCTACCTAGGGCCTACCTTGTGGGTGCCTTTTATGTAATAAAAGCGAAGGTTTGTGCCTGGCAAATAGATGAACTTGCCAGGTCGAAATGGAATTTTATAACTGTACACACAGGCCCTGCAGTGGCAGGCCTGAGACATGTTTGAAAGGCTACTCATGTGGCACAATCAGTGCTGCAGGCCCATTAGTAGCATTTGATTTACAGGCCCTGGACACACACAGTGCACTGTACTAGGGACTTACTAGTAAATCAAATATGCCAATCATGGAAAAATCAAATACCATTATATTTTAGACACAGAGCACATGCACTTTAGTATGGTCAGCAGTGAAAAAGTACCAGAAGGTCAGACAAATAGGCGGAGGAAGGCAAAAGGTTTAGGGATAACCCTGCAAAAACAGATCCCCTCTTTTCCTCTTCCTGGTGTGCTTCCACCATTGCCATGAATGCTTTCCTGAGATTACCTCCAGGCACCTTGTTCTTCACCCTGGCTCTTGTCCAGATGTTTCTATCGGTCTGCCATAAAACGGGGATGCAGGTTTGTGTGCATTATTTTCATGCTGTTATTTCAAACTGTCTATTCTGATCAATCAATCAATCACAGAATTTGTAGAGCGCACTACTTACCCGCGAGGGTCTCAAGGCGCTGGGGAGAGGGAAGGGGGGGGGGATGCTGCTACTGGTCGAACAGCCAGGTCTTGAGTAGCCTCCTGAAGGTCAGCAGGTCTTGGGTCTTTCGTAGGCTTAGTGGAAGGGTGTTCCAGGTCTTGGCGGCGAGGTGTGAGAAGGATCTGCCGCCGGTGGTTGTTCTTCGAATGCGGGGGACGGTGGCGAGGGAGAGGTCGGCGGAGCGGAGCTGGCGGTTGGGGACGTAGAAGAAGAGTCGTCTGTTGAGGTAGGCTGGGCCAGTTTTGTGGAGTGCCTTGTGTGCGTGGGTGAGGAGTTTGAAGGTGATCCTCCTGTCGACGGGGAGCCAGTGCAGGTTTTTCAAGTGGGGGGTGATGTGGCTGTGGCGTGGTACGTCGAGGATCAGTCGTGCGGAGGCGTTTTGTTTGCGTTGCAGTCGCTTGATGAGCTTGGCCGGGGCTCCCGCGTAGAGGGCGTTCCCATAGTCCAGTCTGCTACTGACGAGGGCCTGGGTGACTGTTCTTCTTGTGTCTGTCGGGATCCACCTGTAGATCTTGCGAAGCATGCGGAGGGTGTTGAAGCAGGAGGAGGAGACTGCGTTGACTTGCTTGGCCATGGAGAGCGTTGAGTCGAGGATGACTCCCAGGTTGCGTGCGTGGTCGGTGGGTGTCGGGGCTGCTCCCAGCGTCGTTGGCCACCAGGAGTCGTCCCAGGCTGAGGGGTTGGAGCCGAGGATGAGGACCTCCGTTTTGTCCGTGTTCAGCTTTAGTCGGCTGATCTTCATCCAAATCGGCGACGGCCTTCATTCCTTCATGGAGTTTGGCTTTGGCGGCGAGGGGTCCTTGGTGAGGGAGAGGATCAGTTGAGTGTCGTCGGCGTAGGAGATAATGTTGAGGTCGTGTTGTCTGGCGATGCGTGCGAGCGGGGCCATGTAGATGTTGAACAGTGTTGGGCTGAGGGACGATCCCTGGGGTACGCCGCAGATGATCTCGGAGGCTTCGGATCGGAAAGGTGGGAGGCGGACTCTCTGGGTTCTGCCGTCGAGGAAGGAGGTGGTCCATTCCAGGGCCTTGTCTCGGATCCCTGCGTCGTGGAGGCGTGCGCGTAGAGTGCGGTGGCAGACAGTGTCGAAGGCGGCGGAGAGGTCCAGCAGGATGAGGGCTGCGGTCTCACCATTGTCCAGCAGGATCCTGATGTCGTCGGTGGCGGCGATGAGGGCAGTCTCAGTGCTGTGGTTGCTGCGGAACCCTGATTGGGATGGGTCCAGGATGCTGTTTTCTTCGAGGTATCGGGTTAGCTGTTTGTTGACGATCTTCTCGATGACCTTGGCTGGGAACGGAAGCAGAGAGATGGGCCGGAAGTTCTTGAGGTCTCTCGGGTCCGCCTTGGGTTTTTGAGTAGGGCGTTGATCTCTGCGTGTTTCCAGCTCTCTGGGAAGGTCGCGGTCTCGAAGGAGAGGTTGATGATGTTGCACAGGTGGGGTGCGATGGAGCTGCTGGCTTTGTTGAAGATGTGGTGCGGGAAAGGGTCTGACGGGGAGCCGGAGTGTATTGTGCTCATGGTCTTGATGGTGTCCTCGATGTTCACGCTGGCCCAGGCTGGCAGGGGGTCGTGGTCGATGGTGTGTGGCGGGTCTGGTTTATCGATCTTAGTTGGGGTTGTCTGGGTGTCGAAGCTGTCGTGGATGTCGGCGATCTTGCGGTGAAAGAAGGTGGCGAGGGAATCGCACAGGGGTTGCGACGGCGGGATGTCGTTGGTGTTGGAGCTGGGATTGGAGAGTTCCTTCACGATGTTGAAAAGCTCCTTGCTGTTGTGTGCGTTGTTGTCGAGGCGGTCTTTGAAGGCGATTCTCTTGGCGGACCTGATGAGGTGGTGGTGGTTACGGATGGCGTCTTTGTGGGCTGTGTGGCTGTCCGGTGTCTTATCGCTGTGCCATTTCTTCTCTAGTTTCCGGCAGGTGCGCTTGGAAGCTAGGAGTTCCGAGGTGAACCAGCTGGCTCTTTTGGTGGTGTCGCTGTAGGTGAGCTTTTTCAGCGGGGCGAGGGTGTTGGCACAGTCGTCCATCCATCGTCTGAGGTTGCAGGCAGCGTCGTCGGTGTTGGATGGGTCGGAGGGAGGGCTGAGAGCGAGGGTTGCCCGGAGTTGGTCTTCGGTGACTTTGCTCCAGCAGCGGCGTGGGATCTGTTGGGTGCGGTGGTGTGTGGTGGGTTTCTGGAAGGTGAAATGGATGCAGCGGTGGTCGGACCAGAGGAGTTCCGTGGTGTGGCTGAAGGAGATGTGGGAGCTTGAGGAGAAGATGGGGTCAAGCGTGTGGCCGGCGCAGTGGGTCGGTGTTGTGACGAGCTGGCTCAGGCCGAGGTTGGCGAGGCTGTCGATCAGGGTGGTGGAGTTGCTGTCGTTGTTGTTCTCCAGGTGAAAGTTCAGGTCTCCGAGGAGGATGTAGTCGGTAGAGGTCAGGGCGTGCGTGCTGATGAAGTCGGCGATGGAGTCGCTGAACTGGGGTCGGGGCCCAGGGGGTCTGTAGACAAGGGTGCCTCTAAGGGTGGTGTTGGGGTCCGTGTGGATCTGGAAGTGCATGTGTTCGGCGGTGCTGAGAGTGTCGTCGGTGCTGGTCGAGACCCTGATTATCATTCTTCTATGATGGCTTCAGTGTCCTGTGTTCCCTTCTCATACCTCTGCCCCCTTCCTCTATTCTCTGTGTTTGGGAGTTATTCTGTGTTTTCCCTATCGCAGAGTAGAGGGAAATTTTGGCGTTGATGTTGAGAAACCTCATAATGTCTCACTAACACTTTCATGTTGTTCTAACGTGAAACGAACAATTTTCAAGTTTTTCATACTTTAAGGACTAAGGGCCAGATGTTCCAACAAATTTTCTTGTCACAAATCCTAGTATCAAACATAGGCACATGCTAGACCAAAAACAGCTATTAACGAAAGCACTTCGTCCACCTCACCCCCCGAGTTGAGTAAGTTCCAGAGAGGTGGCAGAGCAGAGTTAACCACAATAAAGGCCAACACGCCTAATTCAATCAATTTGGGTTGTGAAGCCTGCTGAGTCCATAGTAAGCCCCGAAGCAGCCCCAACTTGGGTAAACATCGAAAGAATAATAGAAACGAACATCCGGTGACACACACCTATATCAATTTCACAATGTGGCTCTACTCTGTCCACCTAGTCCACACTACGCTCCAAAATAACTCTCGTCTGAATGGAAGGCTTTCGTTGATAGCTGTATTTGGTCTAGCATGTGCCTATGTTTGATACTAGGGGCACTATGGCCCACCCATGATTAGGTTGAAGACCGCGTATGATTATATTCCCGAATTTGGATGGTTTTTATAACTTTTGTTAAGCAGGGCCCCACGGCTCGGTTTTACTAAACTCGTGGGTGGCCCTTGTTCTCACTTGATGACTACTTGGCTTCACCTCAGAACACCATGCAAACTGGATACGGTGTGCATGTCCATTACACGCTCTCCCTTGGGTTATAATCATTCTAGAACAGGACAGGGGCAGATCGGGCTGCCAAAGGCTATTGCTCTCGCTACCTAATGGCCTTTGGAGTTTTTTGCTCTTTAACTTTAAATTTCAAACTACAACTTTATGTATGAACGTGAACGGTCCCATATGGCCCCTTGAGCTGATTAGCTTCAACAAATGTCGAACATAATATTTGGAATCTTTTGAGAAATATTTTGGATTCACCAAGCACATATGATTAGGTTTAAATTTAATCAGAATTGTTCTTATACAATTTATGACTTAGACTTAATAGTCGGGTATGGACAGGAAGATTACAGAAGGAAACATACCCAGTAGTGGGCTTTTTACCCCCCGTTGGGACTCCAAATATCTTAGGTTTTTAAATTTCTTTCAGGCACAGGAGCCATTTACTATCGAACTACCCTGGATACGGGAGGGTATAATCCGAATGCGGAGAAACATACTGAATATTACAGCGTGTTTGTAATTCCTTATAGAGTTATAAACTTGAAATCTAAATCTAAAATGAGGTACATTTTCCTACTTACCTTAGAGGAACATTATACTCAACACTGTTATGGGTATCAAGTCATATTGGGCACCACTTTCTTGGCTCTAAGTTGAGACTCCTTTAAACTCCCTCACTATATCTCGAATAATTCTTTCTCTTTTCATCTCTTCCTTGCGGCTCTCCAGTTTTTCACGTAAAGACACTGTATTTCACAGTTTGTACACCTTGACTCTCTTCTATTCTATGTTATTTGACCCTTCTTGCAAGTGTTTTTTAAATCATGTCACCATAGTATCTGGTTATATGTCAACACTCTCTGGCGTCTATATATATAAGAGGATTGTCCCTGTGTTTGTTCTATATGTTTTAAATGTTGCTCTTAAATGTGAGTATCAATATGTGGATTTTTTTATGTGATTTTTATATGTGAATGTCATATGTGGATTCCGGAATTGGAATCCTTGTGTTAGAACTGTGACAAAATTTTTTTTATGTATCAATGTTGTGTCTTGTCTTGTATTGTACTGTATTGTATTATACACTATACATATTATATGCTCTCACAGCCTTGATGAATTCCACTGAAGTTGGACGAAACGCGTTGGCTGCTTGGCTGTTTTTTTTATCACAAAAGAAGAATAAAGAAACTTAACATTAACAACATTGGATGGACCCAATCATTTGTGGAACCTGAGTTTGGTGGTGCAATCCACAGTTGTGATTAATGG
Source organism: Calotriton arnoldi (assembly GCA_963921515.1). NCBI lineage: Eukaryota > Metazoa > Chordata > Amphibia > Caudata > Salamandridae > Calotriton > Calotriton arnoldi. The sequence goes on along the minus strand of CAWUFW010001107.1, from coordinate 2,268,795 downwards.
TAGGTATATATGTATTTAATTGTAATTAACATTATTATAATTTGGACCAGGTCACAGAACTACAGGTTTCAGACTCGGCTAAGGTAGCACTATTGAATGTCTGGGGGGAGGATCGTCCATTGAAATACCCAAGATTGTTGATCATTCTGGGATTAATGATTGCAAAATGGAATATTGCCTGTTAGCTTAGTGCACCCTGCCCTCTGAACTAGAAAAGTGGGAAAAAGACATGGACTTGTGCATGATGGCTGGAAGACAAGTTTTAGAAGGGAGGAGTTGTCCTAATAAATGGACCAAAATATGGAAAAATTGGCAGTCTAACAGAGGACTGGGAGTAATAAGGCAGTCTCACTTAGACCTTGTTGAGTGAATGTAGAATGAAAAGGTCATGTCTGCTATAAAGAGAATGACTAGGAACACATGATCGAGAAATCTAAAGGAAACAGTGACACTCAAAGGGGAGCTAGCTGCATGTATACCGTTTAAAACGGCGTCCATTTGTAGTTTTCACCCATAACATCCAACATTAATTGCATTCTTATGTTTCCATGCTTTTGTATGCTCAGAAGTCCAATTTCCCCAATGGCCCATGCCCCGTTCCCCAAGTGCCAGACAGATTTCTGATAATCACAAACCGCACGCTGTAAAACACACAAGTTGTCAGATTGGCCCGCTCTACCACTGTCGTCATGGAGACAAACTGAGTCTGAGGACAGTTCATAGCGCAGCAGAGATTGTCATTTGGACAGGGCATGGCAAAGTACAGGTGGAGGTGGGTGTGCAAGCAGGCTCTACACAGCCCTAGGAGACCAGAGTGGTAGGAGGGACCATGGAAATCCCAGAGTGGCTAAACTCAAAACAAGACAGTGGGAGTCGTAGGTGAGAGCAGCAGCACCAAGGGCTGTAAGGGCCACTCTGGGTACTGAATCATAGTGGATAATGGAGACACTCAGAGGAAACTGAACAGAAGATTTGGAGTCAGGTGAAAGGGGACGTGATCCATGTAAAGAAGACTTACAGTCCTGACGACGCTCTACCCTGCCTTATTCAAAGTATATCGCACTTTAAAATCAAAACTAAGAAAGATCACAAATTGATTCCCGAGTTTCACTAGCTACATGAATAGTCCTGACTTGGACAAAATTGACAACTCTGAATCTGTACACGTGGTAAAATAATGCAGCACTCCTTTCACACTGCATGCGTATTAAAACATCTTTTGTGTACATTGATAAATAAAAATCCTCCATTTTCAAAAGAAATATCTAAATAGGGCGGAGAATCCACTCACTGAATTGCCTCTATCATAGGGATAGTATGGTTTAGGAAGTAAAGCCGATAACTTTTACTACGTTTTGGAGGATACTCTAAATCAGGCCTTTCTGCTGTGTTTCTGTGTTTAAGTTTACCAAGATGATGGCCACATGAAGTAAACCCTTGTATTTTTGGAAAATGCCCCTTGAGGGAATGCCTCAATGGGTGGCAAACCTCCTTCCTTCTCACTGGTTTGCCGCGAGACCTTGCTGGTAATGGGTTGTGTGTCTTGTACATGGAATTTCCATAATGCTCTCTTTCTTTACTTTCTTTTACACAAGACCCTGGTGAGGTGAATCTGTGAGTATATTCCAGTGGATTTTGAGTGTTGGAATACCATGAATTTATGTGTGTAAAAATGGAAACTGGAAACTGTAGTAGTTTGATGGGGGCTAATAGCTGCAATACACCACCAGATTAGCGCATCTAGACAGCCACACAGACAGTAAGGTTGTGTGTGGGGTGATGGGGTTTTGTATGACAAAACAACGCAGGGAAATACTTTGCATGCCTTTACCACGCATTTTTTTAGATCGCATTTGCTATTACAACGTATGTCTGTACCACGCATTGTTTATCTATATATTTATATATATAACCAATGTATTTGTGGGGGGAGACCCCCCACACCCCTGAACTTACTTTAAATGCGTGGTAAAGACATACGCTGTAAAAGCATATGTGTTTTAAATACATACGTGGTAAAAAATGCGTGGTAAAGGTACAACGTGGCAAAAACCTCATTGTAAAGGCTGTTTCCCGTGATGGGGATGTAGGTGAACGGGCAGTCCTGGTGTGAGTCCCAGATTATCACCTACCTACAGACACACAGCCGTGCCCCTGTGTGTCACCTCTTGCAGGGGCGGGACATCATTTTGTGCTACCTCACTTTTAGCTCCAATGTGAACACAGCGAATACAAAAGTGAAAGGAAGCCCATCTTTCCATCAGACAGAGCAGATTGGCACGCTCTCACTTTCCACCTCTGCCCTTCGCACATCTCAACCTTTTGAGTCTCTAAGGAGGTAGAAACCACGCGGGTTTGAAGGCGGAGCCCACTGAAATCAATGGAGACGAAGATTCTTTAAGAGGCTTCAGGCTGCAACATCTGGCCGGCCTCTCATTTATTAGAAGGCGAATATGAGTCTAAGCAGGGCGTCACGCCCCAAATGATGATCAGTTGAGAGTTTTGGACCTTGTCACTTACAGGTCAATCATTAGACATGAAAGGAACGGTGCAAGGGCCGAACCCAGCGTCCTAACAGGTGTGGACATATTGTTTCTGACATGATAAGGACGCTTCTCCAAGCCTACAAATGGTGGCCCATTACCGCGTCCAACGGCGGCGAAGCTGTTAAAGAATGGCGTCGAAGCAGGGTCACGACCTTAGGTTTGAGAGCGGCAGAGCCCACGAGCTTGTTTCAGTCTAGTCTGTCTGGAGAATGGCCCCTGACCTTGCTGAATATTTGCGCTGATAAGTGTTCGGTGCTTCGTTCAACTCCCACCTTTCTCCCCTACTGAAATGTTGGGAAGCACTGCTTTCAGAGTTAAAATCGTTTTTTAGGGTAATAAATACAGCATTTCACGCCACGCTGACTGACCCAAATAGTAACACTGGGTAAATTGTTTGTTAGTCGTCACAATATGCTTTCTTCTACAACAGTGAGAATTATTCCACAGAATATGCATGCTCAAAGGCTGAGTTTTTGCACAATGAAACTTTGTATTGCTCACAAAATGTTCTTTCCCAGTTCAAAATGTCTTTTCCATTGATACTTTTATGAACTTTTTTGGATTCATTTTAATCCAAGTCATCACATTCCGTTGTTTGCCAAGTTGCAATATGTGACCATTGTGTCGTGTGAAACGTCTGTGCGTTTTTTCTTCTGTTCCCATAGCTTAATATGCCTTATGGAAATGTAATTTTATTTCACACACTCTTTCTTGCAGAGCTATTTATTATATGTTTAGGTAAACTCCAATTAGAGTGTTTTATGCCAAAGTCTTTAAATGAAAGTTCTACACTATGTGATGTTATTGAATTTCTTCCAACTGCAGGAGTTGGACTAAAGTGTCACACCACCCTCAATAGAACAGGGCCTTAAATTCAATAAAAAAGAAGCAATGGCAAAGTCAATAGGCCTGGCTCTGGCACCGAATTTTGGCTTTGCCAATAGTTGTGAATGTTTTTTGTGAAACTGACAAGGGGACTACTTTTTGTGTAAATGAACACTGTGCCAGAGCAGAATGTCATTACTCACAGTATGGTGAGGCAGTGGCTGATGTGGGTTGACCCTGTGCCCTCTACTGTATGCTGTGATGGGCGGAGAAAAAGTTATTGACACACTTACCGACCAATAGATGAAGGGAGCTGGCGGAAAGCCCCTTTCATGTTCATGTTTTATGTTGTATATAATTTTATTAATATTAAAAAGTCTTGGCTAAACATTATTATATAGTATTATATATTTTATTTTTATTTATAAAGTTTTATATAGCGCGAACATGATCCCGAAGGATATCAGAGTGGTTCACAATTGACGGGAAAGGAAGGTAATCATTGCAGTACAGGCATCAAATAAGAATGCCAAACAAAACAGTTACAAAAGGGGTCAACAGAGAACAAGACAATAACTGGTACATAGCGAACTGGGAGGGGAGCAAATGATTAATTAAAGAAGAATAGAAACCAGCTCAGGGCTTAAAGGTGTAAGTCCAATACTTTAGAATCTTTTAACTTCCAATTTGAAAGCAACCGTGGAGGAGATTCTGCATACTTCTGGTGGGAGAGAGTTCCAGATCTTCGGAGCAGAGCAGACGAAAGCTCGGTGACACGTTCTCTTTTTGCGAAAGATCTGTGGTTTCAGGAGGAAAGAGTTAGCACTTCTTGAAGGTCTACTACCTCCGGATAATTCTAGCTTTTGAGCTAGATAACTGGGGGTTTTGAAATGGAGGGCTTTGTGAGACAGGCAGGCAATCTTTAGCTGAATTCTTGCTTCGTAGGGCAACCAATTTAGGAATTTTAGGACTGGGGATATGTGCACATTTCTTTTGGTACCCGTAACCAATCTGGCAGCAGCATTCAATGAAGCCCTTAGTGGGGCCATGGTATATTTGGGGAGGCCACAGAGCGTAGCACTGCCATAGTCTAGCTTCGGCAAAACAAGCGCTTGGACCACCTGCTTGAAGTAAGCTTGTGGAAGGAATGGTTTGAGATTCCTGAGTAGCCTCATCAGGTGATTAGCTCCCTTGCACACCTTGCTAATATGATTCTTCATGTTCAGATGCTTATCCAGGGTGATTCCGAGAGATTTAGCTGAGTCCATCATGAGGGGGGAGCAGTTGAAGGCAGTGAGGTGGTTCATCCAAAGGTCTAACTTGGGATGTGCTTCGGAGGAGAAATGAGAAGGAATTCTGTTTTGGAGGTGTTGAGCAGGAGGTGGTTCTCGGTTAACCAGTTTTGAGTATTCGTTAGGGTAGTGTTGAGTGATATGAGGTTATCCGGGGAGGAGATTTTCAGATAAAGTTGCGTGTCATCCGCATACATATGGAAGAGAATGTTTGTGGAATTTAGTGCATTAGCTAATGGTTCCAAGAACAAGTTGAAGAGTATGGGAGATAGGGCGGAACCTTGGGGGACCCCCATGGATACTGGTGAGGGCTGGGAGAGAGAGTGGTTCACCTTGACTCTTTGGGATCTGTGGTGGAGGCAGGACGAGAACCATTGCAACACCAGACCAGAAAGGCCCATCTGTGCTCCAAAATGAATAGGAGGTTGTCATGATTGACAGTGTCAAACGCAGAGGAAAGGTCAAGGAGGATTAGGAGGCAAGATTCATTTTGGTCAAGAATTTTTAAAATGTCACCCATAATGTGAGTAAGAGCCGATTCGGTGCTGTGCCCACTCCGAAAGCCAAATTGATGCTGGTCCAGTAGTTGGAAATTCTCAATGTGAGCGCAAAGTTGTGATTGGACGCATTTTTCTAAGAGTTTGACTAGAGTGAGGATGTTAGAGATAGGGCGGAAGATGTTAAGGTCAGCACTATCTGCGTTGTTTTTTTAAATATAGGTGATACCTGAGCTGCCTTTAGGCAATCCAGGATCGTGCCTTGTGACAGTGAAGCGTTGACAATCTTTGTCCAGATGGGATGACGACATCCTTGATTTCTTTGAAGACGGAAGGTGACAACGGGTCGCTGAAGTGATTAGATGGGTTGATACTCTGAAGAATCTTGTTAATGTCTCTTTCACTGAAGGGAGTAAAGGTGCCCCATGAGGCATTGTTCTTGGTGCTCAGGCTAATTGGTTCGAGCTTCTCTAAGAGGGCCGGAGGGGGCGCAGACCCATAGGATGGCAAAAGAGCTCAGAATCAAGCTCAATATTGATGAGTCTTGATTTCTCAGTAAAGAAAGCAGCCAGTTCGTCGCATGAGGGTGTGCTGACTCCAGAGTCAGAGCGGTTTGGTGCTTCCACCGATTGTTGTTTAACCAGTTCAAAAAGTTTCTTGGGGCGATTAGCGGCTTGATTAAGTTGGGATCTGAAGTAGTCGACCTTAGCGCTCTTGATTTGTTTGTTATAGGAGCTCCTTACGGATCTAAGGATTTTTAGCTGATCCGAGGATGGTTTGGATATAGTGTAAATTCACATAACTTGCGTCTTTCATGAACAAAAAGAGATGTCTGGCTGTTAGGGCCAGAGGCGGACCTTTCTTGGCTACATCATTGTAGCGTCCCAGCTGGAAGACATTCCCATTCCTTGTGCCTATAACACTGCAGGTGATACATCCTGCAGGTCTCGCCGTGATCTGCGAATGCAGTGTCAGGCGGCACAGGGGAACACTGAGCCCAAATATCTGCACCACAGCCATACTGATTCATCTGTATCAACTCCAAACTCACATAAAATTAGTTAGGTACCCTAGGCAGCTGTATAGCTTTACAACATATGCAGCATTTCTAGTTCAAATTGGCAAAATGTGTCACTGCCATAAAGTAGTTGTGGCCTAGTGCTGGCTACCTTCTAGATTTTGAGCAAAACTGACTATTGGTCTACATTGAAGTGACAATAACATTCTAGTGTTGACACTAATTTATGATGAGTATCAACAGCGATAGAAAGAGAGCGAAGGGCCCTGATTGAAATCTATAGTGCAGGAGGTACTATTGAGAGATGAGTCTGTAGTTTCTTTCTAAATTTTGGAAGTGACAATGTGACATACTGTGCATTATATGGGAAGCAATGCTGGGCCAGATTCTGTCCTATCTCCTACATTTTTCTTTCTTACATTTCTTGACTTGAGGTCTGCCAGTAGGTTGGCCTCCTAAAGTGATACATTTTTTGGCTAGGAAGGCATGTGCATCAGTAACTGCTGCCTCGTAGGATGTGAAAAAAGTGTTGGTGATCAAGCAGGCCTTCAGGTCAGAGAGGTAAGGACTCTAGGGCTGAGGCAATGTGATACTATGGGCTCAATTCCATCTTCACAGGGAGATACCATAGTCAGAATTTATGATACCGGTGTTTCTCTGGATTGGGAAATAAAAGGTGGACCCGGCAATCATGTCCAATTCAGCATGTTTTCTGGTCTCTGGGGGAACAATGGGCCCAGATCCACTGCCATGTACTCCAGGTTGGAGCTGGTGGTTAATGGGTGTGGGCTTTTTCTTTGTCTTTGGGGGCGTAAAAGGAGACAGTGAGGGGGAAGGGCAGGATACTTTTTTCTTTGGCTGGGGGAAGCTTCTTCTACTCCTCCCATGTTGAAGGATGCAGGTGGACGAGGGAAGGGCTCAGCAGCTGCCTGCTGCCCCATGAGCTCTATAGATGATCTCCAGGTTTGGTGTCTCCGGTTCGAAATTATTGGGTCAAGAGTTTGCAGGCCCGATAACTCAAAGCCTGTGGACATCAGCAAACATAAAATGATCCAGAGCGGTATGACCTGGGATACCACTTCGGGCCACTCGCTATTGGGTCAGTGTCTTCAACTGGATGGCAGCATGTAGGTTGCTCCTATAGGGAATCAGTGTGGATTCTGGGAGTCATGTATGGCAGCTTGTTGTCCTCAAACAAAGGTTGGTGCTGAAGAAATAAGCTGCCTTCACCATGAAGCTGCTAATTATCCAAGTTACCTTGCAGAAAACTGAATATTCCACAATAAAAAATCTTTGAGTGAGTTTAGTTTTTTCTTACACTAGAGAAAAAACGCAACAGTGTTGCAAAGAACAATTTAAGCTTTTTAAAACTTCATACACTTGAAAACTTCGCAATTAACTTTTCATTCGTGATATAATATTCATATTTTTTTTTTAATTGCAGTGTCTTGTAACATGCTAGATATAAATACTATATTATATGTTCTTCAAATAGCTGGGCTTATTTGTTGAAAAATTGAAAATCACTTATTAACTTTAAAAGGGAAAGCATTCTGAAGTTGATTTATGTTGTGAGCGAGAGGGTGAGACAATCTTGCCTTTTAAGCTCGCACGACCGCTTAATAAACCTGCACCAATCAAATGCAATAGAAAGAATCCATGAATTCATGACATGTTCAAGTATGTTTGTAAACGTCTCCAGAACCCTGTGATGCCAACATATAGTATATTTGCAGATGTGCCTATTTTAATATGCTATTTTCTGCCATTGTTGGGGAGGGTCAATGGCTCATCCCCATGCCCCTCTCCTCCCACAACAGTGGTAATAAATGGCATATTATAATCCACATACATAGTTTATGCTATGGTATTTTTTCATGATCACTTGTTTTAACAAAATATAGTTAATTCAAACTTGGATGCAAGTGGTTAAGTTTATGCAATATGGTAAAATTGCATTGAAAAACACATTGTGACTCTTAGGGGAATGGTTTCATGTGTGATGTAATTGTTACATGCAATCTATGAGACAGTAAATAGTATTTTTTCATTTTGCTGTTAATAAACTCGAATTTGACATTTGCATTGTAGTAGTAATTGTGTGAATGTGCATTTGTTTGTAATTTATTTCTAAATAACGTGTTATTGGGCCACATTTTTTTCAATGCCATGACATAAACATATATACTATACTCTGTGGATGTGCATATGGTGGTTTGCGTTCTTCCATGTACAGTTGTTCCAAACAAGGTATATAACTATGTCAAAAGCACATTGTGTTAAATGTGTGCACTGAAATAGAATTGCACTAACTAAGCTTTGCGTGGATGGCGTCAGTTGATAGGCTGACTCAGGACTGGACTAAAAATGAAAGTGAGCCCTGGCAAAATATTTGAAACAGCCCACACTGAAGAATGCTTCTACTGGAATGGGCCCTTAGAAGGCGTGGTTGGGTCATGGCAGCCCATCATGCTCTGAAAACATACCCTCAGCCCTGCAACCTCCTCGGAAAAGGCCAGTGTCTGGGCTGACTGGAGAAGAATGTGAGGGAGGAGGAGGTATTGTGTTCAAAACCACAATTTTTGCAATGCTTGAGGCCCTCATTAGAACTGTAATCAGTGTTATTAGCATTGATCAATCAATATATTATCATGTGTATAATTCTACAGAGAGGACAAATGTGCCCAAGAATGCAGGCTCGTGAATGGTATTTTATGGATCATTTGTACAGGCAACGTCTACACCTTAAACCGTCCAATATCACTTTTAGACTCTGGACACCCATTCTGGAACTGGGTGCCTTGTCTGTGACGTCTGTAGCTTCAAATGCTGATGTTTAACTGCCTCCTTGTCTTATAATAGCTTGAAGTCCTTAGAATGAAGCAATATCATTAAACAGATAATAACTAACTGTAGTGAATCCTCGGGACAGTCCCATTCCCTCCCCTGATCACAGTTCTGATGCACACACCCACACACCCACAGTCGGGCTTGTTTGATGGAACGCAGCTGTCAGACCAGTTCTCCAGGGCCTGTGGGACTTGGAAACAACTGAACAATCCTCCAGGCACCTATTGCCAGCTATCCCTGGAGCCACAGGCACAGGAACAGGCACAGCATCTGCGGATAGCCCCCCTCTCCCCCAGCGCCTTGAGACCTGTTCCGGATGAGTAGCTTGCGCTATATAAACCCCTGATTGATTGTATCTTCTGCAAACTCCCTGAAATCCTCAATTTTAGGCTCTATCTTATGAAGATAATGAGGCTGAATAGTCAAGGCTTATACCTGGAGGTCAGCCAGTTGTGAAGTACACAAACTACATACTGTAAATGGATAGTGCAGTCAATTCTATAACTGCAGACTGTGTAAAGGTTTTAGGACTTTTATTCTTCTTTAACCTCTACAGCCTAGTGAAAGCAATACATCCAGCTAAGCAATACTCCCACCTGATCTTACAGGCATGGATGTCGATTCACCAAAATGCCAGGGGTAGCGAAAGTGACCTCACACACCCTTTGACCTTAATGACAGAATGTGATACCAGATTACCTTTGAACCTGAATATCCCCAGGAAGTGGTGTCACTTGACCTTAACCATGAACATATCACAATAATCGACATTGCTAAAGTTCCATAACTGCATGATAACTATAACGCAACACAGACAAAAGTCAATTTTATAAACCACCTACATCAGGGTGCTGACATAATCTTTGAAAGTGGTGGGAAGTAATACTTGTCCCGAATTGTAGCGAGCCAGACCTCTTTTAGATGGGGTACTCCCCGAGAACAGAATGGGTCAAATAGTGTATTTAAATGAACAATGTTTGCACAAATTTGCTAAAAAGTCACAGGCTCTGAGAGGACACCTTCATATCAAGTCTTTTCATGGTGTGCCAAGCCAATGAAATCGGTAATCACCCATTACTACGGAGGCTTTACTCCGCATACCATTACTTTGCATGCGTTACAACGCATGCGATGTAACAACGCGTAGCCTTTACTACGCAAGTTGTTACATCGCATGCGTTGTAATGGCTAAACAATGGCGGTACTGCAGTCACTCACCGATGGTTGCAGGGTTCTTGTTGCAAGAAGAACGCGACTTCAGGCAGAACTCCTCCCATGAAGTGACGTTGCTAGGGTGACCCGGATGAGCGCACCCAGGAAGGTGCGCGATGACAACTGCCTCATTATGGAGGCGTCGGCAGGGTGAAAAGGAAGCGGAGCGAGCAGCGTCCCAGGCACGGGGAGGTGACAGGGAGCGGCGGCTCAGGGATAGGGAGAGCGGCCCCCGTCGTCATGGAGTGAGGGGGCCATGGCTGCCAAGGAGTCCCGCATAGGGTTCCTCACCTACGAGGAGGACGTCAGGAGAGGTAAGCATGGGGCGTTGTCCTAGGGGGAGGGTCGTGCAGGGGGTAGTTTATTTTAGGTTTTAGGGTTGTGTAGTTGTGTTTGTGTAGTGTAGAGTAGTGTATTTGGGTTTAGGGTAGTGTTGGGGGTCGTGAAGGGTAGTGTTTGGGAGTAGGGACAGGACTGGGGGTAGGGGCAGGGTCGTGCTGGGGGTAGTGTGTTAGGGTTTAGGGTAGTGTTGTGGTGTTCGTGTAGTGTAGGGTAGTGTTTTAGGGTTTAGGGTAGTTTCGGGGGGTCGTGCAGGGTAGTGTTTCAGTGTAGGGACCGGACTAGGGGTAGGGGCAGGGTCGTGCTGGGGGTAGTGTTTTAGGGTTTAGGGTAGTGTCGGGGGGTCGTGCAGGGTAGTGTTTCAGTGTAGGGACCGGACTAGGGGTAGGGGCAGGGTCGTGCTGGGGGTAGTGTTTTAGGGTTTAGGGTAGTGATGTGGTGTTTGTGTAGTGTAGGGTAGTGTTTTAGGGTTTAGGGTAGTGTCGGGGGGCGTGCAGGGTAGTGTTTCAGTGTAGGGAACGGACTGGGGGTAGGGGCAGGGTCGTGCTGGGGGTAGTGTTTTAGGGTTTAGGGTAGTGGTGTGGTGTTAGTGTAGTGTAGGGTAGTGTTTTAGGGTTTAGGGTAGTGTTGGGGTGTCGTGCAGTGTAGGGTAGTGTTTTAGGGTTTAGGGTAGTGTTGGGGTGTTGTGCAGGGTAGTGTTTGAGTGCAGGGAGCGGGTTGGGGGAAGGGGGAGGGTCGTCAAGGGGGTAGTGATTTAGGGTTTAGGGTAGTGTAGTGGTGTTTGAGTAGTGCAGGGTAGTGTAGTGTTTGGGGGTTTGGGTAGTGTTTTAGAGTTTGTTATGTGTAGGGTAGTGTATTTGTATTTAGTATTTAGTGTATTGTTGGGGTAAATGTCTGTTTTTATTACTAGGCAAGTTTTTAGTTCGCATACATTAACACTTGCAATGCGAACTAAAAACTTGCGTAGTAATGGTATTTGCTAAGTAAAAACTTCGTAGTAAAAGCTGCGAAGTAATGGTATGCGAAAAAACGAGTCATATTCAATGAAATCTGATGTTGCTGAGGAGTTGACCTCACTGTTTTCACAATGTGCTATGGGCGCCCCATATGCCAAAAATTACTTTTCATGTGCACGGGCCAACATCTTATCATGTGTGCATTTTTAGCCTATTGATGCCAGTTTAAGCCAAACATTACTTATGATATGCGAGTGACAGGGCCAGTATTTTGTCATTATTGTCCCCCTCCCATATGCCATGGTTTTCATCCCTTCTGTCAAGCCGTGTCTCTAATGAGCTTTTTTGCCAAAGGTGCCCCCATGATAAAAACGTCTTCAAGTATGCCAGTGCCAGCATTTTTCAATAGGTGCCCCTTCTGCCACGAATTGCCTCTGGTATGCCAGTACCATTATTTTACCAAGAGTGACCATTATGCCAAGAATTAACTCGAGCATGCCAGAGCCAGTATTTTTGTCACAGGTGCCTGTCATGCTAACAATTGCCTCCAGTATGCCAGCCGCAGCATTTCTCTATAGGTGCCTGTAAAAGCCAATAATTACTGTTAGTATGCCCGTGCCAATGGCTGACTCGCACGTGAAACATCACATTCGTACCAACGCTTACTTACATTCACTCATGAACACACACTTATTCTCACTCACACACGCTCCCTTAATCATTCTTACTTACCTGCGCTCATTCACTTTTATTCATTATCTTGCACTCCCCCTTACACACTCACTGGTGCACTCACACTCACTGACAATCAGTCTCACTCATTCTCACTCACTACCTGTCACTGACTCTCACTCACTACCTGTCACTGACTCTCACTCCCTACCTATCACTGATTCTTACTCACTTTCACACACATGCTCACATATACAGGTACATGCTCACAAACGCACACTCTCTTGTACACAAACACACTCTCACCCACCAGCACGCATACAACATACATTAAAAAAAAATGTTTTAATCACATCATCTGCCACGGGACATCTAGCACAGTGAAGGCTCTGAGGGCCGGGGGGCTGACGGGGCAAAGACATTGATCTAAAGTGCAACCAGCAGGCCGCTGATTGCGTGAAAGAGGTAGACGCAGAGGGGGATGAGTCAAGTGGGAGTGGCGACTACTGGATGATTTGTTTTAATGTACTGTTTGAAATATTATTAAGAATGTGCATGATGTACATTGGGGATGGGCCGGGCGGCAGTGGCGATTCATGGATGTTTTGTATATTTGTACGGTTAAAATAAAAAACTTGAAAAAAAGATACATTAAAAAATAAAAGATTCACCAATATTCTGATGACATACAACTGTTCTTGAAAGTTCCCCCTGCTTCAGACATCCAACACTTCAAACATTGCTTGCACATCATACAGACCTGGATTTCCAGCGCCTACTTGAGGCTCAACACAACAAAGACAGAATTCCTGTTATTTGCCAAGAACAACAAACAAGATACAGTACAAACCTGGCTCAATGACATGAACTTTCACCAAATGCCAAGTCTCTTAGATCCACCTTGGACACCAACAAATTGGCAAAAAACACACAATGACAGCCTGGCACCTGCTCTCTCTCTTAAAGAACGTCAAACTATTTCTTCCAGAAAGCAATTTCAGTACTGCTGTTCAAGCCCTCATACCCTTGCATCTGGAGAGTGGGGATGCCCTACTCCATGGCCTCCCAGACTCCACACTGGCATCCCTAATGGGCATCCTACACACAGCAGCATGTCTCTTCCAGGACCTGAACAAATATGACCACATCATCCCCCATCCTGATGGAACTCCATTGTCTTCCCTTGCCGTCGTGCACCATCTCCCAAACAGCTGCATCATTTACAAAGCCAACATGACCAGCTCCCCAAGCTATCTTGCAGACAAGCTCACCATATCGGCACACCCGCAGCCAGGACACAATCAAACTGCAGGCTAAGAGGTGTAAAAAATACATACTTACATAGAGCACAGAACTCTGAACATACATGATTTCAACCAGTTATTAGGAGTCATGCAGTTAATTGTAAAACAAATGCATAGGGCAAAAAACATTGTCAGGATAGTTTTAAATAGTGTTTCTCCAGACATAACTCCCTTTCTGTGTTAAAACATGTTTAAAACTTGCCAAGGTCATAATTCTCTGCCCTTCCTAAACTGTGCTGAACCTAACATAATGTTCCATGTGTTGCACCTAATAACCAAAGCTGCAAAGAAGGCTAGTGGAGCTGGGGCTGAAGGTGGGTTGCTAGGCAACAAGATACATTCTAATAGTTTAAAAGTGCAACTCCTTCTGGGTCTCTGGTGAGCCTCGTCTGAGGCTGTTGTGCTAGTAGGAGTTGGAAACTGGAAATAGGCTTCTGTTTTCCTGGCACTTTGTGTCTAAGGAGGAAAGGGGCTGAAAGGGGCCAACTCAGGTTCACAGCTGCAACCTCTGGTAGCCCCTAAATGACAACTAGTGAAACTATATACGTTCTTGGGACTGCTTTCACAGATGGGGATGCCATAGTGGAGTACCCCACCCCATATGTTCTCATGCACAAGACCTTCTTGCACACCTCTTACAGTCAAAGGGAACAAACACCTGCAAGGGGACTCATAACCTATGCCACTTGCGCAAGGGAAATATACTGTGGCCATACTTATCAATTTTTCACGCAACGCAGCAAGCCACATTGCTGCGCTGCACTGCATGAAAGGGAGAATGCAGCACACTTAGAAGGAAAAAACTAGGAGAAATAAAGACATTTCTCCTGGTTGCATCTCTGGCGGGGAAGCATACAATTCTCTGACTTATACCCAGGTTTACCAGTGTTGGTAAATCTGGGAATGTATCAGAACGCATGGGTGGATGCGTGGGAACACCCATGCTCCACCTATGGCACGCCTCCCTGCTGCAGAGTAACGCATGGCAGCGTTTTGCGCTGCCTTGTGTTACACTAGATTTACTCTAGATTTATCAGACACACAGGGCCACGCAAGGAGGCCTTGCATGGCTTGGTAAATCTCATTTAGGTTTTGTGCAAGGTTGATGCAAAACCTTGATAAATTTGGGCCTGGGTCTGTCAGACCGGTGAAATGAGGAGCCGGAGGCTAATGGCTACAAGACCGGGACGCATGCCTGTCTTGCACCAGTAAGGGCTCCATCCGTCCTGATAACACAAATCCAGAACGCTGGCGGACATTTTATCTTCAGACTTGAAGAGTGCCAACAGATCTCCGATCACTTAAATAAAGGATACACTGGCTCCCCGTGCAAGTCAAAGCTCTAAGGATCATTTGTCTAACACATACATGCCTGAACAGTGCACAACCCACCTACCTTCAGAAAAAGATTAAACATTAACAGTCCTTAGGTTCCCTGCGATTGCCACGTGCAAACCTTTAGTGCAAAGGGCAAAAAGCAGAAGGTTGAGACTTATCTCCCTCGTTCCTTCGCTGCCCTGGAATGGCTGCCCCTGGCGCCTGCAATGCTCGAGCCTCGTGCTATCCGGGGTGAGGTTGGAGGCCCTGAGCCCACTCTCTGTACAGTAAGCATCCATCCGCAGTTTGAATTAGAGGCTGATGTTAATCTAGCCACTGCGGGGCAACGGTCAGCTCAGCACCAGTGTGTCCATCTTACAGCCACCCAAAGAGTTTCAGTGATGTAGTCTGTAGAAGCATATGGAGTCAGAGTGTCTTCTATACGAAAAACACATAAATAACAACGGGATCTGCCTTAACACATAACTATAAGAGAGACGCCTTCTCTGTTGTAGTTGCAGGAAGGAACTTCAGTTACAAGGTATATGTTTTACAAATGAATAACCATGTCTTCACTTTTGTAATCTGCATATCTTGTGTTTTGCTGTTAATCAAGCACAGAGTTGTAACTCAATGTATATGGTGAAAAGTTATTACATCTTGGCATTTTGCTACTGGTTAAGCTGATTACTGTAATACAGAACAATAGCGTTGTCCATACTTGGTAAACATTTTGTCCTGCGTGCTGCTTTGCAATTGACAATTAAAAAAAAAATTATTGGCAAAGACAATAGATTTGGCGTTTTTTAAGTGAAAGTGAATAGTAATATATGAAAGAGTTTGTGCGTGGGGCTTGGGTGGGTTGAAGGTTCGATAAATGAGGGGTTGAGTAAGTGGGTGAGTGAATGTGAGTAGGAGAATGAAAGGTAACTATGAAGAGATAGGTGAATGTGAATTATACATGAATGAATGTGAGCGACTGAATGAATGTGAGTGAGTGAGCAGTGGGTCCTGATGAAGATATGTGTGTGAAGAATCGGGTTGAGAAGAATTGTGATGGGAGGCTGGTGTAGGACAATAACTAGATAACTGATGAAATGACATCTACATGCAACCACACAATAATGGGGGATCGGGACAGAGGTTGCTGCTCAAATAAATCCAGTGGTTAATTTGTAAAAAAAGAAGTGTTGGGGCTCTTGTCAGGAGGCAGCTTGCACCAGCCTGTTAGCACTGCCTAAAAAAGGAACCATAAAAGTAGGGAGAGGATGTGGTGTAATGGCCAGAGCTGCAGACTTTGGAGCTGGGGGACAAGGTACGAGTCTCTGTGTCGTCTCAACATCCTGTGATTCTGGGCAAATCACTTAATCTCCACGTAAATGAATGTGCCCTTAACTGGTGCTCATGAAAAGCGCTGGTGTTGACGATTAAGTGCTGGTGCTGAGCACCGGAAACCACTGGCTCAAATTAAGCACTGAATAAATGCATAGCAAGTGATGTAACAAAGCTATAAAGAAGAAAAGCTATTGGCCGAAACATTGAACCTCCAAAGTATTTCCAGGATTTGGTTTAATGGTTGACTTCGTGACATAAACATTTTCTTCTTCCTGGTGGAACAACATTATTGCACTGATTTCGAATAAAGGGGACTAGAACATCCCAGAATAATAGCAACTCATCAATCTGTTACATATTAACATGGCGATCTTGTCCAGGAACATATTAACTGATAAGCAGGGTTGTTAAAAGGACAAAACGCAATCACCCTGTTCAAGGAGGTTTGAGGAAAGCCATTTCTACAGTACGAAATAGTCTTCCTAAAATATCTTATTGATGAATAGAGCTTCTAAAAAGCAGTTGTCTTCACAGATGACACCACATCTGCCGGGGTCCCAGCAAGCTCAGGGAAAAGTGACCATCCCGCACTGCTCATTCCATGACTCACCAAGCCAAGGACTTCCCTCTGTTTGTAGTCCAGTCATTACTTCAGAGCTGCAGAACTCTCTGAGGATTAGACAGATGCACTGGCATTTGCGGGCTGGTCCAAAGAACCCTAACACAAACTCAGTGCTTTAGATGCTCTCGGCGAGACGAACATCCTCAGCTTTAGCAGCGCTCTTCCTTGGCGTTATTTCAGGCATATTAGGCAGGTAAAAATGGCTTGCACCAGGAGGTAGAGCACTGTTCCATTGATTGATACCACTTTCTTCTTGAACCACATTTTGGTAACATCTGCCCACAATACTTTCTTTTATTACTGTTCTACTGATGTCTGCTGAAGATAGAGGAGTGAAACACCTATTGTGCAGCTCACAGTTATAAGCATAGATACACCCACACAAACAATCCGTCATAATGTGAAGCAAATACTTACCACAGTGAATGCTAGTGATTTGAGCCGGTGCCGCCACCTTTCTGTAATAAGAGCTACTCATGTTCAATAAAAAGCATCCCAAGCTACATATATTAATGCTGAAATATTGACCACATCAGACAAGCTTACATTAGTGGCCACCAGATGCAAGATTACCAGCAGTGATCACCTCAGTGCACACGGCGTGGTTACTAGCAGTAATGTAATAATGCTTTGTCCATGTGAAAGGCCTCTAAGTTGGTAGTACATAACCGCCATAGCTGCAATGCCTCTGGCACCAAGTTAATAATATTAGTAATAAATCTCCCTAATGCTGCATGGTGTATCACTTAAATATCAGCTTTAAATATCTTTTGAAATTCAACCATTTTTCTCCAAACATCAGCTTAGGAATTCTAAAAAGACATTTTCATCTTCAATAGACGCTCTTCAATTTTGGTATACATATATTAAACCAAACAAGCAAAAGCTTCGAATTTATTAGGATGGATTGCACTCAGGAGAGCTACTTTCAGATAATTGGAGAGCTACAAGTAGCTCAAGAGCTACTCGTTGGAGAAGCCTGGATTAGAGCTTGGGTCTGCTGTTTATGGATTAGCAGTTTATGACTCTAGGAAGCAATCATCAATTGAATGGCCCTACAGTATCTTACATAGCAAAGGGGCATTACCGTTAACAGGCCAGTTTACAAGGTGGGTACTTGTGCGTCCACAGTAATGGTGATCACATGAAACAGGCAAGCTGTGCAGGTTATGAACATATCAATCAATCATGTCACTTATAAAGCGCACTACATACCCGCGAGGGTCTCAAGGCGCTGGGGGAAGAAGGGGGTGGTGCTGCTACTGATCGAAGAGCCAGGTCTTGAGGAGTCTTCTGAAGGCCAGTAGGTCTTGGGTCTGTCGGAGGTTGGTGGGGAGGGTGTTCCAGGTCTTGGCGGCGAGGTGGGAGAAGGATCTGCCGCCGGCGGTCGTTTTCCGGATGCGGGGGACTGTGGCGAGGGCGAGGCTGGTCGAGCGGAGCTGGCGGGTGGGGGTGTAGAAGCTGAGTCGTCTGTTGAGGTAGGCTGGTCCGGAGTTGTGGAGTGCTTTGTGTGCGTGGGTGAGGAGCTTGAAGGTTATCCTCTTGTTGACAGGGAGCCAGTGCAGGTCTCTCAGGTGGGGTGTGATGTGGCTGCGTCGGGGGATGTCGAGGATAAGACGTGCAGAGGCGTTCTGGATGCGTTGCAGCCGTCTCAGGAGCTTAGCCGTCGTTCCTGCGTAGAGGGCGTTTCCGTAGTCCAGCCTGCTGGTGACGAGGGCCTGGGTGACTGTTTTTCTTGTTTCGGTGGGGATCCACTTGAAGATCCTGCGGAGCATTCGGAGGATGTTGAAGCAGGATGAGGAAACGGCGTTGACCTGCTTAGTCATGGAGATGGTGGGGTCGAGGATGACCCCTAGGTTGCGTACGTGGTCGGTGGGTGGCGGGGCTGTTCCCAGTGATGTTGGCCACCAGGAGTCGTCCCAGGCTGAAGGGTTGGAACCAAGGATGAGGACCTCCGTCTTGTCCGAGTTCAGCTTCAGGCGGCTGGTCCTCATCCATTCGGCGACGGCCTTCATTCCTTCGTGGAGGTGGGCTTTGGCGGTGTGAGGGTCTTTGGTGAGGGAGAGGATCAGCTGGGTGTCGTCGGCGTAGGAGATGATGTTGAGGTTGTGCTGTCGGGCGACGTGGGCGAGGGGTGCCATGTAGATGTTGAACAGCATTGGGCTGAGGGAGGAGCCTTGGGGTACGCCGCAGATGATCTTGGTGGCCTTGGATCGGAAGGGGCGAGGCGGACGCTTTGTGATCTGCCGGAAAGGAAGGATGTGGTCCAGTCCAGGGCCTTCTCTTGGATCCCGGCATCGTGAAGGCGTGTTCGTAGTGTGTGGTGGCAGACCGTGTCGAAGGCGGCTGATAGGTCCAGGAGGATGAGGGCTGCTGTTTCTCCGTTGTCTAGCAGGGTCCTGATGTCATCGGTGGCGGCGATGAGGGCGGTTTCGGTGCTGTGGTTGCTGCGGAAGCCGGACTGGGAAGGGTCCAGGATGTTGTTCTCCTCGAGGTAGCGGGTCAGTTGTTTGTTGACGATTTTCTCGGTGACCTTCGCGGGGAATGGGAGCAGAGAGATGGGTCGGAAGTTCTTGAGGTCCTTGGGGTCTGCCTTGGGTTTCTTGAGTAAGGCGGTGATCTCGGCGTGCTTCCAGCTTTCCGGGAAGGTTGCTGTCTCGAAGGAGATGTTGATTATTTTCCGGAGATGGGGCGCGATGGCTGTACTGGCTTTGTTGAAGATGTGGTGAGGGCACAGGTCTAACGGTGAACCGGAGTGGATGGTGTTCATGATCTCGCTGGTGTCCTCGTCGTTGATGTTGGTCCAGGAGAGCAGGCGGTTGGTGGTTGTGGGGGCAGTGGTCTCGGTGGTTGCCGGGGCGGTCGTGGTGTTGAAGCTGTCGTGGATGTCGGCGATTTTGCGGTGGAAGGAGGTGGCCAGTGAGTCGCACAGGTCTTGCGACGGCTGGATGTCGTTGGTGTTGGAGCTGGGGTTGGAGAGTTCCTTCACGATGTTGAAGAGCTCTTTGCTGTTGTGTGCGTTGTTGTCTAGGCGGTCTTTGAGTGAGGCCCTTTTGGCGGATCTGATGAGGTGATGGTGATTGCGGGTGGCGCTCTTGTGGGCGGCGTAGCTGTCCGCTGTCCGTTCGTGGAGCCAGATCTTCTCCAGTTTTCGGCATGTTCGTTTGGAGGCCTGGAGGTCTTCGGTGAACCAGGTGGCTTTCTTGCTGGTGTGGCTGTTGGGCGGATTCTTGAGCGGGACGAGGGTGTTGGCGCAGTCGTCGATCCACTGTCTGAGGTTGCGGGCGGCGATGTCGGGGTCGGAGGGTTCGGCGGGTGGGCTCAGGGCGAGGGTTGTGGTTAGCTGGTCTTCCGTGACTCTGCTCCAGCAGCGGCGAGGCATTTGTTCGGTGCGGTGGTGCGTGGTGGGCTTCCTGTAGGTGAAGTGGATGCAGTGGTGGTCAGTCCAGTGGGGTTCGGAGGTGTGGTTGAAGGAGACGTGTGGGCTTGCGGAAAAGATGGAGTCTAGCGTGTGGCCGGCGGCGTGGGTGGGTGTAGTCACGAGCTGTCTGAGTCCGAGGGTGGCGAGGTTGTCGATCAGGGTGGTGGAGTTGGTGTCCTTGTTGTTCTCGAGGTGGAAGTTCAGGTCCCCGAGGAGGATGTAGTCCGTGGAGGCGATGGCGTGTGTGCTGACGAAGTCAGCGATGGAATCGCTGAACTGTGGTCGGGGTCCGGGGGGTCTGTAGATGAGGGTTCCTCTGAGGGTGGTGTTGGGATCGGTGTGGATCTGGAAGTGCATGTGTTCGGCGGTGCTGAGGGTGTCGTCGGTGTTGGTTGAGACTCTGAGGGTGTTCCTGTGGACGATGGCGATGCCTCCTCCGACTCCGTTGGTGCGGTCCCTGCGGGTGATCTTGTATCCGTCCGGGATGGCAATGGCGATGTCGGGGGCTGAAGCGGGATTCAGCCAGGTCTCCGTCAGGAATGCGACGTCTGGGGAGGTTGAGTCGAGAAGGTCCCAGAGTTCGATGGCGTGTTTGCGGGCGGAGCGGGTGTTGAGGAGGATGCATCTGAGGTAGTTGGGTTCTTTCCTGGGCGGTGGTTTGGCGGGGCGGGTGCTGGCGAAGCTGCAGTTCCGGCAGGTGAAGGGCCCTTGGGTGCGCTTCGGGGTGGCCTGGTAGCAGGCGTGATCTTTTCCAGGGTTGAGTGCGTGGAGGGTGCTGGCGTCGTATCGGCGTCTGTTGATGTGGCGGGCGCGGGGGATGCCCGGACCAGGGGGTCTGGCGCTGGGCGCGGCCACGGCGCGGACGGGCGCAGACGGGCTTGCCTTAGGCGCGCCAGCGGCACGGCCGCGCAGCGGCCGCCATAAATGGGGAGGTGGGAGGGAGGAGCAGGGAAAGGGGCAGCGAATGGGCAGTGAGGGGGCGGGGCCGCAGGGGCGCAGCGGCGGGAAACAGGCACAGAAAGGAAAAAACGATCACAATCAGGGGCAGCAAGGGGGCACAGAAAGGAAAAAACGATCACAATCAGGGGCAGCAAGGGGGCACAGAAAGGAAAAAACGATCACAATCAGGGGCAGCAAGGGGGCACAGAAAGGAAAAAACGAGCACAATCAGGGGCAGCAAGGGGGCACAGAAAGGAAAAAACGAGCACAATCAGGGGCAGCAAGGGGGCACAGAAAGGAAAAAACAGAGCACAATCAGGGGCAGCAAGGGGGCACAGAAAGGAAAAAACGAGCACAATCAGGGGCAGCAAGGGGGCACAGGAAGGAAAAAACGAGCACAATCAGGGGCAGCAAGGGGGCACAGAAAGGAAAAAACGATCACAATCAGGGGCAGCAAGGGGGCACAGAAAGGAAAAAACGATCACAATCAGGGGCAGCAAGGGGGCACAGAAAGGAAAAAACGAGCACAATCAGGGGCAGCAAGGGGGCACAGGAAGGAAAAAACGAGCACAATCAGGGGCAGCAAGGGGGCACAGAAAGGAAAAAACGAGCACAATCAGGGGCAGCAAGGGGGCACAGAAAGGAAAAAACGAGCACAATCAGGGGCAGCAAGGGGGCACAGAAAGGAAAAAACGATCACAATCAGGGGCAGCAAGGGGGCACAGAAAGGAAAAAACGAGCACAATCAGGGGCAGCAAGGGGGCACAGGAAGGAAAAAACGAGCACAATCAGGGGCAGCAAGGGGGCACAGAAAGGAAAAAACGAGCACAATCAGGGGCAGCAAGGGGGCACAGAAAGGAAAAAACGATCACAATCAGGGGCAGCAAGGGGGCACAGAAAGGAAAAAACGAGCACAATCAGGGGCAGCAAGGGGGCACAGGAAGGAAAAAACGAGCACAATCAGGGGCAGCAAGGGGGCACAGAAAGGAAAAAACGAGCACAATCAGGGGCAGCAGCAGGGCACACAGACGGAGCTGTGTGGTGGGGGAGCGACCTACCAGTCAAGGTCAGGGGTCATAAGAAATGAAATGAAAATTAAATTCATAAAGCGCGCTAGTACCTGGGGGCGTCTAGGTGCTAGCCTACTGAAGTAAGTAACCTGAAGAAGCTAGTTTAATAAGTGGAATAAGGAAAGCCTATTAATTGAAGAGCCATGTTTTCTGAGCTTTTCTAAAAGGAAGCAGTCCTGTCATTTTCTTGAGGTCGGGGGGAGAGTGTTCCAAAGTCTGGAAGTGCAGGTGACAAAGCCTCTACCTTCCCAGTTAGATCTTCTAACTTTCGGGACAGTTACATTATGAGCTGAGGACGAGCGTAGAGACCTGGGAGGGATGTACCATCGGAAGCTTTATTTCAGGTAGTCGGGGCCAGACTCATGCAGAGCCTTAAATGCAATGTAGAGTGTTTTAAAGTCAACAAGCTTTCTCATGGGGAGCCAATGAAGTTTGATCAGGGCTTGAGAGACAGACTGATGTTTGGGGATCCCTAATAATAGACGATCTGCCACTTTCTGTACGATCAACAGCTTGTTTACAAGTTTTATTCTGCAAATTGATGAATATAGCATTGCAGCAGTTCAACTTGGACAGCACAGTTTTCTGCAGCTCCTGTGGAATGAACGGGAAGCCTGTCCTAAGTAATTTTAAGGTGAAAAAGGAGGAGCATACCAATGAAAGTTCACTGTCAAATAAAATCCCTAGGGTTTTTTACTTTTGTAGCCGGAGTGGGTAGATTGCCGTTTCTGTGGCTACCAGCTCGAGAACCAAAAGGAGGTGTTCTTTCCGAACAGCAGAACTTCAGCTTTACCTGAGTTCAGCTTCAGACAATTTTCATTCATCCAACAACCGATGTGTTGCATACAGTTATGGAACCCAATAGCAGTGTCCTCAGGGTTACTAGCCACTGACACCCCAATCTGGGAGTTGTCGGCATAGTATACCATTGAGGCACCGAAGGATTTAATAAGACAGGCCAGAGGGCAACATAATGGTTAAAAAGGGTTGGACTTAAGGATGACCCCTGCTGCACACCACAAATTAAAGAGAACATGGGTGATGAGAAGTCGTCTAAAGCGACAAATTGCTCTCGTCCAGAGAGAAAAGATTTCAGAAGAGAAAGGGTCTCTCCCCTAATTCCGATGGAGTACAGGTTTTCAAAAGGCAGGTCATGACTGACCATGTCAAATGCCGCAGAGAGGTCTAACAGAATCAGGGCAGCATTTCCTCCTTTGTCGAGTGCCTTTCTGAGTTCTTCAGAGGCAGCAATCAAGGCCAGTTCGGTACTGTGTTCATTTCTGAAGATGAACTGAGTCGGGTCAAGAAGGTGATTGTTGTTGATAAAGGACATACGATCCTGATTAATGGCCTTCTCTACAATTTTTTGCTGGGAGAGAAAGGCATGAGATTGGCCTATAGTTGTTGAGGTATGAGGCATCAAGATTTGGCTTCTTGAGGAGGGGGAGGCTTTTTTCCAGTCTTTGGGAAATAACCAGAGCTGAACATTAAGGTAAAGATGTCAGTGGATCGATGTGGTTTCTGGAATCAGATGAATAATTTTCGAGGGGCAAGGATCCAGTCCGGAGCCTAATTGAATATTAATGAGTAGGCCCTGGACCTGATCCAAGGTCAGTGGAGAAAAAGAGGACACAATTGTAGGGTTATGGGCAGATTTGGGAGCATTAAGAGGACCTAAAGATGCTTCAGTTAAATCTGAGTCCCTGGGAGAGTGATCTCTGTCTGGTGGGGGGGCGGGGGGAGGGGGTGGTTTGCTTGTTGTTGCCAGAAAATATGTTATAAACATCTTTTACCTTGGCTTGGAAGGAGGAAGCTATCGAGTTGCAGAAGGATTGGTTGGCCATGTTGTTTTTGTTTTCTGAGGGCTTGGTTAGTTTTTTTATTGTAGCAAACAATTCTTTAGAGGGGCTTTTTGATGACTCAATTTTGAGTGACATAGTCAGCTTTTTCCTTATGGATCAGTTCTTTGTATGCCAAGATAGTACTTTTGTAGATTTCCTTTTCTGGACTGTTATAGTTTATTCTCCACCTTCGTTCTTGCCTGCGACAAAGTTGTTTTTGTAGTTTACGTTTTTCTGAAAGCCAAGGTTTGGAAAGGGTAACTCTGCAACTTTTATGCATCTTGTCTAAACTTGAATCTATCCATAGATGGTAATTCGTGATGTCAGTGTCTAAGTCATTGGAGAGAGTGGGCAGAGTTCAAGCTCATGCTGAGCTAAGCAAATTAGCGTCTTCGTTATGCCAAGGACGAGTTGTCCTGTTTGTTTGGGGCAGGTTACCTGTAAGGACTTTGGTCGCCATTTCCAATTCAAACATGACCGCTAAATGATCAGACCACATAAGCAGAATAGATGTAGTAGGTTGAAGAAGGGAGTTGTTGGAAAAAATGCCATCTAGTAGATGACATGCTTGGTGCATGGGGCCCTTGACCAGCTGAGTTAGGCTTAGACTGGCCATCATATCCAAGTCCCCAATGACTGTGAAATCTGTATAATTTACTCTAGTTTCGATTAGCTGACTAAAAGCCAGAGTGGAGACCACTGCAGGGCCTGGAGGGCGGTAGATGATTAGGCCATTGAAAGAGTAATTTTTGTTTAGTTCAATTTTAAATGAGAACACTTCACATTAAAATGATGGAAGAAGTGCAGAAAAAGTGGATTTAAGGTGGTCGCGGTATATAACTGCTAGACCCCGCCCCTTTTCTCCCTGCGGTACAGCCAGGATCGCCGAGACCAGGTCAGGACCTGAGGCAGCGTTGGGCCAGGTTTCTGTTATGAATGCTAGGTCCAAAGTTTGTGAGTCTAGGAAATCAGCAAATTCGTTTTTATTTTTTATCAGAGATTTAGCGTTAAAATAAAGTGCAGTGATACATGTGTGAGCATTCAGCGTGCTTGATGTTGGGGGCATAAGAGGGTTAAGTGCCCTAATTTTGACAAGGGTTAAGGAGAGATTACAGGTCAGACAGGTGAACATTTCGATGCAATTTAGCGGATTCAAAATCGGTCCGGGGCACTTCTTACCTGGGAATTTCAGGTTAAGAAGCTCTTACCTTGAGTATTTAATAAAGGTACGCCCTGTGGAACTTTCTTTCAAGCACGGCATCCGGCAACGTGTCGGGAGGACGTGGTGACGAACTCTACTCAGTGCGACAATTTACAAGTGGTAAAAGTTGGATTAGTGTTAGGACTAGGGTTAGGGACAGAGTGAAGGCTCGAATTTCATTTTTAACAAGAAAAGGGATATGTGATGAGGTTAGAGTTGTGGTAATGAGGTATAGATGAGGGAACTTTACAGCATGTGGCAATATCTGGGGTATTAGGCCTGGACGTTAAGATTAGGGTATCATACAGAAGGGGTGGTTACCATCAACAACAAAATAATGTTTTTGAAAGGCCATAATTTTCATGCGGTTGGCCTTAATTCTAAATGATAATCACAATGGGCTGCATTCTATATCAGACTATACAGTTTATCTTTCGTTCTCAAACTGTTGGCTTTTCAAACTTATAACTTCCAACTTTCATTCTAGATTCCCAGATTTCACAGTGGAAATGGACAACATCCTCCATGCTCTTGAGTGTAATATCAGTGGTCTCAAGAGTTCCAACCACATATTGCTCACCCTGAATGACCAGCACCGGCTTCCAATTCAGGTGTCCATCTTCTTCATGACCTGTTGCCTAACAGAAGAAGCAATACTCAATAGCATCCCCCACCTGGCATAAAAATGTTGGGCCTGATTCACAGAACTAACTTACGTCAAAAACATAAACGTAAACGTAAACGTAAAGTTAGTACTTTTTAGGTATTCACAGAATACACTTACTCATTTTGGTATTCACAGAATAGTACTAACTTTACGTTTACGTTTATGTTTACGTTTAAACGTAAAGTTAGTACTATTCTGTGAATACCAAAATGAGTAAGTGTATTCTGTGAATACCTAAAAAGTACTAACTTTACGTTTACGTTTACGTTTACGTTTTTGACGTAAGTTAGTTCTGTGAATCAGGCCCGTTACATCTCGGGGGTCAATGCATGACAAGAAGCCAGGATGTCACTATAACTGCAGAAATCTGATGGACCCAAAACATGGTTCTTTATATATCACTGACACACTGGGCAGTAACAGTTTCAAACTATTGCTGTTATTTTTTAGGTCTGACTTTGATGAAATGTGATATTACACATGAGTGAAAGGCTGCAGCCCCTCCATCCCCAGTGGTGTGGAAGAGAGTATGGACCACAGTATGGGCTTAGAGGTGGAGGTCTACAAGGCTCGAGGTTGCCCACAGAAGCATCCTAAGGTATGACAGGCATGGGCACATTATCGGGGCATCGGTGGGATGAGAAAAGGGGTGGAAGGATATGAGACAAGTGATTTAATGTTTAGACAAATGTTGTGGTTTATTGATGGAATATGGTTGGAGGGTGGGGCCGGAGTGGACGTGCAGGTATTTGTATTCTTATTTGTACTTTTGTCTTATGTTTACTTACTATATGTCTGCCTCATGGGCCATGTTCATCATTCAAAATATAAAATCAATAAAATTTGTTTAAAAAAAAAGAACCGCAGCAATCCTCACTCCCAGAACAAGACTTCTCCATGTATGTATCTAAAACATTGACATCCGTCTTGCCCCATCACTCCTGCAGTTCAGGAAACTTCTAAAAACAGGCTTCTTAAGGAATATCTAATCAACTGATAATCAAGACTCCCTCCTCCATGCACACGATCTTGCATTCTAATCCTGAATAAAGTTTGTGCACTATGTTTACATTACATACCCATACAACCATGCCCTTTTCTAGAACTTATTTGCGGCTTGATTAAACTCAAGAACAACTAGTAATAAAGTGGAAAGACTAGGGGGCCGATTCTGATGCGGGTTGGAAAAGCTTCCCGACCGAATCGGTTGGGAAATGGTGTCCGACCCACTCGGATCGGGAAAGTCCGACCAGCGGAGTAGGATGCATCCGGATGCTTCCAGATACGATTTGGTTGAACTCCCATTGACTTCAATGGGAACAGTTGTTCCTAACCGCATCAGAATTGGGCCCTCGGTCGGGAAGACACGTTCCCGATCCGATTTGGAAGGAGCAAATGCCGTTAGGAGGCCTTCCTAACCGCATCAGAATCAGGCCCTCGGTCGGGAAGCTTTTCCAACCCGCATCAGAATCGGCCCCTCTGTACCTGATTGAAGTAATGGTCAATCAGTAATGCCCTCAGTGTCATACTGAGAACTTAGGTATGATGAATATGGGCAATTCAGAAGTGAATAACTCAACTACCTATGACTTTGTGATCCCTATTCACAAAGGTAAATTTACACATATAGATTTACTCATGTGCAAATTTAAAGTTACCCTTTACAACTTTACGTGGCTTAACACCGCTTTGTAAATATGGTACCCTTTCACACAGATACCTGCGTGAAAGGGGCGTGCAATGGGTGTTGCTGTGGGCGTTCCACCGCAACACCTATTGCTTTTTGATGCTGCCCCAGATTTACAAGGATGTGTAAATCTGAGGCAGTGCCAAAACTAACGCCATTCAAAAGCAGGCATTAGATTGGCACAACGAGGAGAAATACTTTTATTTCTCCTCCTTTTTGCTCTTTCTATGTGTGCTGCATTCTACAACACACATAGAAAAAGCAAATTGCCTTTAAAGATTGTTTATGTGCAGGAAGTTGTCCCTTCCTGCACATAAACAATCATTCCCTGCAACACAGACACCCTTGCACTATGACACATTTGCACCATAGTGCAAGGGTGCCTGCGTTGCAGGGTTGATCACTCTTGCACTATGGCGCAAGAGTGTCTGTGTTGATGCTAGGCAGCTTTTTTTTAGCACCAGAGCAGGGCAAAACACAGGGGCACCCGTATTCTTGTAAATATGGCGCATCCCCATGTTTTTTAAATGACGCATCTCTGTGCAGCAGATTTGTTTGCAGTGCCACGCTGCGTCATTCCATTGTAAATATATGCCTTGGTTGTTTACCATTTCTGAGTCTAAAGTTACTACAAAGTGTAGACTTGCATGATCGCATCCCCCTGGAACCAGGGAGTGGAGCCAAATCTATGACCATAAAGTTTATACTAGTAACTTGCTCACTGCGGTAAAGTATAGAGAAAAGTAAAAAAGTTTCTTAAACTTTAAAATAATTTAGCAAAAATATTTGAATGTTAAATATTATTTTAAAATATTTTTATATATTTTCTTTTACACTTAGAACAAATAAAAAAGTTACAACACTATTATCCGAAAAGTATATAAACATGTCAAACTAAATATGATTAATTAAAATATAATTATTTTTATAGATGTATTTTACAAATCCCAGCTACAGTAAAATGTTTAATTTTATCAAATATGTATTAAACATTACTGAAAGTTATGTATAGAATGAATTTTAATGAATTTAAAAAAAATAAAAGAAAGAAAGTTACACACAAGTTAAAATGTTTAAGTTTATTAAAAACCCTGAAATAATATATTATTTAATTTATGAATATATAAACATTTTAAACATTAAATAAAATGTATATATAGTTTTTAAATGTAAAAATAAGCTAATTTATTTTAACATTATTTTCTTTAGGGTTTTATTTTAAGTCCCTGGCTTCATTATTTCCTTTGGAATGGTGTTGCAGTTCCAGTGGTGGGCCATATGTGTTCTGCTGGATTTCTCAGGGTCTGAACTGGAGTACGTTTACAATTATTTTGTGGCCTTAGTACCTATACAAGTGCAGTTTGTGAATAACAATAGGTTTACTATTTTGTGGGTGGGCATTTGTTCCTCCTTAAACCTCTCCCTAACCCTCCCTTAAACCATCTGCCTCTTAACCCCTCCTATTTTATACTAAGCATTCTCCATTTTCCAACTACTCCCCCTTGTCTGTCACATTTGCTACAAAAACAGGCATAAGCGTGTAAAGATCGCCACAATCAGGCGTAGATCTTTGCATTGAAAAGATTGGAGGGGTGGAGTTGGAGGTCTCCGCATATAGGTTTGTGAATAGCATTTTATAGTATGACAGTAGTACTATTATAGTACTATAGACATACTACACAGTACAATTCACATATCTCTTGTCATTCTAGGACTTACTGTTACATGTGTGGACTTGGGGCATCACACATACTTAACAGGAGTAAGGTGCTGAAGTTTGGGTGATACTTTAGAAACAATTGCAAATGCTTTTAATGCATTGGTGTTCGGAACACAACGGGAGCGATGAACCTTACAGCTTCACACCCCTTATGCAGGTATATGAGGGCCAGTAATAGAAGCAAGGAAAGCGGAGTGGGATAGGAGAGAATGCAGAGACAAAGGACTACACCACTCTGACTCTTCACTTCTGTTGGTCAAGGATGTAATGGATATATACAAGACAAAGCGATATCTTAAGTGATTTGTCATTCAGGATGTAGTGCTTAGCTGTAGTAGTGGAAAGACATACCTTAGCATTATCTGTGTGTCACTAACTCCTTGTATTTTGATGTAAAACTATTAATTCCTGAAAACAATGCACATATAATGAATACCTCAAATATATATCTACACTATCCCCTCACCCTATGTTTGAATATTTACCTAACGTCTTTTCCCTATATACTCTCTTTCAGTCAAGTATATCTTCTACTTGACTTTTGTATAACTGCAAAATGACAAAAAGTCTTAATAGGCTATTGCTCTCCCATCTTTAGGAACTCATATGCGCATATTAGAACACATTCCTATTTACATGTGCAATATAATCCATTCTAAGAATCCTTCCTGTTCCATCACATGACAACCTTTAGTATACTGTAACAAACCAAAGTCTTCGAAGGATTCAGTTACGTGTCCAGAAAACAGTTCAAAGTTCTTTTTCTTCAACGAAATGGTTTTACTGAAGTCTATATTTCCAATGTCCATTAATAGAATCCCTGAGTAAGCTGCAGGTCTAGGCAAGGGAAAATTGAGATTCATGTTGCGACGTTCTGACTGCAGCAATATTCAATCACAATTGCCGAGCAAAGATGCCATGAAACATGAGGGCGGTTATACCTGATAATCCAAGATGGCCACCGTCTCTCCAGAATAGCCAAGAGCAGGGAATTGATATTCATTGGCAGCATGCTGCTGATAGTGTGCTCTTGTGAGTCCAGAGCCTCAGTCCAGACATTGTCAGCACTCCATAAAGACTGTCAGCCGTTCCTTTGCTGAAAAGAACATAGTGCAAGCAGACTTGGAGTACTGGTTCCATACACTTGAGCCATGCAAAGCGAAAAACAGTGTCTCCAGCTCCACTTTCTGACAGGTGCCACCGATGAGAGGGTCTCCAGGGTGACATGTCTGCTCCCTGATGACTGGGACTTTCAAGTGATTGAAGCACAAGAGTTGTATGGCTGTTGGCACACAGGTGAGTGATAGAGGCACATCAAGAAAATTACCTGTGAATTATTGATGGCAAGTTGTGCTTGAATGTCACACTTTCAGGTGCAGGTAAAAGTACGAAAATTGAGATAGTAACAAAATAAAGAAAATGTTTGTTTTCTATGTAAGACTCCAGTCTGAAGAAGTGAAAAGACAGCTCTGTAAAAGGACCTGAGTAAGAAAAACAAATCTCAGTCCTCCTCAAGTGACAGAAAATGATGAGTTTGTGCGAGATCCACAGGCGCTTTAGACAATATTGTAAAGGGCTGAATGTTTATTACCTACTATGTCCATATTTTGATTGCAAGAGGTGTTTTTATATGTTTTTAAAGTTATTGTGAATTTAAATACTTATTTGTGTCATTCACAAGAGAGACTTAACTTGAATAATACGTTAAAATGTCATTCACTTTTTTTGTGCAACTAAACTTTTTTGTCTTTTTCCTATACGAGAAAACTTTATTCCCTGTGAAGAAACTCCTGAGAACATTCCCATCTTGGAAAGCGATTTGTGAACACACATGAGCGAGCACCTACGCACCCTGCCTGTCAAATTGGACCAAATGCATTTTCAGGCAATCATTATACATTTTGGTTGGCCCACTATGGATTAATGCGGACCCCAGAGGACTGGCATGCTATAGTTTTTTATGGTTCTGGGAGATTGCTGTCCATTCGCTGGAAGTAGTAATTCGCATGGAGTGCAAAGGCCTGCATGCAAATATGTTTCCTATGACAGAACAAAGTCGAGGCCCATATTCTGTTTGCTAAATGGTTGGCTTGACAATGTTCTTTTCTCCTCAGGAAATGTCAACATACATATGCAAAGGGATCCAGACATGCTGGATGCAAATTAGAAACGCTGGAGGTCTCTTCATGCTTCATCTCAAAATGCAAATAAAAGACAAGCTTTACTTCACCTGTTTGTCCTTTTCATGAGCACAACCCCTTGAATTTTCTACCCAATAAGCATGTTTTGATCTTATACTGCAAGCAAATTCAGAATCGCTTCTACAAAGAAAGGTGTCTGGGATTGCTCTGTTGACCATATTTACTCTATTGACATCTTTTCCCTACAAGTACACCTTGCTAGTAAAAGTGCTTTCTGGCTCAGGTGGTTAACTGCTATCAAGAGCTACAGCAAACACTGAGCAGGAAATGTGCAGCGCCTCCTGTATGTGAGTTGCAAACATACGCTGCAATGGGGTATGAGGGACTAAATAAAACATTAAAATACAGTGGTCTGTGCTGAGGCACCATAATTATGAAGCTCACTCTGTCCTCACACCACTAGTTCACACTCTCGCTCTCTCAATCACTCACTCACTCACTCACCCACTCACTGTCCAGCCATCCCAGTGGATAAAAGCAGCTGCCTAAGGGATTTGAGAGTTGTGGAAACCTACAGGGCAGAATCTCTATGTTTTTTACGTCCCCACCAAGCTGCCAGGGTTCGGGATATGTTAGTGACCTGGCAGAGTCTGCCACAGAGTGAGAGACCTGGTATGGAATTTATCTGTACGTATAAGATCAACAACATCGTGTGTCTCTCTTCAGATCTTCCCATTCCTTTTTGGTGTGTAAATCCTGCGTCCTCACCGAAGGGGTTGTCGATGACCCATATAATCCACAAACAGTCAGGGAGGAATGGGACTTATATCAATCTGGAAATGATAAGCATTACTCAAGAGGTGCATTGTGGAATGTGACAAACAAGCTGTTGATAGTAGTCTGGAAACGCCTGTACCCATAAGCATAAATCAATGTAAAAAAACGATCTGAACAAATTAGAAATTGAAACTAATAAACTAGAATCCATGCGTATTGCGTCTGTCTGCCCAGAGATTCTTAGTAAACTTGGGTTGATATAGTATAAGTAGGACAAACTCATCATAAGTAGGAATAATGATATTTGGTTAGAAAATCTGAGGGAAAGAATCCAAAGTGAAATAAAAAAAGCTAGTTGTATGATATTACAACGAACGCCTTTACCACAAAGCCTTTACCACGCAATGCCTTTACCATGCTTTGCCTTTATCACGCAAGTCTTTACCATGCATATGCCTTTCCCATGCATGCCTTTACAACAAAATGGTAAGAACATATCAGGTAAGTGAAACCCATATATGTATTCCCTTATTAACCCCTAAACTCACTTACCCCTATACCTTAAAAACACATTTACCACCCAACACCCTTACCCACTGCTAAACTCTATAATCACCCTTACCACCCTATACCCTTACCTACCCCTAAATCCCCAAAACACCATTAGCACCCAATACCCTTACTCACCCCTAAACCCTAATAATGCCCTTGCCACCCAATACTCTTACCTACCCCTAAACCCTAAAAATATCCTTAACCGAATCCCTTGTGATCAAGACCTTTCGTAGGTCGAAACGCGTCATGGCGGATTTCAAGGGCGTTTGATTAATAAATATACTGCACCTTATTTCTGGGTCTGTCTTCGTTCATCGAGCACGATTGTAGCAGCGGAGTTCTTTTCATATATATATATATATATTCAACAAACTCTGTCCGTCTCCAAAGAAAGGACACGGCACTCCAGTCATTAAGTTAACCAAGTAGTTTATTGGGAAATTAAAATCAAAGTCGACGCGTTTCGGTTGCATACATGTAACCTTGTAAACACCATAAAATGCCATTTTCTCCAATGCAGCTTTAATATCATGACATCACCTAGTGTTCGTGAAAACAGAAAGAGGACAGTGTATTTCACCTTAATTTGGTCGCCATCTTTTAATATGCATCTTGCTGTCAAAATTCAGTTAATCATTTGTGCATATAAGCAATTATAACATATCATGCAAGGATGAATACACAAACAAATTGAGCACTAGGAGGGACCGAGAACTATTGAGCTGGGATGAATACAGCTTTCTCAAACAAAAACATCAGAGACTGCCTATATTTAATTGAATTCCTAAGTTTCATAAAAATAGCATTGTACCACCATGCAGGCCTATCATCACGGAGGAGGGCAGCATATTCGAGAATGTTTCCAGGTACATATATTACTTTTTAAACCCTATAGTCACAACTATACTCATCCACCTCAGGAACACAGCTGATTTCTTGTGCCAAATTTTTGATGTGAGGTGGGAGACCAATATTTGCATGATGACCTTATATGTATCCACATTATACACCAGCATAAGGCACTCTGATTGTTTTGCAGCCGCACTGACACTTCCTAAGAATGTGACCTATTAAGTACATCCAGCATAACACTATGCCACTTACTATGATGGAGTGGTGTCTGTCAAAAAACATGTTTTTGTTTCACAAAGAAATTTCCCAGCAATTTAGAGGGACGGCTATGGGCACCTGCTTTGGCCCCCCCTCCCTGAGCCTCAAGAGGCCCTAGAGAACCCACACAACATCAATCAATTTTGAGGGAGGGGGGCACGCAGCCCCCCTCCCTGAGCCTCTAAAGGCCCAGGGAGCCCACTCCTTCAGTGCGGGCAGAGAAACCTGTGTTTGCTCTCAAGTCCGCTCCCAGCTGGCAGGAGCTTCAAAAATGCTCCTGCCCGCTGGGAACGGACTTTGGAACTGTTTCGCTGCCCGCAGTGATGAGGGCAGGGAGACAGATCTAAATATTACTCCTGCCTGCAGGGAGCAGCATTATTAGCTGCTCCCTGCGGGTGGGCTCAATGCCAGCTCCCACTGGATGCAGAGAGCCGGATGGGGCCGCGGGGGCTGCGGGGCTCTTCCCTGTGACTCCCAACATCAGTGTGGTGGGTTCCCTGGGAAGGCACCAGGGCACCCACACTTTGTTGAGCCAGGCCCCGGGAGATGGTGTTCCTGTAAAGATAGCAGCTGCACGTTTCAGTCTCGGGCGTGCAGCACACTCAATATGGTGGCTGGAGTGGGACAGATGAGTGAAGAAGACGCGCCCAGCAATTCGTACTCGAACAGGACATGCTGCAGGCT
The DNA here is from genome assembly GCA_963921515.1 of Calotriton arnoldi. Classification (NCBI taxonomy): domain Eukaryota; kingdom Metazoa; phylum Chordata; class Amphibia; order Caudata; family Salamandridae; genus Calotriton; species Calotriton arnoldi. The sequence continues at coordinate 2,234,197 of CAWUFW010001107.1, read as the reverse complement.
CTAGGACGTGGCGTTATGAAGCATGTTAGAGAGCCTGCGATTAATAGTCTGGTGGCCGAATTCTGTACTACCTGGAGCCACCTAAATAAGGCCCTGGGGCCCCCAGATAAAAAATGTTACCCTAATCCAACCTGGAGATAATCAGTGCTTGTATTACTGTTCTTTGGGCAGAGACGGGTAGACACTAGAGGAGTTTTCTTAACCGTCTCAAAAGAACAAAGCAAGTGGAGGCTTCTTTAGAGATTTGATGGTTTATAGAAAGCTTTTCATCAAGCTAGAAACATCGATTCTGAGCCACAGAGACCGGGGTCAGAGGGGTAACGAGAACATCAGGCCAAAGATGTGGTCCCCAGAGATGAGGTTGATTGCCCACCAGCAGAACTTCAGTCTTCTCCCCATTCAATTTGAGGAACTTTTTGTTGATCCTGGTGGCCACTTTTATGAGGCAGATATTCGAGGAGTCAGAGCTGCGGTTTTCCTTAGGTGATAGGGAGACAAAAATTTGAGTATCATCTGCACAGGAAAAAAGTGTAAAACTGCATCTTTCCACTATATCCGCCAATGGTTGTACATAAATGTTGAATGGAGTCGGACTAAGAGCCGAACCCTGAGGTACGCCAGAAGATAAATGAAAGGGGTAAGAACTTTAAGTACTGGTAAAAACCTGAAAAAATCTGTCTTGTAAGAATGAGCTGGGTCAAATCAGGGCCAGGTCTTGAATACCCATTTCCTTCAATCTATGGAGAAGTAGCTTATGATCTACTGTGTCAAACATGGCACTGCGGTCAAGTAAAATCAAGGCTACACTGCCACCCTTGTCTAGTTGGAGTCTAAGCTATTCAGTGACTCCAAGTAGAGCGGACTCGGTATTATGACCGGCCCTAAAACCAGATTGAGAGGGGTGGTGTAGGTAATTTGATTCAATGAATACTGAAATTTGCTGATTCATATATTTTTCAAGAATTTTTGCAAGTATTGGTAGAAGTGAGGTTGGCTTATAATTATACCAGTTTAAAAGGTTGAGATTCGTCTTTTTCGGCAGAGGCCTTATCAATGCATGTTTCCAAGCTTTAGGCAGACCCTCCAGGATTTCCCAATTTGCAAAATAATGCAAAATCTGCAGTTTTGTAAAAATGCCACGATTTTTACAAAACTGCCTGCGAAATTTGGAAAATATGATCATTTTTAGGTCGAGCTTGATTGACCTGTTATATCTCTTTTGCGGGGTTTGACAAACCACCGATTGCCATTGGGTACTATCAGTGGCATTCAGAAATGCTGCCTTCTTATTGGTGCATTTCTGTGAAAGTCCCTCCTTTGTTTGTTTAGCTCCCTTTCCGGCAATTTCACTCAGAGAGAATTTTGGTTGGCCATCACACAGTACAGCGTGTGATGGCCTCTCTTCCCTCCTCCCATCTGGCTATTGCAGGTCAGGATTTGGTTTTTTGTTGTAGTTTGATATAGCACGAACTCGACCCAAAGGTTACATGGGCCCTCGTTTAATGCATTTCGACCGCTGCTCAGCATAGTACACAATTTCGTTTTGTTCACAAAAGAGAAAGTGGAAATATTTCTGTACGATGATCAGCAAAGAATTTGTTCATAGAAAAACTAGCGAATACCACAAACACACACCAATCTCAGTTTATACATCAGTGAAACCCTTTTTGTTTTATTTCATGGACACTGTGTTGTTTATAAACCATTTGGGAGATGGCCGCCGCATTTACGATATTACGTATATGCTCGTGCACATCCCGGGGTGCTGAGGGCGGCTGACCTTGCTGGCCTGAAGTTTAGTGGCTCGTTGTGGGACATAGAGATGGAGAGCCCTGTCGTTACCTTCACTTTAGCATACGTGGTTTTCAGCATGTGCTTCATCTTCACCCCAGAGTTTGACACGGCGGGGATAAGCACTCAGAGCTTGCTGTCAGCCTGGTTAGGCTCCGAGAACCTGTGCTTTGTGCTGCATCACATTCGGCACACAGCAGCTGTCCGTCTACTGCACTCATTCATACCGCTGGGTGAGCACCCTTTTAAGCCATCGCCTCTGTTAAAGAGGCTCCAGACTCTGGCATTGTACTCCTGTCTGAACTTGTGCTAAATTTATATTTCGAAAGGACAAGTAAAGTAGTTGACAGTTTGTTAGATAAATGGTGTTTAGCCATGCCTAGTGGTTATCAAGGGCCCTTAAGGCCACCTGTAACTGTTCTAGCCAGTCTTTCCAAGTCTCCCAGGCTTTTGCCTGATTAGCTGCTCCAGTGTTTCTTTTTCTTTGCATTCTGGAACGTGTAGTCTTATTTATCACATTAGAAAACTGTGACTACAAGTCGAAGAACGTCAGAAAACTTGTGACTGCAGTAGCTGGTCACGCAAGGATCAGGGAAACGTGGCAGTTTGGGCTAGAAAATGATAATTAGAAGCTGTATCCTAACCCTCTAATTAAGAGTCAGCTCTGTGCCGGTGATTCACAGTGACCATTTGGACTCTGGTTCGCGGGCCATCTATAGTGATCAAAAATGTCTCCAAGCCTCTGATCAAGAGCCTGTCACTACTGATCAAGGGCGTCCCCTTAGTAGCCATACCATACCCGTGACGCCTCTTAATGCTGATTGACAACCTCCCACTATTTCTTATAGCTTTTTAGTACTGCTTACTGTCTCCTTTACAAACCGGTGCACAAGAGGTAAGGCACACAGATCAGGATTGTGGCCTCTATGCTTTAAATGTTTAGGAAAAAAAAACATCTCAGTAAATTATATGACCCAATCAGCTATTTTGAAACTTTAATACAAAAGTGATTCAGATGCTGTATGAAATACATAGGTTTATAAGAAAGAAAACTACATCTTTCCGTAAATCCTTTTCAGAATGTTGTTCACCAGCAACTGATTTTGTCTTTCACTGGAGCACTGGAAGACCTTATTAAGAACTGGCCTATTTACCTTCCACAGTAAAAGATTGTGTAAAACATAAACTGCATTGCAGGATGCAGAAAGGAAGTCTACCTCTAAGCAATTCGTACAATGAAAAGGCACATATCTTAGGGGCATATTATCAAGGCGGCGCTATGAAATTATTGCCGCTTTTGCGTCCGTTTTCGGGCGAAAAGCGGCGATAATTTCATCGCCTTATCAGCAAAGACACGCTGTCGCGTGTTTTGCTGACTTAGCGCCCATTTCCAGCACGCCTAACTTTGCATCGCTAATGAGATGCAAAGTAGGCGTGGCTGTGAAACCAACCAGGGAAAATATCGCGAAGGCAGCTTCGCGATATTAACAAGGAAGGGTAGCGATTTTTTAAATCGCGTTAAGTATGACTTAACACAGGAATTTAACGTCTGTTAAATTCCTGACTAAGGCATACTTAACATGGGGGGTGGATTCTGTGGCTAAGACCACAGGCCCTATCATCTAGGATATCGCCGTTTTCCACCATGGAAAACGGCGATATCCACACTATCTCTGGAATTTTTATCGCCTCGGCGATCCGCGTTGTTGATAACGCGCTAACCGGGCGATAAATGCCAGAGATAGCCGGAGATAAATATGCAAGCGCTAAGCGCGCTTTGCGATATTTATCGCCGGCCCTTGTTAATATGCCCCTAACTTTTTTGTTTAAAACTCATTTCTTTTCGATCTACTTTGTGGGCATGTTAATTGCATTCCTGCGGGTTACTTTTTTCAACAAGAGCTAACCCAAAATAATAGTATTTGACTCTACTAAGTAAGTAGCACTTTAAATTTCAGGGCATCAAACCTCAAAATACATATAAAACATTTGGAACTCTTCAGAAATCCTGCCTTGAAGAAACTAAGACCGAGAAGACCGTGAACAAACCGTGTTTGTGAGAAACACAGAATCATTCTCTGTGCGCTGTTTGAATTATATTTAAATATGTGGAGGCTTGGCTTCTGGTGCATACAAAACCTGGTTCTTCCAGTCCAGCGGTTATATTATCAATATCATCAGGGCATGAACATGACCTCAATACAATCAATAGTTAAGAGGTGAAAGGTAAGCTGTTAGCTAAAGCAGACAGCCAGGACTTGCGTTTTACTCCTAGTGCCAATTTGTTTTACTACCTTTTGCTCTATATGAACAACACTAAAAGTAAAAACACATTTGGTTAAAATATGAAAGTTGCTCATTAGATGGAGGAATGTGGCAAAGGCAGCAACTACACAGTTAAGTAGAGAATGCAGCGCAATTGCAGAATTTGCATGGTCCTGCATGCAGACACGTCAGAAGTTCCTGCGGTGCCTGGGCCATCAAACAGAAGCGGGGCTGACATTTTTAAAAGGTACTCCGTTGCCACAGGGGAGGGTTAGATCTGTTGAGAGAACAGCACAAGTGTGTTGTGTCACCATGGTGTAGCACCGCTTCTTCCATACTGCTGTCGTCTTCTAGCTACATCAAGACTACCACCTATTAGGAGTGAGCAAATGCCTCTCATACCAAATATTGGAGGTTTTTAGCAGAGTTTTTCCATTCCTGTTTATCGAGGGACATCTCTTTACTACTGATCAATAGCCTCTCACTAATACTGACCGTGAACTGTCCCCATATTTCTGATCAGGTTTTACAGGGTGTGCTTTATCTAGTTGGTGAGCACTATTTTCTTTAATGATCTTCCCTATTCCACCCACGACTTCGCAGCACACCGCCACCTTTTATATTGTTATTAGTCATGTATTTTTTAATTTCCAGCTCAGTCCGCTTTAACTATAGCGGCCGCCCTTATTTATTTATTTAATTTACAGTGCAACCTCTTTCACTTTTGCCACCGCGCTACAAAAGCTTTGTTTATTTATTTATTTTTACACTTAGTGTAAAAGCACCCCATAGGCGCTTTCACTTTAATGTTGGCCACGCCCCTTTCTTTAGACCTGAATACAGCAAGCAGTGTCTAAAGAAAGGGGCGCAGTCACCAGTAAAGTAGTCTCGCATTTGCGAGAGTTTAAGATATTAGCATTAGAAATTACAATGCCTTTTATATGTATTGCTTTTAAAAACACATAAATAAAAGGCATTATCATTTACAATGCTAATACCTTAAAATCTCGCAATTGGCGAGACCTATTGCATTGAAAATGCTCGTTTATTTTGACGAGGCTGACAAAGGGCTGTGAAAACACAACAGATATTTTCACCTCTCAATTCCCAACTTTTGGGAAACGAGGATCTCTTGTGGCCATCTTATGATATCCACAATATTAGTACATGATTAAAAAGGCGTAGCCAGGCAAAAAGTCCTGGAGAGTCTGGTAAATACAGAGTATGCATACTTTATTTTCCCAAGTCAAATGTGCAATTCATTATTTCACATAATCATTTCTGTTTACTAAGTTGGTGCCCAAGGGAGTGAATAAATCAATTATCCTCGTTTCGAGTAGGAGAATCCACCTTGCGTTAACTTTCCTGATGCATTTGGAGGAAGGTAGGCTTAAAAACAGCTTATTCCTCTTTTTCAAACTGTGAAAAAACAACTTCAGATCTATCTGCAAACATCTCTTCTGGGCTATGGCAAACTATCTCAATTGTTGGGCGACTAAAAATGTGTAGTAAAATGACACATTAGCCACAATAACCTCAGGCACACACACAGCTCCCGATGGGGCATCAGCGAGATGCATCTCCAAGAATCAAGCCACAGATATATGGCAGGTCTTAAATAAAAGTGAGAAATTGGGAACGTATTCTGACACATTTTATGTTATTTTTTTAATACTATAACATCCGTGCAAACTCCCAGTTTTGATTTGATTTGATTTATATATTTATAAAGCGCGCGAATGCCCAGGGGCGTCTTGGCGCTAGAGTCAGAAGGGCAGAGGATTACTGATATGGTGGTACGCAAACTTAACAAGTGAAGAGCCAAGTTTTTAAGGCTTTTCTAAAAGACAGTAGCGAAGTGCTGCTTTTTATCGTGATAGGGAGAATGTTCCAGGTTTTGGCTGTCCGAAACAGAAAGCTTCTTCCCCCCCACCTAACCTGCTTAAACTTAGGAACTTGTAAAAGTTTCGTGTGAGCTGATCTCAGGCTTCTTGCCGGCACATACCATTTCAGGTGTGTTCTCAAAAACTGTGGTCCTGTACCATGAAGAGCCTTAAAGGCTAAACATAATGATTTGAACATGATCCTTTTTTCCATCGGTAACCAATGGAGGGCTCTCAATCTGTGGGCGACTGGCTCCGATCTCAGAATATCCAGCACTAACCTTGCTGCTGCATTCTGCAGACGCTGGAGTTTTGTTAAATGCTGGGCTTGGATCCCCGCATACAGAGCATTGCCATAATCCAATCTGGACAGGGCCAATGCCGTAACTAGTGTTTTACGTGAGTCAAGGGGAATGAATGGGCGTATTCTTCTGATCATTTTTAAGATGTACCAGATGGTTGAAGAGAGGTTGTTTATCTGGGCGTTAAATGTCAGTTTGTCATCAAATATGAATCCCAGATTTTTAACTTTGCACACTGGGTTTGGGCAATCGCCCAGACTGGCAGGCCACCATCTAGGAGACCAAAAGGCTGCATCTGATCCTAATAGCATGACTTCGGTTTTGTCACCGTTCAGTTTCAGGCAATTAAGCTGCATCCATTGATTAACCTGCATCATACAATCATTAAAGCGGTCTGCTGTTTCCTCCACATTACTTGAAATCAACACCACTACCTGGGTGTCGTCGGCATACGAAACCGGTTTGGAAAGAGGTGAAACAATACCGACTCAGACATTTCTCGAGATATTTTAAAGACTCACATTAGCAATGTCCCTCCTGAGATCCTACCTGCTGTGAATCTTTGAAGACAGTTAAATCATCATCTTTTCCATCATGGAAGTCATATTTCTGTAAGCTTTCTATTTCGCAAACCCGACTCAGGAAAATGGAAGGTGGGCTGCTACCATTATACAAATCACTGATATCTGTAAAAGTATCTCTTGATTGCTTGCAACTAATTCTGGGTGAATGTCCACAAACATCTGAAATTAGCAGACTTTTCCAAATTCTACCCCTGCTGAGTATACCTGAAGCTGAAAACTCAAGTGGCATAAGGTTAAAAAATTGTAACGTGAAATGGTACCTAAATACAGATTTTTTTTTAAATTGTACTTCATGATGGTGGCACTAGAGACTTGGTATAACATGTAAGCAAGACAAAGTGGGCATTTTCGCATTGTTTTATATACTCAGTACTTTACACAGTTTTGATAAATTGGGTTTTTCTGAAAAGTAATAGGCATGATTTGAAAAACCCATAATGAGAACCTAGGAAAAGTTGTTAGTAAACAGCCCCAAGGACAGCTGCATCTTCCTGGCATTGTTGATCTCAACCAATCCGTGGCAATGCACCTCCACCAACTACCATCCTGTGCCCTATGACGCCTGATGAAGAGGTGTCATGCCTCATGGGTTCAGGAGGCAGCGGTGCCCCTGCAGGGGTGCGTACATGGGCGTTAAAACATTCCAGGGAGAAATAGGGCCCCCTCTCACGAGGTTAGGATTAGGGCTGTGCTTCTGTAGAGTTGAAGGCACTTTAAACATGCCTATTTCAAAGTGGAATACTCTGGTAAAACAGTTTCCATAGATTTAAGGCTGAAAAAGAATGATTTCAAGTAAAATAAAGTGCTTCAATAATGCTGCTAAATTTCCATTTTTGTTGCGCTAAATTTCCATTTTTGTGCCGCAAAATTTGCAAATCTATGCTGCAATAATCTGGGGGGTCTGTTTAGGAACTAGGCCTTCTGTGAGTGAGAAATTCAAAAGAGGGCATAGTTTAGTAAAATACAAAGGTGGAAGAGGGTCTAGAAGTGAGCCTGATTTGATGGAATTAAGTGAAGAAGTAAATGTCAGGAGGTCAACAGGCAGGAAAATGCTCAAAGAACAGGACGGAGCAGAACCAGAAGTGATCACTTCTCCTACTTGTAGCTGAGAGGGAATGGTTTCAGTATAAGTAGTGTATGTCTCTGTTTGTAACTGAGAGCAGGAGTACAAGAAATAGGAGATAGAGAGGCCTGAATGTCAGCCACTTTCTTGCAAAGGAGGAGGCCATTTTGCAGGTAGGATTATCAAAGTGAATATTAAAATCATCTAACATGTTGAAATTGGAACACCCGAGAGCACCAGCTGCCTGCAGGTCCAGGAGAATGATAAATCAATGTGCCAGTCAAATTATTAGACTAAATTATTAGACAGGCACAAAGAGAACAAGAGAGACTCACAGTCAGGGATAGAGATATTTTGCATTTTACACTGGTATTGAGCTTTAAAAAAATCAGAATCCCATCATCTTTCCTGTCCAGATGATCCAATCTAATCATGAGATAATCTGTAGGTAGCATAGCAATGATGTCTGGAGTAGAAGCATCGTTCAGCCAGGTTTCAGTTAGAAACACGGGTCCGGTGAGTTGTCAGTTAAGAAAGTAAATATTCCTAGTTGATGTTTGGCTAGGGAGTGGCAGTTGATGTTAAAGAAGCCATAGAGAGTGATTTTAAGTCTGACAAGGCAGAGGCTTTAAGTGCCATAGAACTGTTGGATGTCTGAGAGATGGGTGGGCATCATATTATTGCTTTCTAGAGTTGCACACTGAGTGAAGTCTTAAAGTCACAGTGGGGGCAGTTCAGAGTAACAGTAGTCAAATTCACTGCGGAGAAACATACCTCTGATGTTGAAGGATGAAGTGCTCTAAGTTGGGTTGCAGAGTAAATAATGATAGCTGGTGCAAAAAGTTGGGTTGCAGAGTAAATAATGATAGCTGGTGCAAAAAGTCCAGCATTCCTGGCCCTGCTTAGGCACGGACAGGCACAGACGGGTTTACCTTTGGCAGGACAGCAGTGCACCTGCTACACACATCTGCTGTGTGCCCATGCAATGGCTGTGTTTAATAAGCCTGGGCCAGGAGCAGGAGGAGGAACCCGCAGCTCCACTAGAGCGCTAACCACTTTCACAATACGGCCCAAACAATGGCCGCCGTGCTTGCCCCTACTAATCGATGTGTAGCACCAAAAGATTCAGAATCAGAGCATAAAATATATTTTTTTTTAAAAACCCACTTTCCCACAACAAATTCAGTAATTCAGCAATTCAGCAATTCATTAAAGTGCATATGAATGTTAAAAAATTGTCAGGAATACCACTTCGATGCTAGTTCTGCCTGCTGCACCACCACGTTTAAATAGGCCTGGGCCTGAAGCAGGAGAAAGAGCCTGTAGCTATTAGAGCGCTAACAACTCTCAAGCGACAGCCTAAACAATGGCCGGCGTGCTTGCCCCATCTAATCGACACCGAGGGGTAGCACCAAAAGATTCAGAATTAGAGCATGAAGTTATTTTTTTATTAAAACCCCACTTCCCCCAACAAATTCAGTAATTCAGCAGTTTAGTGAGGTGCATATTAATGTTAAAAATTGTCAGAAATACCACTTCGATGAGTGGTAAAGACCTGCGTCGTAAAGGCAATGCACGGTAAAGGCATTGTGTGGTATAGGATGCCTGGTAAAGGCATTGCGTGGTAAATACCTCGTTGTAAACGCTATTTCCCGTAGCATCAATTTACTTGAAGACAAAAAAAGCTAGAGTCTCAATTTCATTGCTGAGCAAGTGGTTTGGCACAGCAACCATGGAAGACATGGATATTACAGAAATCCTGTGACTATTCTACAAAAATCTGAGGTATGCATACACACTTTGCTCTACATCTGATGCAATAGATGCTTCTCCTTAGGATGAAAGGCTACACCCTATGCAACATTTCTCTGTGTTGAACCTTCACTGATGCCCTAAGCCCAGTTCTGCCCAGCATGTAATGAACTCATTCTTATCTAATCTATTTTAGAGGCTCTTTTTCTCTGATTATAATCTCCATGAGCGCTTTTGAAACCTTAGGGTGAAAATGTTGTGTTGCAGAGTTTGACATTTGGAAATTTTTTACACCCCATGTGCCCTGATTCCTCTAAGAGGATGCAGTTTCTCGTGTCCTCATGCTTCCACAATTGTTCTCGTGAACATGAGGTTCAATGCTGTGAACCACAAAATTGTCTGATGGGGCTAAAATGATCAGATTTTTCATTCATGAATGAAGAAAGCTGTCATATATCTATAATTTATGTTTTTAACTTACTCAAAAGTACTCTGCATACCCATATAAAACAAAGTAAAGGCACTCCTTGAGCACCAGCTCTACCTTCATGCCAACGCTGATGTGATCCTGTCAGAGATTTTGGCTGTAGGATCTTTCTGCATATTCTATTGTCCCTGAAATCGTCCATATACAGTGGTCTTTACAGCTTGATTCGGTAGAGCATTGAATCAGCCGTCTTTGCATTCGTTATCAGTGATAACAGCCGGCTTTGTTCAGACACCTTATTTCTCATGTTGAATATGAATTTCTGGGGCATATTTACAAGATAATGATGCAGCTTGTCCTTGCAAGCCATTTTGCTGCACTGTGCTGTGTCACTACGCAAGTGCAGGGATGCGTCGTATTTACAACAATACGATGCATCCCTGTGCTTTCCTCTGCACTGGCACACAATTGGCTGCCTGGCGCCAACGCAGGCAACCTTGCACCATGGTGCAGGGATGATTGTATTTGTGCAGGCAGGGACACCTACCTGCACAACACCAATAATTAAGGGCGTTTTCCTCCTTCTATGTGTGCTGAAGAATGCAGCACACATAAAAAGAGGAACAAATTTGGAGTAATAAAGGTATTTCTCCTCGTTGCACCACTTTGGCACCTCCCCTTGGGAGGGGTTAGAATCTGACGCATTCCCAGGTTTACGAAACCGTGTAAATCTAGGAATGCGTTAGAATCCATGGGTGTTGCGTGAGAACACTCACAGAAACAACCATGGAACGCCCCTTTCACACAGAGTAATGTGTGAAAGGGGGCCAGATATACAAAGCCATGAAAAGCAATGGAGCCTTGTAAGTATGAGCCAGCACACTGCGCCACCGGAGCATCAAAAAAAGTGATGCTCCGGTGGCGGAAGGGGCTTGTAAATATGCCCCTATGTTTATGAACGAGAATTGAAATACAGATGGCTTATGTCCTGATGAGACCTGCAGATTGACACATTTGGGTTGAAACATCAACATTAAACCTTGGCTTGTCTACTGATTATTCTAAATGGAGAGCTGAAAAATTAAGCTGGTCTTCCTCTGTTGTGTATTATCTAGGACCACAGGAAATACTTGTGTATCAGATTGTGTAATTCATATTCACTATTTTGAGCACAGCGCTTTATGTAGTATAGTCTATTCAATGTTGATTTGCCATTATATATATATATATATATATATTATCTACTGGCGGTCGCCAGTAGATAGTTATAGTTACAACCTATTATCCATAGGAAATCCGCGACATTCTATTTGAAATAACTCTCTTGCCGGTTGACGTATCTTCGCAAAATTTTCAAACTTTGTGGGGCGCTCCGGTCCGCTCCTACCCTGAAAGTCTCGGGGGATTCGTCAAGCGGGGCCGAGAAAAAGGGGGTCCCAAAACGCGTTTTCCCCATGCAATTTTCCATAGGAAACTTTAGACACGGCTACAGCTCGAACTGCTGAACGGAATTACACCAAATTTGGCAAAGAGGTAGTTCTTGGTTCAGAAAGAACCCTTTTGTTAAATGGTGTAAATCCGTTCAGTAGTTGCTGAGAAAATCAAAAGTAAAAAGATAGATATATCTAGGGCCGCGGATCCTCCCGAGCACGAGCTTTATGTTAATTGGCTGTCAACACTCCAAATCAGGAAGTGTTGGCAGCCATTTTGTCCCTCGGTAGAACCGAGGGACAGAAACAAGTGCGCAAAGCGCACAAAGGGGGCAGGGTAGAAACACCCTGACCCCCTAGGTCTGCTCAGGGGGTCCCACAAGGACCCCCTGGGCAAAAAAAAGAATTTAAAAAAAAAAAAAAAATCGGCAGGATGCGCTCAGGGAGCGCGAATCCTGCCGAAAAAATCGAAGCGCGGTCTCCCGCGCTTCGATGTTAATGGCCCCGGGTGGGCCAAGTCCCGGGGGCATGCTGGGGGGTTAATTTTATGTGTGGGGGCCTCTAAGGGCCCCCAAGCCCCGGGGACCACCACCCCCGGGGCTTTATGTATAATGGTGCGGGAGGGCTCTGAGCCCTCCCGCAGCCCCGGGGACCACCACCTCCCGGGGCTTCTTTTTTTAAATTAAAAACCTGTGTGGGGGCTCCAGCCCCACACGCCCGAGACCACCACCTCCCGGGGCACTAAGAAAAATTAAAATGGGGGTCCGTTTTGGACTCCCAAGCCCCGGGGACCACCACCTCCCCGGGGCTTTCAAAATGTAGGGAGGGGGCCGCGCGGCCCCTCCTGGAGCCTGTGGTGGCCCTGGGGACCGCCACCCCCAGGGCCGGCTCCTGCAGTGTCCCGGGTGCCTACCCCGGGACACTGCTGTTTGCAATGACAGGACGGGAGCCTCGCGGCTCCCGTCCTGTCATTGCAAACTTGCTTTGGATATTGGAAGAGAGAGCAGGGAAACCTGCTCTCTCTTCCAATATCCAAAGCCGATAGCTTTCCACATGGGGAGCAGCATGTTAGCTGCTCCCCATGTGTAAAGCAATGCCGGCTCCCGTAGGACACGGGGAGCCGGCGGGACTGTGGGGGGCTTGGGGACCCCCACAGTCCCCAACGGAGGCCAGGCCCCGGGGGATGTGGTCCCCGGGGCCATAAGTGGCCACGGAGGGGGGCCACGCAGCCCCCTCCCCAAAGTAAAAAAATGGATTTTTTTTTTTAAAAAGTGCAAGGCCGGCCCGGGGATGGGGTCCCCGGGGCCTTCAATGGCCTGAGGAGGGGGCCACGCAGCCCCCTCCAAATAAAAAAAAGAGGCCATGCCCCGGGGGATGGGGTCGCCGGGGCCAATACAGGCCCAGGGAAGGGGGCCACGCGGCCCCCTTCCCGTTTTTAAAATTTATTTTAATTAAAAAAAAAGGGGTAAGGCCCTGGGGGATGGGGTCCCCAGGGCCTAAAAATAGGAAAAAGGAAGGGGGCCACACAGCTCCCCTTCAGAGGAAAAACAAAAAACAAAAAAAAAACGATCGGGCCCATAGGCCCCGCCCCTTCCTTCACCACTCTGCAAACGCGCCCCTGGCGCGTTTGCAGAGGGGAACAATTCCCCTTGAATACTGGGGGTCCCTGGGGCCAACTAGCCCACCAGGAACCTCCAGTATGCGCCAGGGAGCTGCCTTGCAGAGAGGTGTACAGAGGCCACGCCCCTTTTACACCTCTCTGCAACGCAGCTCTATGGCGCTTTTGGAGGTATATGGTGGGCTAGTTGCACCCCAGGGACCCTCAGGATTCAAGGGGAGTTAATCCCCCGACTTAAAACGCGCCACGGGGCGCGTTTGCACAGTGGTGAAGGGAGGGGACGGGGCTTCAGGTGACATGTGTGCAAACAGGCCCCGTGGCGCGTTTTAAGATGGGGAATTAAATCCTCTTCAATCCTGAGGGTCCCTGGGGGCCAACTAGCCCAACAGGTACGTCCAGAAAGCGCCACAGAGCTGCGTTGCAGAGAGGTGTAAAAGGGGTGTGGCCTCTGTACATGTCTCTGCAACGCAGCCCCTGGCGCATACTGGAGGTTCCTGGTGGGCTAGTTGGCCCGTAGGGACCCTCATGATTCAAGGGGACTTAATCCCCCAACTTAAAACGCGCCACGGGCGCGTTTGCACAGATGTCACCTCAGGCCCCGCCCCTCCCTTCACCATTGTGCAAATATTCCTCTAAAATCAGCCGAAATACGAATTCTGATTTACTCACCTGTTATCAGGAGAGACCTCAGTGCTGCATCTTTCAGCCCAGTACTAATCCTGAAAAGTAATTTTAACCGTACTTACCAGTAACTTGAATTTCCTTCCATATGGCTAACATTGACTGGTTTCACTTGGAAATTCTTCTAAGTGTGGAGTTTTGGAACTTTAAAATATTCCTCTAAAATCAGCCGAAATACGAATTCCGATTTACTCACCTGTTATCAGGAGAGACCTCAGTGCTGCATCTTTCAGCCCAGTACTGATCCTCAAAAGTAATTTTAACCGTACTTACCAGTAACTTGAATTTCCTTCCATAGGATATCATTGCCTGCTTTTTGCTGTAAAAGTTTCTAAGTGTTGATTTTTGAAACATACAAATATTCCTCTAAAATCAGCCGAAATCCGAATTCTGATTTACTCACCTGTTATCAGGAGAGACCTCAGTGCTGCATCTTTCAGCCCAGTACTGGTCCTGAAAAGTAATTTTAACCGTACTTACCAGTAACTTGAATTTCCTTCCATAGGCTAACATTGACTGGTTTCACTTGGAAATTCTTCTAAGTGTGGAGTTTTGGAACTTTAAAATATTCCTCTAAAATCAGCCGAAATACGAATTCCGATTTACTCACCTGTTATCAGGAGAGACCTCAGTGCTGCATCTTTCAGCCCAGTACTGATCCTCAAAAGTAATTTTAACCGTACTTACCGGTAACTTGAATTTCCTTCATAGGCTAACATTGACTGGTTTCACTTGGAAATTCTTCTAAATGTGGAGTTTTGGAACTTTAAAATATTCCTCTAAAATCAGCGGAAATACGAATTCCGATTTACTCACCTGTTATCAGGAGAGACCTCAGTGCTGTATCTTTCAGCCCAGTACTGGTCCTGAAAAGTAATTTTAACCGTACTTACCGGTAACTTGAATTTCCTTCCATAGGCTAACATTGACTGGTTTCACTTGGAAATTCTTCTAAGTGTGGAGTTTTGGAACTTTAAAATATTCATCTAAAATCAGCCGAAATACGAATTCCGATTTACTCACCTGTTATCAGGAGAGACCTCAGTGCTGTATCTTTCAGCCCAGTACTGGTCCTGAAAAGTAATTTTAACCGTACTTACCGGTAACTTGAATTTCCTTCCATAGGCTAACATTGACTGGTTTCACTTGGAAATTCTTCTAAGTGTGGAGTTTTGGAACTTTAAAATATTCATCTAAAATCAGCCGAAATACGAATTCCGATTTACTCACCTGTTATCAGGAGAGACCTCAGTGCTGTATCTTTCAGCCCAGTACTGGTCCTGAAAAGTAATTTTAACCGTACTTACCGGTAACTTGAATTTCCTTCCATAGGCTAACATTGACTGGTTTCACTTGGAAATTCTTCTAAGTGTGGAGTTTTGGAACTTTAAAATATTCATCTAAAATCAGCCGAAATACGAATTCCGATTTACTCATCTGTTATCAGGAGAGACCTCAGTGCTGCATCTTTCAGCCCAGTACTGATCCTCAAAAGTAATTTTAACCGTACTTACCAGTAACTTGAATTTCCTTCCATAGGATATCATTGCCTGCTTTTTGCTGAAAAAGTTTCTAAGTGTTGATTTTTGAAACATACAAATATTCCTCTAAAATCAGCCGAAATACGAATTCCGATTTACTCACCTGTTATAAGGAGAGACCTCAGTGCTGTATCTTTCAGCCCAGTACTGGTCCTGAAAAGTAATTTTAACCGTACTTACCAGTAACTTATATTTTCTTCCTTAGGAATCCATTGTCTGGTTTTCAGCAGAAAAGTTTCAAAGTGTCGATTTTCACAAACTACAAATATTCCTTAAAAATCGCCTGTATGACTTAAACGCATTCTTTCAACTGTTTACAGGAGATGCACCAGTGCTGGATCCAGGATCCAACACTGAGTAAGAAAAAGTAACGATAACAGTTTTTACCTGCTAAGTGAATTTCCTTCCATAGGATAACATTGGTGATTCTATGAGAAAAAGTTTCTAAGTGTCAACTTTTAAAATACAATAATATTCCTTAAAAATCACGACTGTAACCAAAACGCTTTTACTCAACTGTTTACAGGAGATGTACCAGGACTGAATCTAGGATCCAGTCCTGTGGTTAGAAAAAGTAATCCATAAAGTAACTAATTGCATTTAACTAGAAATTCACATTGAGCTGAATGTTGCATTGTGTTTGAAAATGTGTTGCCCATTGCAACAACTGTAACTACTGTACTTAAAAGTCTATTGCCTATGTGCAAAGTATTTAAACTAAAGTAATTCATTCTGAGAAAGTATTTTTTGTAATGTATAATGTAATTACAATGTAATTTAAAAAATAAAATATGTAAAAGAAATTGTTTCTAAAAATGTAGTAAATCAGTATGAAAAAAATTAATATAAAAATTTATACATTTAAAAATTGTCATTTAAAAAACCTTTGAAATTCACTGAAAAAACCTTAGGTTTCAGGCACGTTATAGTTACAAATTAGCATTTTAAAAACCTTTGAAATTCACTGAAAAAACCATAGGTTTCAGACACGTTATAGTTAGAAATTAGCATTTAAAAAACCTTTGAAATTCACTGAAAAAACCATAGGTTTTAGGGACAGTTATAGTTAGTTGGACATTGCACTCGTACAAAACCCGTGAAATTCCCC
Organism: Calotriton arnoldi; assembly: GCA_963921515.1. NCBI lineage: Eukaryota > Metazoa > Chordata > Amphibia > Caudata > Salamandridae > Calotriton > Calotriton arnoldi. The sequence goes on along the minus strand of CAWUFW010001107.1, from coordinate 2,217,752 downwards.
GTTATAGTTAGTTCAGCTAACTATAACTCGCGCCCCGCAATGCACTGCTGATGACGTCACATATTACATCACTCATGACATGGTCAGTGACATCACTGATGACATCACTGATGACATCTCAAATGACATCACTGATGACATCATCCACGTGATAATCTGATGCAGCTCCTCACACCCTAATATAACCTTTGATACACCCAATCTAAATTACAGAGTGCCATTCGCAAAACCATAGACACTCCAACACCAATAACTACATACCCACTCACTGATTCTTAGGTCTACACACACATCCACTCACTCACCCGTACAGTCACTCATACTTATGGTCACTCAGTACAGGACTATCATATGCACTCTTACTCCTATATAGACACTCAAACACCGCCACTCATCCATAGAGGTACTCACACACCTAGTCAGTCATGCAAATAATTAAACACACTGCCATTTACTCACCTATACAGTTATACACACACCAGCTCACTTAATCATACAAATACTAGCACATTGTTACGCTCTTATACAATCACTGATACAAGCACACACTCATCCATACAGCCACTATCACAATCACTCACTCTCGCTTATAGCTATTTATATACTCCAATACACATATATACTGCCTTTCACATATGTAGTTACTCACACATGTACCACTGGGACATACATTCACTCACTAACACACTCTTACACACACTTACCCACCCATACAGTCTATCACAGATGCACTCTTGAAACCATCCACCCAGTGAATCACCCACTCACACATCTATGCACAGTCGCACACACCCCATCCACACAAACACTCAGGCACCCATACAGATACTCATAGAACCAATCAATAACCCATATAGACACTCATGTAGCTATTCGCAAATCCATGCATCCACTTACACACCAACAGATGGATACAGACATTCACACAGTTTAGTCACTAACCCATGCATTCAGTAAGATACGTTTAATCACTCACTTGTAGAGTCAGTCACGCACGTACTAAATCATCCATTCAGACACTTATACACCCACTCATTCTTCAATACGCCTTTCCCTATATATATTAAACATATTTAAACTTTACAGAAACACACAGTCACTGGATGATGTCATCAGTGATGTCATTTGAGATGTCATCAGTGATGTCATCAGTGATGTCACTGACCATGTCATGAGTGATGTAATATGTGACGTCATCAGCAGTGCATTGCGGGGCGCGAGTTATAGTTAGCTGAACTAACTATAACGGGGGAATTTCACGGGTTTTGTACGAGTGCAATGTCCAACTAACTATAACTGTCCCTAAAACCTATGGTTTTTTCAGTGATATATATATATACACAAACACAGAATCTTTCTGGTTGCAGATAGAGGCTCTTTTGTATATTTGTTTAAATAAGTTCGGATTGGTTGATTAACTCTTACAGCTTTTGATATATGTACTGTACCTGTAAGAAGAAATCCCACAGAACCGTTGTAATATGTTCGCAGGGAAGCTCAAGCATTCCTATGAAATTCTGAATGAGAAACGCACCTTGAAGGAGCCACCCTTGTCAGTCACTCCTCCCACCAACCTACCTGTGACCAAATCGACTTGTCCTTCATAACATTATTACAAGTTCTATATGACAAATAGGAGAATTCACAACCATGTTTGGTGAGTGTTTCTTGCAATCATTTAGGCGATTTCTATTCTGCTTCATCATCCCCTGAATGTTGACAAACACAGTGAAATACATGCCACCTGTTCTTTTGTTTTTCACCTAAAGACTGCAGCTGCCCGAAGCAGCGGGGGCCTGCAAGTGAAACACCGCGGGGAAACGGACAATAACCTGATGAACTGAGTCCGGTGTTTCCGATTCTGCTGGGTATTTATTCCCATTATGAGGAAACATTCAGGTTCCACTTAGTAATTCCTCATTCCCCGTAGAAGTTACATTTACTACGAATCATTTACAACGACTTGAATTTACAACACATTTTTTTTAAACCCGCATATTCATTTGCAACGCATGCACTTTCTTCGCATGAGTTGTTGTTAACGAAAATGCAATATAAAAAGGGTTGAAAAGGAACCGTAGCAAATCTGTGCATAACCGAACCGAATTTCTCAATGTGGCCAATTAAATTAAAATACACTAGATGGCACTGTTGGGTTGAAATAATGACAGTAGAAAAAAGAGCTTACTGACTTGGAAACAGACAGATTCTCCGCTTCAAAAGAAATGGGTGTTCACATACAGGCCAGTGAAATCCTACAAAATCACAAAATGAGGCGAGTCTCGGAACCAAAGCACACTTAAACATGGACGGACATGCCCTGTTATTGCTTTAACTAGATGTATACATACCAAAACATACCATACATCTGAAAGGCCATTCCAATTATGAACAGAATATCCTTATGTCAAAATACATACAATGATAGGCCCTCACCCATATAGTGTGGCCTGCTTCATCAATGGGTTCCCTATCTAGCACTGGACAACATCCACACTTGGGGTGAGATTGTGCCTCATAAATGGACCTTGTTGTATACTTATCTTTGTTTTACAGTGTGGCCTATCTCGAAATTGTATGAGGGTTGGCTGTAGTATTTTCACTGGTGCCTCCCGTCCACAAGAAGGTCCAACAACGGACTGTACATTTTTATTGTATCGACCTGACAAGTCCTGGTGTCACACATCCAATGTTGCGTACATTTTTGACAAAGGATACAAAAAATGCTGGTTCATTCCAGGTACGGTGCAAATGTAGTAATTTACATTGTATCCTTGGTTAAAAACAGCCACAACATTGGTTGAGTAATATGGGGCCTGTCATCCTGAGGAAGGATGCTAACATTTAAAGGAATACGACGAGCACCAAAACATGTTGATGGAATAAGACCTGTAAGGTCTTTTGCTCAACTGAAGATTATAGCTAGAGTGCTGATGGCAGACTGTCTAAAAGGAGGTGTGTCTGAAAATGGCCTTTCCAATGGAGTGCTTCCTATATATTGGAGCACCAATCAGGCCCTGCATTATCAGTAGCTACGTGTGACATAAGCACTAGCAGCCATTGGAAATGTGACCTGGAGTTGCTGGTGGAAAGGAGCATTTGAACCCAAGGGAGCATGAGATGTGTCAGGCAGCCAGTAGAATACAGATGGTAAATAAAACAAGCATTTACAATGTAATAGGACTCGCATTTGCAAGAGTTGGCGGTACTGGCGTTGTAAATATGAATGCCTTTTACTTATGTGTTTTGGAGTGGAGTGGATGTATGTGGTTTGTGGTGGAATAATGTGGTATGTTGTGCAGTGGAATTATGTGGATAGAAATTATGTATTATTTAGTGTATAGGAATTATGTGGAGTGGGATTGTGTGCTATGAAGAGTAATTATGTGATATGGTATTGCTGTGGAGTGTTATGTAGTGGAGTTTAAATATGTGGTGTGCTGTTTAATTTTGTGGTGGGATGCGGAATTGTGTAGTGTGGATTGTATGTACGTGATGGGTTATGTAATTGTGGCGTTGATTTGTATTATGTGGTTTCTGGTTGAATTATGTGGTGTGTAATGGAAAAGTGTTGGTGTGGCTTGGAACTGTGTGGCTCTGAGTGAAACTGTGCTGATTGTAATTGTGTGGTACGCTATGGAGTGTATTTATGTTGTTTGTTGCTATGTGGTATAGTTTGGTTTTATGTGGCATTATTAACCTCATGTGTCTAGCTATGGACCTAATAAACCATCGTGTCCGTACTATCCCTGCCAGTTATGTACATATTTATCACATCGCTCTTGCAGCGTAAACATTTCCAAAGGCAAGCCAACAGTACCTTTAAGTGAGCGGGCACAGGTTAGTAGGGCACTAATTACATGTCAGATTTGACAAATTAAAATTATGACATTTAAAATCGCTCTGGAGCCCTTTGTGATTGTCAAATTAGGAGTCAGTGTGATGAGGGGCTGGGGACTGAATGGTTTAAAGGCTTGAATGGGAATGCGGCTTAGTAGCAGGCTTTCTTTGAATTCAGAGCATGGTGCAGCGGAGTTCAAAGGCTGTGAGTCCAAATTCACATTTAAAAACAGATGTAGCTCATCTACATTAGTAATAAATCCACACACCGCGCGGAAGATATGCATTATGTTGCAAAGATGGTGCTCAGATGAAATTAATATCCAAGGTGTACGGTGTGAGATGTGGAATACTACCTCCTGCAAATAGTAACATCTGAAGAGGGAAAAATTACAGAAATTCAACTGCACCTGTGCAACTGAATGCACACACACCAGTTTTTGCACAGGTACTCTTTGTTCATGATATGATCCTAGTTCAGTAATTCCGAGTTACTTGAATAAACTTTAGACACATCAGCCCCCTCTTAGGAAGACCTGGCATGAAACACTGTGTGTGCGCGCTTGTGGTCGGTGTGCCTGTGTGTGCACCAGTGTGTTTGTGAGCGTGCTTGTATACTTGCCCATAAATGTATGTGTCGGTGACGCTCTATTAGCCAAAACAGCAATGGCTCGAGGCCTGTGGTAAACTTATTAGCCAGACTTTAAGAAGCACTTAACACAATTTAGCTCAGCCGAAATCACACCGGTGCAAAAGAACATGCTGGTGATTAGGACAATATGCACATTATTTTATCTATTTGCGAAAGATATAAAGAAAACAAATAAGAACGCACTTCAGCACGGAACGTTCTATTTTGGTGCGGATGGGATGTTCATGACCTGGGTAATTACCTGCAGTATCTTTGCTGGAATCCAGCGGGAGCTGGTGACAGAAAGTCCGCCTCTCAAACAGCTGGGGCACAGAACCTGCAGTGTCACCAAAATCAGCTCTTCTGTCCATGGGCGTCCGCAGAAATTTTTCCAGGGGGGGGCAAAATGTTAACGCCATCACCATCCTCCGACATGATGTGTGCCATATCATCCTCAAAAGGATGAATGCAAGTGGTGACCCACTGGAGTTTGAATGCTATATGTAACTGGCACTAAGGTCTTTGTGGTATGACCATTAACACACTTCATTCTATATATTAGAGACAGAAACTGCTAGACTGCATTGCGCACACACACAAAATGTGGTTGCACGAACCTAAATCACAGCCAAAGCTCAAAGCTTACCCCAAAAAAATCACATAGAAGGTTCCATTTGAACCACAGCTTCACTTAGTTTCACAAAGCACAGAAAGCAGCCTGCAGGATTCTGTACCCCAGTTCCAAATTCGGCAGCTCTGGCCATAGTGCCACATCTTCTCCCCCACTGAACACCATACTCTACCACTAAAAGAAACTCGCACTGCCTTTAGATGCAATCCAATTGTGTCCCGCTATAAACGCCTGGAAGCAACTCAATTCAAATTATGCACTAGACAAGAGTAATCTTCTGTCTGAAAAAACAGTAACAACCTCCTGGAAAAAGCAAACCCTCACAGGGAATGCAAGACTAAGTAAGGTATGTGAAATGTAAGCATGGAACAACATGCTTACCTTAATGCTTGTGCACTTGTTATTCAGAAATCAATGTGTGTTTTTGCCTGAAAAGCTAAGGACATGACTACAGGGCCCGGAAGGGACCCGTTTCAATGTCCATTGCTTAGATCCTTACAAAACATAAGGAGTATGGTTTTAAAAGACCACATTCATGAACATAAAGCTGCAGTGCACATTTCATAAACTACTAAAAGGAAAACAGCTGATAAGGATCACATGAAACATTTTCTACACCACGCATTAACCAGATATCGCAGTACCTCCAGGAATGGTGAACTTCCTCACCTGAGGAAAAAAATGCCATTTAAAGATGAGAAAAATGAAAGTAATGCTGCCTTCACTGGGAAAGTCTGTTGGCGCTAAGGTGTTTGGGTGTGAATAAAACCAATCTGGCAACTTTTTGACCACTCTGTCTTGTTCATCCATCCAGCCATTTACCCTTTCACTCATCCAGCCACCCTTTCACGTACTCATCCATCCACCTAGTCACTCATCCTTCCACACATTCACCCTTTCAGTCATCCACACATCCATCCTCCCTTTCTCTCTCAATCGACCCTTTCACTTAGCCATCCATCCACCCAACCATCCATCTACTCATCCACTCATGAATCCATCCATTGACCCTATCACTCATCCATCCTTTCAATCATCCATCCATCTTTTCTCTCATCCATCCACCCATTCACTCCTTCACTCATCTATCCAACCTTTTTCCCATGTACCCTCCCTTTCACTCACTCATCCATCCTTACATCCTCCCTTTCATTCATCTGTCCATCCATTCACCCTTTCACTTATCGATTCATCAATCCATCCATCATTTCACTCATCCATTCACCCATCCTTCCTCTCATTATCCATCCATTCACCCTTTCATTCATCCATTCACCCTTTCACTAATCCATTCAGCCATCCACCCATCCCTTCACTTACTCTCTCACCCACCTTTTCACATTAAGTATGAGCTGAGCCTTCGTCTGCAGAGTTGCAGACAGAAGAGACCCATCAGGAACTCACCCCTCGCTGTAGTTCCTAAAGCAAAGGGAGGGGTTCAAGACGCCCCTGCACACAGTCAATCTGAAACTTTGGAAGTCATGAGTCATGCATGATGCACAGTGCCAGGACGTGAGGTGGCTGTGGCATGGTGTTGTTTCCAGGGCTTTAAGTGAGGGGGGGGGGGTGGGGGTCTCTCCAAAGGGGTTGTTCGATTTAATTAAGGGCGCAGCTTGAAACACCTAAGCTAAAATTCTGTGCTTAGCATAGTGTGCCGCCCGACTGGTATTTTGCTGCTTCTGTCATTGCATTCAGATATCTAATACAGCAGGTAATGTTACACCTACAACAAGCCAGAACTATAGGCTTTGTCAATGGTTGTTAGTTGCATAAAATAAAAAAGCAGCAACCATGGATTCGTTGAATATAATATTGAAAATGCTTCAGTTCTAAAATGATGAGACTGTGAAAGACCTATAACCCTTTTTTTTAACTTCTTTTACCGCCTTATTTTGATTAACTGGATTCTCTCGTAACAGCATGGGCGTTTTCGTACATTTCTTCCTTCTGACAGGATGCCCGAGGCTGGAGGAGGCCACCACACGCTTTACCAGCCAGACTGGCCCATTATCATTCTGTATGTGGCAATCAGCTGCATACAGAATTACAATGGGCGGGGTGGAGCTGCTCTTGCGCTCAGAGGAGTGCAAGGCGGCCCCGTCAAGGCATTGAGGATTCTCACAGGGGAACAGTGATGTTCCCCAAAGGCCAAAATTACGGACAAAAGGCGGCCGGCTGGGTGATCCAAGGGGGGGCAAGTGCCCCTCCTTGCCCCCCCCTGCGGACGCCCATGCTTCTGTCATACCTAAAGCCACCGTTTCCATAATGACTGCCAGGCACATGGCTAGTAGCTGGGCAAGTACTCCAGCCCACATCGCCAGCTTGTAACCCCACCCCTTTGTTAACAGAAAACCGAGTGCTGTGCTGAAACATAAAGCACGGCGCCTGTGAATATAGCAATATGTTCCTGCATGACGTCACCAAAAGCAACTCTTCTGTCATACCCAGTGCTTTAAATGGGCCGGTACTCACCGGTACTGAGTACCGGCACTTCTTAGATTTATCCCTCTGAGTACCGGCACTTCTCTTCTGCCGAGGAGAGTACCGGTACTCACGAAAAGGTAGGCTTATTGGCTGTGAGTGCTGGTGAGCCGGAGTGGAAGGTGTCTCTGGCAGCCAAGGCGCCACTTCTGTATCCCCGATCTGAGCCCCAGCTGAGCTATTCAGCTGGGCTCATTTGAATAATTGCCGGGTGCTCACCATCACGCTGTGTTTGACAGAGCAGGGCCTGTGCTGTCAATCACAGTCACACTATCCTGTGCATTTGTGCAAACACAGGAATCATGGCAGTCCCCTGGCAGTGGCAATCAGGCTACGGCCAGTCCGGCCCTGGTGGCAATTAAAAAAGCCATGGTAGGTGAAGAGTATAACATGGCTTTCATCATACCCAAGTCTTTTGTGTGCCTGCTTATGTTTTTGTGTTAGCCTGCATTCGTATGCCTGTTTTTTGTAAGAAAAAAGTGAGAGAAAGAGAGATAGAATCAAAACACTCTCAGGAGGTATTTTAAAGAAAATGGGTGGCACTTTGTGTGTACATGTCTGCTCCGCGACAAAGATTCATAAATAGCATAGTAGGGAGGGTTGGTGGGTGGGTGAGTGAGTGGATAGATGAGTGAACAAGGGTGGATGTATAGATGGATAGATGGATGGATGAGTGAAAGCATGGATGGCTGGGTGAAAGGGGGTGGATGATTGGATAAAAGGGCGGATGATGGGTGGATAAGTGAAAGATTGGATGGATGGATGAATGAAAGGGAGGGAGGATGGATGAAGGGGTGGATGATGGATGAGTGGAAGGAGGGATTGAGTGAAAGGGTGGATGGAATAAAGGAGTGAAAGGGTTGATGGATAGATGAGCGAAAGGATTAATGAATGAGCGAAAGGGTGGATAAAGAGATGGATGAGTGAAAGGATGAATGGATAGGTTTGGAGATGGATGGATGGATAGGTTTGGATATGAAGGGTGGACAGACGGAATGGTGAAAACTGAATGATGGATGAAAGACTGAATAGACGACAGAATGTAAAGGTTAAATGGCGGACATCAGCAGGTAAATGGTAGGATGAAAGAATGAATGGATAGATCTATGGAAGAGACAAGACCTATCTTCTGGGGAGGGTCATGATGATTTGCTTCATTTACATTGTGCCATAAGAGCTTTGGTTCGAAGTGGGGGTATTTTCAGTTTCTTCCTACTCACGTGCTGAAAAATATATAGTAGTGTGCCAAACAACAGCAATTAACAGTACGGCATTAAGAAGGTGCAACTATTGCAAAAAAAAGGAAATGTTAACATATTATAGCATTTCTCTTTCATTTTGTGTAATGAGTTAACTTGCTTTGTTTGTATAAACACATTTCTCATGTGTTTTGGTATGTGCTCCAACTAATATAGAAGTCGTTGAGTATCATCATGTCTTGCCTTTAGCCCCGGCCCTAGCCCTGCCCCCTCACTACACATCTAGCTCATTTTATTGAGTACCTGCACTTATTTTTTCCCATTTAAAGCACTGGTCATACCTAAAGACACCGTTTCCATATTGACTGCCAGGCACATAGCTAATAGCTAGGCAAGTACTCCAGCCCACACCGCCAGCCCTGAAACCCACCCCTGTGTTAACAGAAAACTAGGAGCCGTGCTGAAACATAAAGCACGGCGCCCATGCGTATAGCTATGTGTTCTTGCATGACGCTCCCTGGCAGTAGAAATGAACAATTAAAAAGCAGACGGGTGGTGGTGCCGATAGAAGTCCGCGAGATTTCCCAAAGGTCAGATAAGGAATGCATGCGTAAGAAACCTTTACTTGGCCGGTGCTCCTCAGGCTTAAACAAAAGTGAGGTATCGGCTGAGCGAACGAGTTAGGAGGTAGCCAAGAAGAGTGACACTGGACTGACCCTATGGCAAGCAGGAGGTAGGAAAAAAGTAGTTTGTATTGAATACAGCAGGTCTTGCATACAGTGCATGTGCGCTGATGCTCAACCTAAAAAAATATATAGAATCTCTCAAATGCTGTGTGTGTGAGGGCAAGTGATTCGGTGCTTATCTGTGGGTATGCGTATGTGTATATGTGCATGCAAGTGTACCAGCACTTGGCCCTGATTTATTGGTGATAAGTCTTTGCATATTGGGGCATCCATGGGATGAGGGTACCCACCACTGGTAAAATGCTGGCAATAACATATTGGTGGTAATGGCATATTTGGGATATCCACTGCATGATGGTGTCCTCCCTTGGGGAAAAGCTGAATGTAGCATATTGGTACTTATTATTGGCATATTGGGGGCATCCATGGCATGATTAAGCCAAACCCCACCAAAATCCTTAATCTACATGAGGGTGCCCTCCATTGGTATAGTTGGCATTCATTGCCTGTATGCATAGATGATGTAGTACATTCAGACTAGAACAACAGCGTAAAAAATATCCCATATCTTTATTGTAGGTGATATCTGGTGATTCTATTCCCCATCGCATCCTTCCGAAGTCCAACCACACAACCTTCACAGAGATACAAAAGGGCACACACAGATACATGAGCCATCATTGACCACACTTTTGACCACACTTAAGTCCCACTTCAGCTGCCTTGACCTTACAGGGGTGCTTGTTTACTCTCCAGAAGATGTGTGAAAGATAGGAGTAGCTTGTTGCGTGTTGCACAACATTGGCATGCAATGGGGTTTACATTTAGACATAACCCTTAATCTACACCAGATAAAGGTACCTGGGGTGTGGTGCAGAACAGAGATCATCGTCTCCAGGTACATGATTGACGAGTTGCCTTCTTTGCCTCATTTGTTTAGTTGTCTCATTTTTCATACGTTCCGCTAGTTTGGTTGCTGCATGATTGCGGTTGTACAGTATCTTTTTAATGATTAATGGTGGACTATTACACCGTCTGCATATACCATTCTAAGACAATATTGTTGAACTACCACACTGTCAAAATCAGAAATACTATGTTCTGTTTAAAAATACACTTGCACTTGACACTCATTCCATCACTTTTACATCACCACGCTGGAATAAAATCACAAAGGTCTATAGTTAAGTCAATGTTACTTTTCATTGTGATAATTATCTTCCTTTAAGATTTGTCCTCCATCACCATTGTTTTTAGAAATTCGACGCATGCAGGGTGGTGACCTCGGCTTTTGGGAGACGGATACTGTGTATGCACATGTGGAGTACTTAAATCTATCCTCAGACTGGAGATTTCCTACAAACTGGAAATTAGATACATTCTGAGCGATCCTCTTACGACAACGCCATCCTCCTCCATCTTGCTGTCTTGCTACTCCTAAGATATTTCAAACCCTCAACATATCTGAGGTCAGATCGCGGAAATGTCGCTCGCTGCGTTCCCCCCTGTGTGCGTGAGCGTAGTGGGTGGGCCCGGAGTATGCCAGGCCTGCGCAGGGGTGTGGACAAAAACCCTGTGGCGCAGAGCGTGGTTCACTCCCGGAAAGGCCAACGTCACTGCCAGGGCTGCGCCTCGCAGTCCGCCATGAGGCCTACGCCGTGAGCAGCGGGGCCTGCGAGCCTGTGCGCCTGCTGCACCCCAGGACGCTGATACCCAGACCAGGCCTGCCCGCACCAGCGCTCGAAGGCCGCACTGCTCACCTGCCGACACCGTCGTGTGTCAAACAGGGCCCACCACGTGCCGGTGCTAGCTCCAAGACCCATGCCCGCGACCTTGGTGGCCTCCTCAGGCCATCGTGGTCCTCCGTGACACAGGCCTCCAGGGGTCCCCATTCGTTTACATACCCCACCGCTGCAGCCCGGCTACACTGCAGTCCAGCATGTCCCACATCCTGAACTGAGTCATCATTGATCAATGGCAGGGTCCATGCCAGTGTATGCAGGGGGAGGACTGAGAGGGAGATGCGTCACAGTCCGGTGGTAACACGGATCACGGTTACGGAGGAGGTCAACCAGTAGCAAGGACTGACCTGGTGCCACTAACCCTGTGCGCCGTGAGTGACCGTCAGCCTCCGGCGGGACATCGTTGGTGTCTGAGCCAGTGGCCTGGGGGTTGTCATCAGCAACAGGCAGGTACGGACTTGGGGGCAGATTTACATGCCCCTTGCGCCACTTTTGCGTCAATTTTAACATGGGAAAAGTGATGCATAAGTGGCACAAGGGTCTTGTAAATCTGCCCCTTGGTGTCTGGCATGAGTCTGTGGCATTCATATCCGCCATGTTGCCGGTCACAGCTGGCAAGTGCCCTCTGCATCATGCCCTGGGGGCATAGTGCCAATATCGGCAACACTCCCCATCCCCCCCACAGCAATATCCTGGAGAAATAAACAGACAAGACACCTTTTTTGTGGAGAAAGTTGCTGCAGGTTTATTTGCATAACAAATATGCCAACATGGTGGGTTATCTTACGGGCGATCCCAGGGCAGGCAGCCCCTCGCTGCCTGCCCACCTGATGAGCCAAATTACACCGTGGCCATAGTCCGGTGGTAACACGGATCACGGTTACGGAGGAGGTCAACCAGTAGCAAGGACTGACCTGGTGCCACTAACCCTGTGCGCCGTGAGTGACCGTCAGCCTCCGGCGGGACATCGTTGGTGTCTGAGCCAGTGGCCGGGGGTTGTCATCAGCAACAGGCAGGTACGGACTTGGGGGCAGATTTACAAGCCCCTTGCGCCACTTTTGCGTCAATTTTAACATGGGAAAAGTGACGCATAAGTGGCACAAGGGCCTTGTAAATCTGCCCCTTGGTGTCTGGCATGAGTCTGTGGCATTCATATCCGCCATGTTGCCGGTCACAGCTGGCATGTGCCCTCTGCATCATGCCCTGGGGGCATAGTGCCAATATCAGCAACACTTCCCATCCCCCCCACAGCAATATCCTGGAGAAATAAACAGACAAGACACCTTTTTTGTGGAGAAAGTTGCTGCAGGTTTATTTGCATAACAAATATGCCAACATGGTGGGTTATCTTACGGGTGATCCCAGGGCAGGCAGCCCCTCTCCGCCTGCCCACCTGATGAGCCAAATTACACCGTGGCCATAGCCAATCAGTGTTTGCCAGATTTGGGGGAGGGGATAACCCCTCCCACCGGTGGACCGCTAGTCCACCCCATTACTCACGCCCCCAGAAGGGGGCGGAGCGTTCCAGGCAACCCCCGGTTGCTCAGGTCCACAACCACCCGTAGGACTAAAGGGGCGCCGTCGCTCCTCCAGGGTCCAACGCGAGGACCTCCCTGGGGATATTTGGCCTTTGCACTCTTGTTGTGCTCGTGCAGAGGGTACCCCTCTGTACCTTACAGCCTCTGGATCGCCCTGTAACTCCGCCTGCAACACAAAATAATAAGTTAGACAAACTCACCCCCCCCCTACCCCCTGCCTGTATGCCGGGTAAGCGGTAGGGAGGGAAACGGCATCAGGGCAGCGGGAAAAGAGGGCGCCCAGTGGGCGGGAGAGGTATATGTACCTCGCTCCCCGCCCACTCCTGCCCGGAAGTGACGCGGGCATGCGGACCCTTAGGGGGTCGCAAACACTGGGCGGCTGCCTCGTGTGCCATCATGTGGCACTAAGGGGGGCCGCCCTCTTAGGAGGGTCCCCTTCATGGACCCGGGGCAGCCCGCATAGTGCCAATATCGGCAACACTCCCCATCCCCCCACAGCAATATCCTGGAGAAATAAACAGACAAGACACCTTTTTTGTGGAGAAAGTTGCTGCAGGTTTATTTGCATAACAAATATGCCAACATGGTGGGTTATCTTACGGGCGATTCCAGGCCAGGCAGCCCCTCGCCGCCTGCCCACCTGATGAGCCAAATTACACCGTGGCCATAGCCAATCAGTGTTTGCCAGATTTGGGGGAGGGGATAACCCCTCCCACCGGTGGACCGCCAGTCCACCCCATTACTCACGCCCCCAGAAGGGGGCGGAGCGTTCCAGGCAACCCCCGGTTGCTCAGGTCCACAACCGCCCGTAGGACTAACGGGGCACCGTCGCTCCTCCAGGGTCCAACGCGAGGACCTCCCTGGGGATATTTGGCCTTTGCACTCTTGTTGTGCTCGTGCAGAGGGTACCCCTCTGTACCTTACAGCCTCTGGATCGCCCTGTAACTCCGCCACAGCTCTGGGTGTGGCCACCGCCACCCCAGGGCCCCCCACCAAGATAGGCCTAGTTACCTACACCCTGCTGATTCCAAGGCCTCCCCCAGATCAAGCAAGAACATGTCCATTCCCACTCTGGACAGGTGTATCCCATCTTAAACAAAACACCCTATGGACTCAGCGTGCAGTAACCCATGTCGGATGAAGCCAAACCCCCTTTGTTCGGTGAATTTGCGCATGGCGCTGTTGACCCTCCTGCGCGAGGTCTCCATGGCTTACCCTGATTGCCCTCCTACCCAGGAAAGTCAAGTCAATGCCTCCCAGGTGTATGGCCAAAATTGTTGGGAGGGGAGACACCCCCCCTAGTCTGTGTCGCAGCCTCTACAGCAAGCTGTTCCAGCGCATGCCTGGAACCCCCACTCACAAGACGCCCGGAAGGCCCTCCCCCCAGACCGTTGGTCCAGGCAACTTGAAGAAATGCTATGTTGCAAAACCCCCTTTGTTGAGCACTGCACCCCATTCTATACAACTAATCCAAAATTCTGGCCCGTACGGGGATCGAACCCGCGACCTTGGCACTGTAAGCACCACACTCCAACCAACTGAGCTAACTGGCCAAGGCTTGCACATATTTGCCTAATAACACTGCACCCCAACAAACCTCAGGTGCCTCACAAGGGTGCCTATGGTATATTCACCATTCGCCTGTACATAAAACACTTAACCTGTCAACCGGCTACTCCCCTGGGTGGCTGTTGACGGATGTACCTTTTAACACATTGGGATTCACATCGTCCCACCTGCATGATGCGCTCCACTGACAAGCCTGCCCAGAACGCTGGGCTTTCTGCCCCTTCAAAAGAGTGCTTGCAAAGTTGCCTGCCAGGACCCGCAAGACTGACATTTAATCATGCCTTCCATACCCGTTCAACCCCAAAATGGTAAGGGGCGTGCTGTCAGCATGAACCAGAGTACCCCTCTCCCGAAGGGCCAGGTAAGGGGCGACCAGACCCACTGGGCCATACATCTATCTCCCAGCTGGGTGTAACAGAATACCCTTCAGCCAAGCCTGGTCGGAATGTGCCCTTCTCCCTACCCCTTGTAAGGGAGCACCACACTCGCCCGTCTTCCTAGGCCAAAATTGGGACATTAGTCCCCTTGTTGGCTGACCGCTCCCAAGGATATTTTGCTTAGCTGAAGCAACCTGTATCATGCCGCTGTGGATCGGAGGACATGGAGTAAACCTATGGTCAGTGTACCGGTACCCTCTTAACTATAAAAGCAAAATGTGCTCTGATAGTAGTCAGTCTTTGTGATTCTAACCCTCTATTCCAACAATATTAGGGTACCAGCACCCTATTGGGAATGGCAAACTCACACCCCAACTGACAGGATAGAGCCTATTCGTCCTCAATCTAACAGACCCAACCGACACCTCAAACCCTGACAAGAGGAGGCCTGCTAACCTGCCCCCATTCGCCAACTTAAGGAACCCCGTTATTCCACACCTCTCTGCTATCGCTCAAGTTAGTATACAGAGTGCGTACGTGTCTCTCGAAAACCAAAAGACCATATATACGTTGGTGACAGTCTTTGCTAGGATACGTGCCTGCCCAGCTTCTGATGCAATTCAGCGCAAGTGGCCAAGAGTAATGGATGTTTTTGGTCATGAAAACATAATAAGCCACGCAATGAACCATAGACCTACCTAAATGTCTGAGGTGAAGCCATTGGATGACCCCGGAGAGGCAAAATGCCCGAGACATCGGATGCCACAAGCAGCCCTCGAGTTTAAAAAGGTCCATCAGCTCTGAAAACTGCACCTTAGAGGAAAACCAAGCTGACCCCAAAATCTGCTTCCACCTGGTCCTGAACTGAAATGTCTGCATCCCCTTCAGGATTACGATATATGTGCTTCATATTTGCCGCTTTACTGCTAAGTGTGCCCAGTTCATACACTGCTATTTCTTTACATTATCTTTTCTTTCTCTGACTGCAAAATGTCCGGAGATTGGAAGCACAAATCCCATTGTTAAAACTAAAATGCAAGCAGAACTTATCCGGGGACATAGCCTCATATTCAACCCCCTGTCTTTGAAGCGCAGCAAGTCAAATACAGAGTTAAAAGCCCCTTTATTTAACTTGAGCTTAGATGCACCGGTACTAACTGCTCCTATTACCTGGAAATGTGTGTTGCATCCTCTAGCTGGAAGACTTATGGGTGTGCACAGACACAATGCCTGGAAACATGTAAAGCCCAAGCTGTTTTAGCAGTTCCTCCTGCATATAACCCAGACAAGATAGTCCTGCCAGAACTCTATCTGTGTCCCTTTACATTGGTTCCGAATAGCCCTGCCACTTTCTGATAATCAGTGGCCTTCTCTGTCTCTGAACCTAACCCTCCCTAGTATGCCAATCATTATTATTTGTGTAATTACCTTTTATTAACCTACCTTTAGTAGCGTTAACTATTCTATTAAATCCAACCTAACTCATGGGAAGGCAACCTACTTACAACAAACTTTCCGCTAGCCACCGGCAAGGTACTTTTCCAGATGTTTAAAACTTCCCTCGCATCCATGCTTGGTGCGACGTGGTGTTCACTTTGTGTGAAGTGCACATTATTCTCGATAACAGGTCTAAAACATGTAATGCGTGAGCTATTTGTAGCTCATGAACGCCCATGAAGTGGCTCTCCAAATTGAATCTCGACTATGTTCATCATACAAGGAATTAAGCACCTTGAAGAATACTGCACTTTCCGCATCCGGACCCTTCAAGTCGAAAACCAGCCGCCCACATGGCAGGCCCTCATGCTAAGACACCAACACTACATGGCCAGTAACGTGACAATATGTGTCCACAATGCGATTAAACAAGAAAAGGCTTTATTGTATAAGCAAGACCAAATTTTGGAGTCAGAGCAGAATGGTCTTAGTGTGGGCCCGAATGGAAAAGGTATATGAATGGCTAAAGCAGGTCCAAAGTTCTGTGAAAATGCTGCTGCATCACAACAATGCCAATGGCCCTGAGTGTACGAAAAGATGGTGGCCACTTCAGTTTGCACCACACATTGCTCCTGCCGCTGCCCATCCTGGTAACATCACAACTACTAACCCTAAACCTTGTGCAAGTGTGCCAATTCAGACTGTTCCTGGCCCCCACAGCTATAAGAATGGCTTTGGCAGCAGGCAATAGCAATATCAAAGAACTGAATTACTCAATGCCTGTTGACGCGGTCATCTCTAAGATAGACAGACAGCACCAACTAGTGGCAGACTGTCACAAGCGCCGGTGGTGACAAATAAGAGACAGGAAAACAGCCCCTTAAATACCCAATTGTATATCAACTAAATGATCTGCAATAATCATCCTTGTACATTACAGAGTAATCCAGTTAAGGGACAGGCGACCGAGGTTGTATTTTATCCCTTATCCTATGATTTTTTAGTCCCACCTAGTGCTACACCAATTGTATGGACCTCCCCGTGAATGGGCAGCTCAAGCGTTTTGACAACCCCTTAACTTGAACAACAGTCTTGTCACAGTATTGAAATATATTGTATGTGCAGGGACGTCCAGAGCTGCTGGAAGGTTCTGAGGCAGACCCATTTTACGTTTAAACACGCATCAAGAGCCACCATCAAGTAAATCGTGTACTCTGAATTCCCTAAGCCATTTCACGGGTCGTTTCCTAAACGCTCTGACCCCTTCGGGCAAGTTTACATGAAGCAGGGCCCCTACCCTGACCTGCAGGCTGCATCGATATCGGAGTGGGATGTTACCTCCCAGGCTATCCCCTTGGCCTTGACAAGGTTTTAATACATTTACCCAGTGGCAGTAATTGCGAAGATGGTATTGCTAGAATCTACGGCGACGCTAGATCCAGCCAGTGGTAATGATATTCCTTGATGAAGCGACCAGACTGCACTGGCCACCCTGAAACGCCGCCCGCACACACCAACACACTCAGCGTGCGAAGCGGACTTCGCAGTGCAATGCAGGCGCAAGCCATACCTGCCCGAACCTAGCCCTTCCCGCGCTCCACCACCAGAGCCTTACACAAGCAATTAGGCCTCTTGCCATTCGTCCTGTGGGGCAGTTGCAGATGAACTGCAAAACAACTCAAGGGCATTCTCTTGTTTGCCTCGGGCCTAGTATTCCCACAACAAGGTAGCACCCGACACTGACCTTTTAACACTTTGGCTTCAACACATTCGCCCCGTGGAGGCCCTGCAGGTGGACCGCAAGAAAAGTAGTTTTAAGACAGGAAGTAGAGCCATACCTCCACTCGGTACTACTCAATTTGAAAGTGACCCACTGGTCAACACCCGAATAATTATTTTGGGTTTCGTGTTTGAACTGTCTAAAACAGCCCCCCGCGGCCTCCAAACTTACGGAGGCTGCCTCACGTTCGTACTGGCCGCCAGACACCTGTAAACCGCTAGCGGCGTGACGTCAAACGTCTTGTAAAATAAAGGATCGTACGGTTCACGCCGGTCTTTGAACCACGCATCTGCACTGACTACCCACATCAAACACAGACAGTAAACACTCCATGACACGGAGCGGGAGGCCGCCAGCACCCCCCCCCCCAGCCTCGTGAGCCTCGAGAAAACCTCCGCATGGGCAATCCAACCCAGCGAGCAGCAGCAAGGCGATTCCAGCTGCACCCGCCATTCCATTATCAGTCAGGACAACAACACCCTACATCTAAAGCACTGGGAGCAATGGGGCCCATCGCGCCCTGCACACCACAAACACGGACGCCCGACACCAGTGGTGATCAATGATGCACCTCGCCACTCTATGCACCCACGTCGGTTCCGAAATCGGTGGAAAAACCCCATCAGACGTAAAAGGGCGCCCTCAAGGCGGTGTTACATGTAGCTAATATCGTTCGCGATGGGCAATTAGATCTACATGAGCTTCTTTGGCAAGACCCGCGTTTCAATAATGGTGAGGTAACAGGACGCATTGCTGAACTACCACTAGTTTAATAATCATCACTGGGGAATATCGACAGTCACTCGCTACAATGTGGCCCAACTTCCTCACTAGAACTCAGTGACTCCAGGAAAGGCTGCGACTGCAACGCATGTTCCATTGATGGCAGTGCAGCTCGCCTCAGAATTCCATTCATACTGCGCTTGCCAACCCTGCCGAGGCGCCGAACGCCAACACGAAACACTGCCCATCCATTTCATGCTCTCCGTATATCAAATGAATGGTATGCCTACTACTCTCAGGCACACAGGACCGACCGCCAACAATACA
This sequence comes from Calotriton arnoldi, assembly GCA_963921515.1. NCBI lineage: Eukaryota > Metazoa > Chordata > Amphibia > Caudata > Salamandridae > Calotriton > Calotriton arnoldi. The sequence continues at coordinate 2,198,791 of CAWUFW010001107.1, read as the reverse complement.
CAAACACACGCGCATCCTCCCCCCACACAAAATACAATAGCTCCGCCACCAAACTACTGCGGGGAAGCTACACTCTGGACTCCATCCAGAACAGAGGACACCGAAACCAAGAAAAGGTGCCTCCCCGCGATGCCAGCCGGGCTCCTCAGCCCCGCCCACTGCGAGGGGTAGTGCACAGTGTATCCAAGATATTCCTCGGTAACCCTGCCCCCTCGCCCAGCATTAGCCCCTTCAGTCCTGCCCCTGTGATGTGTGTGGGCGGGATAGCCCCGAGCCACCTCATCTCGCCAGCCTGCCAATCCGCTGCAGGAAATCCACTTTAAACTGGGGCCCGCCCTCTGGGCACAGGTGGGCCACTAGTCGATGTACACTGCCAGCAACGTGTATGACAACCTAATTGGGGTGCAATATTACGTACATACCCCCGTGCGTTGAACGTGCTCTGCGGACCTGGGGGGTATTAATATGCAGTGTTCAGCACCATCTTCTAAGTGCTAGACATTGATGTGCACGACATTAGAAGGTGCCGCCGTGACTAGCGCCTAGAAAGGCGGATGAGCACAGAAAGCTGAAAGCTAAGAAGGGCTACAGTACACACAGGCATCGGTAGCACGAGCTCGCCTGAGGCGGTTTAAAATCAAATATGTGACAATTGTTAACAGGACTAGCCCCGCCCCTTTCACACGGAAAGTTGAGAACTCAACGCCACATTTGTTCACAACGCAACTAATCTACATGCTGAGCGCCTAGAGGCAAAGTACTGGTCACAATAGCCTTTTGTTTACACCCAGTTTTAGATGCATTTCCCACAAAAGGATTTTGGAAGATTTTCCAACCATTGCTTCTGGGTTTCTTAACCTTCAGGCATGAGGGTGGCCATGACTGATCTGTCTCACAAGTCACTGGTCACTATTTTCCACATCTCACACTTAACTCCGCTATCCCCCTCACTACAGACACCTCTACCATCATTAGTTTATGATGCCTCACAGACCACCCAAACATACGGACCATATCTAGACTGGTCCCAATTGAGGTAGGTGAGCGCCCACAACAACCGCAGGACACCCCGCGTGCCGATCCGCATACCCACTCCGTCCCAGGACCAAAGGACAGACACCGCGCAGCAATGCCCCGATAAAAAACTGCATGTGCTGCAGACCGCATCCAGGCACGGAACAAATGCCCAGTCTACCCTGCCTTGCACACAACCGGGAAGACAGGAGGCCCACCCCCAAAAGAAGGACAAGGGCCAGTCGCAACGAAAGGCCCAAGGGGCCCTCCCATCCCCAAAATTCACCGCGACGGTCACCACTTGGTCCCGGGAACGCTACGACGCGACACAACCCAAACGGCGTCAGGGCAGCGGGAAAAGAGGGCACCCAGGGGGCGGGAGAGGTATATGTAACTCGCTCCCCGCCCACTCCTGCCCGGAAGTGACGCGGGCATGCGGACCCTTAGGGGGTCGCAAACACTGGGCGGCTGCCTTGTGTGCCATCATGTGGCACTAAGGGGGGCCGCCCTCTTAGGAGGGTCCCCTTCGTGGACCCGGGGCAGCCCGCAGAGGCGCAACTAGAGCCAAATTTCGGGTGGGGCTAAGAAAATTTCGGGGGGGGGGGGCTAATTCTTCCAGCAATAGGCAGAGTGGGGATGCAGGGGCTCTAAAAAGGGGTGAAAAAACAACAGAGCCTCATTTACAAGGTAATGGTCTTTTAAAGACCTGTGAAGTACTCTGGTGCGGCTGTGTGTGTGCCCGGGAAGCTGTCTCAGCCCGGCCTGCCACACAAGACGTTGCGCGCCTGCCTGGGGGTACACCTCCCATTTTCCCCCGAGACACTTCGCAGAAGGCACCTCTGAGACATTCAACCCTGCTCTTCCCTCATGACCCTACCCCAGTCTCCCGCAGGTCAGCGTCCCGTGGCTGTAGGCCTGTGTCGGCCGCTGTGCATCCGGGGCCACTAACCCTGTGCGACTCAAGTCATGCTCCCTTGTTGTTCTGACATTGCATTTCTGAGTGCCTGAGGACTGTTGGAGTTGTTGCCAGCACCAGCTACTCCCTGAGGGCTGGCTTACACTCACCCCACACACAGCCAGCACAGGTGTCACTGGATCAGTGGGCCTGCCATCACATCATGCCGTACCAAGTATTGACTCTTTTCTCTCTGCACTGTCCCAGGTGATCAAGGATATTCACTCTGCCCTTGGATGATGACACCCCTCTGAGACCCGAACACACCCGCCCAGAGGCAGTACAATGCGGCCCACATACGCACCAGGGGCATCGTGGAACGCACATTTGGCATGTTGAAGTCACGTTTCAGGTGCCTGGATGTCACAGGTGGAAGGCTCCTGTACAGCCCGACATCGTGTGCAAGATGATCGTTGCATGTTGTGTGTTGCACAACATCTGTGTCTGCACCAATGCCCCCTGGATCCCAGTTCCAGAAGTACCGGACAATGATGGGGACGATGGGGCAGGTGGCCCACATCCCACTGCAGCTGCGGCAGGATTGGCCCGTAGGAACACCATCATTGCCAATTTCTTCTCATGAAAACGTCACATTGTGGCCGTCCCTGTCAATCATGGGACAGTACAAAATGTCCACAAGCACAGCATGTGTGAATAAAACATATTTGCTGGTTACAGGTTGTACTTGTACATTGTCATGTCACAGTTTCCAGACTGGTGAATGTGGCCACCATCTTCTCATGTCATTCAGCTCCTGGTGTTCTGCTGGCCCCCCTCCTCCGGGGTGCGTTGCTGCTTTCGTGTTGGCAGCGGGTTTCTGCTTGGTTTTGCCATTCACATCAGTCCAGCGTCTCTTGTGCTCTTCCATTGTCCTCCTCTGCCATGTGGCGGCATTCACATGGTCCGAGGTGGTGTGCCATCTTTGCCTCTTTGTTGCCAATGACACGTTGGAGGTGACGTACAGTTGGTGGTGGTGTTCTGTCTCATCCGTGGTGATCATGTGGTTTTCCTGTAGACTGTACCCCGTCTTCCTCTTCCTCTTCTCATTGCCCTTCCACGTGCCCTGTATTCCTGGGTGTTCCTCCGTGGGGATTGTGGGGTTCATGTTGTCCTCTGCAGTCGGTCAGGGTGCGTCCGTGGTACTCCGCAGTTGATTTGGTTTGTGGTGGCATTTTCCGTATGCTGTTCTTGTGCTTTTTCCCGCATTACGCATTCCAGCATTACGCCTGGGTTTTGCTGGCCTCTCGCTGCTTATCGCTGATTTCCTCATCGCGCTTTGGCCCAGCGCATGTTTTTTCGCGTTGAGGTTTGTGTTTTTATCGGTAATTGTATCGCGGACATTGACCGCGTTATCGGGGGACTATCGCATGGTACCGCCGTGTTGTGAATTCCACGTTAACACGGGGTTATTTTCCCGCGATCGGCTGCGATGTGTAAAGTTGCGTTAACATTTTTGGGTGATATTTAGCACATGTTCTTGTGAATATCCCCCTCGGTTTTCTTGTCAGTCCCTAGTAAAAGGTACTACAGGTACCCAGGGCCTGTAAAATGAATGCTACTAGTGGGCCTGCAGCACTCATTGTGCCACCCACTAATATAGCCTTTTAAAACTTTCCTCAGGACTGCCACTGCAGCCTGTAGTGCAGATCTAAACTGCCATTTCGACCTGGCGAAATAAACCATTTGCCGGGCCTAAACCATCCTTTTCAATACATATCATTCACCCCTGAGGTAGGCCCTAAAGGCTCATAGGGCTGGGTGCTTTGCATTTAAAAAGTAGTACATGTAGGGTTAAGCCCTACAAGCGTTAATTTAGTGGTTTGGTGATTCACCCTGGCGAGGATTGTGGTTGTTGTCTGATTGGGGCTTCCACCCCCTCAACCAATAACCCATTTATTTTTACAAAAGTGTATTGTTAATGTTCTTGAGTTTCTTTCTCGGTGCATAAGGAATTAGACACATGCACTTATATTTTTTTATTTTTGTTTTCAGTGAACAGAGCTTGCCAACAACCATTCCAGCAGGGCCTGCGGTGAAGAACAACATCCTCACCCGGAAGGTGAGCACTGGAACTCATTACCACCAGTAAGGAGGAGGAACCTACTACCAGTTGATTGGACAAGAGCACAAGCCTTTAAATATGGAATTTAAAAAAACGAAATGTATTAATATTAGTGTGAAATAACATGAGAATGTGAGTGAGAGGTTCTCCAGGATTAGTATTGTGGTTTGCATCCTGTAGGCTGGATGTGGTTCCTGTTGGCTTCTGGGCCACATAGTGCAATGAGAAGAGGGCAGAGCCTAGGATGTGGGATGTATTTGTGTATTTTTCAGTGAACGAGTGTGACGTGTGTGTGTGTTTTATGTCACATGTATAATATTTGCCTATTCTCTTCCATTTTGTTATCTAGCAGCAAACAAGTTTTTTTCATCTTGCTTGGTGACTACCTAACAAGTGCTGACTTGCCCAAAACAAATGACATGAGCTTAAAAAACAAGCAAAACTAACACAAAATGCAGGCAATTAATTAAAAAAACGCAGGCAGGCTAATCCATAAATGACATATAATTGCAAAAAAACGCAATAAAAATGAGACAAATAATATGAAAGAAATCAACATAAAACACAAAACGAATTAGTTTTAAAGGGTCAAAATCCCGGTTATCACATAGCAGGCTCCTGAATGTAACCAATCATTTTTACTAACTCAAGGCAACTCCACCTTTTGCATACTCCAAATGTGGATCAATCATACTATTAAGTTTCTATGGTACTCTTTTTTTTTTAGAACACATTTTATTAATTTTACGTTTTCATCCCAGTGGTTACAACTATTACAATTACACACACATATGCATCACGTTAAAGTCGCAGTGCAGTCTGGGCTTGAAAAAAAGGGGTTGGTAAGAATACAATAACATATCTATGTGTGTCCAACAGCTTGGCATTTCCAATCATGTCCATGTTTGCCACATAATGTCGACCGTATACAGTCCAAATTAGTCCATGTCCCAGTGCACTGCTGCATTTCTGCTCCATAATAAAATAAGGTTGTGTATCACAGGAATGCAACTATCCCATCCCTCCCTCCCTGCCCCAACTTCGTCTGGCCCTATTCACTATAACTTATTTGTCGAAGTGTTCTGCTAGCTACACCCAGTTGCACTCAAACATTCCAATATATATATATACTGTACGGTGCGAGGTCTGTGTGATATATGAATCAATAGTAGTGTGAACTGGAAGAGGGACTGGGCAACAAAGCTACCATTAGTTCCGTGTTACAGGGACAGGTGGCGGAGCCAGGGCCTTGAACGCTTCCAGAATACTATCCCAGTCTAGAGAGATAATCTTTTTGCGCAATCCCCGGGCTTCCTCCCAGCGGATAGCAGCGCTCTCTGCGCCCCCGCACCTCACCACTTCCCCGTGCCAGCCATAGAGCGGTGGGGGTGTGACCGATTTCCACCGCATCGTGATGGAGCGTTTAGCCAGGAGTAATGTTAAATCTATAAAGCGAAGCTGTACTTTCTGTGTCTTAGGGCGTCGGATCAGTCCTAATAAGCAGACTGCAGGCGTGTCCGGGACGGGAATCCCAACCGCGGATTCGATCAAAGCAGCCACTTCCGCCCAGTAAGGTGCGAGTACAGGGCACTGCCAGAGCATGTGTAATAAGTCAGCGTCTTCTAACTTACATCTGGGGCAGCAGTGTTGGGTGGTCGGGAATATGTGTTGCAGCCGGTGTGGAGTAAGATACGCCCTATGTAAGACCATATACTGAATTAATTTGAATTTGGCGTTACGGGGGATTTTCGTAGGGTATTCTAAGATCCTGCTCCAGTCTTTATCCATCAGGCCTGTACCAAGGTCCGTGGACCATTTGTTGCGCAAGTCCGTCAATGGGATTCTAGTGTGGGTAGTAATGCCTTTGTATAGCCACTTAGTGAGATGACGGCCTTCTCCCATTAAGTAGGTCATACAGACCATTTCATGCCGAGGGGGTTCCTCCCTGTGGGGGGCCCAATGTTTCTTTACGTATTGCAGGACTACGGCATGTGTTAAATATAACGCATCAGAGACTCTATGCCGTCTGACAAAGTTACCATGGTCCATAAGTGTACCTTCATCGAATAGAGCACCCACTGTGGCAACACCACCCTCTGTCCAGGGAAGCAGTCGCGTTTTAGTGAGGAGGCCAGTGGGGGTAGGGATGCCGATGAGTGGTGTGGTGTCAGAATAAGGAAGGCAGCTACGCGTGTAGTGTGTGGATTTTTTCCAGTACGTGAGCGCCGTGCGCAGGAGCGTTGGGGCGTCGGCCGGGACCTTAGCCAACGGTAGGAGCAGTGTATGCAGCCACCCTCGATCTATGTCAGCGGGAGTATAATCTATTTAATGTAAGTTGCGCCCTGCTAACCAGTACGAGAGCCATTGTCGTTGGCTCGCGTAACAGTAGGCACGTAAATCCGGGGCACCCAGTCCACCCTTATCGGTGTCCAACTGCAGCTTGGCCAGTCCCACTCTACGTCGGCCATTACCCCAAATCAAGGCGGAGAGTATAGTGTTCAGTGAGTTGAGAAGCGGGGTCGGAATCACTACCGGCAGGTTAGTAAAAAAGTATAGCAAACGAGGTAGGAATACCATTTTTTAAATCGCCACTCGTCCCATCACTGAGAGTGGTAGGGAGGACCAGAAGGCGACCTGAGAACGGAGAGATCTTATAGCCTTGCCCAGGTTACCCTCTATGAGATCCGGCACAGTACGGTACACCTGTATACCTAGGTACTTGAACGTGTGTGTAGCGACCGTTAAGGAGTGGGGGCCAAACTGGATCGCCTCTGGGCGTTCCCCTTGGTGAAAAAAGAAGGCATAGGACTTGCTTTCATTTATACTAAGGCCTGAGAGCCGCGCAAAGGAGGTGAAGATGTCCGGGATAGGTGTGAGATCGGAAGTTAGGTCGTTGGCATACAAAATAATATCATCCGCATATGCAGAAATTGCGTGTGTAGCCTGCCCCAGGCGTATTCCCATTAGCGCGGCTGATAGCCGCACCTTAAGAGTCAACGGCTCCAGGGCCAGCACGAACAATAGTGGGGACAAGGGGCAACCCTGACGGGTGCCCTTGCCAATCGGATACTCCCGTGAGATGTGACTCCCAGTGCGAGCCCTCGCAGTGGGGTCCGTATACAGGAGTTTAACCCACTTCAGATAGTCCGGAGGTATTCCGAATCTCTCGAGTATTCGAAACATGTAGTCCCATCTGAGCGTGTCAAATGCCTGTCTCAAATCCAGAGTGATGCACCCTGTGTTACCTCTTTCCTGGGGAGTGGCCGCCATGACATGGTACAGTCTCCTAATGTTAAGTGAGGTACACCGCGCCGGCATGAACCCGCACTAGTCTGGGTGAATTAACTTATGTAGAGAAGGGAGTAGGCGGCCAGAAAGGACTTTACTCAGTATTTTATATTCAGTTGTGAGTAGGGACAAAGGTCTATAACCCGACAGATCTGCTGCCGAGCGTCCCGGTTTGGGAAGGGACACTACTAGCGCCTGCCTAGTGGTGGGGGGCAGTGATCCCGTGGCCATCGCGGTGTTATACAGACGCTCTAGCTGCGGTACCAGGGAGTCTGAAAATGTAGCAAAAAATTTGGCCGGGAGGCCTTCAAGACCAGGGGCCTTGTTCCGGGGCAGGCCTCTGATGGCCTCCTTGATTTTGGTCCTTGTGATGGGGCCTGTGCCGCTTTGGTCAGTTGAGGAAATGGTACATCAGTTAAAAAAGCGTCAAGGGCCTCTTCCACCAGCAGGGGGGGTGATTGGTACAGAGCCTGGTAGTATTCGCAGAAGGCCGTGTTTATGCCTTGCTGTGTGTCCACTGTGTCCCCGTTCCTAGTAGTTATCACGTGTATCGGGGTGTATGGGGGGTCGTCCCGGAGTATGCGCGCTAACAGCGGGCCCGCTTTGTCGGTGTCGGCGTGTTTCACGTGCGTGTAGGCGGTGTAGTCAATGTGTCTGAGTGTTTCAAGTAGCTCAGCGTGTTTTATTCGGGCGTCCTGCAAGAGTGCTCCCTTAGTGGGGTCATTCGCTGCATCTTGTTCGAGACTATTCAGGGAATTCACGACTTCTTTTAAGTTGTTATGTGTTTCCTGTCGCACCACTGCTGTGGTGCTAATGGCTATCCCCCTGATCACCGTCTTGAATGCATCCCACTCCATCTGTGGTGTGGAGGCAGTTCCCGTGTTCTCTGCAAAGTAGTGGTCGATGCCTACAGCCAGAGCCTCCCGGAAGACGGAGTCCTCAAGCATTAAGGGCCATAGTTTTCAGGTGGGGACTGGGGTGGGAATTCTGCCCCAGGCGAGAGAGATCTCCAAGGGGTTGTGGTCAGAGAGCGTCTTGCCCAAGTATGTTGCATGAGTCACCTGAGTTGTGATGTGATTGGAACAGAAGATCCTATTGATTCGAGTGTGGAGTTGATGTGGGTGTGAGAAGAATGAGTATTCTCTACTGGTGGGGTACTTCGAGCGCCAGACATCCCCCAGGCCCCATCCCTCAGCCCAGCGGCATAGTGCCTCCGCCTGTCGTATGGTGCTGGCTCCACCAAGGGGGGGTGTGATCTATCAATGGTAGGATCCATTACAGTGTTGTAGTCCCCGCCCAGTATCCACGGACATGTAGCCCAGGGCGCCAGGACAGGGTTAAGGCTCAAGAGGTATTTATCCTGTTCGAAGTTGGGTGCGTATATGCTACCTAGGATTATCTGTGTGCCATCTAGTGTGCCCCTCACCAGGATGTATCTACCCAATGGGTCCGCTCGTTGTTCCAGTGCTTTGAAGGGGACCCCACTCCTAACCCAAATGGACGCGCCCCTGGCAAAGGCAGAATATGCCGTGGAAAAAACCTGCCCCCTCCATTTTTTGCGGAGCTTAACCGCCTCAGCAGCAGTTAGGTGGGATTCCTGTAAAAATACTATATGTGCACGCCGCCTATTTAGTTGCACGTGGATTCTGTGTCTTTTGTGGGCAGACCCCAGGCCCCGTACATTCCAGGTGATCACATTGTAGTTGTCCTGCATCCGTATCTGAGGTGCGCTAATGGGGAACGTATGTGCAATGTTGGGGGGGCAGCGATACTCCGGGTAGCGTAAGTGGTGGGCCAGATCATGAAAACTACGAAACTACATTCTACAATACTCGGGCTACAATAGCGGTGCGAACTGCGCTGGCCCAAACCATTTGCACAACGGTGCTAACTAGTAACAGTGTATGTGTTGCTTTCGCTATAGGGGGGTGCATTTCTGTAGACTGCCTAGTGAGGTTAGAGCGTCGCGAGCTCCACGCAGCCCGGACCACATTTGTCAGCATGTACCGCAGTTTCGGAACTGTGGGTGCAACTACATTTCGCTAAAATAAATTCTTGCATAAACAATGAGGTGGGATTGCCATACGACATGCCCCAGCATTGACCAAAGCGAAGCATTATCCCAAGAAACCATCAGCAGTTTGGGGTGTGATGTTACTGAATAATGTTATACTGGTCTCTGAATCCGAACGGTTCGAGACGTCTTCTGAGGAGTCCGAAAGTATTTGATGGGCTTCGTCTCTGAACCTGCTGGCCGCCTCCAGCGCTTCCGTCTGATCCCGTAGGGCCTGTTCCGGCGTGGGAGTCCCGGATTTGGCTGTGAGCCCCCGCCGGAGGCGTTTCGATTTGCGGACTCGTCTCGGCTTCGGGGAGGCAACGGCTATTTGCGAGGAGGGGCCAGACCCACCGGGAGGAACATAATTTTGAGCCATTCTTCCACCTCATCAGGTGTGTCAAAGAACTGTGTCTTTTGGTCGTGGATCACTTTTAGCTTGGCCGGGAACAGCAGTGCATATTTAACGTTCAGAGCTCTGAGCTTTTTCTTTGCATCTTGGTATAGGGAGCGCTTGCGTAGTACCAGGGCGGTGTAGTCCGGGTACAGGGATACCCGTTGGTTCTCGTATTGTATTTGGGACAGTTCTCTCGCCTTTTGCAACAGAGTATCACGGTCTCTAAAGTTCAGGACTTTGACAATCAGGGGACGGGGGTGAGCCCCCGCGGTTGGTCTGCCAGACGGGATTCTATGCGCTCTTTCTACACAGAAAAGGTCCGAGAGGCCCTCCGGGGCCACGTGTTCCCTGAACCACGGTTCCATGAATCTGGTAGCATCCGGTCCCTCACAACGTTACGGCAGGCCTATGACACGGATGTTGTTGCGCCGGGCGCGTCCCTCCGCGTCGTCCGCCCTCTCCTGTAGCCCAGCAACCCATTTTTGGAGCTGCGCAAGCTGCGCACTATGATCCTTGTGTTGTGGTACCAGTTCCATCAGTACGAGTTTGTTATCTTTAACAACTGCGGCAAGCTTATCAAGGTCGGCTTTAAAGAGAGTAAACCCCGTTGTTAGGGTACCAAGTTGCTGTTCAATAGCCTTTCGTGAATCACGCACCTCCCTCAGGATAAGGTCCAATTTGTCTGGGGGGTTCTCCAATTCAGTAGGCGGTATACTGTTAGGCATCTGTGTGGCGGGCCCAGTGTCGCCGGTCTGCTGGGTGTCGGTAGCACCAGTGTCCGGCCCCTTGCCCCTGGGGCGTCCCATTGTAGTGAGACCGTGAGGCGCTAGCCGCAGGCCCCAAAGAAAACAGCTGGCCACAGCCGCAGGGGATGGCAAGGCCGCGCACAGCTATCAGTGGGGCGCTCCCTTCGTCGTCCAGGCTGCGTTAGGGGTTGGCAAGGGGTCGGCCGTGCCGCGGCCGTGCCGCGGCCGTATGTGGGTTGGGGATGATCTTCGAACCTCCCGCCTCAGGCCCACCACGATCCCGCACCAAGCAGCAATGTCTCTCCCTGTCGACGCTGCACTCCAAGTGTTACGCAAATTGGGGGAGAACCAGGCAGGGGGCCGCAGCGTCACCCCAGACGTCCCCCTAAACGTTCCCCCAGGGAGACAGTGCGCCCGAGTACTTTGAGTGCAGGCCTCCGTGGAGCTGTCCCCACACACAACCCTGCGATGGGGTCCCAACGATATATTCCGTGTCACCAGGGCAGAGAGGGTCAGCTATCACGTGCAGACATGGTGGTTACAGTGGGACAAAAATGTTTTGTTCAGAGGGGGTGGGGCGCCGCAAATCACTCGTACAGATCCTTCCCCAATCACAGGGGTGGTGCGGTAGGCCCGAGTCTGTGCTCATCCATCCACGGCAGACCGAGCTAGAGCCCACCAACGTGCACAGTGTCCAGGGCAGCGGAAATATGGGGAGCGCCAGCATATGCCACACCTCAGGGGTGTAGCGCGCGATCCGCAGCCGTGCACATCCCCCGGCACCCGCTCAGGATTACCCGCCGATCACGGCCCACAGCAATCCGGTCAGAGCGGGATCCCAGCGGCCGTCAGCAGCACTGTGGGCGGGCAGAAGACAGCGACACCGTAGGCGCCTCCTCAGCGTGTCTGCAGTGTGTAGTTAGGGGAAGGCGGGGGGGTACCAGGGACAAACTCCGGCCGCCCCCCTCAGAGTCCAGGCGCCACCTATGTCCGCAGCGAAGCCGGCCCCCCGCAGATGGTACCAGCCGGCACAGAGGGGGATCAGGCAATGAGGTCGTCGGTCGCAGCGGGGCCCACACGCAGCGTTACCTTCTCCCCGGCACGGCGGGGCCACGGGCGTTCGGCGGACTCAAGCGCAGCGCCGTCCCGCTAGCACCGACGCCGGCGCTCCATGGACAGCAGACAGAGTTCTCACGGCCAGTGTTGCGGGCCCCCGGTGGCCCCCCTCAGCTTCAGATTAGCGGGGAGGCAGCCAGGCCGCGCATCAGGGCAGCGCCCCGCTCAGGGTCTCAGCGGTCGTCGGACACAGGCCCGTGCGTCGCGTCAGCCACGCCTTTTCAGCGCCCCCCCGTTGGTCTCAGGGGGCCCAGTGGTGGTCGATCATGCAGTGTCTCTCCGGTCCCGGCCTCGGCGGCCGACACAGTACCAGCGCCGCTCCTCCCCAAAGGTAGGCCGCCGATCCTGCGGCCTACACACAGCAGCCGGGCCTTCGACGTTGATCAGGAGAGGCCAGGGGATCCCAGCAGTGAATTTTCCGGTGAGTGCCCCCCAGCTTGCGAGAGTGCACTCGGCAGGAGATTTGGTGGCCGGTGGGGGCCGAAACTGCCAGGATTAGGTAGGATTAAACAGGTCCGGGCGCGGAGCTCGCTCACTGTGCGGCCGCCATGCTCGGCAGTTAGCCACACCCCCTTCTATGGTACTCTTTACCTCTTTTAAGCTGTGGCTATGGTTCAATCCGCTCTAACAAACCCAGGAAAGGGCTGGACGGTGGTCTTGTGTGGTTTCTTTTGTTAGATTTGTCTACTGCTTACAGCATAATTGACCATCCCCTGCTCTTCAATGTCATTCAGAGATGCATATCAAAAACACTGCTCTGGGTGGGGTATCTTATCTGCATCAATAATAACAAAACCATGGCCTCCCTTCCCCTTTGAACCGACTCTTACTCTGTCTGCTGTGGAGTAGCGCACGAGACCATTATTTCCACTATTTCAAATTTTTAATTACGATGATTGGCTATCTGTCAAATACATTATTATTTGCATTTATTTTCTTATATAACAATGTCATATAAGAAAACACAATATGATATTAGCCGTTTTCAAGAGAAAAACCATGTACAATAAATTGATTAACATTCAGAGAAAATGTCTGGTAGGAATGGTAATTCAAGTTAACTAACTGAGGGGGGGGGGGTGTGAGGCAGACAATCACAACATGTAATTCAAACTGTAATAAAGAGGAACACAGTCATATTAGGATGGAGCTGAAATACATCTATTTCTGACATCTGCAAAAAAATCTGTTGAATGCTCATTTTTTATGTAAATCGTAAAACAGCGTGGATGATCTCTTTAGCTTCATCCTAGCCTGACTGATGGAAAAAGAGGTTTTATTCCCAACAAGGTTGTTACCATAGGAAAAAAAGCTGATGAAGCCTGTGCAGTGAAAAGGTGCTGTTGTACCGTTTCACTGTAAGGACACCCTAATCCCAATATTAGGGATGCTCTTCTATTTGGCATTATGCACATACAGGTCCCTTACAGAGGGGTGCATAAGTAACCCCATCCCATTTTAAGCCTTGTCTGGCGTACCTTTGGACATTTAGGGCATTACATTGTTCACCGGCCCGGGAGCTGCTTACATTCACTTTGGGAAGAGGCCTTGCAGTTTGGAATGGATTATTCCCAGGAGAAGTTGGGTCTGTACTGATTTGTAAAAGGGGGACTTTGTCTAGTGTGGCACAATGGATAAAAATCATTGGGTTGCAATGCTAGCCAGAGTGATGGCTAGTGGCTTACGCTATTTACAAGAATCCCTCTCAACAGCTATCGAGTGTTTTTTTACCAAAAAGTGAGGCATGCTATTTTGGGTTTGCCAAGCTGTTACTATAGTATTTGCCCTTGGAACTGTTTAGCAGCCTCCCAGTGCCCGAAGGCAAAAAATGCCTGTGCATCCAGTCTAATAAAATCAAAAACATCCAGTGGGACCACTCAAAAGATGCTTCTCACAGTGATCTCAAAGATAAACCCTCTTAAGAAGTAAGGAGCTTTCGCTTGATAAGGATGCTGTCTGTCGAGAAGGAGAAATGATCATATGAAAGAGGATGCAGCCGCTGCACGTCGCATCCCAAAGTGGTACAGTATCTAAATGATGTTTTTTTTAACGTACTCATCCGAATCTGGTTACTTCTTTGCACAACCAGATCTCAGCAGTGCATGCTTTTATTTCTTCAAGACTGGACCATGACAATGGCATCTACATTTGTGTGCCTGATCATGGCAGCTGCAGATTACGATGTGTGCCTAGCATTGCAGCTCAGATACTACACCTTTTCCAGTAACCATCTGCCTTCTTTAGTGTTGACCTCATTATTTTTGAAGAATACAATCTGAAATATCGATCATCTTTAAGCTTAGGATCACCTGCTGCCTTCTAGTCAAAATCCCCTCTTAACACATTGACGCGGCGCGAATTCCGCCGCGGTGCTGGTGATTTATTGAGTGGGCGGGGTTCGGACGGCCCCCGGCCGTCCTCCGCACACGCCCACTGTGACGCATGACGGCCGGGGGCCGTCATGCGCACCGAAGGGGTTAATGTTTTGACAATATCAGTGCTCAAGGAGTCCAAATGACTACACCATAGAACAAACGTCCGTATCGGCAACAGGTAGAAAAGGTTTTGAACAGGCTCAACGATAGACAATATCGGTCTTTCATAAATGAGTATGCTTTCAGTTGAAGACAGTATGGTTTATAGATTTTGCATCAGGGTGTGTCACTTTTGAGGCACAGCCCCAATGAAAAATCCCTTTTGGCACTTACTAAACTAAACAAACCGCTTTGCATGGCTTTGCGTGCCGTTATGTGGTTTAATAAATCCAAAGTAACGCAACTCAGCACATATTGCATTACTTTGCTTTGGCCAGGCGTTACATGGGTGGAGCTTGGGCATTCCCATGCATCCACTATGTATTGTAACAAAACCATGATTTACAAAGATTTGTAAACCTAGGTTTGCACCAAAATGATGCGCCTACCCGGCGGAGGCATAACAAGAAGAAATATCTTTTTTCTCCTCGTTACTTAATCTTTCAAGGCATGATGCATTCTACATTGCACATGGAAAGAAGAAATTGGACTATTTGTGAGCAGAAAGCTACTCCTTCCTGCACAAAAACAATCCTGCCTTTAATGCAGGCACCCTTGCAGCATGGGGCAAGGTTGACTGCATTGGCGCTAGGCAGCACATAGTGCGCCATTGCTGGAGAGAACAGAAGTGCACCATATCTTATCAGATTTGGCGCATTTCTGCTCTCTCCCTTTCACACAACGCAACATAGCATGTTGCCTTGCTGCTTTTCGTGCAATATTAGCAAATTTGCCCCAAAGATTCTCCTTTACTGATTCTGCATGAACTAATTGTGATGTTAAAGATCACAGCATATTATTGAAGCCTCAGATTTTTCTTCATGGCTTCAAACCAATCAGCATTTGCCATTACTCAGTTACAATATTGGTTTAATCCCAAATGGACAAGGTTGAGATATATTTCCTTGTTTTTAGTGGCAGCATGGCAACTGACACAGCAGCAACTGGCGGACTAATTGCACATATATATAAGCTCAAGATTCATAGAGTATGATTAAGAGGTCCGGTATAACCATCCAGTGGCACTTAATTTCTAATATAGGACCTTTTAAACAAAATTGGAATTATGTTTTCAGTTTGTTTTATAATTTGTCCGAGTTGCATAATTTTCTTAGAGTGATCCGACTGTGTGGTAACTTTTTTTGATCAATTATCGATTAATCAGTCCTGCATTGTTAGAATTTTCATCTGAGTGATTTCTGCATAACATTTCTGAACATATGTAATTTTCTTTTTAAGGTCAATGTTCTTGTCATCTTACCAATTTAGGTGGCAGACTGACACTTTTTTGGCAGTCCTACTGACTACCATCTGTATCTCCGATCCAATGTCTTTCAATGAGGCAAGGACTGGCTTTAGTAATTCCTGGCCTCTACAATGATAAAACCTAAATAGAAGGATCAGGGCCACCATGGGTTTAATTTGGGAATTGCATCTGAAGCCTCATTCAAGGTAAGCCCAAGTAGAAACAAAAGTGAAAGTTGAAGTGGTTCAACACTTGGGTATAAACAAGTCATGAGTGATATCATCATTGATGTCATTTAATAGGTCATGAGTGATGCAATATGTGAGGTCATAAACAGTGCAATGTGGGACGCAAGTTATAGTTAACTCACTGAACTATAACTGGCAAATTTCAGTTTTTTTGTTTTTTAAACATTAGTTTGTAACTTATTTTAACACCTAAGTAGAACGTTACATTAAAATTAGTTTTTGTTAGTTATTTTTCTGTGTTTTTTTAACATAAGCTAAGATCTTATTGCCATACCTAACTATAACATCACTTTAACCTTTGTTTTCTTCAGTGACTTTCTGGAGGTTTTTTTAAATCATATTCAGCCAACACCGCCAGTGATCACAGCTTTTGGAAACATATTGCAGATATGCTGCCTACCATCCTGAGTAATCCGCCTTTCACTATTTGTAGATAAGTAGTGGCATAACATTTCACATTTTAGATATAACCAAGGTTTATTTTTGTATAGCATGTTGCTTGTACACATTTTTTTAAAGGAGCTGTTGCTTTTTCTACTAAAAAAATGAAGTGAATAATGATGCAGCAATGATAATTCAAATTGTACGTTATTCAAGATGAAAACGCAGCGAAGACTGCGAAGATGACTGTATCTTTTGTTGAATCAGCACTAGCAATACAAGGATGCTTTAGTTCTTTTTTTAAAAAGATTTTTATTTGGTTTTGTAACATGTACAACAGTTGCAATAGGGCATATCATTCGCAGGTACATTTACTAGAGGTACAGTTTGGAGGTAAACAAAGACATACGATCAGCATACAGTGGTTCACAAAGTGTAGCAGATCCTTCATAAATGGGATGCAGTATGGGGTGTTGTAGGCTGATCAGGTTTTATCCAACCTGCGCAAATGAGTCTCATGTTTAGCCGGGTCAATGGGTACCAAAGAATCTGCCCTGAGACAACTACCATAGATTAATACTTCTCCTGTATAAGGAATTCATCTAAGAATGCCACTCCATCAGACAAATGTGAAATACATAAATCTCAGGATAAAACCTACTGAGGTACATCTGGTCATACACCCTTAGTTATTGTCTACTAATTTGGTAGTCACATTAAAAAACGTTGCCAAGGATTTGCAACCTGTGCTCACACAATGAGAGAAGCTGCATGAAATACGTCTGTAGCCAACCATAACAGCTTCGAGACATAAACCCAGTCTCTCAGACCTACTTGCTATTAATAAATCACCCACAATCCCACTTCGGACAACAGCCTGTGTGATGTAGGCAGTGCAGAAATTCCAAACATGTCTGTGGCTACACATTATCTCAAAATCTAACAATGTAACTGCCCAGGGTAAAGAACCGTTCACTTGCCAGTCAAAAATGCATGTAATCATTAGAGAGTTTGGCATTTGCACAGGTCGGTACCTTCCCTATTCTTGGCCCTGTCTTATGAGATGTGATGCAAGTTGCCTGGCAAAATACAACATACAAGTCCCACCACAGCAGGGATCTTTGACCCTGCCCCTGGATATAAGGGTCTTGCACTAGCGAATTCATAAATGCAGGAAATGCTCAGAGGCAGACCCTGGCAGCAAACAAGTGTATATCTTGGCTCGCCTCTCCCAAGGTATGACTGGGCCTTTTGCGAAATGACTTGGAACTTTGCTTTAAGATTCAGGGCTTTCAGACCGCGAGTCATGACAGATTCAGTACACAAGACAACCCTTGGCTGAGGAGCTCTATTAAGCAGGTACCTGAAGCTTCGCAGTCCCAAGTGCAACAGCAGCACCCCTGTCAGAAGTCAATCAATCAATCCATTCGCATTTGTGACCACTGTGGGTATCTGGGCGCAGGGGTGTGAAGTCTCCGTTGAAAAGCCAGGTCTGGAGGAAACGGCGGGAAGAGGGATGAAACAAGCAGAACAAGCATTGGCATAGCCAATAGGTCTCGCTTTTGGGACCTTATAAGTATTTAGTTATGCAGCCCAATATCCTTGGTGCAACAACATCAACTGCAGATAACTTCAGATAACTGCTGTGGTTCAGACTTTTGGACAAACAATAGTCTGGTGAGCCAGCTAATGCTGGCTCAAAGGTCAGAGCTAAAAATTACTTTCACCAAGAAGTAAATCTTATGTGAAAAATGTGTTATTTCACCATCTAGGACTCGATGGAGGCCTCCTCGTAAAAGCAAAGCATCTGTAAGTCCATGGAAGCACATTTGCTTTGTTATAATTACCTTTTTCAACTGCACTCTTTAAAAAAGGGGAATTTCTTTTATCGTCATAGCATCGTGAAAAATTAGCGGTAGGGGCAGCATATAACTCTTGTGTGGGTTATGCAAACAACCTGTATGCAGGAACTCCAAACACACTGTAACGGAGTCAACAGGAAGTTCAAATGCAACAGTTAGAATGATAGGCTTTTGAAAAGAGGATCATCTATCTGTGGTTAGTATACCCCTACAAGGGCTTCCCGAAAAGAATTGGTTCCCTTTAAAATAACATGCCTAACTTAAAATGCCTTTGAGCCTCGAATGCCTGCTTTACCACTGAAATCAAAAGAGACAAATATTGGACGGAATGCAGAACAAATCAAACATTCACCCTCAAGTTCAGAGATCTAGGTTAAATCCATCGTTCTTTTGCTCACCATGCCACCCCAGTTTATACCCAGCCATATGCAAATCATTCTTGCATGCATGATTTAATTTTTAACTAACCACTAAGTCAGCCGCTATAATACCCAGAGAGGCTCGAAAGGCAACGTTATCAATGCGCTTGTATTTGAACACACTTCCAAGGACAAGCATGTGTTCTCAGTCCAACCAACCATGCTGAGGAATAGTTTTCCAGCCCATATCCAGTTCACTGATCAGAAAACCTTTACATGTCTGCTTTAGGCACAGTTATTCCAGTGGCAGCAATTACATTAAGAGCGCCATGAGACTGTGCTAAGCTAGTCAGCAACAAGTATAGCGTCTGCCTCAGGAGCAGAAAAACATGTTTTCGGAGTCCGAGGTTAAGCACGCACCTCCTCATGGCAAGAGGCAGGGCTAAAGACGTCAGGTAAATGTAAAGGGCTAGTGCGGAGGACTCCCCACGAGCATGAATTAACCCAAAGTTCATACAAGATGTTATTCATGTATCCTGGAAGTAAATTCGCAGGATTTGTTATCTGTCCTTCTTTTATGTGCCCATGCATAGGGATACATTTTAAGATTGTATTTGATCAATGTTGATATGGAAGTGCACATTTGGAATTATGCTGGATTAATTTTGCCTGGTTTTTGGACTCTACATCACAGTGACCTTAAACTATAAAATCGTTCTCCTAAAAAAATGAATTACCATATTTGTATGAAATCTTCGGGCATGAGATGAGCAAGAAACGGTTATATCTGCCGTGATCGAACGAAGATGTGACAGGATGTGAGAACTATAATTTAGCCAAAAAAAGACATACCTTTTAGGATAAATGAATAAAGTTTGCATCCAATAAGAGTTTCTGTGAAGGAATCTTCATCAGAAGCACTTACTGATCTATTTCCTGCAGTTCGTTTTATTGCATTTGCATAGCGCCTTGCATCCCAATGTGGGCAACAAAGCACAATATCGGGTAGGTATCATGCTAAGCCGTGAGGCGGAGAGGGGGCTCCATGGTTAGGAGGGTGTTGTATTGTTGATGTAACTTATGTGGGAAGTGTTTTTAATTCCCAGAAGCGATTTTGTAGGTCCTGATAAGTGTTTGTTACCCATATTATCATTGTGTACTTTGCAGGCGAGGAATCGCTTCGCTCACGGGTGCAATTCAAGCCGTATCCTATTTCGTGCTTCTGTCTAAGTGCTTCTAAGAACAGTGTCTCGACTCTGGGCAGCAGGGGAAGCTGTGGGAGTCACTATCACAGGTCCGAGAGGGAGCACCGCAGGCGGCCTATAACGAGTCTTACAACACAAAACCCTGCCTTGGTCTGTGTAACTCATCTCAGGCTCCTTATAAGTTTACTTGCTACTGTAACAAATAAATCACACTATGGGCTTGATTTAGAACGTGACAAGGAGCACGTGGATGGATGATAGGCAGCAACACAAGATTGGGGGTGGGTGGGGGCACGACATGAAGGGTGGAAGCAACACAGGTTGACCAGAAGCAACACGGAGGGCATGGGTGGAAAGGGAAGAAGCAGAGGGCCAGCGTGGGGTGAGAGAATAACGACAGAGAGCAAGAGCAATATGGGGGAGGGACTGAAATAAGCAATGGGCAAGAAAGAAACAGGCATGTCATGTAAGCACATTACTGCAAGCGTATTACGAGGGACAATGGGGAGAAGTACAAAGGGGAGAAAAATCGACGAGGAGGGAGATCAGAACAAAGTGCGGAAAGAAAAGTACACCAGGGAGACAGCTGGAAAACAGGCGCACTCCTGGAGTGCTTAAACAAAAAGAAAAGTAATGCATGAAAAAGGGCAGTGGTGCGTGCGCGCGCGCGCGCAGTCTGCTCTTTTTCGAGCACATACTCGTGCTTGTGGCACGCCCCTGCTCGCTCCCGCAAGGTGGATGCCGCCACAAGCACGAGCAACGGCTAAAGGTCCTCCTATGCAGCGCATGCGCGCTGCGTAGGCGAGACCTAAAAAACCTTTCGTGGTTGTCATTCTTGCTGTAAGAGGGAAAATCAAAGCACTGCTCAGAGGATTTTCACAAATCCTTGGGTAAAATCTGATCAGTTTCTCCCCTCTTCTCTTCCACCGCCTTGTCTCATCTTACTTCTTCCTATGCGTAGCATTTCCAGACTAGAAAGTGACCTTCATCTGAGCTGAGCAAGAGACATGGGATGGGCAGAAGACAAGAGAAAGAGAACAGTACAGGAGGAATTATAGATCTCTGCTATGGAGAGAGGGAGAGAGGGGGAGATGGGGGCGACACACAAGGTCAAGAGAGAATGGTTACGGAGACAGAAAGTAAATAAGAGAGAGACACAGTGGCATAGCAATGAGGGGTGGGCGGGGCGGTCTGCCCCGGGCGGCACGAGTTTTGGTGGTGTTGGACACCTCGTCTCCCCCCCCTCTTACCTGCGGTCGTCGTGGGCGGCAAACGCAGGGACCGTCGCCACCCCCATGCACCTGCTGCTGTTGCGGGCGACAAACGCCCCAATACGCCACGGGCGTCAAAGGTTTAGCTACACCACTGGAGAGACAAGAAGTAGGTAGTGCCAAAGAGGTAGAGAGAAAGGTAAAGTTTTAGAGTGAGTTGGAGAAATTTGGAGGCGGGAGGAGAAAATGTAGAAAGAGTGCAAGGTATGGAGTGCACTGAGGGGTGAAGTGTAGTGAGAGAGATAAGGTAGAAAGAAAGGTGAGTTAGTGAGAGGTAGAGATATACAGCTAGAGAGATCAGATAGTGCAAGAAGTAGAGGGAGATGCCAGCAAGAGAGAGTGGTGAGGTATAAAGGGGCAAAATGGGCATAGGTATGGAAAGAAAGTCGGGTATGGAGTGTAGTCAGGCACAGAGAAAGGCAAAGAGAAGCTGGTGATGGAAAAAAGAGAAGCATAGAGAGATAGAGGTGAGCTAGAGAAAGAGAGAGGCGAGGCAGATACAGAGATAGAGAGAGTGAGTGAGGTAGTGAGAGACAGAGAGCTGATGTATAAAGGGAGGCATATGTAGAAAGATGAGGTAGAGGATGAGCTGAATAACAGGAGGCGCAGTGAGAGATATGAGAGATAAAGGAGGTAATAAGAGAAAAAGAAGTAAAATGGAGAAAGAAAGGAGTATGCTAGTCAGAGAAGTGAGATAGGTGCAACATAGGCAGAAAGAGACAGGGGATGTGGAGAGGCGAGGCAGAGAACACATGGTGAGGTAAAATGATAGGTTATGTAGATAGAGTGAGGGAGATGGGGTAAAGAGAGACGGTTTAGAAACAGATTAGAGGTACAGAAATCAAAGGTGTGAGGTAGAGAGAAGTTGGGTAAACAGGGAGCCATAGAGAGGTGAGGTGAAGAAAAAGATGAGGGTGAAAGAGGTGATGTGGATGGAAGTACGATTCACGGAGATGTGCAAAGTGCATTGATTTGCAGAGAGGGAAGAGGTAAAGAGAAAGCGAAGACAGAGAGAGGGAGGATAGACTTAGAGGACAGCGATTTCAGACAAGTCTCTGTAAGTGCATTAACCATGTGAGCTATGTTACCAACATGCAAACCTGAGGACTGCGGGGTCACTGCAGCAGACACTTCACCAAATGAACCACCTGCCACATATATAGATTGTAGAACAGCCGAGTGAGTTAATATTGTCACTGCCCTGACCTACAAACATCCAAAAGGACACATGCTCCATCTGATTGTGTCTAGTTCAGCCTTTCATCCTTCTAAGGCTGATAAAAGTATTGCTGAGAAGGTTGGACCCACCTATTGTGTACGGTGCTACTTAAGCGCACGAAACAGAGCCACAGAGAATGGAAGCGGGAGCAGTGAAGTAGTGGGAGGAAAGGCGAGTAAGGTGTAATGAGAGAGAGGAGAGACAGACATAAGTGAGGCAGAAAGAGTTGATAAAGAGAGGGGAGCACCATAGAAATGGAGGGCTAAGTGGTGAGAGAGGGAGGTAGAAAGAGTGATGAGTGAGAAGAGGTGTGATGAGAAAGAAATATTCTTTTTTAATTCAATTGTAACCAACTACCTCAGACAGTGCAAGGTTTAATCCTGGCTAGGCCAGGCATGCAGATAAAGCTTCTGTGGCGGTGCACGCCCCGCTGCTACATTTAACCAGCACAAGCGCGCGCTCGCGCGGCAGCAGGGGGAGGGGGCCTGCGCGATTCCTTTGCGGGAGCGTGCAGCAAGGCGCGATGATTGCGACCATATGGCGCCACCATATGGCGCCGCGCGCTCCCGCAAGGGAATCGCCAGACGTGCACGCGTTGCCATTGCAAGCAATGCAACGCGTGCACGTTTTTGCCCCCAAAGCTGTGCCGATCGCTAAAGGTCTCTCCTATGCAGCGCATGCGCGCTGTGTAGGCGAGACCTAAAAAGGCAAAACAGGGGGCAGAAAAACGAGCAGAAAAGGCAAAACAGAGGTCAGAAAAATGAGTACAAAAGGCAAAACAGAGTAGAAGAGGGCAAAAAAACGAGCAGAAACAGGCAAAACAGAGTGCAGAAAAACTAGCGGAAAAGGCAAAACAGAGTGGAAGAGGGCAAATAGAGGGCAAAAAGACAAGCAGAAAAGGCATAACAGAGGGCAGAAAAACAAGCAGAATAAGGCAAAACAGAGGGCAGAAAAACGGGCAGAAAAAAGCAACCCCAGGGAATACCTGGTCTTAGAATGGCGATACAAGAAGAAATTTTTAATTTCTCCTCCTTTATTGCTCTTTCTATGTGTACTGCAGTCTGCAGCACACATAGAAAGAGCAAATCCCCATTATTGATTGTTTATGTGCAGGAAGGTGTCCCTTCCTGCACATAAACAATTGCCCCTGCAGTGCAGGCACCCTTGGAACATGGCGGCAGGGGGCCTGCGCTGTCGCTAGGCAGCTTTTTTAGCGCCAGCACTAGGGGAAACACAGGGGTGTGCCGTATTCTTGTGAATACAGCACATCCCTGTATTTTAAAAATATTGTAGTGCGGCGTTGCCATATTTGGGGTAACACCGCACTCCGACATTTTTTAGTAATATATGCCCCTAAGTTCAACCCATTAGTGCATAAACCCCAGAGTAATTGCAAATTTCATCAAATGTCGTATCTCCATTTATTAGTCGAGAAGCCAACTTAACACACAAAGGTAAGAGTAACTTTCTCCCAAGTCCATCTAAAACAGAAAGTGAAGGCATGGACAACCAATATGATCTAAGTAAATATGACATACCAGATGAGGTCTTATCAGCAAACTCATTAGAAGATCACCTGTGTGAGCCATGGCAAGGAATGGAGCTTCTTCTAATACATATTTTGAGAATAACCAGGAACTCTATAAATCAGAGGACCTCACAAATTGGTTTGAATATATAGTATCCACTGACAAGAAAATCAATAATTAAAATTCCCTGGTAAAATAGGCACAAAAAGAAATTGATAACTCCAAGGACTCATGCATGTGTGACCCACAATTAGATAGACTGACTATAGTTCCCACAATCTTTCAGTCTCTTGTTGTTGATCTAAAAACACAATTGATTATTAGCCTGTGACACAAAGATCCAACTCATACATATCTAAAACAGTTCAAACAAATAAAACTACTAGGCGTTGATTCACACTGAGAATGTAGACCACAACATGCAGCTACATCTAGTTGCAGAACCAATAGCATTGAATAAAACCTCAACGCTCCTTCCATTTGAAGAGGAAAGAAACCAATCCTGTATTAACAAAGGATAAACCAACAGAGGCTGAGAATACGAGCATCCAAGAAAAATAAATAGGGTAAAGAGAATGACAATTTCATTCCCTTCATCTAAAAGAAAATAGAAGAAACTGAAAAGATTAAACAAGAAATCTAAAATCCATAAGAATATAGAAAGTAAAAATGTAACTCCACCGAGGCAACCTGTAAGCTAGCTAATATTTTCCAAACATTCCGCAATCCAAAAACTAACAATGAGTGTTGCCGGTTTCAGCAAAAAAAGACATAATTTTTGCAAGAAAGTAAGACACTGTCTAACAAAAAGGTATCGAGCCTCATCTCACAAAGTATTTCCAATGATAGAATTCAATTACAGGTCAATGGTACATCCCTTACAAACAAGGTATTGAGTCCTCCTTGGCAAAACACTCACAATGATTAACTCCCAGCCCTAACTACCAACAATCTCATGCACGCTGATCATCCAATAACCATGAAACCCTTGTCACTTATTTCAGTGGTGGCATTATGGGATGAAAGAACTGAATCTATGGGTAACCTTACTATTGTGGGGGGGGGGATCTGCGGTTCAGTCAAAGAACCAGGTCTTGAGGTCCTCTTGAATTGAGGCAGTGACGGTGGTTGCCTGAGATGTAGAGGCAGGGAGTTCCAGTTCTTCGCAGTGAGGTAGGAGAAGGATCTTCCTCCAGCCGAGGTCTTGCGGATCCATGAGATGTGGCCTCACCATGACAACAGGATCTTCGTGCTATAGCGACGACTGTCTGCGACACTAGGCGTGCTCTTCGTGCTACATCGATTACAGTTCACCATGCTTCCCTGCTCCTCTCGGTCCCCTCTTCCGCGAATGGGACTCTTTGCGCTGGGCTGAGAAGGTAACATTTCAGCGGGACTAACCTGGTCCCTGTATGCGACCCACACTCCATTGTGGTCGGCTTGAATTTGTGACTTTTCCCCATGCCGCACGACCAGATGCCACAAGTGGCACTTTGGGCTTTTTGCCACTATTTTCACTTACAACTTTAAAATTGCATATGTCTGGTTCTACTGATTGGAATTTTGTCATTTTGGTCTTGTTTTATTTATTAAAATATGCTCTATGTTTCTAAACTGGTGTGGGATTTGTCTTGTTTTGTGGTTTTACTTTATTGGTTTGAAATCCTGCTTAAATACTTTACACATTGCCTCCAAGTTAAGCCTGACTGCTCTGTTCCAAGCTACCAGAGGGGTAAGCACAGGTTAATTTGGGGTTTGCTTGTGCCTCACCATGACAAGGATTGTGGTTTCTGCTTTAGTAGGATTTCACCCCCCTCAACCAGTTACCCAATTTCTCACAAATACCGTGAGCCACTCTAAGGAGAGCAATACTGCTACCTCAAATTAGAAAAATCCAACTATCCGTAAGAGAACAAAAGGTTCAGAGGAAAAGTTCAAAGTTGATTCAGAGCTGATAGGTTATCTAACTAGGCCAGGTAACTGTCCCTGTTACTCAAAGACACCATTTGCACAAAAAAGGATTGGCATTGGCTACCTGTGACCTTGCAGGGGAATATCTATGATGATGGGCAGGCTAATAAGTCACCCACTGCCCCCTCGAACACCCAATAGAGGGAGGAAGAAGTGAGACAGAGCATAAAACTATTAGGCAGTTTCAGAAATGCTCATGGAATAAAGCAGTATGGACCAATTAATGAATCAAAATGAAGCAATAGCATTTGTTGCAGGAAACAAGGCAATTAAATACTTTAAACATACCTGGGTTCGTAACATTTGAAGTTTTTGCTAAAAAACAAACACCTAAAGGAAGACCATTGGTTTGGCAACTTTAGTTGCAAACAAACTGCAAATAACAATCGAAAGAACAAATATCGGAGCTACTTGGCTGCTGTCAACCCGAATACATTTTCAGAAGAAACTGCGTGGTTACACATCTTTAATAATCGAAAACGTATATCTTTAACCAAGAGCTATAGAGAGGGAGCTAAGAATAATAGCGCCTCTGGGTAAATTTCTAAAAGGAATAGCTAATGAATACAAATCTAGTGCCATCCCACTCACTGGCGACTTCAACTTGAACCTTATATCATACGGTCCAGCGGGTGGTCAATACTGGGAACAATATGCAATTTGGAACATCTGAGATCTAGTCACTTATTCCCAGAGGAAAGATTGTCTCAGTATAAAATCAAGAAATATGTTGCATAAATTGAATTTGAGAGTAATTCATGGTCGAATGGGTGAAGACTCACCAATAGTATTCACTCGAACAGCAAAATCTAGGTGTTCATTCCTAGATCATACAATCTCTTCCATTGATTTGGTTAACCAGTTTTGTAGCTGGAAATCTATCATTGATTAGAAAGTGACCATTTTTCCCCAAACGATGTCCCTGGCTGTAGCTAATTATCAAATCCCTAGTCTGGAATCACTAGGGGTGATTGAGGAAGTCCACAAAATGTCCAGAATGAAGGGGTCCTCAAGTATAAAAAAGAAGATGATAAATTGGTTTCTAAAAACGACACAAAAGCTCTGAGTCCGACTATAAATGAAGGATGTGAATCAGGAAATGTTCAAAAAGGTAGTATGGGACAGCTTAATGATTGAATTAAAAGCAACATAATTAAAGTCAAGTGCTCATACCATACTCCTAGCATCAAAACTGAAAGATGTTTGGCACACCTTGGAGCTAAGTAACAAGAGGCATGACCTCATATACAAAGCTAAAAATGTAAAATAATCTCCCAGTGTATCTGCTGCATATATTGTACTGAGTGTTCTTAGACAAAAATATAAAAAGTGTTTGGTAAACAAAGAGACTCCTACAGAACAGCAATGGACAGAACTGTACAAAGACTGTTTTTCCAGGAACACTAGACTTTTCTGGTCTTGTGTAACTAAAATTTCAACTGGTAACACTCCCATACGTAATAGCAATGTTACTGCAGACAATTGGACTAAATGTGAACGTTGACTATATCCACGGAGATCCTAATAAACAACATTAATGAATAAGAGAGTCAATAAATCCTACCCCGAGATTCGCCATGGCTTAATTACCCTGCAGACAGGCTACAATCTAAAGGCTGAACAAGTGGGAACCAAATGGGTGATCATTGACCAAATGTCCAAATGCAGATGTGCAAACAACATGACATACATCAGCAGTACTGTCAGAGGATGTAGTCAGATGCATTAAAAGAGTGACACCACTTTTTGGTATTTTTGTGTTATTTCTTTAACTTGCTATATAGGTTCAGCAACCTACAAATCAAGGAGGAGACTATTGGAACAGAAGCATGAAGTTTACAACAAGAACCTCACAAAATTTTTCTGAAGTCTGCAACAGAGATGTAAATATGGTTTCTTTTTATGGCATTTGCATTGATGTGAAGGAACATCTTCGTCGAGGTAACTATGTGAAAAGTTTGCAGGAGTTTGAGCTGAAATCTCTAGCGGCATCGCAGATGAAATGTCAACGACAAGAGATTGTTTTCAAGTAAATAACACTTAACTAAAAATAAATACTTGACTTGGGATAGAGGACTGAGCACCTATGCCCTCGCCCTGCAACCAAACCCACCAACCAGCCACACTCCACCCCTGCCCCAACCTCCCACTGCACTACAGACATTGCATACTCACTCACCCCGGCATCTTGCTACAGAGGAAGAGATGCCATTGGGACATTGTAGCAGCGGTGAGGAGAAACATGGAGACTGTAGACATTGTACGGCAGTCCATAGATGAAATCCACTAAGCTAGGGAGTCCAGGAAACACTGACACAATGGAAGAAGATAGAAGACACTAGCAAGTTAACACAGCCTTTATAGTGCAAGTCACTCTGGCCCGGCTCCTTCCCCGCTACCAAACACCCAGCCAGCATACTTGATATCAATTAGCAATCCTGGAAAGTTTTATAAAATGACACAGCCAACCGAGCAGACTCTGTTGCTGACTGTGGTGGGACTGTGTCCTCCAGCATTCCTTGTGTGCGGCTAGGAGGAGGAGGGGCATGCTCGTACCAGCACTTAAAATCACTTTGCTTTTCCAACAGTGTGGGACACGTCCGGGCGCATGCCCGTGCCAATACCGGGCCAAGAGCTGGCCTGTCTGCGCCTGTCTGAGACCGGGCGACACCGGACCGGGCCACCCCCCTAACTCCTCTAATTATCCCCTGCAGTACCAACAAATCCAATGGGAAAATGTAAGGTAGCTGCCCCACCCGGGCCTGTATCTACAAAAGACATTGCCATACCTAAAACCAAGTAAGTCTAGCATAAAAGATTGTCAATGTTGAGACGGAACTAGCCCTGCACGCCACTGGGGGACATGATAATCATAATCAGGTTGTACGTCCCTTTACTGACTACTCTAGCGCAGGTCCATCTTATGATAATTATGTTGTTTTAACGATCAGTAATGACAAGGATTCTCGTTGTAATCACAACACAGTACAGATTTAGGTGATAGTCCATCAACCGTCTCTACTGATCTAGCTTTTTCTCATGAGGAGATAATCTCTGGCCCCCAACCTCTAGCCCGTAAGTGGAAAAAAAGGAGAGGGCTGCAAGTAAAGCCAGACAACATGTCACACCATACATTGAGCATGTCACTAACACAAATCCACTCTTGGAGCCTGAGAACATAAAAAAAATCTAGGAACCATTGGATACATTTCTGCCGAAGGCTGAACAAGTCAGGTCATCCTGAGGAGGAGAGAAGGCCTCCTTTAGTCTTTGGACAGCATGACCAGCATGACCAGCATGACCAGCATGACCAGCATACCAGCGAGCCAGATAGTAGGAGGGGAGAAATTCTCTCTCAAAAGGTGCAGGGAAAAATGGTTCTGATTTTATGCACACAAATGCTTCAGCTATACTAGGAGGGGGGAAATTGCCTAATCAAAATCCAAGGGCTATCATTGACATACCTCCAGAAGCCACCCCGTATGTGGTAGTCCTTGGCAATGTGTCACCGCTCAAAGGTAACACCTTAGAAACTCACACCCAACTAAACAAGCATTGGCATAGCCAATAGGTCTCGCCTTTGGGACCTTATAAGTGTTTAGCCATGCAACACTTGATGTTGTTGCACCAAGGATATTGTGCTGGATAACCAAACACTTATAAGGTCCCAAAGGCGAGACCTATTGGCTATGCCAATGCTTGTTTATATTTGATACTGTGAGGTATTTTCATCTATGCAGCCTAATGGCTAATTGCCTGCTATTACTTGACGTTTTCTCCGAAAATAAAGGAATGTGTTGGAACACTTTTACAGTGTATATTCTCTGTTACAGGCTGGGGTACAAAGGCATGCAGCAAGGGTACAAAGGCATACAGCAGGTACTAACCGGCTCTGTTGCGTCTGTGTTGCAAGTCCCTCCAGAACAGCTCCCGATAGCACTGGTTCTTCCTAAGCAGTAAGGAGCTGAGCAGTGAGGAACTCAGTGGCTGCAGATCGGGACCCATTGTGCTGCTCTGCCCAGGCCTAGCTCTAAAGAAGACTGGCGTCCATTGTCCGGAGGCGGGCGCCCACTCTTGCATCGGCTGGTAGAAGATTAGTGCCGGTGACGTCACTGAGAGGGCCGTGCATCACCGTGCGGACTGAGCCTGCCTCCCCCCCACCCCCCGGGAAGTGGGAGTCGATGGATTTGTGTCGACAGAAGAGGCAGCGGCGCATCCAGTGGCAAACTGCTGCCCATACAGAGGGAGGGAGGGAGCACGCAGAGAAATCCGTGGTCGGGTATCAGAGTGGAAAAGGCAAGGGGGAAATGAGGGCGGCGCAGCGGGAGATGAGCGGAAGAGAAGACGAGCGCAGCCTGGACAGTGAGAGGTAGCGTAGAGGTGAGGCGAGTTTAGAGGTTGGGAGGAAAGGCAGGCTTGAAGAGGCACGGGCAGGGAGACAATGAGATGAAACAAAAAGCAGACGTAATTAAAGAGCGAAAGATGAGTACCTGCAAGCAGGAACGGCGTGAAGAGAAGTTGTGTAAGATGGAGCAACATGGGAGGAGGAGCCATTGCAAGCCCGGGAGTGGTGCGCGCGCGCGCGCTTGGGAAAGCAGTCTTCACTTTTTTAAGCACTGCACTCGTGCTTGTGGCGCGCCGCTGCGCGCTCCCGTAGGGTGGATGCCGCCACAAGCACGAGTGCAGTGCTTGAAAAAGTGAAGAGCGACGGCTAAAGGCCCTCCTATGCAGCACATGCGCGCTGCGTAGGCGAGACATAAAAAGGGAGGTTACCAGGAACATCTGGCTGACACAGGACCAGTCACACGGTTGGATCACTAGATGCTGTACAGACTAAGTAACTCTCAACTGATGGCGTCTTACCCCTACCTCAACCTTGTTACCATTACCCATTACTATCCCAAAAGATTCTGAACACTGTCTTGACCAGCCAGTTGTCGGAGTAAGGCTACAAGAGGACACCCTGAAGATGAAGATGGACTGTCACTATGAACCTTAATGAAAACTTAGGGAGCAGAATTCAGGCCGAATTGTAGGAATAATTAACCTTGTGTGTTTTTACTTTAAAGGTCGCTGGTACTGCTGTTTGGGAAACACAGTCACAGAAGAGTCACGTCACTCAGTATCAGAAGAATAGAGGTTATTTTTCTGGGACATTACTACACTACCGTTGTTGGAAAATGCCTCATAACTTCAGAAAATACATCAAGGAAAAGAAGTCAAGGCAATTAAAAAGGCACTCACTGGGATGTATTTTTCTTTTTGCTTGTGAAAAATTAAAAGTCCTATCTGCATGGACCTCTTTTAGATTACAAGTCCAGAACAAACTGCCCACTCATCATGCTGCTCTGGCAGAGCAAGTTTGACTCATAAAAGGCGTCTTGATCCATTAACTTGTTTCATAGCAGAGTCAGAGAATAGCACAGAGTACCCGGTAATCTTCCAACATGTGGCATGTATTGTTAGCAGAATGCTGGCAAATGACCAGCGATTTTAGTTACAAGTTTGAAACGAGGTCATTGCTTCCAGCGTGATGTGTCAAACTGCAACCCTACAATTGCTTTTCACAGCAGAGGCATGATAAATGTGCTCTATAAATATGGGGATAAATGTGTGGTGCTGCTTCTTTTATGAAGGCAGAAAGAACAGAGATTGCACGCAGCGTGGTTTGTATCACTCTACACAACTACATTAAGGATAGTCCACAGCTGTGGTAAAGTCGTAATCAGGGCATAACAGAGCAATGAAGAGCGATATTTCACCAAGCGCCCAACCCATTGATTCAGGGACAGAGAAGAAATAATCGCATAACAATAATCTTTAGTAATTCCTATTGGTGCCCTCTCCCGTAAGCATTAACTTCAAGACCTGCTGTATCATCTACAAGTCTGGTGCCACCAGCACACAACTCTAAATGGCAGACAAGGTAAAGCTCACCAGCGGTCAATGTCAGACACACCAGCATTGAAATGACAAACTTTAAACTATATAGGTAAAGGCCGGCATGCTACTGCTACCCACCTAATGCCTAAATTCCATGCCGACTTAAATCACACCATAAAGAACACCTTGTCTGCAAGTAACAACATTCACTGCATCCTCAGTATGGACGCAAAAAGAAGCAGTATTGATGGGTGTCGAGCCTAGCTTCCTTAGGGGGTTACGCAAGCTGTGATCAGTATCCTACAATACTGTATCGCATTTTTCATCTAAAGCACGTCTTTGCTTTACAACCAGATTTGTGCTTCATAAGTGCTAATATAGACACGCAAAAGTACTGTGAAGCAAGAAGTGCTGTGTTCATTTGCAGGTCAACAAACCTTCCCCAACCAGTTACCGTACCTTTTTCTGGATGGTCTCATCTTCTTTTAACGAAGCACCATCCTCAGAGAAGTCACTTTCTTTACCAAAAGCATGCCAACCGGGAGACCTGTGGAGCAAAACACAAAGCAATGAAAAAGCCTGCAATATAGAATGCAACTCGAACATTAAATATAAACCAACTACTGACATAGGTTTGGTGTTAAAACATCATTTACAGTTTTGTTCGTGCACAATAAAGGTGTGTAACAATTTATACAAATAACAATACTGTATACAAGCTGTGAACACTCCACAGAAAGAAAACGATTCTAGTTAGTAGCCGCCAAGATATACTTTACATTTCTAAGGAGAACAACGGTTTTCAAGCATGACGGGTTTACACACCGGCAGAGCTGGGGACTAAGAGTCTATGCTGCTGCAGATATGAAAATGTCAGTTTATTTTTGTGTTTTTCAATACATACAAGTGTTTTCTTGCAAACGTTTTCTTGGTATCAGTTTTGCTACACATAAAAATAAGTCATTCCACATAGACGCTGCTCCCAGTACCTCCATCTGTACCGTTTACTTAGTATTTATTGTTTGTGCAAAATTGTTAAGTTAAGCAAACTTTTCTGGCAAAAAGGCACCGGTGAGGGTGACATTCTTAAGGGCAAACAATGTTGCTGGCACAGTGCGATCCCCATTTGTGCTACTATTATTAATCGTTGATGCTTCTATTAACAAAATGCCCCTTCATTGGTAGTAGTGCTATTAATCAGCACGTCCATTACTAATGACAAAATTGTCCCTAGTGCAGAGGTAAAGTTCTTTTAAACTAAACTTAACAAGCGCGCGCGCCTCGCACGGCAGCAGGGGGAGGGGGGAGAGGAGGGAGCCTTGCACGATTCACTTGCGGGAGCGAGCGGCGCCAGCGGCGATAATTGATACCATATGGCGCTGCAGCTCGCTCCCGCAAGTGAATCGCCAAACGTGCACGCGTTGCCATTGAAGGCAATGGAACGCGTGCACGTTTTAGGCTGAAAAGCCGAATCGATGGCAAAAGGTCTTTTTGCCTATGCAGCGCATGCGCGCTGCGTAGGCGAGACCTAAAAACAAGGTTATCCATTGGCTGGGGTTGTATTCTCCCTGGGGGACCTACACAGATGAATGGATCAACCTGGTAAGGAGGGTGAATTGTATTGGGAAAGGTAGGAACATTCTAGGTGGAGACTGTGTGGTAATAAACTTTAACATACCCGTAGTAGTGTGGAAATGAGCCTTTTCAAGGGCCCATCGGTGCAGGGTTCACCCTTATTTGTCCACGGGTTCTTAAACCAACAAAAAAGAGATTGGCACGGAAGCTGGAATATCAAATAACAAGTTTATTAATCTCACATGAGTGGGACTACGTCAATACAATACCCTCAGGCCACTGTAGGAGGTAGTCCATAGAATACAGAGGCCATGGGCCTTATATACCCAGTTCACAGCTGAATAAGCATGGAGACTCAAAGAGGAGGTACAGGCATATACAGGAATAGTTATTGACTAACATGGGTATACAGAAATCGCTTGGTCAACAAAGTGGGAGGGGAGATATTACTGCTTATGTCAGTCGGAATAGCCTGACAGTTACACTCTAAGACAGGTGCATTCTAGCAGCTACAGGCCTTTCTGAGCATGCGCAGTTCTCTGGCTCAGTACTGAAGGAGTTAACTATAGTTGATGACTCAAGCAGTATAGAAAAGCAGGCAACAGTGAAGACGGAAGAAGCACATGGCTAACACATGGCTAACTAAAATGGATGCCACAACAAAATGGCTTCAGCTCATGCTAACAGCGATTTCTGTCGATTCCCACAGAAGCAGGGTGTGTCCCTGACACTATAGGATCATTCAAACCAAGTAACCCATCCTCTATACTAGCTCTACCACTGGATTATTTCTATAGGCCTGAGTAGTCAGTGTTTGTCTCTGAGCAGACCTTGTTGCATCATGGCTCTCTCCGGAAAAGGGGCCTCCTTGACCCTTTTTCAGTGGGTACTTCTAATAGATTTGCTCCTGATGGAGCAGGATTTTCACAAAATAAACCTGCTCGGATTAAACCTCCTTCTGTGTGAATAGTATTAACAAAAGTTGTGAAATTAACTGAGAAAATATTAACATGGGGTATTTTGGAAAGGGAGACGTGAAAATGTGCAGGAGAAAATGACAAATGAGTCCTGTAGGCCGCAAATTATTTCTGCACAAAAGGTAGCAGAGAAATAATGTTAGAAATTTGAGCTTTCATGTGTAAATAAAAAGGAGCGTTAGAGGTTGCACTAAAAACGTGAAGAGTGCAAAGCAAATAGAATGCGATAATAAAAGAGCCTTATGTGAGTGGTATTATTTGCATATATATCTGTTTGAGAAATTGCATTTATATTAGAAGACTAAAATAAATAATGTAATGGAGCTTTTATGTGAACAAATAATCTAAAGCTTGTTTTGTCTTCCTAGCAAAATGGCGCGTTTTACAGAGAAGGCCTCAAACCACTGTTAGGTTTAATTTGCCTTTTTAATATAGGCTGCAAAGAATGTATTTTGCCCTTCGAATGATTGTTATGCTATTTTCTTGTTGACGGTTATGTGGAAGAAGATATCTACGGAATTTCCTCGCTGACTGGGGAAATGTTTGGTTTTGTGGATAACTGTTCTAGTAAAATGTTGCAACAACCATGATGATGTGCGCGAGCTTTGGAAGGAGAATATCATGATTTCCTCTGCTGAGGGACGATGACCACAGCCTGTTTCTAACAAAGAACTTTTGAGAGTTAGGTGCGATGGAAGTGGTGTGACTGAACACCCTATGCTTCTGGACCAATGAGAACTGTGGATGCTCGGGATTTTGAAACAAATTAGGGATGGGCTTAACAATTTAGGGTATAACTACTAGTGTTAGAATTTATTCTGTTAGCACGGTGTTGGTGTAGGTGTTCGAGGAGAGAGCTGTGTAGCTGCTTCCTTTCCAAATTGGCTGGCTACTGCTGTCTGATCCTGACTCTTAACTTTGCTCCTCATACTTTATGAGGTTGCCCCATCTTTCCCTTCCGGCCGGAGGGTTAGCTCTTCTGACTATTAGCGTACTGTGCAATAGTTTCTCTAGGTTCGTATGATTGCTCTATATTTGCATTGATCCTATTGTAATGCTCTTTTGTCTCTTCTCCTAACCACTCACTCATGGCTCGTTAAATGAGATGTTATTATGAATGGTTTTCTCTCTCTTGTGTGATGATCTGAGATTGTATCGTTTGATTGATCATTCATATTCTTAAGAAATAGATAAAAGCAAATTGATAAGTAATCGGAGTCTGTCATTATTGATGATTATTATTAACGTGATGAGTATATTGTAAATGTTTGGTTATTTGTAGAATATTCCCTTTGTTGTAGGTCCTCATAAGGGGGATATTTTCCGTCTTGACAATAGTCAGTCCCTAACAACTCTCCAAAGGTCCATCGGAGGACCCAGTTATTATAGGTATGGGCCAAATTTAGGTTACGCGGGGAAAAGACAGGTGGTTATTGAAATTGGTTAGTGGTATAAAAATCCTGCCCTGCTTCCGCTGCATCAGTTTTTGGTAGCAGAAGTAGGATGGTTAGTTTAGATTGATTATACTGCCGATTGATTAAGACTGAAATAATTTTCTTGTTATTGGTTACTGTTTACGTGTCTCTTTGTTATATGTTGTGGTCCACTGTTTGACCTTAAGGAATTGAGTTAGCAGGTCCGCAGTAGGCCTAAGATCCCGGGATAGGCCTTTGGGCGTGTCTTAGTGTGGCATACACTAAGTATTGTGTTGTCTCCTGTTGATGCAGTGCTGAGCAATAGACGTATTGTTTGTATTGCACAGGGAACTTTGAAGTTAGTATTGTGGGGATTTATTTGGGTACCTTTGGAAATCTCATCTGGAGAAGTCCCGAAAGTTGTCACTTGATTGAGAGTAAAATAGCGCTGGTCGAGATTCTGCTGGTAGCGAAAGAATTCTTAGAGTGATTGTATCTATCTTTCTTTTAGTGGAGCAGACAAGCTGGTTTGTTTTTCATGTGGTTTAGACTTGTTTCTTGTCTTAAAAGTTCTTTAAAATTGCTGCAGATAATTTTTGTAAAGGGAGGGTCAGTCGCAGGAGTTATACTGACGTCACAGAGAGTCACGCTGACATTGGTCAGTTAGTGTGAATTGTCATGAGAGTGTTGCGCTGCTATTGGTTGGTTGGTGTGAGTCGCGCTGGTATTGGTCAGGGTGAAGAATCATATTGTTAGAAGTATGGAAAGAGTTTAGTTCTTGTGTTTTGGTTTGTTTTGACGAACGAGACAACATGAAGTTATTAAAATTGTTGAAAACTTTGTTTAGAAAGGATGAGTCTATACCCATTAGAGAGGGAATTCCTGTAGCACCTAAGGGTACGCCTGCTTCTTACATGTCATTAGAAAGGGGTTACCATACATGTACATGGTTGGAGAATTGGGTGAAGTATACTGAAGGAGATGGTATTTTGGCATTTTCAGAGCATGGTACTTTTAACACAAGGATTTTAGAACATTTGAGATACCAGATGATTGAGTTGAGACCAAGTCCTAGACCTCTTGAAGAATGGAAACATGAGGCGTACAAGAGAGACAGAGATGTGACTCAGAATAGATACAGAAACACCATGAGTAGATACTCAGAAGCAAAGGTGTGCCCAGATGAAGAAATGGAGAAGGGATGTAATAGCATTGGGTGAAGGAATGTATCCTGTTGTGCTAGTGGAGAATCAGGAAGGGGGAAAGTGTAAAGAGAAAAAGAAGAATGTAGAACCAGAGTTGAAAAATGGTCTTGAAGTAGATCCAAATGAGGTAGATGATGAGTTATTAGATGAGTTATTGATGAACAGACCACCACAGTATCACGAAGAACTAAGTGCTCCGTTGATTGAGTTAGGAGTTCCTCGAGAGAAAAATACGAATGTAGAGAGTCAGATGAAAAATGATTTATCAAAAAGAATTACTCAGTTGAATTTGAATGCAGATGCTTTGTCAGTTCCCGTAACTATTGGTCCTATTGTTCCATTGTGCATTACTCAAGTACATGCTTTATCAGTGCCTGCAGCTCCTGTAGTAAATAGTAGAACTAATGCAATTGAGTCAGAGTCATTGATTGATATTTCAGAAAGGTCAGTGTAAACCCCAAAACGTGGTGCGCAGTTAGAACCAAGGACATTGTTGCAGAATACAAAGGGAGTTACGCCTACATAAGGAGGATCGTTAGGGCCATCACCAGAGGAGTTAGATGAGTGGATTAGAGGAATGACGTCTGAGAAAGCTGCTACAAGCATGGATGTGAGTAAATTAAAAGCAGATTTGGAAGAAATGATTTTGTGTACGATTAGTCCTGAAAGACTGAGTAAGTATCAGAAAGAGGAGTTGTTATTTTTGTGTAAAAATATTACAATGAGAGCGAGAAATCTCCATGAGAAGTTTGCTGAAGTTGCACAGACGTATGGTGTTGACATAGAAAAGTCGAAGGCTTTACAAAAGACATATAGGTTAGATTTTAGTGATAAGGATCTGGAGAGTTAGAATGCTTCTGGAAAACGATTGTAAATCAAGGAGTTGATTGCTACATTAAGACGTTGGGGTGAGTTGGAACGTTGGAAAGGCAAATGGGCTAAAAAGAAGGAAGAAACAGTTGTGAATATTGTCGTGAATACAGGTACTTTACCAATGTATCCAGTGAGAGAAACAGGTGTAGAGACGACTGAAATGATTTACCCAATGAGAGAAGTACTAGGAGGTGGGTATGTTCATGTCCCTTGGTCAAGAGAGGATATATTGTGATTTACAAATGAATTTCCCAGATTGATAGAAAAGCTAGTGGAATGGTACAAGTAGGTAGAGTGGTTTGTGAAAGTTACAAAGGTTTTGTGGAAAGATTTGGATGGCTTGTTTGATATTGTGGTTCCAGCTGATTTGTGGGTTGAGTGTAAAATTGCTGTAGATTGGCCGAAAGAAGAATATCCAAGAGAAGCAAAAACTGGAGCACCATCTGATGAGGTGATAAAAAAATATAATCAGGTCATTACGTATTTGAAGGGGAAGATTTCACCAAAAGAAACAGGTTGGGTCAAAATAGATAGGAATACTCAGGAACTGAAAGAAACAGTGCATGCTTATTATGAAAGGCTTCTTCAAGTGTTTGAACAGTATAGCGGAATTGAGAACATTACTGACAAAGATATGGGTCATTTTGTCTATAGGTTTGTGTTTGGTCTGAAACCAGAGATTAGTGTCATGATTCAGCAGCATTTGATTTGTTGGCAAAGTAAGACAATTGATGAGATATTGCGTTATGCGAAGTATTGTAGTGATAATATTGAAAGAAGACATAAGAAGGTGAAAGAAAAATTAATGTGGGCTCAGATGAAAGTGGCACAGAAAAGTGGTTATACAGATTTTCCTCAGACAGGAAAGGGTCAGATTGTTCAGACTGGTGGTCAGACTAATGCTATGAAAGGTGTGGTAGTAAATGGTGGTGTTTCGGTACAAGAAAGAGGAAGAGGAAACAGAGAGGATATGAAAAAGAAATATCCATGTCATGCGTGTGGCAAGTTGGGACATTGGAGACGCGAGTGTAGGGCTTTGTTAGGAAATAATGACATAAATCAGAATCAGCATTAGCAAATGCAAGTTGAGGTGAATCAGAATCAAAAACAGATGCAGGTACCACAAGCTCCTATGTCAAATCAGAATATGAATGGTCAAGTGCAAAGATACAGTGCGAATGTGTGTTTTCACACAGATGAATCAGTAAACTCAAATGTACAAGTGGTTTCACAATATTGATTGCAATGCCAAGGGAGTGATTCAGATACATCTCAATGACAGTGCCTGAGGGGGGAGGAAGAGTGCGTGCTTGGCGCATCTCTAGAGGTAGATCAGTGTGGTCCTTTTGTGGATGGTGAAGTAGAAGGTAATGTAATTATATTCCTTGTCGACATTGATGCTACTCGTTCCACTGTGAGAACTGTGGAAATTCCAAACCTATCCCTCTCAGGAGATAGTATCCAAGTTGTAGGTGTTTCAAATCAATTGATTAAAACACCAGTGATAAAACCAATGAAAGTGCAGATTGGAGAATTTCAAGATCTACATCGTTTCGTGGTGTGTGATACGAGTCCTGTTAACCTATTGGGTAGGGACTTGTTATGTAAAATGAACTGCACCATCTATTGTACACCAGATGGAATAGCATTTCATACAAAGGACGAAGATGTTGTTTTTAGAATGGCGATGGCAAGTCAAGGGACAGAAGTGAATGATTTGTTTCATTTATTTACAGCGAAGGATTTGCCTGTTGAATTGAGAGACACTGTGTGGACTGATGTGTGGGATTTTTCAGGGAAAGACATTGGATTGATGAAGGGAGTTGATCCTATTAAATTTTCAGTTAAACAGGGTGCAGAATTTCCCAAAACGCCACCTTATAAAATGAGTACTGCGACGATTGCAGGAGAAACACCTGTGATTGAAATGATGATTGAACAAGGTATCTTAAGAGAAATATTAGGTAGTCCCTGTAATTCGCCTATTATGGGAATTAAAAAACCGAGCGGTAAGTACAGAATTGTTCAAGACTTGAGGAAAATTAATCAGATAGTAATACCTTGTTGTCCACTAGTGCCAAATCCAGCAGTTATCCTTTATGAAATCCCATGCGATGCGGAGTGCTTCATGGTGATTGATTTGTGTCAAGCGTTTTTCTTGATACCTTTGCATTCAGATAGCCAATATTTATTTGCATTCCGGTTGGGAGACCGTGTTTTGGCATGGTGCTGAGTTTCTCAAGGGGATACAGAGAGCCCCTTAATCTTCAATCAAATATTGAAGAGGTGGTTGGAGTCACAACTAATGCCTAATGACTCAGTCTTGGTGCAGTGTATAGATTATTTGCTTGTTGCATCAAAGACGAGAGAAGCTTGCGTGACAGATACGATTGCTCTACTGAATCAATTGGCAGTAGGTGGGCATAAAGTGTCACCAGCAAAATTGCAATTTTGCCAGAAAGAAGCTCTTTATTTAGGCTACAAAATTGAAAAAGGAGTCAGGAAAGTATCACAAGATCGAATAAATGTGATCTTGCAAATGAGTCCACCCAAGACATTGAAAGAAATTCTGATGTTTTTGGGTATGGTTGGATACTGTAGACAGTGGATCGATAGTTTTTCATTGACAGCCAAGCCATTACAGAGATTGACACACAAAGATGTGTCAGATCCGATTCAATTGAATGAGGAGTGCATAAAGGCGTTTGTTGAGTTGCGAGACAGCCTTTGTCGAGCACCAACACTAGGAATGCCAGATTTCTACTAGGACTTTTCATTGTTCTGTTGTGAGAGAGATGGTTGTGCACTTTCAGTTGTAACGCAAATGCATGGAACAGCGTGTCGTCCGGTGGCATATTTCTCTGCCACATTAGACCCAGTTGCTGCAGCTTTACCAGGATGTTTTAAAGCAGTTGATGCTACTTGTGTGAGTTTGGAGCAGAGTGAAACGATTGTGATGGGACATCCATTGAAGGTGTATGTACCACACTCTGTTGAGATTTTGTTGACACGTACTCCAACACTGCACCTTACAAGCGGTCGGTTGACGAAATATGAGAGATTGATATTGGGAGCTGAAAATGTGACTGTGACGAGATGCACAAACTTGAATCTAGCTACTTTGTTGCCTAATCCAAGTTGTGAAGTGGTAGTGGATGAAGCAGATCATGATTGTTTGGATGTGACTGATTTGTGTACAATGCCAAGGTCTGACATAAGAGATACTCCGTTGCCTGAATCAGATTGTGTAATGTTTGTGGAAGGATCTTGCTTGAGAGATGAAACAGGTACCTTGCGATCTTCTTATACAATCTGTACAGTGGCTATTGTCATCGAAGCTTCATGCTTGAAGGGAGTGGGTTCTGCACAAATATCAGAGCTAGTAGCATTGACAAAAGTGAGCTACTTTGGAAAGAACATGAGAGTAACCATATTTACTGATAGTCAATATGGTTTCGGGGTTGTACACGACTTCGGGCAATTTTGGTCTCATCGTGGTTTTTTTACCTCATCAGGCTCACAAATACAAAATGGAGAATATGTAAAAGATTTATTAGTGGCACTACAATTGCCCAAAGAAATGGGAGCTGTGAAATGTTCAGCACACAAATCTGGCAGTGATTATATCACGGTCGGCAATAGATATGTGGACCAAGTTGCGCTTTTTGTGCACTAAATTCAGTTTCAATCAATAAGTAATACAGAAATCTGATCATGAAAAATGCAATCTGATGTTCTCATTTGTTGAAACTTGGGAAGAAAGTAAGCAGTTACAGGAAGAAGCAAGTGCTGAAGAATAAGAAAATTGGATCAAAGCAGGATGTTCACGTAGGTAAAAAGACGAAATCTGGATCTATAATGATGGAAGACCAATAATGCCAGACAGTTTGTTGTCTCAAATGGCCAGAGTTTATCATGGTCCTACACATGTAGGTAGAGACGCAATGATTAGATTGTTCAAGCAGACATGGCATAATCCTAAATTTAGAGTCATTGCAGAGAGTCTTTGCCAAAGTTGTGTTACTTGTCAGCAGCAAAATGCAGGGAGAAAGACAGTTGTAAGCTGGGGTCGAATTGGAAAAGCAGCTGGTCCATTTGCACGATTGCAGACTGATTTCATAGAACTACCACCATGTAATGGACTTAAGTATGTCTTGGTGATTGTCTGTTTGTTTTCTCGTTGGGTGGAGGCTTACCCAACAAGACGCAATGATAGCCTAATTGTTGCTGAACTACTTCTTAGAGAGATTATCCCAAGATTCGGTTTTCCAGTCTCTTTAGAATCTGATAGAGGGACGCATTTTAGCAATGAAATAATTCAGATGATTTGTGCAGCATTACAAATTCAGCAAAAATTGCATTGTGCCTATCGACCAGAAGCTTCAGGTGTGGTTGAGCAGGTCAATGGGACAATCAAGTCAAGACTTGCTAAAGTGTGTGCATCCACTACACTGAAATGGCCTGATGCTTTACCATTGGTCCTGATGAGTCTGAGAAGTATCCCTCATAGAAGAACTGGACTATGGCCGCATGAAATTATCATGGGCAGAGCAATGAGACAGCCAATAGTTCCAGCAAATCAACTGATGAATATAACTGATGTCTTAGTGCTCGATTATTGCAAAGGATTGGCTGATGTGGTGCGTTCTGTGTCTCATCAGGTTGGAGAAGTTGCAACCACAACACAGCAAGAACAAGCACACGGCTTGAGCTCTGGAGAGTGGGTTCTTGTCAAGAAGCACGTGAGAAAATCGTTTTTGGAACCTCGTTGGCATGGGCCATATCAAGTGATACTGGTAACGACGACAGCAGTGATGTGTGG
The DNA here is from genome assembly GCA_963921515.1 of Calotriton arnoldi. Lineage (NCBI taxonomy): Eukaryota > Metazoa > Chordata > Amphibia > Caudata > Salamandridae > Calotriton > Calotriton arnoldi. The sequence goes on along the minus strand of CAWUFW010001107.1, from coordinate 2,156,585 downwards.
AGGTTTGCCGAACTGGATACATGCTGTTCACTTGAAAGTACAGAATCAGTTGAAAGTGATAAAGAAAGAAGAAAAGAAGCTGACAAAGGAGAATCTGAACAGAATGAGAGGCGAGTAAAGTTGGCACAAGCTACTGGGTCTCGTGAGACTGTCAATGTCAAAGCAGTAAAGAAGTTGGTTCCAGAACGAAACAAGGAAGAAGAGAAAAGGGAACCAACTAAAAGAAGTCTTGAGCAGAGTCTTGAGACAAGTGGAGGTGTTCAAAAGAAAAGAGCAAGAAAAGGAGGTATATGGAGATATATGGCCAAAAGGAGTTAAAAGACTGATATATACTTTGAATAAAAGGGTTCCAAATACAATAATTGAAATATCGAGCCAATCAGAACAAATTGATTCTGAAGAGGATACAGTTCGCAGAACAAAAAGAGCAAGAGTTCCGAACAAGAAATACGCAGCACCTAAATGGACATATGTGGTTGCTGAAACAGTTGCTGCAACAGACAATTGTGCTATAGAAGCTGATGAATCTAGCTACAGAACTTGCTATGAGCCACCCTAAATGATCTGTGTTGAAAATTGGGGTGCAGAAGATTGAGAACTGTTCTGAAAAGTGCAGAGAAAAGGGGAAAAAAGACTGGAACTGTGCTAAAAGACTGAAAGAAGAATATATATATATATATATATATATATATATATATATATATATATATATATATATATATATATATATATATATATATATATATATATATATATCAGTGAAAAACCATAGGGAAAGTTATAGTTAGTTGGACATTTCACTCGTACAAAACCAGAGAAATTCCCCCCACTATAGTTAGTTCAGCTAACTATAACTCGCGCCCCCGCAATGCACTGCTGATGACATCACTCATGACATCACTCATGACATCTCAAATGACATCACTGATGACATCACTGATGACATCATCTAGTGACTGTGTGTTTCTGTAAAGTTTAAATATGTCTAATATATATAGGGAAAGGCGTATTGAAGAATGAGTGGGTGTATAAGTGTCTGAATGGATGATTTAGTAGGTGTGTGACTTACTCTATAAGTGAGTGATTAAATGTATCTTACTGAATGCACGGGTTAGTGACTAAACTGTGTGAATGTCTGTATCCGTCTGTCTGCTGGTGTGTAAGCGGCTGCATGGGTTTGTGAATAGCTACATGAGTGTCTATATGGGTTATTGATTGGTTGTCTGAGTATCTGTATGGATGCCTGAGTGTTTGCATGGGTGGGGTGTGTGTGACCCTGTGCATAGATGTGTGAGTGGGTGATTCACTGGGTGCATGGTTTCAAGAGTGCATCTGTGATGGACTGTATGGGTGTGTGAGTGTGTGTATGGGTGTGTTAGTGAGTGAATGTATATCTCAGTGGTACATGTGTGAGTAACTACATATGTGAAAGGCAGTATATATGTGTGTTGGCATATATAAATAGCTATAAGTGAGAGTGTGTGATTATGAGAGTGACTGTATGGATGAGTGTGTGCTTGTATCAGTGATTGTATAAGAGCGTAAGAATGTCCTAGTATTTGTATGAGTAAGTGAGCTGGTGTGTGTATAACTGTATAGGTGAGTAAATGGGAGTGTGATTAATTATTTGCATGACTGACTAGGTGTGTGAGTACCTCTATGGATGAGTGGTGGTGTGTCAGTGTCTATATAGGCGTATGAGTGCATATGATAGTCCTGTACTGAGTGATTGTAAGTATGAGTGACTGTACGGGTGAGTGAGTGGATATGTGTTTAGACCTAAGAATCAGTGAGTGGGTATGTAGTTATTGCTGCTGGAGTGTCTATGGTTTTGAGAATGGCAGTCTGTTATTTAGAGTTGGTGTATCAAAGGTTACATTAGGGTGTGAGAAGATGCATCAAATTATCACATGGATGATGTCATCAGTGATGTCATTTGAGATGTCATCAGTGATGTCATCAGTGATGTCACTGACCATGTCATGAGTGATGTCATATGTGACGTCATCAGCAGTGCATTGCGGGCGCAAGTTATAGTTAGCTGAACTAACTATAACGGGGAATTTCTCTGGTTTTGTACGAGTGAAATGTCCAACTAACTATAACTTTCCCTAAAACCTATGGTTTTTTCAGTGAATTTCAAAGGTTTTTTAAATGCTAATTTCTAACTATAACATGCCTGAAACCTATGGTTTTTAAGTGAATTTCAAAGGTTTTTTAATGCTAGTTTCTAACTATGCCTACAGAGGTAGGACATGTGAAGAAAGAAGAAGAAAAGCGCAGAAAGAAGGAAGACAAATGCAGAAAGAGGCAACAGAAGTCCAGAAAGACGAAGAAAAGTTCAAGAAGAAGGAAGAGATGTGCAGAAAGAACCAACAGAGGAGTAGAAAGTACTCCTGTGCCCCCAACATTTTGCTGATGGGTACTGGTGGTAACTGACTCTGTCTCTGGTGGTAAAAGACACTTAGAATACAGTGAAAACACCTACATACACTAGGGAACACTATGCGTTGGGGTACCCCTGTGATTAGCATGACCTCCTCTGTATTTGCCATGAGTTAGTGCCTGGGTCATTGGATGAGTACATGTGTACTGACTGGATGATTAGAGTACTGCAAGGAGAGTGGATGGTGAATTTATAAGTGCTTGTGTTTTGGCGGAGTGATTGGATAAGTACATGGTGCTCGCTGGTTGATTGGAGGAGTGCATGGGTAGTGACAGGGCGATGGCTGGACTGCATCAGTAGTGCTCAGGGTAAGTTGGAGGATTAATTCCCCTTGAATCCTGAGGGTCCCTATTTGATAAAAGCCCTGGCGGTGGCGGTCCCCGGGGCTTGGGGGTGCCTTGGATGCCCCCCCAAACATTAAAAAAACAAGCCACGGGAGGTGGCGCTTCCCGAGGCTGCAGGGGCCCCGCGGGCCCTGCATATATTTGTTGGCAATGCCCCGGGACCTGGCCCACCCGGGGTCTCAATTAAATGAAGCGCGGTATCCCGCGCTTCATTTTTTTTTACATTTCGGCGGGATTCGCGACCCCAGCGCGAATTTCGCCAATTTTGTTTAAAAATGCTTTTTTTGTCCCTGGGGGTCCTTGTGGGACCCCTGAGCAGGCCTAGGGGGTCAGGGTGTTTCTACCCTGCCCCTTTTCTTCTTTTTCACCTTTGTTTCCCTGTTTTCTTGTGACTCGGTTCTACCGAGTCACAAGATGGCTGCCAACACTTCCTGGTTTGGAGTGTTGGCAGCCAATCAAAATGAAGCTCGTGGTCGGGAGGGTTCGCGGATCCACCACACCTCTAGATATCGATATTTGTTTTTTTACAATTTCTCAGCAACTACCGAACGGATTTACACCATTTTTAAAAGGTCGCTTTCTGAGCCAAGCAGTTCTCAAATAGCGACAAAGCACTTTTGAATTATTTGTTATCTCTATGTTTTTTATCCAGTTGACCACTTGATTAAATGTTACGCTTAGGGAGAAAATGTGGTGTTACCAAGTTGGAGTTTCTGCTTCAGCTCAGTCATTCTGTGATTCTGGTCAAATCACTTAATCTCCCCATGCCTACAACAAAAATGAGTTTGTCCTTGTATGATGTAACCAATGCGCATGTAAAGCACTCCAATATCTGACCAGCCTGCACTATATAAAACTGCAAAAAAACAAAGGATAAAAAGTGTTTTCCACACTTCTGTCATTGGGCTATACGTGGGCTACATCTGGGTGATATTTGTGCTACATTTGGGCTAATTTTTCTCTGGTGAGACATCTTGGGAGACTTCAATTACATTCATTAAACTTTATTCGATCTGATTTAGAAACATAGATCATAAAAGTGTACATAAAAACAGTAAATCCTCTTTCTTAATACAATACAGTGAGAATTAATTAAAACCAGTAGGTAAAAACGGGTGTTACAAAGCCCGGTTCAGAGCAACTTCAGGTTAACAGAATAGTAATGTTCAATGTTTCGCAAGATCAATCTCATGTACTTCGTGCAAAATACGCAATAAGGGGTCCAAGTAAGATGCAACGCTCCAATACCTGACCAGACTGCACTATATAAAACTGCAAAAAAACTAAAAATAAAAAGTGTTTTCCACACTTCTGTCATTGGGCTATATGTGGGCTACATGTGGGTGATATTTGTGCTACATTTGGGCTCTTTTTCTCTGGTGGCCATCTTGGGATACTTATTTGTTATGAAGTTTCCTAATTTACTCATTTACTGCAGTCTCCTCAGTAGGAAATGCTTTCAGTTTTTACTTTGATTCCATCAAGAAGGCATTCAGATGTGTCACACATTTGCCATAAATTCAGAATGTTAGCACTCTAGTTGCTCATTAGATCACTGTAGTAAAGCTACTGCTCACCAAGGAGTTAACTGGAAGTCTACTGCTGGTATTGAAAGTGATTGTTTCAGTCTGCATGTCAGAATTTTCTAGTGAAATAGAAGAGGATTTGAGATCTCATTTAAAACATGCCCTAATTTTTCTTTCTGCAGAACTAACCATAATTTCTATGGCAAAATGAACCCCCTCATTTTTTCCTTTTTAAATTAAATGTTTTAAGTGTTACCGGTTTATTCCAATCAAGATGGCTTCAGGTGTGCCATAATTTTGTCATAAAGTAAGACTGTTAGCGCTCCAGTTGTTCTTTAGAACACTCTGGGAAGCTGCAGTAGAACACAAAGGAATCAACTGGCAGGCTGATCCTATTGAAATATAACAGGAAGATATTTGTAATCTCACTTAAAACATGTTCTAATTTTTCTTTCTACAGCACTAACCATAATTTCTATGACAAAATGAACCCCCTCATTTTGTTCCTTTTTAAATTAAATGTTTTAAGTGTTACCGGTTTATTCCAATCAAGATGGCTTCAGGTATGCCATAATTTTTTCATAAGTAAGACTGTTAGCGCTCTAGTTGTTCTTTAGAACACTCTGGGAAGCTGCAGTAGAACACAAAGGAATCAACTGGCAGGCTGCTCCTGTTGAAATATAACAGGAAGATATTTGAGATCTCACTTAAAACATGTGCAAATTTTTCTTTCTACAGCACTAACCATAATTTCTATGACAAAATGAACCCCATCATTTTGTTCCTTTTTAAATTAAATGTTTTAAGTGTTACCAGTTTATTCCAATCAAGATGGCTTCAGGTGTGCCATACTTTTGTCATAGGTAAGGCTGTTAGCGCTCTAGTTGTTCTTTAGAACACTCTGGGAAGCTGCAGTAGAACACAAAGGAATCAACTGGCAGGCTGCTCCTGTTGAAATATAACAGGAAGATGTTTGAGATCTCACTTAAAACATGTCCTAATTTTTCTTTCTACAGCACTAACCATAATTTCTAAGACAAAATGAACCCCATCATTTTGTTCCTTTTTAAATTAAATGTTTTAAGTGTTACCAGTTTATTCCAATCAAGATGGCTTCAGGTGTGCCATACTTTTGTCATAGGTAAGGTTGTTAGCGCTCTAGTTGTTCTTAAGAACACTCTGGGAAGCTGCAGTAGAACACAAAGGAATCAACTGACAGTCTCTGCCCTTGTTGGATGTACATGTTTTACTGAGAATGTCAGACTTCATTCTCACATGACTGAGAAAGATAATGTGAATTTACAGAAAATATGCTCACATTTTAGCTTCTGGAGCACCTTCCAAACCTCTGTGGGACAAGCATGAGAAAATTGTTTTCTCTCAAACATGATTCATAAAATCCCAGCAGAAGGTTTTTCACAGGGTAAAATCACCCTAGAACACACCACAATTCCTAAAATTAGTATGGTACCATCAACAAATGAATTCTAATGTAACTAAAGTCTGTTATCACCCTTTATAGTTCTCCTTTTGGTGACCCTCAAAATCTTCTATTCACTACAATGCATTTCATTGGGGTGCTATCATGTATATTGGTCCCAAGATGGCTGCCAACACTTCTTGGATGAAGTGCTGACAGCCAATCAGATCTCACGATGAGATGTGTGGTTAGGCTCCGCCCAGATATATATAGTTCTTTTTCCTTTAATATTTAAAAAACTACTAAACGGATTTACACCATTTTTGAAATGGTCGCTTTCTGAGCCAAGCAGTACCTTTATGCCAAATTTGGGGTAAATCCGTTCAGTAGTTTCCGCAGTAACCTTGCACAAAGTTCCCTATGGGAAATTGATTTTTGACTCTTATTTTTGAATTTCTCAGCAACTATTGAACGGATTTACACCATTTAAAAAAAGGTCGCTTTCTGAACCAAGCGCTATCTTTTTGCCAAATTTGGTGTAATTCCGTTCAGCAGTTCGGGCTGTAGCCGTGTCTAAAATTTCCTATGGGAATTAACATGGAGAAAACACGTTTTGGGAACCCCCTTTTTTCTCGGCCCCCGCTTGCCAAATCACCCCAAAACTTTCAGGATACGAGCGGACCGGAGCGCCCCACGAGTTTTGAAAATTTCGCGAAGTTTCGTCAACCGGCGCCAAAGTTATTGGAAATAGAATGTTGTGAATTTCCTATGGAAAATAGGTCCTAACTATAACTATCTACTGGCGACCGCCAGTAGATAATATATATATATATATATCTCGAATTACCACTCCTTCGTGCAGTCCTCACACACAAGAGATACGGACAACTAAATAAGCTTGTTGTCAATGTTGCGCTTTATTAAAAGTCAAAGGTGCAGTCGATCATGACGCGTTTCGGCCAACACAGTGGCCTTGGTCACATGATCGCGTAACGTGCAGGTGATTTTTTATAGATGAAAAAAATGGACGTGACACCAACTTCAGCATTAGAAAATAGGCATATCTATACTATATCTCTGTAGATGTCTTGCTATCTGATTAACCGGCTAGAATACATAACCTATGACATAAGTTAATGGTATGAACGTTGGTACCTGATCCTCTAACATATATATATATATATATATGAGGGGATTTGGATTCAAAGGTCCTGGAAAGTACTGAGAAGACCTGAGGTCTAAATGTGCTTGGATAAACAAAGTTTATCAATTTTTTTTTTAGTTTTTTAATAATTTTTATTAGAGAATAGCTAGGTTCCAAGAGACTGGTAATCAGAATCAGGGATCAATTAGGCATAAATGTATTAATACTTGCTTTATATTTGTTTTACTAATGATGTTTGTCTGGTTAATATTAATTGTTGTTGTGACTTACTTTATGTATCCTACAAAAAATAATACTACTAATGATCCTGTGGATGTGAAGATAGATGTGGGAAAAGATCTTAAAGAAGACCCACAGACTAATATTAGAAAACTAACAGGGAATGACTTACACCAGGATAATTCTATTAATGATTTCTCGTTGAATGTCTTTACTAAGTTGTTGTACGAGTATGTTAATACTATGGATGCAAGTGATTGTTATGTGTGCATGCAATTACCGTCTTCTGTGTCAGAGAGGGTGACCTACCATCACCTTCCTTTAACCTATGGAATTTCGTGTAGTGTACTAACAAGTTTGTTCTATGAAAAAGAACAACTACAATATTTTTATTCAAATGTTGATTTAGTTTTTTCTAAACTTCCCATTAGAAAGATTATGAATATAGTAAGAAGTGCAAAGAATGCTGAGTATTTTGGAGAGTTTTTCCATACTACTAAATCAATAGATACTGTATATGCCCATCAAAATAACTTAACCTGTAGTTTACAGGGTGAAGAAATTGAGTTCATTAATGTTTTAGAGGATAGAAGAGAAAGTTTTAAGAAAAAAGGCTGCTGAGAAAAAGAGTCACATATCTCCTTGGGCTCATAGGTAGGGGGATTACAAGAAAGGTGAGACATATGTTGCAATGACTCTAGATTGGCATCATAGGGGAAAGCTTTGCTTACTAAGACAAAAGACTGACTATAACAATTATTTCATTGGTTCTAGTGAATGTGACCATACCTTCCTAATTACGGGGGTTGGGGACTAAAAGGTAATACGGATCCTGTTTTTCCTGGAATTTATTTTGTATGTGGTAAAAATGCCTACTATAGGTTACCAGCACATTGGTATGGATGTTGTCACATGGGAATTGTCTTTCCCAAGATATACCATGTGGATAACAGTCATGGAACCAATGAAAAGAGTAAGAGTGGATTAATGCGAAGAAAAAGGGGAATTAGTGCTGCTGAGATTGTGGGTGATATTTTTGGAGCATTGATACCTTCAGTTGGGGTTATTCTAAATTCGCACAAAATTAGAAAATTGTCTACAGTGGTTGATCGTTTATCAACAGACACTGCTGGTGGGTTTTTAATGATTGATACCAAAATGGTGGCTATGAAATCTATGGTTTTGCAGAATAGACTTGCTCTTGATGTATTATTGGCAAAAGAGGGTGGAGTCTGTAACATGTAGAAAATTCAACAATGATGTACATATATCCCTGATAAAAGTAAGAATCTAGAGGGAGATATTACTAATATTACACATTTATGGGAAGATTTGACTGAACTGAACGTTGACGGTGCTTGGGAGAAACTCGGTAAGGGTTTCTCTTCTGAGGGAAATTGGTTTTCAACTTTTGGTAATAGCATGTTAGGGAGAATACTAACACCTATTATTGCTACTGCTACTGGAATACTAATACTGTACCTAATATATAGCTGCTGCAAGTGTAAGGGTAAAACATTAGAGACAAAACAAAGAGCCAAGAAGAGAAAGAGAGAAAGAAATAGAAATGGAAGATAGGAATAGAACCTACTATGAGTTAATGAAAGATGTAGATGGTGTTAGGTTGAAACAAAGAGAACTACTGTCTGCTAGGCAAATCAGATTGTAATCAGATTTTTGGATTTTTTGATGGCTTAAGTCGCCATCAAAGGGAGAATGATGGAGCAGGATTTTCGCAAAATAAACCTGCCCGAATTAAACCTCCTTCTGTGTGAAAAATATTAACAAAAGTTGTGAAATTAACTGAGAAAATATTAACACGGGGTACTTTGGAAAGGGAGACGTGAAAATGTGCAGGAGAAAATGACAAATGATTCCTGTAGGCTGCAAAATGATTTCTGCACAAAAGGTAGCAGAGAAATAATGTTAGAAATTTGAGCTTTCATGTGTAAATAAAGAGGAGCGTTAGAGGTTGCACTAAAAACATGAAGAGTGCAAAGCAAATAGAATGCGATAATAAAAGAGCCTAATGTGAGTGGTATTAATTGCATATCTATCTGTTTGAGAATTTTTTTTTGCATTTCTATTAGAAGACTAAAACAAATAACGTAATGGAGCTTTTTATGTGAACAAATATTCTAAAGCTTGTTTTGTCTTCCTAAAGAAATGGCATGTTTTACAGAGAAGGCCTCAAACCACTGTTGGGTTTAATTTGCTTTTTTAACATAGGCTGCAAAGAATGTATTTTGCCCTTCGAATGATTGTTATGCTATTTTCTTGTCAAATGTTATGTGGAAGAGGATATCTATGGAATTTCCTCGCTGACCCGGGAAATGTTTGCTTTTGTGGATAACTGTTCTAGTAAAATGTTGCAACAATGATGAAGATGTGCGCGAGCTTCGGAAGGAGAATATCGTGATTTCCTCTGCTGAAGGACGATGCCGACAGCCTGTTTCTAACAAAGAACCTTTGAGAGTTAGGTGCGATGGAAGTGGTGTGACTGAACACCCTATGCTTTTGGACCAATGAGAATTGTGGATGCTTGGGATTTTGAAACAAATTAGGGATGGACATAACAATTTAGGGTATAACTACTAGTGTTAGAATTTATTCTGTTAGCGCGGTGTTGGTGTAGGTGTTCGAGGAGAGAGCAGTGTTGCTGTTTCCTTTCCAAATTGGCTGGCTGCTGCTGTCTGATCCTGACTCTTGACTTTGCTCCTCATACTTTAAGAGGTTGCCCCAGCTTTCCCTTCCGGCTAGAGGGTTAGCTCTTCTGACTATTAGCACGCCGTGCAATAGTTTCTCTAGGTTCGTATGATTACTCTGTATTTGCATTGATCCTATTGCAATGCTCTTTTGTCTCTTCTCCTATCCACTCACTCATGGCTCGTTAAATGAGATGTTATTATGAATTCTTTTCTCTCTCTTGTATGATGATCTGAGATTGTATCGTTTGATTGATCATTCATATTCTTAAGATATAGATCAAAGGAAATTGATAAGTAACCGGAGTCTGTCATTATTGATGATTATTATTAACGTGATGAGTATATTGTAAATGTTTGGTTATTTGTAGAATATTCCCTTTGTTATAGGTCCTCATAAGGGGGATATTATCCGTCTTGACAATAGTCAGTCCCTAACAACTCTCCAAAGGTCCATCCGAGGATCCAGTTATTATTGGTATGGGCCAAATTTAGGTTACGCCCGGAAAAGACAGGTGGTTATTGAAATTGGTTAGAGGTGTAAAAATCCTGCCCCGCTTCCGCTGCATCACTCCCCTGAGTTCCCGTGTGTCCTTGTGATCAAGTGTGACTAACTTGGATCGATAGACCATGTGAGCAACAGGATCGTAATGTGAGAGTCACACCTCGTCTCCCCTGGACACTTCCCTATGATAAATATGAAGGAGCTTAAACTTGTAAGCTGGAACATTGCAGAGTTATCCACCAAAATCAACGGTGTGAACTGGTTGACTTTCATTAAAAAATACGAGGTGATTTGCCTACAAGATACCTGGGCCACTTCTAACTGCTTTTTGGAAAGGAATAAATCCTTTTTCATCCCGGCAACTGAGTCTCGCTCGGGAAGGCCCAAGGGAAGTTTGATCACCTTTGTATCCCTAGCAATCAATGGAATGATTGTGGAACTTTCCACAGGTGTCTCTACCCTACAGGCACTAACCTTTTCCTTTTTAGGAGCATCAAAGAGACCATTGTTGAATTTTTAGAATGCCAAAACCCCCAACTGAACATGTCTAACCTTTATATTTTTTGTTCCTTTATGAGAAAGCTAGTGAGAAAGGAAAATGTGGAAGGTAATACAATCATGGCAGGGTTTTTTAATGTTCATCTATGTGAGAGCACCGAAGGTGTAACTAACAAGACATAGAGATGTATGTCCTCAAGGGTTTACACATGGATCACACAAAGGAAGGGACTTTGCTGCACTCTAGACTGATTGAATTTGATCTAGTATTTTCTCTACACAAACTTGCTTTTTCAGGTGTATCAAAGATCACTCCAACTTTTACGGGACAGGTTGTGTTTCTATTATAGATTTTGTTTTTGTTTCAGCATCTATCTTTCTCATGATCTCCAAAATAAAAATCCCACAGAGCCCTTTCAGTGATCATAACCAAGTTTGTATGTCCTTTGTTGGGTCACAGCCTGAAAGAGTGAGTAAACAGGGGACAATGGAGTTTGGAAGGTGATCAGGCAGGGCAGAAGGCTCAGGTGGACACAGCTAGTGCCCGAAAGCTTCAACCAAACCCTGCATGCCTGTTGCGCAAATGAGTTTTACATTTGTCTAGATAGCGATTTCCACCAAGGAGAGGTTTTGGGGGCCTTCAATAGCATTTCTTGCAAGGTATTGGACCTTCTGGGTCTTCTCACACTCCCCATAATTACACATGCACCCAAATGGTTTGATAGAGGGTGCTCCAAATCACTTAAAAACCTATAGAGTGCTCTGAAAACTAAACCCAGAGATCCTGCTAGTATGACGGCCCGCCAGAGGATGTCCAAGTAGGAAAACTTACTAGAAACTAGCTGTAGAAAGAACAATGCTAAATTTTGGAGTATTATTAATCAGCCCTGTTTTGCCAATGATGATGCAGCCTCCCTATGTCATCATACCACTGCGGATAGCTGGTTTTCCCATTTTGAGGGGATATTTAATAGTGTAACCACCCCCTGCAGATTAAGTGATCAAGCATTTATTGGAGGGGATCTCGATTCTTCAATTTAGTCTGCTAGAAGTAAGAAAGGGTATACAGGGACTGACCAAACATAAGGCTCCTGGCCCACACGGGATCCCACCTGATTTGTATATTAGTGATATCGATTTATGGGTCAGAGTGTTAACTCACACTTTAAATGCCGCAGTCAGGGTGGGAAACCCTCATTCCTGGACCACTTCCATTATTGTCCCAGTTTTCAAGAAGCGGGACAAGGATAACCCCCAATGCTACAGGTTAATCTGCCTGATCGTCTCAGCTGTTAAGGTCATGGGGAGGGTCCTTTTAGATAGACTAACCTCCTGGGCTGACAAGCATGGCATCTTATTCAATCTACAATATGTATTTAAATCTGGCAGATCAACTATCGACCAATGCCTGAGCCTACAAATGGTTATGAGAAAATACACAGTGGCGCCTCTGGATCTATTCATCTAGCCTTTATGGACCTCACCTCGGCCTTCGACTGTGTAGATCGAGACAAACTACGGTGAATTATCTAGACAAAGGGGGTGGAACCGGACATTGTATACTTTTTGAGGGACCTTAATGCCAACACTGTTGCGTCAGTTAGATACACAAACAATTTGATGTACTAGCTGCTTTAAAAAAGAGCGGGGTAAGCAGGGGTGCATCCTGGCCCCTTTTCTTTTCACATTATACATAAATAAGCTTGAACAGGTAATAGTGGACACCCTAGCAGATTTCCCTCAGGTAGGAACATGCCTCTTAGCAGTCCTGCTTTACGCAGACGACGTCGTCCTAATGGCTAAGACAGCGATGGTCCTGCAAACCCTTCTGGATTCTTTTGTGACATTCATGGATGAGCTTGATTTAACAATCAATGTCGGCAAATCCTTTGCAATGCTGGCATGTCCCCTTTCTACCAAAAGTAAAAGTTTTAAAACGGGGACTCATTTATTATACAAGGTAAGGGCATTCCCATATCTGGGTATCCTGTTTGAATTAGACCTGAGCTGGAATCCCGTTATGAGGGAAAAAAGCTGAACTCACAAGGGCCATTGCAGTGCTGTTTGGCTTAGTCTCTATATTGGGCAGGAAACATCTGGGGGTACATTAAACTGAATCAACTACAGATTGTTAAAGATAAGTTTCTAAAACAACTTTTCTGTGTCTTCCAAAATATCCCGTCTTATATGGTGCATGAGGAAGTGGGGTGAGTTATCTCTCTAATGCCCTGGCCCTTCGTCCACTTTTAGGATGGGTTGACATCTGGACTAAAGGGGAAACCAAGGCGAAATAGGTGATCTCTCCCTTGATCACACCCTCCATATTCCTTGGTTTAAATATATCAAGGATTCGATGCACAACATAAGGAGGGATAAGTTGTTTTCCAACCTGGAGGCTGTGGTTCAGGCAGATCGCAACTGGATGAGGGAGCATTTCATCACCATTTCTCTGATGTTTCTGTTGGGAATACACAATCAAACTGAGTATATGCAATTGTTGTTCAATAAATTAACACACATTATTAGCAATCACTTTGGATAATCAATAAACTGTATGATGAATGATTGTAAGTCACTAAAGTCACAGGTTTTAACTGATGACCCATTATCGTTGTGCATTCATCGTGCAGTCATCCTTGGTCGATGTCTGCACCATGATAGGGGTTTGTCGATTGAAACCAGTGATATTAAGGGTTACATCCTGCACCCATAATTGATGTAATCAGGTCGTTTTATGAACATATAGACTTAGCAGCCTGCTCCAATGTTACAATGAAGGATGAATATTGCCATCATAATGTTGGATGAAGTATAAGCTTGAGGTTATGATACCCAGAGGCTTATTTATGAGAGCCCTGCGTCACTTTTGCACCACCTAAAGTAGTACAAACGTGGCACAGGGCTCTGATTAAGATTTATGAAGCCATGCAAAGTCACCCTCTGTGGCTTTGAGTGGACTCATAAACCTTGAGTAAGGCTGCATTCTGCAGCACAGATAGAAAGAGGAAAAAGCCTCTTAGGATTGTTTTTGTGCAGGAAGGTGTCCCTTCCTGCACAAAAACAATCCTGCATGCAACGGAGGCATCCATGCACCCTGGTGCAAAAGTGCCTGAGTTGGCGCTAGGCTGCCAAAATGACGCCAGTGCAGGGAGAAAGGACAGGAATGCACCGTATTGCTTAAATACGGTGCCTTTCTGCCCTTTCACTTTGGCGTAGGGCAATGCAGCAAGGTACCTTGCTGTGCTGCCCTACGCCAAAATCCCGTAAATGAGGGCCCAAATTAATAACTCATCTGTAATAGGATTTCTAAAATGATCTGCTGTCCTGGAGTGGTGTAATCCATGTACAAATCAATCTATCAATTATTCTATATAACTGTATAATATTTCACACAAAATAACTTTTTAAAATAGCATTGAGAATGAAAAATGATTTCCACACATTTTATTACATTATGCACGTCCTCATAGATAATGATACAACAATACAACTCATGATTGCAATTGTTTACGCACTTGAAGTTAACATGGCAAGCCACAAGGCTCAGTGTACCAGTGATAGACCGGTCATAGTCAGTCTACTAGTCTACTAATGCTAGAAATATCTTGTGACCGCCCAGGAAGTAAATTGTTGGAAACAGCAAAGTTCACTAAGAGGTGTCTGATGCATTTACACACCGTTTCTTTAAGCTCATATAGTTCAGCGTGGTTTTAAGTCAATAGTTCATTTAAAGTGTACACAGGTTGCAAATAGTCCTGGTGTTGGCTGAAGCTCTATTGGCTTTAAGAATACTTGTTTATTTCAAAATGTTTTTTGTAAAATGTTATTACAAAAACATTTAAATCTGCCATAACGATGCATGCACATGTTTGGGGCCTTTCTTGAATGGTTTTTGTGATAAGTATCATAAAAATCATTCAAAGATGGCTGTCTGTGAACAGGCATGCGCACGCACATGTGAAATGCTTTTTGTCATACAGTTTTAATAAAGCACTCCAAGATGGCAACTCATGCATCCACATGGATGTGCACACATTCTCTCACACAGGCGGCTATCTTGGAATGTGCCCAGTTACACCACCAATTTGGCGCAATGTTTAAAGGAAGTTCAAGATTGGATGTCTATGAACTTCCTTACATTAAATGGTAGTAATACTTAGCTTCTGGTGGTCATGATAAACTTAGATCGATGGCAAAATACCATATTGCCAGTGTCCTTGAATGACCTCTATTCTCCACCCAATAAAGTTAAATCAATGGGTGTAATCTTGGACTGCCTCCTCTCGCTAAACTCTCAGAGCAATGCAGTGTCTTCAGCTTGCTTTTACAAACTCAAATATCTAGGGACCATTCTCTCATTCCAGCCTCACGAGTATTATGCTTAAGTGTTGTCTGATTGCATTCTATAAGGAATAGACTATTGTAACATACTATATCCTGGTCACTCGGACACAAGCAAAGATACCTTGCAGAGGATACAGAACTCAGCAATTAGAAAAGTGCCCATCTCAAAAAGTTAGATCACGATTCCCAACTAGAACTCACCTCCTTTGGCTTCCAGTTAAGCAAATAATGTATTGTAAATCTCTTTGCCTCATGCATACGGTATATTACAACATGGAGATATCATGTCTACTTCAACGGTTCAGTCGCTACTCGTGTGGTGGAAACATCTGACTTTTCCCAGGATTAAGAGAGCAAGTCTTGGTGGGGAGCTCGCAGCTATTTGGCCTCCCATCTGTTGAATAATTTTTCTCTCGGTCTCAGGACTATACACCCCCATTTTGCTTCCAGGAAAGCCTTAAAAAAGCTTCCTCTTCTGTTTTTATTGTTTCTGCTGTTGGTTTTTTGATTCTCATCTTGTCATGTGTAAGTATTTCTTTTCACCCACAGCTCATGTGCTCATGACTTTCAGTGACAAGAAGCCCTTTAGGGTGGACAAGCCACGAAAAATAATAAATCACTGTTTGACCTGAACCCATCAGGTAGCGTTTCCCTAAACGTTTTTTTAGCTTTTTCCTCCAGGGTTCTGCAGCTTTTTCCTCCAGGGTTCTGCTGAGTCTCTTGTGGTGGCCTTAGGGTCTAGGGAACTTTCCCACTGTATATACTGTGTGAAAGTGCGCACACCTGCCTACTCAAGTTAAGAAGTGGTGCTTACCTCATGTCTTAAAGAGGTGTCCAGCCTGTCATTGCAGGCTGGTATGCGCATGGCACGGATGGTGCTCTTAAATACGTTTCCAACCTGCCATTGCAGGCTAGTATACGCTTGGCACCGATGGTGCTCGTAAACACATGTCCAGCCTGCCATTGCAGGCTGATACGTGCAATTGAGCGTTTACTCAGACTGGCCTGTGTGAGTCACTAGGTATCCTGAGAGGGACCTTTCACTTCCACTCGAGTATCCCGACGGTGCGCCTTAAGGGGTGAAGTGAGTGGCTGGGCAGGTACACATGTGTGTCCCCTGCCCGGGTAGTGTGGAATAACCATGCGTATTCTCACTCCCAATGAGGTTTGCTCTTCCCCTATGCTAACATGGGGAAATGGCTGATATTACTTCAGGCTGCAATAGCGGATTGCGGTGGAGCAGCCTCATGATGTTTTCTATCAATGGATTCATAGCGACAACCCCTTGCCAGTGGTCAAGGTGGCTTTGTCATGATTTGCGTAGAAATGCCACTACTAGAATTGGGGATTTATATGCTCTGAAACTCTTGTGTACCTTGGTGCTTGGCTCCATTCTACTCTGGAGGTTGGGGGATCACATGTGGGCATTCCCCAGTGACACCTATAAAACATTGTGCATTCAATTGGACCGACCAACTTCTGCCATTTGCTCTCCTGGCTGCAGAGATTGTAGGAGGAGGTTTTGACACAGGTTGTTGTTTTTTTTTTTTTAAATATCTTTTTTATTGGCATTTATATAATAAACAAAATACACTCAACATAAGTACATTTCCATAGTAAGTGTATCTGATAGCCTATGGTATTCATCAGATTCTTTTCACTTTACACTATTTATGCATCTCCAGAACAAGACATTAATTGACTACAGAATCTCTTTTCCATAACTACTTGTTACCGGAGTGACCATCTCTTCTAGTGTTATTGCAGTGGTGGTAATATGCACTCACTATGGCACTTATATTCAATAGGGGGTGATCAGGTCTGCTATCAACCCTGTCAGTCTTAGATGTGTGTTTGTTGAAGAAGCATAAATCGTTCATCTAAAAGACTGCTCAGAAATTATTTAGGAGAAAGGAAAACCCTTATAAGAAAAAAGGAAAACAAACTCCGTGCCATCGCAAGATGAACACACAACTACAACTAACGTCATACTACCAGGGGTCCATGGTCAATACAATTATCTATAGCAAATTGACCAACCTTACCTAGAGGTCAGGAGGAGTACCCGGGGAGGATGTAGGGGGGGGGAGAAAAGGGGGAGTGGAGAAAAAAAGCCAGCAAAGCTCCAAGCCAACAGGGGCAACACCCAGTGCCCATTCCAAGCAAGCGTATAAACTAACTGTGGCCCGATACCGGAGGACCAGTACCTCCTGTTTCCCAGGAACTCCGAAGCACCTACCCAGTCCGCAACAATCATCCAGCTCCTAAAGTGTAGGTGCCTCTCCCAACCCTTCAGAGTCAGTCGAATTTGTATGTGAAGTCTGTTCAAGTGTGTTTCTTGTATCCCATGCCCTCACTATGTCTGCCCAAGGCTCTGCCAACGGCTTGCGCCGCTTTGTAATCTTATCTTCTTTAATCAGGGCCTTTTCTTCTGCACTAGCCCAGTAGGAAACATCGTCTTCCCAGTTTACCACTAGAGGATTCTGCGTCGCCTTCCACCTGAGAGCGATTCTCCTCTTAGCCAAGAGGAAAGCCAGGTCTATGAATCTATGACCCATTCTTTTGGATTTGGGTCTCGGGAATAGGCCTAGGAGGCAAACCTCCGGAGAGCATGTCAGACTACGAGACAAAACCCTGTTGACCATGTCTACAATCGTGGTCCAACAATCTTTAAGCCCAGGACAGGCCCAAACCATGTGGTCAAAGTCAGCGTCTCTCTGTGAACATCTGGCACAGGCCTGGTCATCATTCCCATATACCACGTTCAGCTGGTGCGGAATTAGATAGGTTCTATGAAGCATGTTAAATTGTATAACCTTAAAAGCTGAGTTCCTAGACACCTTTTTCGGGCTACCTAAAACCTTCTTCCATTCCTTCTCAGTTAACTGCCTACTCAGGGTACCCTCCCATCTCTCTTGCAGGCGAGGCAACGGGCGCAGCATTATTTCCATTATTGCCAAGTAGAGCCACTTCACCAGATGTCCCGCCGAGCCTAGAGTCACCATGGCCTGAAGAACCGCCTCGGTGACTGGTTCTTTCGCATCCTTCCCCCATAATTCCGCCAACGCCCCCGCACCCTATGGTAGTTCAAAAATTGCCCTGGTGGCAACTCGTGGTATTCCAGGAAGTCAGCCAACGGGAGTAATTCACCATCTCGATAACAATCGCCAACCGTCTGCACTCCCGCGTCTTCCCAGCCCTGTAGCTGCCGCTGCGTAAGGGGGGGACCCATTCCTGCCTGCGGGAGCCCCACAAGGGGGATACTGGGTGCATAGAGCGGCGCATCTTTTAAGTGAGCCGTACATCTATCCCAGCACTGCACCGCCACGGAAAGTAATGTCCCCATACGGTTGATCCTCTGGCGACGGTTAAGCATCTTAGAAAGCAAGACCATTTGTTCGGTGTCGGCTGACAGTGATAGTGTATCTAACCCTCTCCCATCAAGCCATCTGGCCATCCACTGGAGCTATGCCACCAAATAATAAGCTTCGAAATCAGGGGCCCCCAAGCCCTCTCCCGCGAGCGGGAGCCGCAGAGACTGTAGAGATACTCTATTGCGTCCGCCATCCCACACCAAGTCCCTCAATATCGCATCCAAGGTCTTAAACCAACTCTTTGGTATCACCACCGGTAAATTAACAAAATAGTATAGGAGTCGTGGTAATATCACCATTTTAGACAGCGCTACCCTAGCCATAACTGGCAATTTGAGCGTGCTCCAAAAGGCCACATTCATCCGTAGTGCTCTCAGGGCACCTCCAAGGTTCCCTTCAAACAGGTCTACCTGAGTATGATAGATCTAAATCCCCAAGTACTTAAAGGAGACCGATGCCCATTCCAGGCCCAACGGTAGGGTTAGAGGCCTAGACAGGGCAGGATGCAATGGGAATACATAGGTTTTCCTCTTATTGATACGTAATCCAGAGAGCTCAGCGAATTCCTCTAAAATGCACAGCACTAACTGGATCCCGCTAGACCCATCCCGTAGATATATTAGCACATCATCCGCGTATAATGATACTATATGACGGGTCCCATCAAGAGCTACCCCCAGCCGTTCACTTTTTTGCTTGAATTTGTCTGCCAATGGCTCCATTGCCAGAGCAAAAAGCAATGGCGACAAGGGACATCCTTGGCGGGTTCCTCTGTGGATAGAATAAGAGGCCGACACCGTATTACCTGTGCGCACTAGAGATCTAGGATTGTCGTACAAAAGGCAAACCCAGTTTAACCAACCTTCGCCCATCTGCATCTTCCCCATTACTGCTAGTAGAAAATCCCATCGCAGGGAATCGAAGGCCTTTTCCAGATCCACCACTACTACCACTGCATCAGGGTAGTCTCCCAGGTCCTCATGGAACAGGACACTATACAGTCTCCTCAAGTTGTGGGACGTGGAACGTGAGGGGATAAAACCGCTTTGGTCCGTATGGATCAAACGCTGCATATGTGGGAGAAGCCTAGTGGCCAATGCTTAACTTAGGATTTTAAAATCTATGTTTAACATTGACAAAGGTCTAAATTCTGTTACCTCTGCATGTTCTTTCTTGGTCTTTGGTAGGGGGATCACCAGCGCTTCCCTAACTGAGGGTGGTAGTTGCTTCTCCTGGAGCGCTGACGCATACACCCGCTCCAACCTAGGGGCCACTATGTCCGCAAAGGCAGCATAAAATTCGGCCGGAAGGCCATCAGGCCCAGGTGTTTTACCCCGTGCCATATCCTTAATTGCTGCTCTGATTTCGCCCGCCTTAACTGGCCCAGCTAACAAGTCCCGGGAGTCCCGATCCAAACCCTGTAACTGCAACCCGTCTAAGTATGCCAGTAATGCATCCCCCTGGCTGTCTCCCGGTGTCCCATAAAGCGCCTCATAGTACTCCGGGAACGCATCATTAATGACCCTCGGGGAGCAAAGCACTCGCCCATCAGTATCTTTGATACTAGGAATTGGAGCTCCCCTACCTTCCGGTCTAATCAACCAGGCTAGTAGCCTCCCGGCCTTGCCCCCCTCTACGTGTTCGAAAGTCTAGTGCCCGTAGCCTATCCCACGTGGAATTATAAAGGCTCCTCACATCCGTCAATTTACTCCGCACCTCAGCTCCCCCCTCTATCTCTCTATTCAATACTAAGATTTGAGCCTCCAGGGCTTCTAGTTCCCGAGTAATCTCTCGTCTAGCACCCACCACCTGTCCTAGGCAGTGTCCTCTGGTTACCACTTTAAAAGCATCCCATTCCACCAAGGGGGAGCTAGCGGTTCCGTGGTTTTCTGCAAAATACGTGACAAGGGCTGCTGAGAGGAGCTGCCGAAATCCATCATCTTCCAACAGGGCAGGGTCTAATCTCCACAGTGGGATCGGGGCCCTTTTGGGGGTAGGGGCAAATCGTAGTAGTAAGGGACTATGATCTGAAATGGATCTACCGAGGTATTCAACCCCAGACAGCATCGGGCCAGTTTATCAGAGCAGAGGAACATATCTAATCTTGTGTGCAGATCATATAGGTGAGAGTAGTACGAATACTCTCTCTGTTGCGCATTATGTAGTCTCCAGACATCCATCAGATCACACCCCTCAGTCCAGTTTCTGAGTCCTCTAGCTACAGCAGCAGCAAGTGTACCCCGTAGTGGAGGAGTAGATCTATCGCATCCTACGTCATATACACAATTAAAGTCTCCTCCCAGTATCAAATCCTCATGTGCCACCCCTGCTAGTGTACCGGAGAGCCGTTCCAGAAAGGGAATCTGATCACGGTTTGGTGCATAAACACTCCCCAACGTTATTTCCCTTCCTTTCAATTTGCCCTTGATAACAACGAATCTCCCATCCGCATCTATTATTTTCTGAGAGAGCTGGATGGGGACCCCCGGCCGGATCCACACAAGCACCCCCCTTGCTAAAGCTGAATAAGTAGTTGCGAATAATTGCCCTCTCCATCTGCGTCTCAACCTAGTTACCTCCACCTCAGTGAGATGGGTCTCTTGCAGCATTACCACATGTGCTCCCCTGTGTCTAATATAATTCAGGATACTGTAG
Organism: Calotriton arnoldi; assembly: GCA_963921515.1. Taxonomy (NCBI): domain Eukaryota; kingdom Metazoa; phylum Chordata; class Amphibia; order Caudata; family Salamandridae; genus Calotriton; species Calotriton arnoldi. Next base: position 2,135,384 of record CAWUFW010001107.1, on the reverse strand, counting down.
CGTTTTGAGGGCGATCCCATACCCCGGATGTTCCAAGGGAGGAATTTAAACTCCTCGGCCTGCCCAATATTTCTTGCCATCTCTCAACACATTCTCCCCCCCCCAGCACTCCCCCAGAGCGTCAGCTTGAAGAATTGACCCAGACCTCCTGGCGTATAACAACAAACCCAACAGTTCAACTCCCCAACCTACGAGTGGACTGACAACGGTCAGCTGCCCAAACTCACGAAAACACTGCATAATGCTAAACTACAACAAGTAGTTAAGGCCCCAAGGCTGCTAGCACAAGGGCCTACACGGGAGCGTGACAATCTCAATTAATATCTAACAAGATACAGATAGACATGTGTGGCGCCCCAGCCTAAGTTGGCCGTTCCAGCCCGTGCCCAGGAGCGTCCCCTGGCCACCCTCCACGCCAACCCCGCAAAACAGAAAGAAGAGGGTGGCAAGGAAAGCAAAAACAATCATCAGCGATCAATCACATAATCCCATCTGCTGTTTGAGGAGTCACTACTGGTAAGCAGATGCTGCCACTGTGGGACGTATTTGAGCCCGGACCATCAGTTCCTCGCTTCGACCCCGAACCTCTCTCCGATGACGATCTCCTGCTTTGCATCATGACTGCAACTGCTTGCAACGTTTCTGCTCTCTCTGTCGCCGTTCGTGACGGGCTCGGCCTCTTAGCAGTCCTCCGCCGCTGGCGTCTCCATAATCTCTTTCCAGGATCTCCAGCCCTGATCGGTTGCCGCTCACCCTGTTGCCTGGGTTGACCTTCCGTCTTATAAGCCTTAATCCACTCCCAGGCAGACTTAGGGTCCTTGCAAAAGTGGGTTTTCCCCTCTAGCATTATTTTAAGCCGGGTCGGGAACATCAAAGAATACTGAATCTCCTCCTCACGTAGGGCTCTTTTGACTTCAAGGAAAGAGGTATGGCGTCTCTGAACCTCAAGCGTGTAATCCGGAAACAGGGACACCTTATTGTTCTCTAGGGCCCCTCCGAGCGAGCCCTCCGCAATAACAGGTCTCTGTCCCGGAAGTGCAGTAGTCTGGCCACCACAGGGCGCAGTGGTCTTCCCGGAGCCGGCGGCCTGGCGGGCACCCGGTGAGCTCTTTCCAATGTGTAGAACTGTGACAGTCCCTCTGGTGCCACCACTTCCCAAAGCCATACCTTCAGGTATGTCACCATGTCTTGGCCTTCCACTCCTTCCGGCAATCCTAGAACCCTCACATTGTTCCTCCGGTTTCGCCCCTCTGCGTCCTCTGCCCGCCGCTCCAGTATGTTAACCCTACTGGATAGTTCTCCGACCTGCTCAGTCAAAGCCTGCTGCGCTGGGGCGAGTACATCCAGGGTCGATTCAGTTTGTTTCACTCTGTCTGCCAATTTAGCATGTTCTGCTCTCAACAGGCCCAGGCCCACCGCAACCGTGCTAATGTCTTGATGCAATGTCGCCTTGGTGTTGGCAATGGCCTCCAAGATTTTGGCCAATTGTTGGTGTACGGGCCCCTCTGATGGATCACCTCCATCTTCCTTAAGCACTGTATCTGGCGCACTATCTTTCTGTTCCGGGGGGGGGTCCCGCTTGTTTTCCCCTAGGCTTCCCCATCACCAGTGCGGTCCGGTCTCTGGCCACGGATCTAGTGCGCCCTTCTCTGGGTGGCCGGGGAGCCGCCGTCCACTCCTCAGCTCCACACCACTCCAGTGTACGGGCCGTATCTGCTTGACAACCGTCAGATTATTTTAGCGAGGGTCTCCCCATTGCTGGCTGCGTGTTGCAGCAGCCCAGCCAACCAGCAGGCATGGTCGTCCAAGTCTGCCACAAGAGCCTTGCACAAGCAGAACTCAGGTCAAGCCGCTCTGCTCCCACAGCAGGTCTTCACCGCAATAAGCAGTTTTCCCCCAAGACGAACTGTAGCCGAGCCGTGCCCAGGCCTCAGGGTAGTCATCTGTCAAGGGACCCGTGGCCCAGGCGGAAGAAAAGAATATCTGGGTGATTGCCGATGAACAGGATCAAGGATGCCCCAGTGTGGCTTCGCAATCTATGCAGAGAGCTGGTCAGCGGGCAATTAGTAGAACATGGAGAGCCCCGGCAACTGCGAACAGTAGCACTACAGTATGCCGCAACAGGTGTAGTAGACAACAATGCTGGGTAGCAATCTGTGCAAAGACGCCTCTGGCTGCAGTCAAGTTCACGTGTCCCAATCTCCGAGAGCCTTCCCTCTCAAACATCTGCCCAACGCTTAATGTGCCACCATCTGTCATCTGTGGCAGCGCCGCTCAGCTATGCCAAAATCAATCTTACCCCGGTCTTCCAACGATGGGGCCAGGCCGTCCCTCCGTACCGGCTAATAACACGCACCAGTCACCAGCGGCCCTTCCATCCACGGCCACCTGCAGTGGAGCATTGGCGCAGCCCAGCTCCGTCCAATAATGAACGGCTTTGTCTCACCAGGCCGTCCAGCCAGCCAAGTACAACAGGGGGCTTTCACCTCCGCGGGCCCGGGTGTTTGCTCAGTGCATGTTACTCCCTGCCGCAGCCGCCATGGATCAGCCCGGGGGCAGGGGAGGACCCAGCGAACCCGTCCTCAGTAATGCCACCACGCCGATTTCACCGGCCTCTGCTAGTACTCTTCTCCGCCGCTTCACTGGGTGGTAAAATTTGCCAGTCCCATTGGCTACTCGCCAACCCCCCGCGCCGCTACCGGGATTGTATTCCCATCCGCAAGTGCCCCTGCAGTCATGAGAAGCGGCGCAGGTAAAAGCAGCACCTTCCGACCGATATGTACGGAGGCTGTCAGACTGTCCGCAGCGCGGGCTGCTCCCAGGGTCTTCCGCACCACTTGTGCAGGGGGCGTCTCTCGCCGGGAGATCGAGCAAGCCGATCACAGGCCCCAACTCCTGCGCCACAGCGGTCTCCAGCTGGGCCCTAGCTCTTCGGCAGTGCGTCGGGTTCCAGAGTCACGGCACGTCCCTTGCAGACAATATCCGGCTCTCGTCTCAGGCTGCCACTCGTTCCGCCGCTCCGTTCTTGTTGCGGGCCACCATCTTGCTACGGCCTCGCCAGCCCTGCGCTGTTCCGCTGCCGCACCCTGGTCGTTTCTCGGGCCCCAAAGGACAGGATCGGGGTCCCCAACGCCTCCGGCGTGTCAGGCCCCCGGGAGGCTCACCCCCGGGCACGGGGGAAATCAACAAAATTCAGGATAATAAGCCCGGCTGGCGCGGAGCTCTCAGCTCACGCGCCCGCCATCGACGGCTCTTAAGCCACGCCCCCAGGTTTTGACACAGGTTGTGGCCCCACTAAAGATTAGGATCTGCATACCACAGCCTCATGGCAGACAGGCGGAAATTTAGGGGAGACATCTGTGTTTCAAAGGGAGCCCCTTTGAACCACCCCCAACTTCAAAGGCACACTCCAGTATAACTATTGGTGCCATCCTGTAGCACAGTGTGAGATACGCTTGTGGGGACGCTAGACCAGAGAACCTGGAACTGCGTAGTACCCATTGCCAGATAACTCTTGTGCACAAGGAGGATTACTGCCATTGAAAGGGATCACATGCCCTTCTTGAATAGGGGCTGGCCTGGGCCGGCTACCTGCTGCTGTGTGGCACCCTGAAATGTGCTCTCCAAGGGCTTGTCAAGCTTGCCCCCTGTTCTCTCTGAGGTCTCAGGGACATCAAAGATCTCCTAAGAGGGACCCACAACATCTACCTTTGACAGCTGAAGAACGGTGTCCTCTCAAGTGCCCACATCGTCTGCTTGATTCCAGCTGGTAGCGCGTTGTGGGTGTGGAACTAAGAATTGTGCCTGGAGACCAGAACGCCTGGTGCTGAGCCCCGAAGTCTCGCCTGCATCCAAGGTGTGTGGCCCCCACATTGTGGGGACCTTGGCACGCATAAGCACCTAGTTGTAGATGAGTTGATTTACCGGCTATGGGACCCAGCATTGCCCGCTTCGTCGATCGTGCCTTATCTCTCTTGTGTGACACGCCAACTGCATTCACTGCGTGTGGTGTCCGATTCACAAGTTGTGACCCTCGGAGGTGGGGGCGTAACCGTAGTAGTGCTTCATTGTACCTTGTGATGCATTGCTGAACTTGCGCCTCTGTGTGTGTGACAAGAACTGTCGGGCACAACCAATATCAGTGTGCACTGGATGTTGTGCCTCATTTTCAGGGAGTTCTTGAGTTTGTTGAATGCCGATCCATGCTACAAGTCTTCTTAATCTACTCTCTTATATAAACACTATGGCCTTCATTACGCTTAGCATGGTACTGGGGACACAGTAAAATTGCATGCAATGTTATTGTTATCGTGCGGTAAATCCGTCCCTTTACGGTGCTATTACAAATGAAATCCGATGGAATGCAGAATTACCAAGTGGGACTGATTTGCCCTGTCATGAAACCACATGGAATTCCCAATTCCCTGGGCTTTAACACATAATATTTACTACCTGCTCTGAGTTGGTGGTAAATGTATGCAGCGACCTCTGAGTGGGATGGAGGTGAAGGAGGGGGCTAAGGGGATGACAGGAGAGAAGGGGAAGGTGCTTTCTGATGGTGGGGAGCATTTGCTTTCTCCATCAGAAAAAAGTGGAATAAAGCTTGGCTGCTACTGCAGCCAAAGCCTAATGGAATGTACCCATGCTTTTGGGCCTGGTTTTACCACATCTGGAAGAACTGGGTGTGGAAAAACCGACCCACTTAGAATCAACAAACCCACTTAGAATTCCATGAGGCAATTCCGCTTCCCGGGGGCTCACAATGAAGGCCTATGTGCAGTGTTGGGGGGAAAGAACCAATTATACAACCAAGCCATTGACTACACCAGTGGTCTTTAAACTTTTTATTGCTGCTCCTCCCTTCATGTAACAAAATGTCATTGGGGCTCCCTAGAAAGACAAATATATTTTTTACAATTATTATATAAAATTGCCAGCTCTACATATATTTTAAAAGGTTATATGCAATCAAATACATTATTGCCAACATACTGTGGGCAGCCTGGTCTCTCTAAAGTGTAAAAGTATTCACAGTGAGAACCTCTATCAGAAATGGTAGGGAGGTCTTTGGGGGTTATTTGGAGCCACTCCCACCTTTTGACACCTTCTTTCAGCCAGGATGAGTGACAAAAGGTTAGACTGATGGCCCTTTAGAGAGTCTCACTGCCACTCTGTTTTTTCCAGTAAATCACATCACTTTTTTGTGTGATGCTCTGTTAAAATGAAACACACACTTCTGAGTGGATGAAATAACGAAGTGTGTATTCCACGACAGCCTCCATGAGTCAGCACAGCTGTTCCATCGGACAACCAGTAACTGTCAAATTTTCTTCATCCAACTGACAGTGGAATGTTGGAACCACCAAGAGGGAAGGGAAACAGGGGAAACCAGGGGAGGGAAGAAAAGGATTATACCATTAAATACATACAATGAAATATACAATAATGGTATATGTGAATCTACCCTAAAACTCAACATGCTCCTCCTGACCAATGCCTGGACCCGCAATACTAATTTCAGTCCCCCTGGGGTCTTGCTCCCTAGTGTGAAGACCTCTGGTCTAGAGTAAAGATCTACAGTGCTTATATAAAGGCTCTGTTTTTAACTGGGGTCACATTCCCATCCAAAATGCTTTCATTTAATCGGGTGTGGTGGCTTAGGGGACTAATGCGTCCACTGTAGGGGCCTGTGTCTGACTTCGTGGTCACAGGTTCAAATCCTGGCAAGTTCACTCAGTCTTTCTGAGGCCAATAAAATGAGTACCATTGGGTAACAATAAGCATCTGTTATTTAGTGCCAAGATGCCCTTCTGGGTGAACATGTGCTTTACAAATATACACATTATGGTTATGTTTTTGACCCAATCTCTCTCCTCTTATCTACCCCTCTTACTTTCTGCTCTAGAAATTGTGATGGACCCAAATCAACTACTGTAGCCCTGGTGTTAAACAGAACACTTCTACCATACCCCTAATTCACTGGCCACAATAACACATAAACATCTTACATTAATGAGTAAGTGAAGGCAGATAAATGATGGATGAATCACAGATATATACTAATACCCCAATTTGCAAAGGCCCAAGATAAACATTTGAAAAATTGCTTCAGATTTCTATCTTTCTATGGATTCTCTGTGATAAATGAAAATGTTGTGTTTTTACTGGTTTGCTCAGCACCTTGAAGCCTTGCTCAGGATTTAAGTTGCTCTTTACCAAAATATAACATGACATTAGCATATCTAACTTTTTTCTTTCTCTTTAAGAAACTATTTTGTCCTGTGAAAACACTTCCTGTGTACCTATATATGTCATGATGTTACCTCCACTTTCCCACTATGGAGAATGTATCACTTCTGTATTTGACAGGGCCTTATTTGTGTATTTCTATGGTTCGACATTAACTTTTATGAGGTGTCTGGATACACACAACCCTATTGGCTTGTGGGTGTTGACCTACCTTTGTGGGGATCTCCACCCTAGAACAACCGCAGTTGTGCCCTAAACTTCAAAATGCTCTTCAGCCACTAAACAGAAGCATTTCTACATATTATGTGGACCTTATGAAAGTGAAATTTCACCTATCCCGTTACTGTGAACGAGGATCTTAAATTAAGGCCTGCTATTTTAAGAACACCTAATTTACCATTGGTGTGAATAATTCTTTGTGATTAAACCCAGACCCATAGCATTGCAGATTACCGGTCTAGACTCATTCTATTCTGTTGTCTTGGTCGTAATTTTCTCTCAGAAATAGGGCCAATGTACAATGTCTATCAAATTTAAATAAGGACTTGCATTTAAATACGAATATTTTCTTTAAAATCCAATTCAGGTTCATATTTGCAAGCTGTGTATGTCTAACTTGTTTGTTGATTTCTACTTTTGTAGATTATCTGTTTGAGATCCTCTAATGTTATAGCTGGATATGTGCATGTCACATTAACTGTTTTGATATTTCAAATGTTCTCCCCAATAGTTCAAGTTGATTATGTTGCACAGGTAGTCTAACTCCTGGAGAACAGACCTTATCACATCACACTTTTGTTCAGAAAGTATTTTCAGTGTTTTTATTTGTCTAATATTGACTTATATAATAAGGAAATGTTAACTAGAAAATGAGCAACTGAGTCATTCACTAAGGATCCTGGGAAAAGAAATATCTAGAGTACAGGACCAAGATTACCTCTTGAGGAAAAGCTCAGTTCTCCATATGGCTACAGCGTGGCAAAAGGAATTACACTTCCCCTATATTGACAAGCTACCTAGCTGCTCGTTAAGGAGAGAGGTGTTAAGGCTAAGAATTGGAGTAAACCCATGTCGTGTGAACAAAGGGGTAAAAAGCTCCATGATAAATAATAAAGGAAAATGCACTTGCACCTTAGGAACAACATGTGATATTATACATATTTTATTAGATTGTCATAAATTTTTAGAAATCCGAAGAGTTTTTTTATGTCCGATTTTTAAAAAGTATGATATTAAAAACAGGATGCAAGCAGTAAATCTTTTAGTGGAAATGAATAACCTAGACATAGCCTGTGCCATGGGAAAATATATAAAAAAAGTTAAAGAGGCCCTTAAATGCATTGAGAAATGAGATGATTAGGTGTTAAAATGTATGAGAAGAGTAGCTACAAAAGGTAGAAGCCACGTGGATAGAAATACACCACCTTGAGGAGATTAAAATGAATTTGTGAGTTTTAGAAATTGATTTTAAATTGTATATATTTCTTTTTATGAAAGTATATATCTGTTGTATTGAAAGTATGGTTAATAATTTGTATACTTTTATGGTTTTAAAAGACCGAATAAAGTCTTTATTGAACTGAAACTGAACTGAGTCATTCACTATGATGTACACAAGCAATGTAATAGTAGGGCTAGGTTTTTGTTTCCCACCCATCACATTCTTTGTATGTCTATATTGTGCCTGAGTCATGGGAGGGTTTTTTTTCAGATAGTGCCGCTTTCTACTGTGGAAGGTTGTCTGTTTAATGGCTATATTAAAGGAATCTGGCCTATTGCATGCATAGCTCCAATTATTATTTGAGAGATTACTCTTGCTGTTTCCACACAGATATCACCCATAGCTAAGATTAGAGGATGATGGTACCTTTCCAAAAGCTTGACTTCATCTAATCTACACTTTTCTGTCACATTTCATGCATAAGTGCACCTTCAAGATGGATTGTTGTCGCATGATTGGAGCATTCCTCTAAATCTCCTACATTATACTTCATATTATTCATTCAGGCCATACAACAAACCCACAACCTATCAATCAAGAACAGCCATCAAGAAGGTGGTACATGTCTGAAAAAGTAACTCTATCTCTCTTAAAACTCTCTGCTCCCCTTCATTCTTAAGCAGAACCACACATTTGCTATGAAATGATTGGAGCATATTTTAACCCTCATTCGTGACGTTTCCCACATTATCCACATAATTATCACCCATGCACAACAAACACACAGCTGTTTTTTAGCTGAGCACCTAGAAATGCTATGGAACCTTGTTAGAGGCATGAAGCACCATACAGAGTACAAAATAGAACAATCACAGAGACTAGCTTTTCCTTTTGTTGTCTAACGTTTTGTTGATTCTGAAGCGAAGAATCACTGGTCAGATGAATGTGGAATGGTTACTATTTTTATGTTGATTCCAGGCTGGACAGCCCTTTCCATCTCTTCCTATTGCCTTGGAGACCAGTAGCAACAAAGAAAACAGGGACTAAGCAGATGTGACTAGAACAGGAGAAAACCTAATATGACCTAATATTAATAATATAGAATGCTTTGGAAGCTATCTCCCCTTCGATCACTTATAACTGGTTTCAGGGAGGAAGGCTTAGGGAGAAGTATATGCTAGCTAGCTTGTCCAACATGGACTAAGGCAACCTGTTGAATGAGGATCACCAATTTGTGCTGCATGCACCCAGGCTCTATTGTACCTCACCATTCACTAAATACCATGAAGAAGGCAAGAGACCACAGTATGGGGCACCCAAGAGCCAATATGAAATCTACTCACAGCGTTATATGTTAAAAGGCTTGTGCCCATGCAATATTAATCTGCTGAAACTGGAGCTTGTCACTACATGCCTAGGTTGATCAGCCAGTAGCCAGTCTCACTCAGAATGTGTAAAGTTTTTGTGTTGCCCAAACATCAGAGCCCTGCCAAACAGAAAAGCAAAAGGATGGTGCCTTTTAGAGGGCAAGCATGACTGTTTATTTCACTTTGCAGGAAACACAGGTATAGCCAGAATAACAGGGTAGGATGGTATAGCATTTTCAAGAGTTTCAGAGAACTTTAATCCCATTAATTTAGTTAATATATTCTGATCTTGGGAGTCCAATGAAATAATCAATAGATAATCACACTCCTTTTTTCACTCCATCACAGTCACTTTTCATTTTGTGTCACTTTTTATTAGTTTGCTAAAACAACATCAACCACTCATGATAATTATTCTGAGAATATTTAAAATGTTTATATACGTTTCCCCCATACATTTTTTGTTAATGACAAAAGTGCCACATCACCAGGACAGAGAAGGAAGAATTGATTAATTGTCAGTCTGTGGGAGATAGAGTGTGGGCAGAAAATATATAAGAGGTGCCGAGACTCTACTGCAGTGAACCTACGTGACTATATTTGTTGACTCTGTAGTCCATGTGCTGCTTCTCATTAAAGTGTTTAATGAGAGAATAATCCATACCCACAAGCTGTGCAGCATCGGAAAACAAAGAAAAAAAGATGAAAAAAGTGGGGTGACTTGAACGTATTTATTCACACTACGGCAGCCCAATATTTACTGTTCCAAGATAGTCAACCTCTTCTTCAGTGAAAAAGTACACATGATCTGACAGCACATTGATAATACCAAGCCTGCTTCATTTCTCACACCCACACCTCCCACAGAATTGTGCTATGGTCAGACTTCAAAGTCCTTTCTCTCCCAGATATAGCTGGCATATTCTAGTCCCTCAAAGCCACTTCTTATGGAGATGATGTCTTACCATTGTCCTTCATCAAAGCTCTCTCTGGGGATGCACTCTTATGACTACTTACCATTGTCAATGCCTCGCTCACTCTAGCTATTTTTCCAGAAGCTCTCAAGACTGGTCAGATCCGCCTGTTCCCAAAGTAACCAACAGTAGACCCAGATGACATCGCCAACTACTGGCCCATCACTCACCTACCACTCATCAGCAAGATCATGAAAAAGCAGTCTATGTTCAACTTCAATATCACATCAGTGCTAATCAACTGCTAATCAACTCCTGCATGGCTAATAATCTTGCTTAAAATCAAGGCACAGCACGGAGACTGCCATATTACACATCGTAAATGATGCCCGCTTAATCACAGATAAAGATGACTCCTGATATTGCTGGACCTCTCAACTCAGCTGCCTTCGACACAGTTGACCATCCCACTCTCATATGCACTCTCAAGTCGCAAATGGGATGTCTTTCATTGGTTTTCCTCCTACCTTTCCAATCAACACCAGTTTCTACACATTGACACATCCAGGTCACAAAGGATCCCAATCCCATGTGGAGTACTTCATGGTTCTGTACTGTCCCTATTATCATCAGTCTTTACATGGAGCTGCTTGGTGCTCTATTCATAGATAACTCAGTAAGACAAGAGCAATCCAAATTTCATGCCAACCTGGGTGTTTAAGCAAAGCTTATACAGTAGCTCACATGGAACTCATTTTCAATATATATCAAATAGTACAGTGCTGTGAGTAAGCAACAGTTTGTTAGCTAGCATTGTCAACATTGTTTCGGCCCTGTAGAGCATATGAGGGTCTCATCAGGACTAAGGGTAGCCTGGGGGAATGTGAGGTTTAAACTGAATTCAAAGAGGCACGAAAAGGAAATTGGATAGCCTCCTTATGTGAATTAATAGTGACACCAAGTGAGCGCACCAAACAACAATTATACTCACAGGTAAATGCCCATGTAGAAAATTGAAAAGTGTCATGCAGACGCACGAAATGCCTCCACAATGGAAGCGCTGGCTGAACAATGGTTGCCTGACGGACCATCAGTGTCCTAAGAGCAAACAAACCTGTGCTTACTCATAGCACTGTGTAATTTGATAACAGTGTTTACTGTGCCAGATAAAAAGATTGTATTGTTATATGGGGTTATGTGGTCCTAAGACACATTGTCGACATTGCTAAGTTAGCATGAGTTTTGCTTGCCCTTTGCTGCTGCTTTTGCGCACGCCTCTGCTGGGCGTTTGTTTTGGCGACACTTTGCCTCTGCCCTGTACATGATAACAGATTGTTTTTCACGTTCTCAGCCTTCCCTTCAATTCTGTCTGAACATAATGTGCAAGGTCGGTCAAAAATGTGTCTCTTGTTATTCTGTTCGGGTCAGTCCCTATTACCTAAACAAAACATGTTACCAACAGCTGCAATGTGGAAGAATCGTGCTTTGATATAACGTTGTTGCATGTTTTTGAAACACACTCGAAGAAAGCCGTTCCATGGAGCTGAGCTCTGCTGTTCCTATGATGTAAACCTTTGCGTTTAGGCTTTCAGGTAGGGGTCTGCTAATAACGCCTAGAGATCTTCTGTTATATAAAATAACTTCTTACTGCCATGGGGAGGGTGATTAGGCCCAGTTATTTTGCCTTTTTCACAGTCTTTATAAAATGACGACTCCTTTTATATTCTATGGTATTGTAACAATGCTAACGATTCTTGCATTATGCATTTTGCTGCTAGTTGTGGTTCACATACTGTTTTATGAATCACTATAGTCAAAATAAACATTTTGAACTTATTTAGTGACTCTGATTATTTTTATTGTGGAGAAGTACGTGAGAGCGAAAGAGTGTCTTGTTCCCGCGACTCTGAGGTGAGTCGGGAGTGCTCGTGTTCTGGGTTGTCTAAACATTCGTAGCTTCTTGATATTTGTAGGAGACCGAATGAGACACTATTGCTAGTCGGTTGGCATTTTGGATACTAAGGTGATTGGAGGTACACCCCTATTTACTGAGGTCCTGTTTTCTTGTGCATAGTTCTGTGTATGAGCAGAATCCCCGCAACATGGCGCCACCAACGTTTGGTCTGGTTCTTATCTGCGAGACGCTTGAGTATTGCGCCTGCTGGTCCACAATACCCTCACTTCTGTTTCCGGAGACAGCTGTGACGGAGTAACCTCCTATATTGACGTTTTTATAGGTTTATTCAAGCTTGAAGTTTTAAAATGTCTTACTTTTCTTATAAACCTGTGTTCGCTGCCACTCTTTAAGTTGTTCTACTGTCTTCTCTATAATGGCTGTAGTTGATATTCCGGCTCATAGCAGAGCCGCGCTGAGGGCGCACTTGACTCGTTATGCAGTCCCTGATGCTGGGGCCGCGGTTATTTTTGTGGTGGAAGCCGATCCGGCTCACCAGTTTGAAGTTTTTTACTCTTGGGTCACCTTACCGACGGTGGATGGGAATGATGATATGTTTCACACATATACTGCCACTGCCGTTCCTCAGCAGTATCAGCCTTATAGAGCTCTTGAGATTCCGCTTACAGCTTGGCAACACCGTATTTGGTTTAATGGCGCCCTTCCTCACCCATTAACGGCAGTCCGTTTAGGCCCTTTATCTATAGATGGGGCCACATGGCCCGTTTTGGCTGGGTTTACCCCACACCCACGTGCTTTTACAACTGCGACTCTGGCAGAGCTCCGCGTCTTACATACATCGTTGGTACGCGTATATAGAGCTGTAATACAGTACGTAACACGCACCATCCAGGTGGGACCACCTGGTGCTGCAGTACAACCTGCGGGTCCTGGTGGCGTAACCATCAGTCCCCTTATGGTTAATGCTGTCATGGGCAAGCGCCCACAAAATAAAGATGAATTTCCTTATTGGCTTGCCAAAAAATTTAGACAGATAGAAGCTGTCTTTCCTAATACCACTCCTGTGGATAAACACAGGATCTTAACTATAAGTTTACCCAAAGACTTAATTCCCGAATTGGCTGATTGTAACACCTGGGGCAGGGTGTTTGCAGCAGTATATTCTATGTATTTCGTCACCCCCTCCATGACTGTACTCCCCTCTGTGATTAAACGCGTTCAAGAGGAACACGGAGCAGAAGCGGCTGTTAAGCTGGGGATGAGACTGGTGGGAGTGTTCGACGTGGTTGCTGATATGATCCTTGCGAATGTCAAGGGCGATGCAGTCAGCTTTCAAGTAGCAAACCGCTTAGAAGCGGTCGGGGAGGCTGACAGGCCACGAGAATTACCAAAGATTATTGCGAAGGCTTATAAAACCATAGGCCACAATAGTCTGGGAAATAAGCCTACGATTCAAACCCCAACGCAGTCTCAAACTCAACAGAAAGCCCAGTCTGACAAGGATGGGTGCCCTTTCTTTCCTAAAAAGAATTGGCAAAGAAATAAGAAACAGGGTTCCCAACAACAGAAGCAGGGTTCGCGTGCCAGTTCACCGGCCCCTGATGCTTCTGAACGTACTTATGACTTGCGCGATCGCGCTAAAATTAAGTCTCCTGATAGATTTCAGGTTCCTGACCAGCGTTCTCCTCATTCTTTGCAGAAAACATCAGGCTCACAGGCCGGTGGAGGGAATCGCCAGGATCGGGGTAGAAGTCAACCTGCGTCACAACTTCATGAAGAGCCTCGGCAGTTTGAAGTCAAAGACAAGCAGGGTGATTCCGCACGTACCCGACCGCCTTTTCAAAAGAAAAAAGTTGCCGTTTTAACAGCGAGATATGCCACAGACGGTGAGGATGCGACTCCTGGATTGGACTTGGGCAGTGACTCTGCTCTACAGCGCGGCGGAAGTTACCATAGTCAGGGAGTGTTAGACCTGGCGTCCTTGGCGTGGGTCTCCCTTCCATTTTTTCGTAATGCCTCCACTGTTGCCGATATGTTTTTGCTGGACTAGATGCTCATGGGCACTTTGCCGCTGCTAATCAGTGCCAAAGTGCAAGTGCTCCCTATTGTAAATTGATGTATGTATTAGTGACTCCATGATTGGATGATTGGTTTACTTGTCAGTCCCTAGTACCGTGCACTGAGTGTGCCCAGGCCTTGTAAATCCAATGCTGCTGGTGGGCTTGCAGCACGGGTTGGAATGCCAGAAACCGGTCCTAGGATGCTTGTTTCCGGTCCAGGGAAGACATGGCTTGGCAGTTCAGGCTGGACTGTTCCCATGAGGCACAGGGTCAGACTGATTTGCATATGGCCATGTCTGAACTGGGGTGGTGGAGTGAGCTAAAGAATGATGATGGATTAAACCCAGATCAGTTGACTGGGGGTGAGTGTTTGATTGGCTCAAACGTTCCGTCCATCATCCCCTTTTGTATCGCTTTGTTCGCCCCTAAGTTGGCGGGGGTATGCCCAGACGTGGGTCCCTTGCTCACTTTGCCACTGGATTCAAGCAAGCCTGGCTGATGACGGCTGGAATGCCAGAAACCGGTCCTAGGATGCTTGTTTCCGGTCCAGGGAAGACATGGCTTGGCAGTTCGGGCTGGACTGTTCCCATGAGGCACAGGGTCAGACTGATTTGCATATGGCCATGTCTGAACTGGGGTGGTGGAGTGAGCTAAAGAATGATGATGGATTAAACCCAGATCAGTTGACTGGGGGTGAGTGTTTGATTGGCTCAAACGTTCCGTCCATCATCCCCTTTTGTATCGCTTTGTTCGCCCTAAGTTGGCGGGGGTATGCCCAGACGTGGGTCCCTTGCTCACTTTGCCACTGGATTCAAGCAAGCCTGGCTGATGACGGCTGGAATGCCAGAAACCGGTCCTAGGATGCTTGTTTCCGGTCCAGGGAAGACATGGCTTGGCAGTTCGGGCTGGACTGTTCCCATGAGGCACAGGGTCAGACTGATTTGCATATGGCCATGTCTGAACTGGGGTGGTGGAGTGAGCTAAAGAATGATGATGGATTAAACCCAGATCAGTTGACTGGGGGTGAGTGTTTGATTGGCTCAAACGTTCCGTCCATCATCCCCTTTTGTATCGCTTTGTTCGCCCTAAGTTGGCGGGGGTATGCCCAGACGTGGGTCCCTTGCTCACTTTGCCACTGGATTCAAGCAAGCCTGGCTGATGACGGCTGGAATGCCAGAAACCGGTCCTAGGATGCTTGTTTCCGGTCCAGGGAAGACATGGCTTGGCAGTTCGGGCTGGACTGTTCCCATGAGGCACAGGGTCAGACTGATTTGCATATGGCCATGTCTGAACTGGGGTGGTGGAGTGAGCTAAAGAATGATGATGGATTAAACCCAGATCAGTTGACTGGGGGTGAGTGTTTGATTGGCTCAAACGTTCCGTCCATCATCCCCTTTGTATCGCTTTGTTCGCCCTAAGTTGGCGGGGGTATGCCCAGACGTGGGTCCCTTGCTCACTTTGCCACTGGATTCAAGCAAGCCTGGCTGATGACGGCTGGAATGCCAGAAACCGGTCCTAGGATGCTTGTTTCCGGTCCAGGGAAGACATGGCTTGGCAGTTCGGGCTGGACTGCTCCCATGAGGCACAGGGTCAGACTGATTTGCATATGGCCATGTCTGAACTGGGGTGGTGGAGTGAGCTAAAGAATGATGATGGATTAAACCCAGATCAGTTGACTGGGGGTGAGTGTTTGATTGGCTCAAACGTTCCGTCCATCATCCCCTTTTGTATCGCTTTGTTCGCCCTAAGTTGGCGGGGGTATGCGTGGGTCCCTTGCTCACTTTGCCACTGGATTCAAGCAAGCCTGGCTGATGACGGCTGGAATGCCAGAAACCGGTCCTAGGATGCTTGTTTCCGGTCCAGGGAAGACATGGCTTGGCAGTTCGGGCTGGACTGTTCCCATGAGGCACAGGGTCAGACTGATTTGCATATGGCCATGTCTGAACTGGGGTGGTGGAGTGAGCTAAAGAATGATGATGGATTAAACCCAGATCAGTTGACTGGGGGTGAGTGTTTGATTGGCTCAAACGTTCCGTCCATCATCCCCTTTTGTATCGCTTTGTTCGCCCTAAGTTGGCGGGGGTATGCCCAGACGTGGGTCCCTTGCTCACTTTGCCACTGGATTCAAGCAAGTCTGGCTGATGACGGCTGGAATGCCAGAAACCGGTCCTAGGATGCTTGTTTCCGGTCCAGGGAAGACATGGCTTGGCAGTTCGGGCTGGACTGTTCCCATGAGGCACAGGGTCAGACTGATTTGCATATGGCCATGTCTGAACTGGGGTGGTGGAGTGAGCTAAAGAATGATGATGGATTAAACCCAGATCAGTTGACTGGGGGTGAGTGTTTGATTGGCTCAAACGTTCCGTCCATCATCCCCTTTTGTATCGCTTTGTTCGCCCTAAGTTGGTGGGGGTATGCCCAGACGTGGGTCCCTTGCTCACTTTGCCACTGGATTCAAGCAAGCCTGGCTGATGACGGCTGGAATGCCAGAAACCGGTCCTAGGATGCTTGTTTCTGGTCCAGGGAAGACATGGCTTGGCAGTTCGGGCTGGACTGTTCCCATGAGGCACAGGGTCAGACTGATTTGCATATGGCCATGTCTGAACTGGGGTGGTGGAGTGAGCTAAAGAATGATGATGGATTAAACCCAGATCAGTTGACTGGGGGTGAGTGTTTGATTGGCTCAAACGTTCCGTCCATCATCCCCTTTTGTATCGCTTTGTTCGCCCTAAGTTGGCGGGGGTATGCCCAGACGTGGGTCCCTTGCTCACTTTGCCACTGGATTCAAGCAAGCCTGGCTGATGACAGCTGGAATGCCAGAAACCGGTCCTAGGATGCTTGTTTCCGGTCCAGGGAAGACATGGCTTGGCAGTTCGGGCTGGACTGTTCCCATGAGGCACAGGGTCAGACTGATTTGCATATGGCCATGTCTGAACTGGGGTGGTGGAGTGAGCTAAAGAATGATGATGGATTAAACCCAGATCAGTTGACTGGGGGTGAGTGTTTGATTGGCTCAAACGTTCCGTCCATCATCCCCTTTTGTATCGCTTTGTTCGCCCTAAGTTGGCGGGGGTATGCCCAGACGTGGGTCCCTTGCTCACTTTGCCACTGGATTCAAGCAAGCCTGGCTGATGACGGCTGGAATGCCAGAAACCGGTCCTAGGATGCTTGTTTCCGGTCCAGGGAAGACATGGCTTGGCAGTTCGGGCTGGACTGTTCCCATGAGGCACAGGGTCAGACTGATTTGCATATGGCCATGTCTGAACTGGGGTGGTGGAGTGAGCTAAAGAATGATGATGGATTAAACCCAGATCAGTTGACTGGGGGTGAGTGTTTGATTGGCTCAAACGTTCCGTCCATCATCCCCTTTTGTATCGCTTTGTTCGCCCTAAGTTGGCGGGGGTATGCCCAGACGTGGGTCCCTTGCTCACTTTGCCACTGGATTCAAGCAAGCCTGGCTGATGACAGCTGGAATGCCAGAAACCGGTCCTAGGATGCTTGTTTCCGGTCCAGGGAAGACATAGCTTGGCAGTTCGGGCTGGACTGTTCCCATGAGGCACAGGGTCAGACTGATTTGCATATGGCCATGTCTGAACTGGGGTGGTGGAGTGAGCTAAAGAATGATGATGGATTAAACCCAGATCAGTTGACTGGGGGTGAGTGTTTGATTGGCTCAAACGTTCCGTCCATCATCCCCTTTTGTATCGCTTTGTTCGCCCTAAGTTGGCGGGGCTATGCCCAGACGTGGGTCCCTTGCTCACTTTGCCACTGGATTCAAGCAAGCCTGGCTGATGACGGCTGGAATGCCAGAAACCGGTCCTAGGATGCTTGTTTCCGGTCCAGGGAAGACATGGCTTGGCAGTTCGGGCTGGACTGTTCCCATGAGGCACAGGGTCAGACTGATTTGCATATGGCCATGTCTGAACTGGGGTGGTGGAGTGAGCTAAAGAATGATGATGGATTAAACCCAGATCAGTTGACTGGGGGTGAGTGTTTGATTGGCTCAAATGTTCCGTCCATCATCCCCTTTTGTATCGCTTTGTTCGCCCTAAGTTGGCGGGGGTATGCCCAGACGTGGGTCCCTTGCTCACTTTGCCACTGGATTCAAGCAAGCCTGGCTGATGACGGCTGGAATGCCAGAAACCGGTCCTAGGATGCTTGTTTCCGGTCCAGGGAAGACATGGCTTGGCAGTTCGGGCTGGACTGTTCCCATGAGGCACAGGGTCAGACTGATTTGCATATGGCCATGTCTGAACTGGGGTGGTGGAGTGAGCTAAAGAATGATGATGGATTAAACCCAGATCAGTTGACTGGGGGTGAGTGTTTGATTGGCTCAAACGTTCCGTCCATCATCCCCTTTTGTATCGCTTTGTTCGCCCTAAGTTGGCGGGGGTATGCCCAGACGTGGGTCCCTTGCTCACTTTGCCACTGGATTCAAGCAAGCCTGGCTGATGACGGCTGGAATGCCAGAAACCGGTCCTAGGATGCTTGTTTCCGGTCCAGGGAAGACATGGCTTGGCAGTTCGGGCTGGACTGTTCCCATGAGGCACAGGGTCAGACTGATTTGCATATGGCCATGTCTGAACTGGGGTGGTGGAGTGAGCTAAAGAATGATGATGGATTAAACCCAGATCAGTTGACTGGGGGTGAGTGTTTGATTGGCTCAAACGTTCCGTCCATCATCCCTTTTGTATCGCTTTGTTCGCCCTAAGTTGGCGGGGGTATGCCCAGACGTGGGTCCCTTGCTCACTTTGCCACTGGATTCAAGCAAGCCTGGCTGATGACGGCTGGAATGCCAGAAACCGGTCCTAGGATGCTTGTTTCCGGTCCAGGGAAGACATGGCTTGGCAGTTCGGGCTGGACTGTTCCCATGAGGCACAGGGTCAGACTGATTTGCATATGGCCATGTCTGAACTGGGGTGGTGGAGTGAGCTAAAGAATGATGATGGATTAAACCCAGATCAGTTGACTGGGGGTGAGTTTTTGATTGGCTCAAACGTTCCGTCCATCATCCCCTTTTGTATCGCTTTGTTCGCCCTAAGTTGGCGGGGGTATGCCCAGACGTGGGTCCCTTGCTCACTTTGCCACTGGATTCAAGCAAGCCTGGCTGATGACGGCTGGAATGCCAGAAACCGGTCCTAGGATGCTTGTTTCCGGTCCAGGGAAGACATGGCTTGGCAGTTCGGGCTGGACTGTTCCCATGAGGCACAGGGTCAGACTGATTTGCATATGGCCATGTCTGAACTGGGGTGGTGGAGTGAGCTAAAGAATGATGATGGATTAAACCCAGATCAGTTGACTGGGGGTGAGTGTTTGATTGGCTCAAGCGTTCCGTCCATCATCCCCTTTTGTACCCCCCTATCACATGTGTCACACATAAATGTGTGTGGCCCCCACAATGCAAGCAGACCATGACCACTGTGGCAATGGGGTCTAAGCCCCCATCAGCACAGTGACCAAAAGGTAAGTGTGGGGTCCATAGCTGAAGCACATTTTGCACATTGTGGCAATGGGGTCTAAGCCCCCATTATCACAGTGACCAAAAGGTAAGTGTGGGGTCCATAGCTGAAGCACCTTTTGAACATTGTGGCAATGGGGTCTAAGCCCCCATCATCACAGTGACCAAAAGGTAAGTGTGGGGTCCATAGCTGAAGCACCTTTTGAACATTGTGGAAATGGGGTCTAAACCCCCATCATCACAGTGACCAAAAGGTAAGTGTGGGTTCCATAGCTGAAGCACCTTTTGAACATTGTGGCAATGGGGTCTAAGCCCCCATCATCACAGTGACCAAAAGGTAAGTGTGGGGTCCATAGCTGAAGCACCTTTTGAACATTGTGGCAATGGGGTGTAAACCCCCATCATCACAGTGACCAAAAGGTAAGTGTGGGGTCCATAGCTGAAGCACCTTTTGAACATTGTGGCAATTGGGTCAAAGCCCCCATCATCACAGTGACCAAAAGGTAAGTGTTGACATAGAAAAAGCTGCAACTGCCAAACTGCATGGATGATTCCTGGTCACAGAACAACAAACACATCAGTGGCAAAGTAGTGCCTGTGTCCCATAGCAACATAGATTTGGTGAGGCAAACAGTGCAGTGCAAATAAGACATACCTTTGGCCATGTGCAGACAAACATCACCCATGGGGGCTGACACGGTCAACATCCATCAATGACACAATGACAGAAGTGACCATCATAATGCAGACCCACATATTCGCACCAATGGGCACACAAATGTAGATACCCTGTGGAGACTGTAGATGTGAGGTGAACAAATAACATACCATGCAAGCAATGGGACACACAAACAATGATTATTGTGCTGACTGATGACCTAGGAGTCCCAGGGACAGCAGGTCAAACCCACCAAACAACATACAGCCAATAGCACACTAAAGATATGCCAATGCAGTGGTGCACATGCACAAACAGGCAGACCCACACTGCACAACAAACACAACAGGTGGGGGGTGTGCCAGTGTCCCCAGGCAACCACACAACACATGATGAGGCCTGAATACCAATTACACAGATGCACATACAGTGCCACACAAAAGTAACTCATGGATCCAAATCCCTATGTGGGCAATCAGGCATTGTTAGATGAGAGGGAGCACAAATTGCACATGTCACACAAGCATGTAGGAACTGCAACTAACACAGCAAGAGTCAGACCCACCACAGCACTACCCCCAGGGACCCCATATTGGGCTGACACTAGCCTGCATGATAATCCCACTGTGATGACAATGTCAGATGTCGTTCACACTGTGAAACCCAGCCATGTGTCCTGAGCAACTAACTACCATCACACCTACACAAGCTCCAACCAATCAGCATGGCCTGCCAGCCAAGGCCAATATGGAGGTAGGGGTCTGGCCGTGCAACAACTCACTTCTGCACACACTCAACACCACACACCCTGATCTCCACCAATGTGCAGCAGTGAAGCTCACATGGACAGGTGACATTGCACATGCACCCATGACAATACCAGGGGTGGTGGTGGGAACCAAGGTGCAGAAACCCATCACACATGGCCAGTCAACAAGACTTGCCAATGTCTGACACACAGCACAGTATGCTGTACATGGGCATGATGTGAAATCCACCACAATCAATGGGATCCTGGCCATAGTCACACACCAATGAAGAAGCCAAGGTGACACACGAAGAACACACGTACACAACTACCAACATTGCAGCTCTGACCCTGAGGAGTGGCAGCAGTCACACACACAACGTGTCACAATCACTGTAAGCTAACACAAACTGGAAATCACATTACTCGTGTAGACAACAAGTGCCAAGGGGAATCCTGAATGTGTCCCATCTGCGTCTGCCCACATCCCCAGCACTGACAACAAAGACAACCTGGGATGACAACCTCATGAACATTAGTTTGCCATGCACCCACATCACAGAGAAACCAGGTCCAAGATGCTGGATGAACACAGAACAACTCAGCAAGCATCACAAACAGGAACATCCCTAGGGACACAGCCTGTGTAGGAAAAGGGAAGGGAACACGCACAGACATGCTTACACAACACAGGCCCACGCAATGTCACCAGATTACACACTGCCATGAGGGCACAACACTCCTGTGGAAGGTCCGCTGTGCCAATCCTTGTCTGTGCACGACCCAAACATGTCAGCAGAACACTCCGTCAGTGAGTCAACAACCACAACACACAGAAGGCTCTGCACACATCAGCCTGGTTACGGGGGTGTCACGTCAGTCATCTGCACACACACCAAACACGTGTCAAGCAAGTTGCACTGAATACACAGATGAGTCCTTCGACATTGATGTGCAAAACTGCATGTCCAGTGGAGCTGGGCACACAGTCAGGGAAATAGGAACATTGAACAGTGCTAAGCCCACCAGATGTGCATCAGTGTAAGACAAAGATGCTCATTTACAAATGCAAAAAGGACATCCCTGTGTCAAATGCTGAACATTACACCCTCAGACTGTAGCAAAGGATGCCATAGATCCAGAATACAACAGGACACATGTTCCATGGACCACATGGAGTCCATCACTGCAACACTTCATCGCCCTGATGTGAACACTATTACAACTGCAAATGCAGGATGCTACTCATCCACATCATGCACATCAAAAGAAAACCCAAAAGTAAACAAAAATAGGCTTTATTCAGCAAATGTCAGGGTTAAAACGGAAGTCCAAAAGAAACTAAGGCCAATGGCCAGTCCAAAATAACAGTACCAACGGGGTGAGAAGTGACAACTGGTCACACATTGCTTGCCTGCACTGGTACGTTTGGGGGACATCCCCTTGGAGGGGCATACAAAGGGCAGGCCAGGCACCGCAGGGACAGGATCAGGGGATGGCAGAGTGAGGCAGTGAAGGGGTGGTGGGTGCAGGAGTGTCACCGGCAACTGCAGTGGAGGTGTCTGACTCAGGGGGCCGGCACCACCGTGGTGCACAAGTCAGTTGGTGTGGGTGCCGCAACCACTGCAGTGGGCTGGACTGATGTAGTGGACTGGGTACCCACTGCAGTGCCCGAGTCAGACGTGGTGGTTGTGGACTCCACTGCAGTGCATGACTCCAAGGAAGTGGAAGGGTGGGCAGATGAGGTGGGCAGGACAGAGGGGGGACCCGGTCACAACAACAGTGCCACTAACAGGCAGAGCGTCTGGGTTGGGGGTGGAAGAGCAAGTGGCAGGGGGAGGGCCTAAGCAGTCTGGGGATGCGGTATCGGTGTGTGGGGGAACCTGGGGCAGGGTGTGGCGGGGGAACCTGTGCAGTGGTAGCCTGGGGGATGGAGGAGAGAGACTGGGCGCTGGAGCTGCGTGGTGGTGGTGGTGGGGTCTTGCTCTTCCTGCTCCGGGGGGACTTCCTAATGGGCTCCTGTGTCTGCCTGCGCCTGGGGGAGGGTGTCCGGGGGCGAGGGGCACTCCTCTCTGTGTGGGTGGACTTCCTCTTCCCCTGGTGTGCTGGGTCAGCAGGAATGGTGGGGAAGAGGCCGAGGTCACACAGGAAGACCTGCTGTGTATGTGTGGTAGCAGGCAAGGGAAGGGGTCTTGGAGGGAGAGGATTTGGAGGACTGCAGAGTGAATGTGGATGCCTGCGTGTGTGTGTGTTCCCCATCCCCTGTGTCTGTGGTATCAGTCCCCTGAGGATGCTTGTGTGCACGTCTTACCTTACTCTTGGGTGTGTCTGTGTGTATGGATGACTGTGCAGGTGTGCATGTGCTTTGGACAGGTAGGGGGGCAGGAAGTGTGGATGGGGCAGAGGTGGGAGGGGTGAGGGACTGTTGGAGGAGGGACACTGCTGCCGTCAGGGAGGAGTCCATGGACCTATTGCTCCTCTGTAGGGCAGACATACCCGTCGAGATGCCCTCCATGAACGACACCAGCTGTGCCAACAGGGTGGTGTGTGCATGGAGGACACTCAGCATTGCTGTCTGCCCTACATGGAGCTGCCAAAGGAGGTACACAGACTCCTCACTCAGGGCAGCAGGGGACACAGGGGCAGGGGCTGCGGTGCCTGGCATGAAGGAGACACGCTCCCGAGCACGGGAGCGTCCACGGACCTCAGGAATGGGAGCCGATGGGAGAGCGGTGGTGGTGGTGGTGGTGGCGGGGCCAGACAGACTTGCTGGCCTTTGGTGGCTGCCGAGACCCGCCTCCACAAGGGAGTCATCCTCCAAGCTGCTGTGGTCCCCAGCTGAGGTGGATGGTGCTGAGGACTCCTCGGTGTGGCTCCCCTCGCCCTCCGTGCCACTGGGTCCCTCTGACCACTCTTCCGATGCTGACCCAGTCTGGCTCCGCTGCTCATCCTGGTCCGTGGAGCTGTCCCCTCCTGTGGCCGTGGATGTATCTGCAAACAATTAGGGAAACAGACAAACATCAGTCACCTGCACTGACCGCACACACCACAGTAAGTACCGCACAATACAGAGCAAGCCCTGGCATCCTTAGTTGAACATTGCCTAAAGTCCTCAAACAGATTCGGGAAGCCAATTGTCAGTCTGATGGTCAACCATGGGACTCACACCCCTCCTGCCCTTGCACCCATCTGTCTGGTGCCTGTCTGATGGTAAGACCCCAGTGTGGACACATGCACCACCTACACAGTTGTTGGACATTGCAGGGAACACGGTGAAGCATGTGAACATGCACACATCACATCTCTTGCCACTGAGTCAGTGCAGGTGTCCGGATAAAGGGATGGCCAGATTCTAATTAGAAATGCATGTGATGCATACCAGCACCAGACACCATGATGCACCCATGTCCAGATAGTCAATGCCACAATGGGGTGCATGTTGCACATGTACCTCCCTGCAGGATCAGTCCCAGGAAGTTGAATGCCATGACACAGGAATGCATGCAAAGTCATACATTACTGTCTCAAGTCACATGGCCATGGCAGCCAGACAACAACAGTCTGCACTGTGTCACAACCCGAGGGCATGGGGAATGCAAGTAATGTGACTGACAAGTGCACATGTCCATCCCCCAGAAACCACATCATCTGTACTACTATTTGACCACTCCCTGAACATGAGCACCTCACAGTGTGCTGTGAATGAAAATACAGCTTCCTGAAAGTCACAGTCGCAAACACCTGTGTGCACAGTCAAGTAATCAGACACCTATAAGTCACAGAAGTATCGTCTATCATGGTCACATCTCAGATGGCATGCTGAGCCCCAAACGATGAACATACCAGTAGTCCTGACAACGAAGACACAGCACAATGAGACAGAGGCAGACACCTGAGGGTACATTTCACTGACCACGACATGCCAGATGATACACGGGAGTAGGAGTACAGAGTGTATTGTATGCACTGGAGTAGGCATGACTGTCCAGCTCCACCTGTAAGAGGGATGAGTCCTGGACAGTAGGCAGGTGGCTAAGCATGTGTGACAAACTGGATACACATACTCCTGAGGCCCAAATATTGTTCACACCAGCAGCATGGGTGTGGGCCACATTCCCCAGGGACATGTGGTGAGTCAGAGCAGCAAGCGTACCACATATCAAAGTTACACGCAGATCAGATGTCAGAACTTAGGCACTGTGTAGGCAATTGACCCACCCATAAATCGCACAACATAGTCACGGGAACAAATGCTGTCCCCCACATTGAGCAAAGCAAAATGCAATGACACATTCCCCAAATGACACAGTTTCCTGACTATAAGGGCCACACATATGCGTATCAGAGGAGAAGTGGGCATGTAACAAATGAGGGACATGGGTCCTGGACCACATGACTGATGTACTGTGGAAGTTAAACCAGGCCAGAGGAGGGCACATGGCATGTCAGACAAAGTGCACAGTGCAGTCATGGACTCACCCCTCCTTGCTGCTGTCTGTCCCTCAGCTGCCCATCCAGGTCAGGGAAGACCACCGCCAGGATCCGGAGCATGTGGGGGTCAGGGTCCGGTGTCCGCCCCTCCTGCGAGGAGGCGACAGATTCAGCTGGACCCTTGCGATCCTCCGGGTCCAGCCACGAAGGTCCTGCCACCTCTTTTGGCAGTTGCGGATCCTGCGCCTGTAGACCCCCACGGATCTTACTTTCCGGGCGATGGTCAGCCAAATTTCCTGCTTCTGGTGGGCATCAACCTGTGAGGATGACAAAGTGAAAAGGCCATTACTACACATGCAACATATCCGTGCATCACACAGTTGGATATACATGTCTCAATTACAGGGACATATGATGTACACAGGCAGTGAAACAATGGCTATGAACAGTTTGCCAGCAGTCACTACATGGTATCATTGCATGGGAAGTAAACCTAGTTGGAATGCACTGTTACTGCACTGTACCAGTTCAGTGCATGTAACTACACACTTTGGGGTGTGACAACTACTCAGTGGGCATGCTAGCCAGTGGTGTGCACAGTGAAAGTCCTGCTAGTCAGACAACATGCACAATTAGTGATGCAGTGGACAGCACACTCACCTGCTCCCCTGGTTTCCCATACAGCTTGCTGTACTGTGGAAGGAGGCTGTCCAGCAGGGCCTGGTTCTCCTCAAGGCTGAAGGCTGGGGCTCTCTCCACAGTACGTGCCATTGCAGGAGCCAGAGGATGCATAAACAGCAGCAGTGTTGGTGGCAGATGTCGTCCTGGAGCATGTAGTGCAGGCAAGTGAGCTCTCAGGGGAACAGCCAGCATTATATGTGTGCTGCAGAGGCAGATACTGTCCCATGTGTCCAAAGTGATAGGTCCAAGTCGTTTGCATCTTCTAAATCTGACCAATCCATGGTATAGCAGCACTAATACACGCCCACAGCATCCTTCAAATCTTCAACTTCATGACACCCATGATTTTGCAACATTGTTGTGGCTGGCCAACTGAATTCACTGCATCAGACTCGTTGGAGCTTCGAAAACGCGTCCGTTGCCATGCCAGGCCCCAGCCAATGTGTGTGCACCGATCGGTCCATTGCTGTTCAACGCGTACCAGGCATACAACGCGTACCCGCTCACATTGAATGCAATGGGCCGGCTGGGCACACCGATCGGTCCATTGCTGTTTAACGCGTACCAGGCATACAACGCGTACCCGCTCACATTGAATGCAATGGGCCGGCCGGGCACACCGATCGGTCCATTGCTGTGCAACGCGTACCAGGCATACAACGCGTACCCGCTCACATTGAATGCAATGGGCCGGCCGGGCACACCGATCGGTCCATTGCTGTTCAACGCGTACCAGGCATACAACGCGTACCCGCTCACATTGTATGCAATGGCCAATGTGTGCGCACCGATCGGTCCATTGCTGTACAACGCGTCCCTGGACAAGTCACTGGCATATGTCACCATGCCTGTCACAGGTGAACATATGCCAGCCACATATACTTCTCAGGGAGTGAGGGGCACACCTACAACACCACAGCCTGTCCACACTGTATCCTAAGGCATGTAAGGCTGCATTACCTATTCCGTGTATGGGGGTGAACATGTTGTTCTGTGGGTGTCACTTCGGGGCAGCCACTCCCAGGCAGTGCACGTGTTCATGGGGACAGGATCCTTGGTGTGTCGTGCACATGACCACTGTGATGTGCAACTGTTCATTCCTGAGCATGTGGCATGGTCACATTTCACGGTGGTGTATGTGTATGTCATGTCACATACCCCCTGAGTCCCATGTGGGATGGTATGTACGTCCCAGGGTGACCCATTGGCACAATAGTGATGATCCTCCACAGTCTGTGTGCATGTTGTGTTTACAATGTCTCTGATTCCATGTGCACAATGGGAGACAGTCTCCACATCCACGTTGTTTGTGCATGAACTTTGATGTTGTGCGTGTGTGTGTCACAGACGTCCATGTCTGTCCTGACGAGGCAACAGGGACCACTACCTGTGGGGGTCATGGTTATTTTGCTGTGGTATATTCATGATGCACCATGTCATGCCAGTGTCCATGTGGCAATACAGGGTCCCTGGGAATCTACCTGTCGTTGAGCTGTGATGCCTGGGGCACATCTGTCCACACATGTCACTGTGACACGGCCTCATGATATCCCATTGTACAACATGGGACTTGTTGATGCCACTTGTTGAACTGTGATGTTAGATGTTGGCCATGTAGGTGCCATACATGTCCTTACGGAACTGCACACATCATGTACTTGTGTCTCATAATGATGTATCATGTGTTATTGTGTATGGTCAATGCCACATATGTGGGGTGACTGACATTCTTTCTTTCTTCACCTATGCACTGCAGGGCACCAGCTGTCCATAGACCATTCCCTGACCTTGCATCCATGGTGGAACGGGACTGCATCCGACGGTACCGCTTCACCAGGCCGCTGATTGAGGAATTGACGGTGCGCTTGGCCCCACATTTGCAACCTGGCCGGACATACCCCACAGCGCTGACCCCCAAGGTGAAGGTGATGGCAGCCCTACACTTCTTTGCCACCGGTACCTTTCAACACACTGTGGCGTCTGCTGGTGGGATGTCACAGACCATGTTCAGCCGTGTGCTTCGCGATGTTTTGGAGGCTATGTTGAGATACCTGAACCAGTACATCTATTTCCCTAGACCTCATCAACTCACTGACGTGAAGAGTGACTTCTATGCCCTGGGGAGGATGCCGCATGTCATTGGCTCCATTGATGGGACACATGTGGCTTTGATACCACCACAGGCACATGAGCAGGCATACAGGAACCGCAAACATTACCATTCGGTCAATGCACTGGTGGTATGTCTTGCTGATATGAGCATCTCACACGTGTGTGCCCATTTCCTCGGTTCTGCACACGATGCCTACGTGATGAGGAGTAGTGACATCCCGAAGATGATGTCACAGATGCGGAACCAGTGTGCCTGGCTTGTCGGTGTGTACTGACTTTGTTCCATTGTGTGTGTTCTGCGATGTAGTATTCCACCCTCTTTTCCAAATCAGCTAATGTGCAATTGTCCATATGTAGGTGACTCCGGATACCCCAACATGCCATGGTTGCTGACGCCCCTCAGGAACCCTGTGACACCAGCCCAGATGCGCTACAATGAGGCACATGGTCGGACCAGGAGAGTGATTGAGCGGACATTTGGTCTCCTGAAGAGCCGCTTCCGCTGCCTGGACAAGACAGGAGGGGCCCTCCCATATGCCCCAGCAAAGGTGTGCAAGATTGTCATCGTCTGCTGCATGCTACACAACCTGGCTGTGCGGAAGGAGTTGCCTCTCATCCTGGATGACGATGATCAACATCCGCCACCTGTGGAGGATCCTGGACTGGACCACGATGCCAGTGATGATGATGATGATGATGATGATGATGGTGATGTCCGCACACAGCTCATCACCAACTTCTTCAGCTGAATGTGAGTATCCGGAGATGTAATGTCAGTGATGTGAGTATGCATGATATGTGTTGGTGGTGCTCTGGTGCTGTTTGAGTGTGGCCATGTGCTACATGACTGTATGCGTGTAGCGATGTGTCCTTACAGGTAGTCTGTACTCCCCAACAGTGTTGACATGCTAACTTGGTTCTGGGTGGGTATCTTGTGACATGTATTGGGCATGAGTATTGCAGTTCTGTCCTGTTCTTCAGTGCTTTTGACTGTGTGTCATTTCTGTCCTTCACAGGGTACTTTCAGAGTTGTTTGGTCAACTGTGATCCCCCAACACCGTGATTGAACTTCCAGGGTGGTAGCTGTCGTGTCCCTACACGTGATGTGCGCCACACCCATGGACTTCCTTCCTTCTACATTTGTTGACTGTGTGCCCACTGCCAGGTGGGATTACCTTGCATCTGTAGTGGTTACAACATGTTTCAAATGTGTAATAAACCTGTGCTTCACTTTGTGATGTGCGTTGTCTGTGGTCACAGATCTGACTGACATTTGCTTACTGCACCATTGGGCTAGTTGACAAAGACTGTGAATAGGTGTTGTGTCTGTGCATTGCACTGTATTTCCTGGCAACATCAGTGTAGGCGATGAGTCAGGTGGCCTTGGTGTGTATATGTTGTGTAGCCCTGGTGGTGTGTCTCCCTCATATGTGTCACGTTGCCATGACTCACATGCCTGTGTTGTACTTGCTGTAGCAGTTAGCATGCACAGTGTAATTTCGCAGGTCATCATCTCCATGACAGAAACCACGTTGGAATCACGACAGAGGCAGGTATGGTGTATTAGTGTGTTTATTGTCATACATGTGTGAGTATAGTGCACAGGATGGTGGGTGCTGTACATTGTGATTGTAATCCAAAGTTCCTAGATGATTTGGAAGTCCTGGTAGCAGAAGTGTCCTGAGTAAAGTCCACAGTCAGCTGATACATTAGTCCAACTTGTACTCCCCATGTCATGTGGGGGAGTTGTGTTGTATTCCACAGGGTGAACAATTTGCGCACAAAGGTGATTATCCAGAACATGTTTTGGCTTCCTGGGGGTTGCGCATGGCCATCGGCCTCTCAGTTGCCCTTCCTCGGACGACCCCTCCTCTTTAGGGGGGACCCTCAAGTGCAGGCTGCTGCGATGCAGGGGACTCTCCGCCAGAGTCATCCTCCCTCCCTGTGGCAGTTGCAGTTGTTTCAGCACCAGATGTTGTGGGCACACAGGGAGGTGTTGACGTGTTGCTGCTCATCTGGCGGAGGCATTGTAATATGTCCCTATGCACCGCCGCCATCTCTTGCAGTGTGTCCCACTTGGACTCCATGCGGGACATGTGTAAGTCCAAGCGTGCATGATGGGCAGCCTGCTGCTGTCGTATGTCCCTGAGGATCCCCACTACCTGGCTGAACTCTCCGGTGCTGGTCTGGTACGCATCGGCTATGCGTACCAGTTGTGGGTCATCATGCAGTCCAGACCACTCTGCGAGCAGCGACCTATGTCTACCACCCCTCCCACCACCCCTGGCGACACGTGCAGTACCTGAGGTGGCACGCACAGGTGACCCTGGGCCCCTTGGGGGTTGTTGGTGGTGTTGGTGTCCATAGCCCCACGTTGGTCCAGGGTCCGTGTGCTGGTGGTGGTGGTGGTCCTTGGTCTGTCCGTGTCGGCAGGGGTGGTTTGTGTGTTGTCAGTCGTTGGAGGGGTGGGTGCAGGGGGTGCAGCTGGTAGTCCTGCTGGTGCTGCATGATGACTCGCTCCGGAGGTGCCAGGTAGGTCTTCGTCATCCGAGGAGGGCAGAGGCTGTTCCACACCAGTGAGCTCCGTTTCCCCTGGATCCTGGGACAGGGACTCCTCAGCGTCTGCTGCTGTGTCCCCATCATCACCTGTTTTTGGGAGACACACACAATGTATGTTATGTTTCTGCAGGCACCAATGGTTGACAAACCTGACAGTTGTGACTGTACCTCTGGATGCGGGCCTGTACATTGCATTGTCCTAAGTTGTCACAGTCAGAGGTTGATATTGGTGTAGCACATTGTCCTGCATACTTTGAGCATTTCAATTTGAATGTTGGGGTGTGTACATGGTCTGCATTGGTTGTATTTGGTTGACATCCGGCCCTCCTTCTCCCCCCAGCCCAGTTATCCCACCATGAAGCATGCCACCCTTGCAGTGCGTTCAGGTTGACTCTCAGGGTGTCAGTGAGTGGTGTCCTGCTGTTGGTTGGTGCCCAGTTCCCAGCAGGGCCTTGTGCTCCCCACAGCAGTACCCAGTGTCAGCCATCTTGTCAGTTCTTTGCCACTCCCTGTGTTGTGCGCATGGTTCAGGGTGGTGTTGATGGGACAGTTGTGGGGGTGACCAATATCTGTGACTGCCACTCCCATCATGCTATTGCCTCCACCCCCTTCCCAGCATGCCCATGCTTCCTTCCTTTGACTCTGCTTCCCTGTGGGGTTGTGTGCCTGTGCTGACAAGATGGCTGACAGTGTTATCCTGGGGTTAGTTTTGCTACAAGTCCCATGTGTGTCCCTGTGCTTCACACAGCATGACTCAGGGTTGTGGTTCTTTGTGGGATATTTGATTAGAGTGTGAGGCAATGCATTCTCCCAGGTGAGTTGTGTGGAGTTTCTGTTAGGGGTGTGTGTGAGTGGAGCTGCTGGTAACTATGGTCAGTGCTGTCAGTCCTTCCCACCCAGCCAGATATCCCACCATGGAAAGTGCTTCCATTGCAGGGAGTGCAAGTTGTCTTTCAGGATGTCAGTCAGTGGTGTCCTGCTGTTGGTTGGTGCCCAGTTCCCAGCAGGGCCTTGTGCTCCCCACAGCAGTACCCAGTGTCAGCCATCTTGTCAGTTCTTTTCCACTCCCTGTGATGTGCGCATGGTTCAGGGTGGTGTTGATGGGACAGTTGTGGGGGTGAACAATATCTGTGACTATCACTCCCATCATGCTATTTCCTCCACCCCCCTTCCCAGCAAGCCCATGCTTCCTTCCTTTTGACTCTGCTTCCCTGTGGGGTTGTGTGCCTGTGCTGACAAGATGGCTGACAGTGTTATCCTGGGGTTAGTTTTCTACAAGTCCCATGTGTGTCCCTGTGCTTCACACAGCATGACCCAGGGTTGTAGTTCTATGTGGGATATTTGATTAGAGTGTGAGGCAATGCATTCTCCCAGGTGAGTTGTGTGGAGTTTGTGTTAGGGGTGTGTGTGAGAAACGCTGCTGGTAACTATGGTCAGAGCTGTCAGTCCTCCTTCCCACCCAGCCAGATATCCCACCATGGAACGTGATTCCATTGCAGGGAGTGCAAGTTGTCTTTCAGGATGTCAGTCAGTGGTGTCCTGCTGTTGGTTGGTGCCCAGTTCCCAGCAGGGCCTTGTGCTCCCACAGCAGTACCCAGTGTCAGCCATCTTGTCAGTTCTTTTCCACTCCCTGTGATGTGCGCATGGTTCAGGGTGGTGTTGATGGGACAGTTGTGGGGGTGAACAATATCTGTGACTACCACTCCCATCATGCTATTGCCTCCACCCCCCTTCCCAGCATGCCCATACTTCCTTCCTTTTGAGTGTACTTCACTGTGTGTGAGTGTGACAGCAATGGCAAGATGGCTGACAGTGGTGTCCTGCTGTTGGTTGGTGCCCAGTTCCCAGCAGGGCCTTGTGCTCCCCACAACATAGCACCAGTGTCAGACATCTTTGATGTGGCTTTTCACTACCTGGTAGGTGTGCATGCTTTAGTGTGAGCTTGCTGGGCCATGCGGGTGGGGATGTTGGGCTGTGACTACCACTCCCATCATGCTATTGCCTCCACCCCCTTCCCAGCATGCCCATGCTTCCTTCCTTTTGACTCTGCTTCCCTGTGGGGTTGTGTGCCTGTGCTGACAAAATGGCTGACAGTGTTATCCTGGGGTTAGTTTTGCTACAAGTCCCATGTGTGTCCCTGTGCTTCACACAGCATGACCCAGGGTTGTGGTTCTTTGTGGGATATTTGATTAGAGTGTGAGGCAATGCATTCTCCCAGGTGAGTTGTGTGGAGTTTGTGTTAGGGGTGTGTGTGAGAAAAGCTGCTGGTAACTATGGTCAGAGCTGTCAGTCCTCCTTCCCACCCAGCCAGATATCCCACCATGGAACGTGCTTCCATTGCAGGGAGTGCAAGTTGTCTTTCAGGATGTCAGTCAGTGTTGTCCTGCTGTTGGTTGGTGCCCAGTTCCCAGCAGGGCCTTGTGCTCCCCACAGCAGTACCCAGTGTCAGCCATCTTGTCAGTTCTTTGCCACTCCCTGTGATGTGAGCATGGTTCATGGTGGTGTTGATGTGCGCATTGTGAGGGTGGGCAATATCTGTGACTACGACTCCCATGATGCTTTTGGCTACACTGACTTGCCCAGCATACACATGATTCCTTCCTTTCAGTGGGCTTCACTGTGAGGTGGTGTTGTAGTGGTGGCTACATGTCTGGATGTGTTTGTTAGTTATATTTGTGCCACTGCCTAGCTGTAGTTGTAGTTGTGTTTGTACATGTGATGACACAGTTACATATCACTATGAGATGGCATGTGTTGCGTTCATCTGACTGACATACACATTTTGGGATGATTCTGTTCTTGTTGCTGTGGATTTGCTAAGGGTGCATGGTTTGACTCTCCCCTTGACAGTGATGTGTGTGTATTGTCGCACAATATTGTGTACATTTGTTGTGTACTCACCAGGCTCTGGGATGTTTTCTAGTCCATATACGCTCACTGGTGATAGGATAGCCCGCACCTTCTCCTCCCAGGGCCTGAGGTATACTGGTTTGGCAGGAGGGCCACTGCCGGTGTGTTGGCTCAAGAGGTAGTCCTTCTTCAACAGGTCCCTGACCCTCCTGCGCACGTCATACCACCTGTTCTGGATGTCTCCCTTTGTGCGCAAACATGGTGATTGTGCATTCACCCTGTCGACAATCCTCTCCCACATCTTGGTTTTCTGCTGCATGGGTGTCTGTTGGACCAGTGTACCAAACAGCTGTGGCTCTACCCTGAGGATCTCATCTACCAGGACTTCCAATTCACTATCTAGGAACTTTTGATTCTTCTTTGGGGGCATGGTGATGGGTGGTGATGGTGAGTGATGTGTGTGTTGGTGTGCAAGTGAGGGTGTGTGAGTGTGTGTTTTGCTGGGTGTATGTGAGGGTGCTATTTGTTGAGGTGCTGCTGGTGTGTGGCTTGTGTGATGGATGAGCTGTGAGTGTGTGTGTGGTTGCTGTCTGTTGGTGTTCTGTGCTGGCAGGTAATTTGAATTTGCAAAGGATCATGGTAGGGATTTGTGTCCTTTATATGGGTGGAGTTGTGGGTGTGTCTTTGTTCCCTGTTTCCCCCAGTATTTATTGGCTTTGTAATTGCTTGTTTGGCCTTTTTTTTTGTGTTTTTCCCTTTGTACTTTTTGTGCATGTAGGAGACGTTCTTGTGACCGAGTCGGACCCTGCAGTTGTCTCGTGCGAGCTTCTCCGAGTCGTTCACGCTGTGTTTGTGCTGTTTTCTATGCTGCGTATGCGTCGGTCGCGGTGTATTGGGTTGCTTCTGCTCGCAGTTTTGTATGCGTGTCGGTCGTACGGCTTGGGCTCCGTGCGACTCGGTCGTGTTTTCCACGCGTTGCATCGTACTTGGCGGGTAGGAGTTCGCGGGTACGTTTAGTTCGGGATTCTTCCTGGTGCGTGTCAGTCGGTTCGATTCGCGTGGTTTTCCGGCCGGATAGCTGTTTTCCGCGCGGCTCGGTCGTTCGGCTTGTGTTCCGTACGTGTCGGTCGGATTTTGCACGCTTCTCATCGTACTTTGCGGGTCGGGCTGCACCGGTACGTGTCGGTCGGAATGAATTCCGGCTCTGAGTCGGTCGGTACGTTTTCCGGCCCGAATCGGAATCGGCCCCTGTGTTTGATCCATTTCTTACTCTATCTTGTATGGTACGGTACAGGACACTTTTAATGCACCTTCTATAATTAAAATTGTGTCAAGGCTTTGGCCATCAAAAATGTTGATAGAGGTGAGCAATTTGAATGCATACTCTAAACATTTTTAAATGTATAGAAATCTGCTTCTCCCATGATGTCGTCAGATAAAGCACCCATAGACAATATAGTCTGAGACCTTCTACCACTCACAGTTTGTTTGTAGATTGGGAGAAAGGATTTTGATTAGCTGGTAAAGCGGTGGGTATTTGGATCTAGTAATGAATTATACATCCATACATTTGCAAGGGACAACATACTCCTGGCAAATGTATAGCTGCTTCTCCAGTTCCTGCAGATACTGATTTTCAATAGACATCTGCAGACTTGGGTAGGGCAAAGCTGTGAGTGCAGGTGCTGCTCCTTCGTATCAGGGAGAACCTCAAGTCTAAATCTCCTCTGCGTTGCCTCCTAGATGGTAGATTGTTATAGCGACTGGTGTGTGAGGACATTACCAGGCTCCCTACATCCGCCTCCACTTCTTTCTCCTAATGGAACAACATTGACATGCAAGGGCCTTAATGAGCTTGTGCATGTCACATGTCAACACACTAAATGACAGTTCTACTGCAAGCTTATGGGCAGAATTTTGTATTACACCATTCCACTCTTTATGGAAAACATGATCAGTGGTCTACTGAGGTTTGCAATGCTCAGAGTGACGGTCTCTGGCCGCTGTCAGTGTTGGGGATCCCCCTGCACCACGCAGGGTTTCATAGGGAATGGGTTGTGTGCCAGGTACCCATCGAGCTGCATCCCTATGTGAGGAAGGGATGCAGCAATATATGCACCTGCCAGGCGCCAAGCTCTGCCCCAAGGGCACATTTTGTAGAGGTGCATTTGTTGGGTAAAATGCCGCATGCTCAGTGGCAGAGAATACTTTGTATGCACGGATTCGGTTGGTAAATCCTCGCTTTCACAAAATGCGTGATGCTACCACTGTTGTACATTTGCCCCAATGATTTTTGCAGCAGGGCAATAAATTGAGTGAATGGATATGTTTGCAGAATATGAACTGGAACACATGCAGCGTTCTCCTCTTTTAAAAGGTGAAAGAGAAAACCAGTAGGGCAAAATTGGTTTGTGCTATTTCGTAAAACTAATGTAGCATAAATATTAAAATACCTATTTATTTCGTTTTCTAATAAAGATTATTTGTGGAGCCATTTCTAGGTGAGGTTGGACAGCCTGACCTTAAGTGATAACAGAAAAACAGCTTTCAGCAGTACTACTGAGAGGGGGGATAAGCTTCCACCCTCATGCTGCTTTTTTTGGGTATAGTATTTGATTGGGCAGTAGTTGTGCGCAGTAGGGGCCCGTGGAGGGAGTTCCGTGGGGCGGTGAGGCGGGGCGGGGGAGGGTCAGGGTGGGGGGTAGTAAACACCGGAATATGGATGAACGGAGGTAAGTAAACAATTAAATAAATAAAACGAATTTCGTTGCGTGGGCTGCATCGCAGTCAGTGTGTCTGGGGAGCAGAGTGCAGAGACAGTGACAGGTGTGAAAGGCAGACAGACCTGACATTAGCACCAGACTACAGTGCATTCTCACAGACAAATGCTAACATCAGTGCAATTCAAGGAGCCGCCCTTGTTGGTCAACTACCTATGTTGTCGTGGCATAAACCTGCCTTTCAAGTGTCTAGTATCAAGACCTACTTAGGTGCTTACTGAACTTCAACTTATCTTTTTTTAACACAACGGTAGAACATTCTCGTCTCTGGTACCTAAAGGTACACCAAAAAAGCTACCAGAAATTCAGCATCTAGCAATCTTGACCTGATTAGTAGTGAAGTACTGTTGATGGCATTTGGAGACAGTGGATTGCTCCATGTGACCACAGTGCAAGCAAAATAAAACTGCTTTTTGTAACCTGTGGACCATTTGAATGCTTCGGTCTGATTGCCAAGCACTTTCTACTGCCAGCAAAGTGCCTTGTAATATCTCATTACCGTCGGGGCATTGCTCAAGTGGAAAGAGTCTTTCCATAGTCCACCTTTGCATTTGATTATGGTAGCCGAAAAGCTTACATGCTTGCTTTGAGCCAATACCATTGCACTATGAGAGCCGACATTTGTAACATCATTTTAATTCATAATTGTCTTCTACAACTCTCAAAGAGTAAAACAACCGAAAGCTAATATCTTTTTCTGCCTCCTTTTAAGCAGGGGAGCCACAGGTCAACAGGGGAATAGGCAACTCGAGGTCCATAAGGAACAAGGCTCTGGGCCAGTTTAATCAATGTACATTATTGTTCAGGTGTTCCAAATGACTTTCTCTTCCGAGGGAACGTACATCTGCCATGGCTAATGTCTGCTTAAAAATTCTAAATTATCAGCATTTCCGGAGTTCAGACCTCGCAAAGTCGTGGACATGATATACTGCAGTTTGGGATGCGTGCATCACTTATAACTACAGGAGTTACATATATTTCGACTCCTTTCAGAATTTTGTTTGCTATGTTTTTCTAGTATGTGCATAGCAGTGTATCACACTGATGTATAATATATGAGATAAGATACACGTAGAGTATTGCAAGTCAACAAGTACTTCTGTGCCCATATAGAGGAAGGAAGCTGATGGCAGAATTACTTTAAAAGCTTGTGGAACTCCAAGATGGTTTGCAATATCATTTTAACGGTAAACAGACATAATATCGAGTTGTAAATGTCGACTTGCAATAATATTGAGTGCAGAATATCGTAATACAAAAATATAGACTGTTAGAATATCGTTGTCAAGAATATCGAGTTAAAGGTAAGTAATATCGCTTTTAAAAACATCGAAGTCATTAATATCGTTTGCAAAAATATCGTTGTTAAAAATATCGTTGGTTTAGTTAGTGTTATCTATTTTAGTGTGTATTTTAAATGTATGTGTTCTATTTTTTTGTGTAAGTATTGCATTTGTTTTTTAATATATGTGTTAAATTTTTAGAAGTAATTATTTTTTTTAAAGTAAATTTTGTGTTTTAGTTCCGTAGTGGGTTGTGGGTTTATAGGGGAATAGGGTGGGAAGTAATTTAATTATAAGTAATTAATTACTATTTTTTATTAATTAATATTTATGTATTTAATATTTTATATTGTTAACTGTGGAAATTAATTTATTATTAATTAGTTATTAATTGGTTGTTAATTATTAATAATTAATTGTTAATTATGTTAATTGTGTCATTTTTTTAGGAGCGGGTTGTGGGTTTATAGAGGAGTCGGGTGGGAAGTAATTTAATTATAATTGAGTCATTAATATTTGTTATTAATTAATATTTATGTATTTAATATTTTATATTGTTAATTGTGGAAATTAATTTATTATTAATTATTTATTAATTGGTTGTTAATAATTATTAATTAATTGTTGATTATGTTAATTGTGTCATTCTTTTAGGAGAGGGTTGTGGGTTTATAGGGGAGTAGTGTGGGAAGTAATTTAATTATAATTAATTAATTAATATTTTTTATATAATATTTATTTAATGTTGTTTTATAGTGTTAATTGTGTGAATTAATTTATTAATAATTGTTTCAAATTGCTTGTTAATTGTTATTAATTGAGTAATTAATTGTTAATTAATTATGTTAATTGTGTCATGCTTTACGACATTGGTGGTGTCATTTATAGGGTAATATGATGGGAGGTAAAAAAAAATTAATTAATTAATTGTTTGTTAATTAATGCTAATTAATTTGCTGGAGTGGGAATGGTCAATTATTCCCCTCCGCTATCCAACACTTTCCCTACTGTTGCACTTGCTGGAGTGGGAATAGTAAATTATTTCCCTCCGCTATCCAGCACTTTCCCTACTGTTGCACTTGCTGGAGTTGGAATAGTAATTTTTACCCCTCCGCTATCCAACACTTTCCCTACTGTTTCACTCCCTGGAGTGGGAATAGTCATTTTATCCCCTCCGCTATCCAACACTTTCCCTACTGTTGCACTCGCTGGAGTGGGAATAGTAATTTTATCCCCTTCGCTATCCAACACTTTCCCTACTGTTGCACTCTCTGGAGTGGGAATAGTAAATTTCATTCCCTATGCTATCCAACATTTTCCCTACTGTTACAATTGCTGAAGGGGGAATAGTAAATTATTCCCCTCCCCTATCCAACACTTTCCCTACTGTTGCACTCCCTGAAGTGGGAATAGTAATTTTTACCCCTACGCTATCCAACACTTTCCCTA
Source organism: Calotriton arnoldi (assembly GCA_963921515.1). Lineage (NCBI taxonomy): Eukaryota > Metazoa > Chordata > Amphibia > Caudata > Salamandridae > Calotriton > Calotriton arnoldi. Next base: position 2,096,429 of record CAWUFW010001107.1, on the reverse strand, counting down.
CTTTTGCACTCCCTAGAGTGGGAATAGTAAATTATTCCCCTCCGCTATCCAAAAGTTTCCCTACTGTTGCACTTGCTGGAGTGGGAATAATAAATTATTCCCCTTCGCTATCCAACACTTTCCCTACTGTTGCACTCGCTGGAGTGGGAATAGTAATTTTACCCCCTCCGCTATCCAACACTTTCCCTACTGTTGCACTCCCTGGAGTGTGAATAGTAAATTATTCCCCTCCGCTATCCAACACTTTCCCTACTGTTGTACTTGCGAGAGTGGGAATAGTAAATTATTCCCCTCCGCTATCCAACACTTTCCCTACTCTTGCACTCCCTGGAGTGGGAATAGTAATTTTTACTCCTTCGCTATCCAACACTTTCCCTACTGTTGCACTCGCTGGAGTGGAAATAGTAATTTTATCCCCTCCGCTATCCAACACTTTCCCTGCTGTTGCACTCCCTGGAGTGGGAATAGTAATTTTTACCCCTACGCTATCCAACACTTTCCCTACTGTTGCTATCCCTGGAGTGGGAATAGTAATTTTTACCCCTATGCTATCCAACACTTTCCCTACTGTTGCACTCCCTGGAGTGGGAATAGTAAATTATTCCCCTCTGCTATCCAACACTTTCCCTACTGTTGTACTTGCTGGAGTGGGAATAGTAAATTATTCCCCTCCGCTATCCAACACTTTCCCTACTGTTGTACTTGCTGGAGTGGGAATAGTAAATTATTTCCCTCCACTATCCAACACTTTCACTACTGTTGCACTCGTTGGAGTGGGAATAGTAAATTATTCCCCTACGCTATCCTACACTTTCCCTACTGTTGCAATCTTTGGAGTGGGAATAGTAATTTTATCCCCTTTGCTATCCAACATTTTCTCTACTGTTGCAGTTAATGTAGTGTAGAATGTGGTTTAAAAAAAAAAAAAAAAATTCAATATTTTAATTTATTATATATATTTTATTATTATTTTTATTTTACAGGTGTATGTATATATATATATATACAGTAGCGGTCGGTGGTGGGAGTGCCGCCGGGCGCTGACGTGGGGCGGGGGATGGGCAGGGTGGGGGGTAGTAAACTACAGATTACGGGCGATTACAGGTAAGTACACATATAAATAAATAAAATGAATTTCGTTTCTCGCGCTGCATCGCCAAATGTGATGCAGCCCGAGAAACGAAATTCATTTTATTTATTTATATGTGTACTTACCTGTAATCGCCCGTAATCTGTAGTTTACTACCCCCCACCCTGCCCATCCCCGCCCACGTTAGCGCCCGGCGGCACTCCACCACCGATCGCTACTGTATATATATATATATATATATATATATATGTATTTATAATTTTTAATATGTTTCTAACACTTTATAATTTATTAAAATAATTATTTAATAATATTATTAAGTAAATATATATGTGTTTAATTTATTTTTACATTATATGTATTACTTATAATTTTAAACATTTTTTAATAATTGTATGTTTTTTTAAATTATATGTATTATTTAATTTATTTTACATTATTTTTTAAACATTTAAAAAAACGATATTTTTAACAACGGTATTTTTAACAATATATTTTTTTTGATATTTTTGTACTTACCATTATGTAGATAGGAGGTCGATATTTTTGACAACAATATTTTTGACACGATATTTTTGTAGGTCGACATTTCTGTTGTTGATATTGTGTCAGTGATCCCATTTTAACACGTGTCAAAAAGTATTTTATTCCTTTTTGATACATCGACACACTATCACCCTTGGTGTATTACTCTTTCATATAAAACAGATAGGATGGTTGCAGACATGACAAATAGAACTCGAATCTAAAAACCAAATTTAAACACACCAAAATCGTTTAGCAATTTTTTGAAAACAAGATGTTGTTTTCATTTTAATGTAGGTCTGATTAAAAATGCTGCAGCCAAGAATACCAACAAACATGTAGAACGATTCTATCTTTCCAGTAATAACTACCGCCTGCAAAAAATAAACAAGCTGCAATAAATATCTCCTTTCTGCTGATCACTATTCATTATAGAAAAGCAGATCCGAATAACAAAAAGCTAGTACCCGATTTTTTTTAAACAGCAGTTGTATTTTGCTCTGTGACCTGCATTCCCTCTGACTACAGGCTCTGGCAGTAAGCATTATGACATCATAACTCAACTGTAATGATTTATTATAGTTGAGGAGCTATGTCATTTTGGTAATACAGGTGTCTATAGATGTCACAACTCGACCGTAATATGGAAGTTAGACATACAGATATTGGTAGTAATGAAGGGTGCTGTTACCATATGGAGGCTGACTTCCTTTGTAAAAATGGGGTGCTCCAAAGTGATGTACTCTGTCTTTATAATGTAGCGAAGGGGTACATTATGACTTCTCGCTACAAGGTCACATGACCACCCTTTCCCAATCCTTATTTAAATCCATGTCCTTATCTCCCACCGATGAAAAAATAATATGCCTCAGATTTCTAACATAAATGAGGACTCTATAATGTGAAAAACAAAAACATCAATAAGCAATGTTTAATCAGATGCAAAAAACATTTTAAGCAGTTTATTCCTAGACACTTTCAAAAGTGACCTAGTTCAGAATTGTTGTGATCTTGCTTTCTTGTAAGAACCCTAGCAGGCCAACAAATAAACATGATACTGTAAATGCCTCCTTATCTGCTAATGACTGATTTTTCAAAGAAACATGTAAGTGGTGGCCCACCCTTATAGGCAGCAGGAGTTTGCCCTTCCTGTTACCTATCTCTTTTTTCAACATTACTATTGGAAATGACCATCTTTTGCCTGGTAATACATGTACCCAGGGCCTAAAAATTAAATTCTACAAGTGGGCTGTAGCACTCATTGTTCCACCCACTAAACTTACGCTGTAAAACTTGTTTTAGGCCTGCCGTTGCAGCTATAGTGCAGTTTTGAAACTGCATTTTGACCTGGCAAAATAAACCTTTTTCAAGGCCTAAACCTTTTTTTGTAATACTTATGTCACCATAATGTAGGCACTAAAAGCTCATAGGACTGGGTGCATGGTATTTAAAAAGTAGGACACATGTACTTACGTGTTACATGTCCTGGCAGTGAAAACCCCTCCAAGTCTTTTTTTTCCCTGTAGCAAGGCTAGCCTCCCATAGACTAACACTGGGTTACATTTGTACATTTTTTTAAGCGATAACTTTAGTTTAGTAACAAGTAGAGTGATACTTCATGCACTCATTTTAATTGTAATTTAAAATTCTCCCTGATGGTAAAGTGGGATTTTAAATTACTATTCCAAAAATGCCACTTTTACAAAGTTGGCATTTTTTATGCCAGAAGCAGAGGTCTCCTTCCCCAAGGGTCCAAGGTTACATTGCTGTTAATGGCTCTTCTGTATTATGATGTGTATTCCTTCCAGACAGGGATCAAAAGGACCTTGAGTCTGGGGAGGGGTGTTCCTCTTCTGAGCAAGATGGCCTTAGTGGTTGTACTCAGACCTTCCTGAGCTTTAAAGAGTAGCCTGAGGGTTGCACCCAGCACTTGATTACTTCAGATGATGCCTGTCACTGGCAAATGCAGCTCACATCTGGACCTGCCTGCCTTTCGTTTCACTAGCCAAGCTGGGGCCAGACTCAGGGGATCGGGAAGAACTGACCTAAATTCAATTTAGGATTAGATAAAGGAGGTGTCCCCACTCACAGGCTGGCACTTCGCAATAACGTGGCATCCCCAGAATATGTCATCAGAACACTCCGGGACCTGTGTAGACTCAGAAGAAGGGCTGCCCTGCTGCCTGAAGCCTGAAGGAAGAATGTACCTGCTTGCCTTGAACCCAGGACCCCAGAAGTCACTCCAAGGGTCAGTTGACTGATCTCCCGTTTGAGTTATGGGGACACAACAAACTTCTGGAGTTTTTTCCTGCAGCTGCCCAGCTGCCCAGTACCAACTGGACCTGCCTGAACACTGCTGCAGGGCTCTGCAGGAGTGAGTCCTAAACCCCAAGTGGTGCCGCCCAGGTCCTGGTCTCTTGTCTGGTGTTAGAGTGTACTCCTCCAACTTTAAAAATGCAAGACCTGGACTCCAGGTGAAAAACCAAAGACTCCGAGCTCTTCCTGTCAAAAAGTGCCATTCCTAGTCATCTTGTGAATGTGAACAGACTTCACCGGGGTCAATGCGGAAACTGCATCCGTCTGCCTACAAGACCGTCCAGGGTACACCTGCTGGGCTTCTCCTGCACAGAGCTCTTTGCGTCGGCGATAACCTCCCCGCATTTCCTGCAAACCTGAAGTTCCAATCAATGAACAGTTCTTCACAATGGCAATGACCACCCCATGTTCCCCTGACATTCCAAACTTTGAACTGAGGCCTAGGACTTCAGCAATTCGTCATCAAGGAGCCAGTGTTCGGGTCCAGCCTGCAGCCCAACTGCAGCTGACCTCGTCGGCAAGAGATTCATTTATTAAAATATTTTCTGATTCTTCTTGTGTTGTGGTTTCACTTTATTACTGTTTGAGTGAGGCATAAAAACTTTACACCTTGCCTCTAAATGAAGCCTGACTGCTTTTGTGCCAAGCTACCAGAGTGTTAAGCACAGGTTTATTTAGTGACTTTTGTTGTTCACACTGACAAGGATTGTAATTTATATTTAAGTTGGGATCTCAATCCCCTGAGCAAAAACTCCAATTTCTTACAATTACTAATAGTGAATAATAAAATATTTACTATTAGTATAATAAAAAATGCCAACCCTTGCTGCGACCGAGGGTGAAACATCTGTTAGGCAAAACATCTCTAACATCACTCCACTATAGAATCACTGTGAATTACATCTGTGAATGTGCAAAAGCAAACCCAACATCATTAAAACATCTAATATACCAAGACCTGAGCAAACTTACATACAAGGAATTAGAGTTTCACATCGGGCTTAGAATCTTATGATTTACCTGATCCACAGACATTGTGGCCAATGTATCGACCAGCTCTGAAAATTCTGCTCCGGGATACATTTACTGTTAAACAGTGGGATACTGACTTGGTGCAAGCTGAAAAATACAAGCATATGGACCTAGTGTCTGATACCTATTCTTTGAAGAGTCAATAATATGTAGGGTCAAATTTGCCTGGCTATATTAAAAAGACATTTTTAAGGTTTAGATTGTTTTATATTACAATTTGCGAGTTTGAAGGGAAATGGGACCCAGCTTTTAAAGGTAAAACTGTCTGTCATCTCTGTGGGCTTGAAATAGAATCCCTTCTGCACATCATATGTATTTGTCTTAAATTGCTGCATTTAAGGAAAAACTATTTACGCTCCATGTTTAATAAAGGCAAAATATGATCAACTGTGGAAGCTGTCAGGTATTGTTTTAGAGTTAGGGAAGATAGTGCAATGATAAAATTTTTTTTAGATCAGGCCTACAAAGCCTTAGCTGTATGATTTTATGCCCTAACTGTTGTATTTAAAGAAAAGTATTTACGTCCCATGCTGAACTAGGAAAAATAAGACCTATTGTGGAAATTGTCAGGTACTGTGTTAGAATCAGGGAAGATAGGGCAATAACAATGTAGATCAGAAATATATACAGCTCTATACATACGATTTTATTACCTATTTATATATCCTGAATGTCCCTAGAAACATTCAATTTGTTTGCACTAAACCTGTTTAACTTATATGGTATTTTGCACATTTTTGCACTTCATTGGAGCTGGTAAGAAAAGTTAGTAGGACAAACAAGATCGATGAAAGAGGCTGAAAGTGATCTGGACAACAGCATAAATTATAAGGCAAGTGTTGTTATTGGTTGAGTGCACTTTGAAATTGTTTTTACGAAACAGCTTCTTTTTTAAGGATTTTCTTTAGCTCTGATGCATTAATTATTAACTATGTGATTTAACCCGTTGACCGCGGCGCGAATTCCGCCGCGGTGCCGGTGATTTATGAGTGGGCGTGGTTCGGACAGCCCCCGGCCGTCCTCCGCACACGCCCACTGTGACGATCAATCAGTCTGTTACCACACCTGCTTCCAACTCCTCACAGGGTTCAGCGGGGTCAGGAGCCTCATAGACCCTTGACCCCACGCAATTATCTAATTTTAGGCACATCTCCCTTCTTCCTGCGTATTCCAAAATTTTGGAAAAGCACGTCAATTTTCGATTGACATCTTTTGTGAACTCCCAAAATTTCCTTCATGGCTCTCAATCAGGCTTCAGAGCGGGCTTTTCTACTGAAACCGCTTTGCTTGGGGTCACAGATATGGTGCGTCAGCAAGTTGACGCAGGCGGCACTGTAGCACTTATACTTTTAGACCTAAGTACTGCTTTTGACACTGTCTCGCCTACCATGTTATTGCACGCTCTGCAATTACTGGGGGTGACCGACAGGGCACTCAAGTGGCTTGCAGACTTCCTGACGAATCGTACGTTTCAGGTCTTCTCGCCAACAGCGTGCTCTGAGATTCATAATTCACCTTATGGGGTTCCCCAAGGCTCTATCCTCAGCCCTTTACTATTTAACATCTATGTTAGGCCTATGGCGAGGATTGCGGAGGAAGCAGGGTTGTCCCTTTTTTCATACGCCGATGACACCCAGATTGTCTTCTCCCTCTCTGCTGATGGGGCATTTAAACCCTCCCTACTTAAGGCCGGCTTGAGGAATATTGCAGGTTGGATGCATACAAACCTGTTAAAACTCAACGGCGAGAAAACGAAAGTGCTGATTGTGGGCAGAAATAAAGATCTGTGGGGCCCCCAGCATTGGCCCACTGAAATGGGTCCTTTGCCCCAGCCGAAACACCAAGTCCAAAATTTGGGCGTCTTAATTGACGACCAACTGTCTATGAAGCAGCAAGCAGTGAGAGTAGCCTCTACTTGCTTCACAATCCTTAGATGGCCAAAAAAAATCTTATGGATGTTGCCTCTTTCTACCCAACGTACTGTGGTCCAGGCCCTCATCACCTCTAGACTGGACTACAGTAACATTTTGTATTTGGGTGCCACCAAGGATGTGTTAAGCAAGCTTCAGTTAGCACAGAATGCTGCTGCGAGGCTGCTCTGTAAGATTCCTAAAACTGCTTCCATCTCTGGATCACTTCGAGATCTCCATTGGCTCAGGATTGAGAGCCGCATTAAGTTTAAGGCATTGAGTCTTATGTTTAAGATAAAATCTGGAAAGGCACCTCCCTACTTGAAGACTCTTGTTCACCCCTATGTACCATCTCGTGCACTCCGCTCAGCCACTCAGGCCAAGTTTATTGTTCCTAGGACGAGACTAGTGCGTATGGGTGATCGCTCCTTTTCGCATCTGGGTCCTTCTTTATGGAACTCCCTTCCTGCAGGTCTCCGAAGTGAACTTTCTTATGAGAATTTCCGAAGGGGCATAAAAACTTGGCTATTTAATATGTAGATCTCCTTCCCTTTTGCTTTTGGCTCCTTTCAGGTGGCGACGGAAAACCCTAGGGTAGCTGTGCGCCTTACAAAATTAAAATAACAATAACAATAACAATAGACCCCACACCTCTCTCTGATGAGTTGGGAGAGGGAGAGGTGACAGACCGAGAGGGCCTGGTACATTAATTACTAGTGTCTTATACAACTGTGACATACTCTTCCCACCAATCTAAGCCATGGTGATCTTCGGTTCCAGTGGATTGTGATAGGGGAGTGGGAAAGAATCTTTCCCCAGGTTTTCCATGGCATGTTGTACCTGTAAATAGAGGAAAATGAGAACTGTGTAGCTCCTACTTCTCAGTCAGTTGTGCAAAGGAGAGCATGTGTTTGTGGGACCGAATATCCCCCAGTTTACAGATGTCCTGTATGACCCACCCCCTAGATCCCTTTTAGCTATACGGATGACTTTAAACACATGCCCAACCACAGGGGAATTTCCTTGGTGGGCCTTGCATCCCACACCATCCATTTCAGTGCCTTGTGCCAGCATTTCATTGGGATAGCAGTAACCTGGGGTAATTGTGGGAGGGACTTTGCACCATAGTCTCAGGACCATAAGGCCGAGACTGGGAAGCCTGCCAGGTCCAACTGAAAGGCTGGGTCATCCCTGACTCCAAAATTCCATTGTTTGATAGACAACACTTGCACATCCCAGTGGTATAATTGACCATCCACTGCTATTAGGCCCCCATCAAAGGGTGTCTGGATAAATGTTTATGTGCCATCCTTGGGGAGTGGCATGGTGGGGGATTCCCCACCATACATAGTTGTTGATGATAGCTTGCAACCATATGAACCATGTCTGTGGTATTTTATACGGGTCGTTTTGCAGGATATATAACAACTGCGGGAGCACAATCATTTTAAAGAGGGCAATATGCCCCAGGATGTTCAGTGGAAGAGAGCTCCAGCATGCCATGTGGTCCTTGACTTTAAGTTCCAAATGGACAACATTGAGTTCCCAGCAAGTCTTGCGGTCCCCTGATACCCAAATACCCAAATAATGGAAGGACCTGTCACATATTTCAGATCCCAGAGGGCCTGGCCGGGTAAGTAAGGGAGGATCTCAGCAACAGGTCTAAGGAGGATTTGTCCCAATTTATTCAGAGTGCTAAAGCAACCCCGGATACTTGTCTCCGGATTGAGGTCTTTGGGTGCTAAATGAACAGGAATACATCATTAGCATATAGTTGTTGGAAAATGGCCCTCTCTGAAGGGTCACCCGAAACCTTCTGCCTTCCTCCTCCTCTTTTAATGACCTTCTTTTCATTGGCTTTAGAACTCTGAGCACTTTACCACTGCTAACCAGTAATAATGTGCATGTGCTCTCTCCCCTAACCATGGTAACATTGGTGTAAACACAATTGGCATATTTAGTTTACTTGTAAGTCCCTTGTAAAGTGGTATACCGTATACCCAGGGCCTGTAAATTAAATGCTACTAGTGGGCCTGCCGCACTGATTGTGCCACCCACACAAGTAGCCTTTCAAACCTGTCTGAGAACTGCCTTTGCAGGACCTGTGTGTGCTGGTTACTGCCACTTTGACTTGACATTTAAAACCCTTGGCCAAGCCTTAAACTACCTTTTTATTACACATAAGTCACTCCTAAGGTAGCCCATAGGGTAGGGCGCTGTGTAAGTAAAAGGTAGGACATGTACTTTTAAGTTTTGCATGTCCTGGTAGTGACAAACAGCTAAATTTGCTTTTCACTACTGTGAGGCCTACTCCTCTCATAGGCTAACATGGGGAATTTCTTAATACACTGTTAAGCTGTAATTCTTGATCAGGAAGGAGTAGCTGCATCATGTTTTATATCTTTGGAGTGGATAAAGATAAATCCTCTTTAATGGTAAAATTAGATTTAACATTACTATTTTAGAAATGCCACTTTGAGAAAGTGGTCATTTCTCTGCTCTTACTGTTCTTTGTGCCTGCAGCTTGTCTTCAATGCACGTCTGGGGTGGGTGACAGCTACACTTTTTACATTCCCTTCAGACAGCCACAGGAATGGCAGCTGTGACACAGAACTCATCTGCATTCTGATAGCTCTTCCTGGGCAGGAAGAGAGGGGGAGCTGACACACCTGAATAGGCAGTGTCCTGTTTCCCACACAAAGGGCTGATTAACCCCTACTGACAGTCTGGAGCCAGGGCTGGGAAGAAAGGATCTGTGTGCACTTCAAAGACCCTTCTTTGAAGTCACCCCCACTTCAAAGGCAGATCTGGATATAGGTTCTGGGTCTCTGACCCTACCAAGACAGTACACTACTGGACCTGAGAAGAACTCTGCCAGGTTTAAAGACTGCTGTGCTACAAGGATTGCCACTCTGCTTGACTGCTGCTCTGGATGATTGACTTTTCTACTTTGCTTTGGTGGTCTGCTGCATGCTTATCTCTGCCCTGATGAGGACAAGGACTGAACGCATCTTACTTGAACCCAGTGTGACTCCAAGGGCTTGCTGGCTTGCACCCTGATCTGAAGTCTCAGGGCCGTCGAAGACTTCCTTCAACCCTGCAACAGCACCTGGACTCTTCCATCTGTGAGTCCTGCCCTGTTAAGTGGTGCCAATCCAGTCTTGGGCCCTTGAAAGGTGATTTCTGCAGTGCTGATCTTCCAAAACCGATGCATCTACGACTTTGTACCGATCGTAACCGATGCATCGCCCTTCCATGCCAACGTGGCTGCCGCTCGACAATATCTGTTTGACAGACTGTGTGGCTCGATGACGACGGACTGTGGGGCTCGACGACCACACATCGCCTGCATCATAAAGGGGTCCGTCGACGAAGCCTTCACTGACTGCATGGATCAGAACAGACGCTTCGCATCTATCCACGGGATCGATGATGATGCATCGCCTCCTCTGCTCCTCGCATTGAGTCTTCAACATCGACTCTTCCTCCATCCGAGGTACTTTTTCAGTGGACCTGCATGAGTCCCGTAGCCGTCCTGCCCTCCATCGCGGTCGGCCTAAACCTTTGATTTACCCAGGTCTAGCGCGACCAGATGTCCCTGGTTGGTGCTTTATGACTCCAAGCACTATCATTTGATTTAATCTTTAAAAATTCATAACTCTGGTTCTGCTTATTGGAATTTGGTCATTTCTGACTTGTTTTCATTGTGTTACTCTGTGTGTGTTGCACAAATACTTTGCACATTGCCTCTTTAGATGAGCCTGACTGCTCTGTGCCAAGCTACCAGAGAGTGAGCACAGGCTATCTTTTAGTGTGTATCGAAGTCTACCCTTACTAGAGTGGTGAGTCCTGCTTGTGCAGGGTGAAAACTCTGCCAACCAGAAACCCCATTTCTGACAATAGTGAAATGCGGTCTTCTGAGCTGTCTTCCCATAGCAGGCATCACAATTGTGTGTTGTGATATATCCATTCAGCCAGCGGCTAGATCTTCAAAGCAAAGAGGAACGGGGACAGGGGAGAACCTGCCTGGTGCCCCTCTGTATCAAGAACTGCCTAGACAGTGCGCTGTTCACTCCCAATCTTTCCCACAGGGCAGTATACAGCAGTTTGACACACCTCCGTAAAAGTGGGACAAAATTCATGTGCTGTAGGAACGACTTGAGTAAAGGCCATTTGATAAAGTTGAAGACTTTTTCAAAGACGAGTTTGGCCAAATATGTATGCTCAGAGATCTCCTATGGATGTGCCAACATGTTATGTAGCCACCTGGTTCTGTGCCAAGTCCCTGTAGCTGGCATAAATCCGTACTGATCCCTAGATATCAAGGAACATATCTCTGTCACCAGCCAGGTGGCCATCACTGCCACCGGCAGCTTAGCCTCAATGTTGAGCAAGGAAATCAGACTGTAGGAGGCACATTCAATGAGTGACTTGTTTTGTTTGGGAAGGACCACCACAGAGGCCCCCCTGTTATTTCAGTGGCTAGTGTCCTGGTCAGGAGGGCCTCCTGAACATACCCGGCATCAAGGGGCTGTTTCTCTAATGAACTTCTTGAAAAACCCTGTGGTGTATCCATGGGTCCTGGGGCTTTTCCCTATGGCATGTAGGTATGCAAGGCTGATCTTATTACCTCTTCCTCTACCATGATTTCAGGGTTATTTAATTTTTGGGATGAGTCTGGGCATAACTAAATCCTACACAACTGGGTAGCAAATCTCTGACAGAGGAAGTGAATGCACTCTAAAAAGCGCCTCGTAGTAATCTGCAAAGGTGTTTGCAATTCCTTGAGTGCCATATACCATCCCCCACTGGCATGCCATATCATCGGCACTAATGTCGACCTAGCCTCCCGGCTGGCCAGCCACTAGAAGAGCTTCCAGGATTTGTCGCCAAATTAATAAATTCGGTGATGTATTGCGGATAACCTACTTTAGCGCCCTCCAGCATCTGGTGCCTGAGGGCCTGTCTAACGGCTTCTATTTGGCACTGACCCTTGTCATCCTGAGAGGTGAGCCATTGTCTCTTGAGGCCTGACAATTGCTGCTCCAAAGTTTCCCTTTCCCACTCTTTCCTCCACCCCACAATGTGCAATATTATTCATCCCCTAAGCACTGCTTTCAGAGCTTCCCAGAGTACAGTGGATGATATCTCGGGCTGGTATTGTGTAGTCCTCGATTTCATCCCCCAACTGATCACAGAATTGTATGTCATGCAGCCACCCAGTGTAAAGCTGCCAGTGTCTGCCCGACCTGTCCCCAGTTCCCTTCATCGTTACTTCAACTGGAGAGTGGTCTGACAGTACTCTAGAGTGGATTGTTGCCCCTTTCATGTGCAGTAGGTTTGCAGTCAGAACAAATATATAGTCCAGTCTAGAGTGGGATTTGTGCAGGACAAGTATGTATAATACATGTATTCTTGCACATTAGGGTGAAAGGACCCAGGGAGTCTACCCATGAGCTCAATATTGCTGCCCTATGAGTGAGGGGGGGCGTTGCTAACATCAATATGTGCTTTACATTGTTGAAGTCCTTCCCCCACATTTAGGCGCCCCTCCGGGGTTACAGCCAAACCCTTCATACGTTCTGCCAAAGATTGGTTCCTTAGGGCTGGTGGGACATATACACAAATTATTGTCAATGTTCTCCCTTCAATGATGCCTGCAATCTGAAAAAAGTGCCCTAGGGCATCGGCTATCATATCGATATAGTATTCTTCCAGCCTTTTTTGGACTCAGTGAGGAAAATATTTACTTCTGTTTGGCACTCCTCAAGTTTTGACATCCTGTCTGCTCCTTCTGTCTCTAATACCCAGGAACTAACACTTCCAGCTACCAGCTCTGGGAAAAACTGGCAAGGTTGCTTCCTAGCACAATTAGTTTAGGATCCCTTACCTGGGCTAAAAGGGCCACAGGCTTTTGACAAGGTCTTTAATAGGAAGGATTGTCTTAGACCCTGAGGACCTGAGTATGAAGGATGATGGTGCTGACAGGGCTAACACCTTATACCAGAGTTTGTCTACAAACAGTGATAATGCTGCATTCTAGTTCCTTTATGCCTTAGCTCCTTTCAAGGTCTGCTTTCTACACCAAGCTGCGTAGGGTGCTAACTGAGACCTTCTATCATGGACCTCCAGTATAAGCCAATATTTGACCCATCGGAAGTCAGGCCCACAAACTTGGGTGAATTGTTTCCCTACACACATGCCACAATGCTGCTGTTGAATTGGTTCCCCCCGAGAGGCATGTTATGAACATCTGCATTCATTTTGCCTCTCCATCATAGGAAAAGCATGCTTGGCACCTGAAATTGACCTCCATGTTATCATGTTCAACTGTCACTCTGGCAGGGCCCCCTGCAAAGATGGAGAGCATGACTTGAAGCACTGCCAGGACCATATCCATGGAATTTTGGATCCTCACATAGCAGAAGTGGCCCGTCCATAAGGGTGGGGGGGCCACACTCTCATCTTTTGGACATTAAGAGTGTCTGTCAGGCTGAGCAAAGGTTAGCCTGACAGACACTCTTTATTTTCAGGTCAGACAGCCAGGTGTTAGACATGGGCCTGACTGCCGAGCCGAACTTTGCTGGGCTGTGGATGTCACAGCTCCTGTGGGCGTGAACCTCAGCTCAGCAAGGGTCTTCGAGGCCCTCCCTCTTGTGACGTGGGGGACCATCAGTGATAGCCTCATAGCTGGGCACTTCAGTTTTAAGCCCTGAAGTGCCAGGGGCCCTGGGGCAATCAATAGGTTGCTCATCCAACTGTTGAGGAGGTCAATTCCCTCAATTCTCATTCCACAGGTATAGAGATGGGTACTTTGCCTATCATTTAATACCAGTCTTCTTCCTTCATAGATGTCATGCCTTCAGAGGAATATCCGACAGTGACTTCAAGCAGCTGGCTTTCCCACGGCGCTATCAAGGTAAGCAAGACGCTCAAAGCATTCTCTTGATCCTGTCCTTGAGCTCCAGGAACAAATTGCTCTTTTTCAATGCCAAATGGCAGTCCATCGCGTCAGAGCAGAGCCATGGGTTCTCCAGTCTGTGGGTATTGTATATACTTCTTGCACCAGATCAAATGTCCCTAACCTGTCACTGGTTCCCCAAAAGAGTCCCAGAGAAGGTTAGGAAAGGTATGATTGGCTGATACCTGCTGTAACAATGTCAATGTATGCCATAATCCATGCACGAATAACAAGGTTGTTACCAGTAGAAACAATGTGATGTACGCCATGATCTAGGCACGCATAACTATGTCAATATCAGTAAAGACACTGTCAATGTACGCTATGACAAATGTGCGCACAATGTTGAGAATGTCAATAAAAATGATATCAATGACTGCCATATCATTTTCTTAAGTTCCAATGAGCTCTAATAATCACTGTCGAATTCACCCATGGTGAACTCCCCATCAACCCTGTGCCAGCGATACATGGTCAGACAGGTCCTATGACCCCAACCCTCACCTGTCGAATGACAGGTCACAGGTGGGGTTTCAGCCCAAAGACAAACGTGCACCAAGGGAAAACCCTGATTGATCCCACAGATAGATATTTGCACCACAAACAGGTCCGAGGAAATTGGCCCCAATAAAACACGTTTGGCCAAAGGCTTGCATTCCACATAAATACCACAAAGCTAGATACCACATGTAGATAGGAACACTTAGCCAATCAGGACACTACATGCACACCACACGTAGTGATCGTGCGCTCCCCACAGCAGACATCTGAACTCATACACACTGGCCCACACTAGCTCTCCCCAAGGTGAAGAGCCATCTCTGTCTTTATCAGATACCCAAACTTGTTAATTTATGACTGTGATGCTTTTTAAAAAATTTAGGGGCATATTAGCAAGACCCACGTTAAAATTATCGCCGTTTTAGCGGCAGGAAACTGCCGCTAAAACGGCGATAATGGGCTTGCTAATTTGCGTTATGGAATTCCAATAGAAGCCCAGGTTAGATGTCCTGCACATCTAACCTGGGCTTCTATTGGAATTCTATAACGCATATTAGCAAGCCCATTATCGCCGTTTTAGCGGCAGTTTCCTGCCGCTAAAACGGCGATAATTTTAACGTGGGTCTTGCTAATATGCCCCTTAGAATTTGTTTTATTTTACCTCACGAGATGTATATAATGTCAGCCAAAACTTTGTAAGAGAGACTTTCCTCAGATGCATTCTGTCGAGCCTCTCCAAGCCTCTGCATTTAATTAAACCAACTTGTTCCTGTTTTGCCAAATGCCTCTTGTCTTCTCATTTCTTTAAGGTAAATTCATATCCAAGCAACACCAACATTCCCCAGATTGTGGGTAAAAGATAACATTTTAGGCATGTGCTTAAGTGTTCATAAAGTTGTGTATATGCGTAAAACTTGATACAGCAATAAAAGAATTTCAAATGGGAAAAACATCTTAAATGAAACATTTGCATAGTAATATTTTTAAAAACATTGCATATTGGCATGATATAAACACAGTCTAAGAATATATGTGTGTTAATAAAGGAAATCAAAAAAGCAGTCTAGTAATGTTCATGCTGTTTAATGCAAAAAAGATAAATGTTTAAGGTTGGTACAAAACATTTTCAAGTATGCTTTCCAACATTTTATTTAAAAAAAGCAAGAACAGTTCTTTTCCTTTCAATATAATGTTTTTAAACCTATTTCTTTCCAATAAGCGATGGAGTCATGTAATCCCCATAGTATGTAGGTGCCTTTGTCGGGGATGCGGGAGTGACTCCCATAGACATGATCAATGCAATGATTAATTTCCTTAGGTCCAGTTCCAACTGCCAGTGAAGATGATGTGGATGGACAGATGCAGCCAAACAGATCCTGTAGTACAGCAGTGCTTAGAGGTGATGTCATAGCTGCTTCATTGATGGGTTCAAGCTTTGAAGATGTAGTCGGCTTGAACTGGGAAGTTTCTCCTTCATACCAAACATATTTCACAATCTGTAGATGTATCACTGGGCAGTAGGAATGGTGCAGTCTCAGAGGTTTTAGAAGCTTTCACAGGTTGATTGATGCCTTGGGGGGCAGCTCCAGTGGTAGATCGAGTACTGTCGCCTGCAGGCAGTCATTGCACCAGAAAATGGGTCTAACTTCGGGGGCGTTCAGTTGGCGAAATGAAATTGTACAGTATTCGCTGAATACTGAAAGCCATTCTAAACCCAAATAAAAGTATAAGGGTCTTCGCATTGATTCTCTTTTGGATTAGCGCATTCCATGTTGTTGTCATGATGGACTGGTGAATTTCTTTACTAAAAGAAAACCAAGAATGCCACAGCCAATGATCAGAAGAATTATAGGAAATTCACAAAATAAGATTGAGAACAGGGAATGGAAGAGTGGAGGGATAAGCCCAAACACAGTTTTAAAATCAGTCAATAGCCCAGATCCCAGATGTTTGAAGAAGTGCACTACACCATTGGTGTTGGCTGGATTGAAAATAGACTGCACGAATTTCACAAAGTGTGTAGGATTTTGAGTCTTCAGGAGTTTTTGAATCTCTGGTGCAGGGCAGGCAAGTTGAGACCTCATCTGATATGGTCAAAGAGACTTCTTTCTGATTTAAATAGCCCCTAGTTTACTTAATTTATCGAAACACATTTTATCTGTCTCAATTTGAGTCCAAGGGACACGTCCACAGATCCTGGGGTTGGGGATACAGAGTTATTCCACAGTATTTAACTATCTATGATACAGTTATTACATAATTTTGACTTTCAGTCATCCCACAACAATTTTTGTATCCCAGTGAGAACACAAATTGTTTGTTTTTACTGGATTAGGGCCCAGAAAGAAATCAGAGAAATAAATTTTTTCATTAATTATGGATAGATGTTTCTTAATAGCCATGGGGATGGAATGTGCTAGCCATCGTTGGCACAGTTTACCTAAATTATATGTGGTAACGGTTGTAGGTGAATTTTGTTTTAAGAAACCTGTGCATACACACATCAATGTCAATGGGCCATAAGGCTACAGCCTCGTGGTATAACATTGTTGAATTATAAGTTCCATTCTGGCGCATATCATTTAAATCAACATCAGAAGTGTTTTCTGTCATTTGCCAATTTGGAAATTGTGCTGAGCCCACTTTTGAAATAAAGGGTGTTTTAAAATTCATCATGGACCTACATCCCAGACAAGTTGTCTGCTGGATTGTTTTGTTCAGGGACATCATTTCTCTAGGTATTATACACAGTCTAAATACGGCTTCTGTACCCTGAATTTGTCAGACATTTGTTCACCAAATACTTATATCTTCATTTTTTTTCTTTCCAATACCCATAGCCTTGTATGGTAAGGTTTTCAACATATTTATGAGAGTAAATCAGTTTACTCCTAGTAAGGAAGTTCTTTTGGAACTTCTCAAGTTGTTATAAGTAATAGAAGGCTGAAGGGTCTCCCCTGTCATAACTATTAAAGTAAGGGAATTTCTTTAAGAAATTCAGGTGACTGCTCTAATGTGCTGTCTGGAAATGTTCCCACTGTGTGTAGTTGTATAGTTTTCTAGGATAACTAGTCCTGTGTATGAAATGGAGTGCATAGTGGTTGTTTTTATTTAAATAAAAATCCTCATCATTGAGGATTGTATTAGCCTGAAGATCACCAATCGTTTGTTTGACAGCCTTAATGTTCCATTCATCTTAAAATGAGCTGGTTTTATTACGCTATCAAGTGCAATCTTTAACACATAGGTATTTGAACTACCTCAGGTGGTCCCATTATTATAGGAACCCTCTCCCAAACCCTGCCACCAGCTACAGGATAAGCAGTAATATTAACAGCATAAATTTCACGTTGTGCTCGGTGAAAGGAAAAATGTGGTTGCGGTTCTTGGACCACAGGTGATGGCACAGTTTTAGCTGGAATGTAATGCTCATTCAACAACATAATGAGCCACATTAGCAAGAAGAATACTCCTGTAGCAATCCAAAAGAAGGACCATGGTGGTAGTAAATACTTGTCACAGAACCAGTGATAATCAAGAAGCAATCAGAGGATTTGAGTGACTGTGGAGTGTGTTGCCAAATCATTTGTGTCAAAGTCAGAATCATTTTCATACAATGTTATTTCTTGCAAGGACATCATTACAGTTGATGAATGCACATTAGTAGGCTCATAGTAAATCACAGCATTATTTAAAATCTCTGAAAATCTGTAGAAATGGCAACACCAGAATCCCTCCATGGAACCTGTCACTTGCCATAAAGCTGTGGATCCATCAAGTTTATTAATCCCCAGGTTGAGGCTTAATTTATCAGACTTGCTGCTTTTGTTGAGGGGTACCTTCTTTAGAGTAGGGAGAGGTTGTGTGGCGGCTCTACTCTGAAGGTGCGATGTTGTCTTAAAGGGTCTGCAGTACAGAATGGGCCACATGGTGCTTTTAAATGTGCTCAATGGATACCTTTATGTTTTCTTTCGAACCAAGCTATGGAGAAAAAATTACATTTCATGAATCCTTGTACCCCAAGAATTCGAACGCTTGGGCCTGTAGGATGGCCCAAGCACTTTTTTATTGGGGACACTCTTGAAGTAGATTGCCTGCTTTGGTAATACACCAATGAGTAGCTTTAAAAAAAGTTTCTTCGCCGTTGGCTGAATCTGAAGTCATCAAGTTAAACAGCTTGTGTCTGACCTTTTGGATTCTGCAAGACTGTTAAGTGGTGTTCCAGGTCAGTCTTTATCTCTTTAGCCACATTTCCAGGATTATCTAGGTTAGGTACACACATTGATACTCCAAGTAGAATCTCATATGGTGTGCGACCATCCAGTACTTTATTAGGCAGGTTATTTAATGTCCTCTGGACATCATGTAGGTGATGTAGGCAGCTAAGTCCTGAACTTAATACCCTAGCACTTAAGGCTTTTTTGAGTGTGTAATTGACCCTCTCTATGATGCCATTGCTCTCTGTGCGATATGGCTCAGAGTAATACAGGCACACTTCCAGAGCAGACACAGAATCCCTGTATGCCTTTGAGGTGAATGCAGAACTATTGTCTGAATGAAATGTGTGGACTGCCCCCATTGTTAATAGGCACTGCAAGTCTTTTACATCAGTTCAAGCATCTGCATTCCTTTGTGGCCAGATTCATAGAAATATGGAGTTGATTGCAACTAATATATATTTGTTAATTGATAAGGTTGGACCAATATGATTCAAATAAAACACACCCAATACCTGGTTTGAGATAGTTAAATGAGCCTGTGCTAGTCTTTGGATTGTAGAGAGTTTAATCTGCTGGCAAATGTTACATTGCTGCACACAGTCTTTAGTTTGTTTAGGTAAATACGGCCACCAGGATCTCTGCTGTAGCATTAATACAGTACCACTTATGCCAGCATGTGCAGATGTTAATCCTTCATGAGATGCTTTGTTCAGATCCAATCTAGATTGCTTATTACGTATTATTCTATCTCCCACTCCTGGTATGGAAGCCAACTGAATGGTATCTAAACTTAAGTTGCAGGAGAGTTTCCAGGGAAAACCCTCTGGAGGTGTTTCGCCTTTAACTGAGGCTTGTAAAGCTGCCAGTATGTCTGTGTCGTTCTTCGTTTGAGACTGCTAATATGAAAGATTGCACCACTGCCTTTGAGGCTGAGTCGACAGCACAACTCCTTTTAGAATGAATGCCTTCACTCTTATGAGCCATGGTGTGTCTAACGTGGACTAGTGGTGCTTAACCTTTAATTCAGCCACTTTGTCCCAAAGCTGCTTATTTTTTACAGATTTCCCTTTTGAATCTTTGAATCCATTCAGGTGCCAATTTTATAAATTGACATTGGAACTATTCCTGCAGAAATATGAATCTCACACTATTAATTTTGGAACCTTTGAGTCAGCTTTCTGGAGTGTGGGCAACAAGGCATGAATTTCTGCAAGCTGTCCAGTGCTGTCACTTAAAGTTTTAGTGTGAGTGTGTAACAGTTAATAATTTACTGTCTGTAAAAATTCCTTACGTAATTCTCAGTGGGTTATGTTTCAGGAGTCTGTGGTATATAGAAATTCCTGAGTGCGGAGAGTCGGTCATAGTCAAATTTTAAATCAACTATACTTAATGAAGAGGCCGATTGCACCCATCTTAACAATTTTAAGTTTACCCTTTGCCAACAGACGCACTTTCAAAATGCCCACCTGCACCACAGTAAGAATTTTCTCTTTTTGCAGCAAAGTGCACTTCAACTGCTGAATACAAGTGTGATTTGTAAGCAATAAGAACTGTCTGCCGTCATTATAAACTATATACGTGTAGCCTTAAGTGCACGGTGCAGCTCTAACAACTAGGTTCACTGTGGTATTCCTAGTCTGTGAATACCCGGCCAATGCTTTGCAGAAAACATGGGAGGAATAAAGCATACAAGGGCTGAACCCGCTCAGCATAATGTGGGAAGTCAGTCCATCCAAAATTAAGAAATTCCAGCAAAGTTTGTAGTTTTCTTAATGTGTTCGGAGGTTGCAGGGTAGCACAGGTCTGAAGGTGGACCTTTCCAAGAACCTATGGGAGCATTGCATGCACAACAAATTGTTGCTATTGCAGAATACTTCACAAGTCTATCCAATTCAATTGAAGACTTGTCCTCCATGTGCCTTCAAGAAGTGAGTGACTGGAAACTGGATAATCAAGTTCTTTTTCCTCTAACCTGAGACAATAGGAGCTCCAATTGATGAGCTGGCATTTGGCTCCAGATGCCTCGGGTATTGTCACTTAACCCCAGGACTAGTCGACTATTTGACATTGTGCCACACTTCCTTTCTCCCGCTTTCTAAGGTTAGTCCTTCTCTTGAGGAGATTTACCCCTAATATTTTCCTAATAATGCTGGATTGGCCCTTCCAGGCATGGTTCCCTCATCTCTTGGAACTGGGGACTGACTGTCATCACCTTCTTCTTCTATGTAATATTGTTTATTCCTGAACAACTGAAGAAAGAAGTTCTTTCCCATGACCTAGTCCTTCAAGTTCACTTTCATCTCCTAGCCTGGCTAACCTTGGAAGGTTATGAGAAGGCATATATTATGACACATCCTTTTCATACATTAAAAGTGAGATTTTCTAAGCTATAGTCCAGACGAAATTTTAAAATATATTAAAGATATGGGATAATATCCATATTGTGGTTTGTTTGTGAGCTCAGTGTGTTTACAGCTTTTCTGTTTAGTTTTTTCCTGCTTAGCTTTTACCTTCCCATGTGTTTACACCCTGTATCTTGATTGCCTACTGTTTCCTTTTGTTCCTCTATAGTCTTTTTCACATCATATCTTTCTTGCAGGTTTCTTTGGACACAGCTTTGTTGCCTTTTTGAGCCTACATTTCATTGCTTGCCTGAGATCACAAAGTGTTCCAGATGCTTTTGGGGGAGCTGCTGTCCTTTTCCCAGTGATGTTATGCTGTTATTTTTCTTTATTATTACTGCTGGGAGCCAGCTATTATGTCTCTTTCATATCACATTCATCTCCTTGTCTTTAATAAATTCTCTGGTGTTCTCTATGCTAAGGATTGGAAAAAGCTGATTTCTGGATAGATAAAAACTGTTTTCAGCTGACCTTTACTTTTTGAGTTGTGCTAGGACCACCTTGTGCTTTGGCATGTTAAAACCAGTTCTGGCTACCCAGAACAACCTCTTGTGTTTTCAAAGAGAAATATCTGGGTGCTTTCAGATGGCCAATACATATGTAAAGCTGCCATCATTGCATAACAGTATTGTAGGAAATTGGGTTATTGGTTAAAAGGGTGCAAAGCAGCAACCACAATTTCTGTCAGCATGAAGTCACAAGCAAACCACAAATTTACCTGTGCTTAACCCTCTGGTAGCTTGGTACACACTGTCAGACTTAATAATGTGTAAAGTATTTATGAAGCACTTCAAACAGTAATAAAGAGAAACCACCACACAAGAAAAATTCGACGCCAATTTAGAAAAATAGAGTAAAAGTTAATTAATGAATTAATTAATTTGAAACCAAAACAACAACCAATCAGTAGAACTGGAGATCTGCAATTTTAAAGATTTAAGTAAAATAGTGCCCAAAAAGCACAAATCACCAACTGTGGTTTTCTAGTCGTGCCATACCAGGACAAATCACAAGTTTAGGCTGACTGTGATGGAGCGCAGGCTATTCAGTGACTAAGTTAGGCCTGCTGAACAAAGTACTCTAAATCCTGGTTGCAGAGTGTTGCGAGATCCCGCATCGACGATGCATCGCGCAGTGGCGGCTCTGAGGAGCTTCTGGGCTGCGATGAAGAGTCCTGCGTTGCTGTCTAGGATGCCGTCGATGAGAGGCTTGCGATGCAAAGTCCGACGTCCAGGATGCAATTCACAGCATCAGTTTGGAGCAAGCTGGGGGCTGCGAGGCGAGGTCCTGTGTCGGGGATGCGACGCACAGCAACTGTTCCGAAGCGGCTGTGAGGAGATGCATTGCCCTGCGTTGGTTCTGCTCACAGGACCACAGCTGTGCTAGCAGAGCACCTCCAGGCCCACTTCCCACTTCCCAGGGTCCAGGACTGGGATCGTACACTTAGGTGGTAGGACTCAGATCAGACAAAGTCCAGGTGCTGGGTCAAGGTGGTTGAAATATTTTCTGTCCTGAGACTCAGTTCAGGAGGCCAGCCAACTAGTCCTTGGAGTCACTCTGGTAGTCCTGGGTTCAAGATGCATGTCCAGACCTTCCCACTCAGGTAGCAGTGCAACAAGGCAACAGAGTAGCAGTCCTTCTTGCAGAGCAGTACAGCAGTCCTTCTGAGGCTTCCACAGGACCAGAGTTGTACTGAAGTGTTGGGTCTGAGGGTTCACTATTTATACCTGGTGCCCACTTTGAAGTAGGAGAGGTTTCTGGAAGTTTCCACCTGCAGAACTGTTTGGTATTTTCCTGCCTCCCTGTACTGGCCCCAGCTTGTCTGGGGATACAAAAGACTAGTGTCAAAACCCTTCGAGAGTGTGCTGTGCAGAGCCACTGTGATGTGCAAGTGTGGTAGGTGACAGCTCGTCCCACTCATCAAGTCACACCTATTCCCCCTTTCTCTCACTGTCTGGGAGTAATACACAAAGACCAACTGCCAGCTGTCATGTGACCCAGGACACAAGCTGCAGACACCAGAGAGCACACACACTTTAGCACTGGTTAACAGTGGTAAAGTGCACAGAGTTCTGATGCCAACCAAAAATGAGATCAGCAAAATGGAGATGTAAGGCCAAATGTCTGGGGGAAGACCACCTTTAGGGTGATAGGTCTAACAAGTATACTCAGTAAAGCTATTCTGAATTAAGAACATATGAACATTGCAGTTGACAGATTTGGAAGGTTGAGCAAGCTCATGGAGCTCTTTTCTTAATAAACATGTTATCAGAATTAAAAATGGCTGCAGCTTCCAATCTTCTAATTCTTGGATTTGAATTTCTGTAGACAATTTCATGAGGGTTTAAGAGGGAAGGGTGTACTGCAGGTCATCTTTGAATTTCTTTGGATCATCCACCCCAACCCTTTTTTTAGACCTATAACCCAGAGGTTGTTCTGTCTCTGTTGATTCTTCCATGTTTCAAACTTGAAAGAATGTTTCAATCATTAAACTCAGATAATATTCCATCTTACATAAGACTTAGACCTCTTCTTTGGTAGCGATGTAGCAGTCCACATTTTCTACCCATGAATTGATGAGTGTGATTCTGCTACTGAGGCTCTTACTTGCTCTTGCAGCTAATGGGTTGTGGATTTGTGGCCTCAAACTCTGCAAGTTTTTTCTTGATATGATGGCACTGAGTATAGATGGCAAATGACTATGGTCAAGATCCACTCATTGTGTGACATCCTTTTTAGCACTCAACTCCTTCACGGTCCTCATAGCTGCTGTTGCTTCACAACATGCAATCAGTATACATGTTGGACTTCACCCAGAGTCTTTGAGTGATCATCCTTACACATATGGAACTTGGGTAAAGCTCTCACTTTCAGCAGGATAAATGTCACACCTGGCATGAGCAGCTAGAATCTGAACTTCAAACAAAGCTCTGTTGTGAGCTCTGCTGTGTGCGGATAAGCTCATAGGAGATGAACAGTCTTCGGTGAGTAATCTTACCTCCGAAGGAGACCTTTTGTAATCTCCTTCATCACAGACAATAGAGTACTTCTCCACCACGTTTGTAAGCCACAAGTCTACTTAAGTGAGGTTTTGATGTTATTCTGTTCACTTTAAATTTGTTTTGATTCTTTTAACATTTCACTGATGTCCCTTCCTTTATTTTTATTGATGTGAAAGGTTGGTTGATATCACTTCCCTTGATGTAATCAAATATGGCAATTATTTCCTACTCCTGTGTATTGTCTAATCTTGAGAGCTCTGTAGAAATTATAAACATGCTAACTCATTGAAGTTTACACCTGAATTCAAGCAGTCAGTCTTCCAAAAGTGAAGTATTGAAAATTGGTGAATGCTTTGTAGTCACAGTGGTAGTAGCGTAAGCTGCTGCTGGAATGCTGAGCAGCCATGACTCCCAAGCTCTATCATCCCTCACCTCCGTTCAATCCAATTAAAAAGGAGAGGAAGGGTTAAATCTATATTCAAGAGCCTTTTACCTTGAGCATGGCTGTATGCAAGAATATCAAGAATATCTTTGACAAACATATTGTCTTATATGAATATTGAGTCGTAAATATTACTTACACAAATATTGTCCCATTGTTTGTGAATTTCTACTATTAACTCAAATGAGGCAAACAAATATATTTAGACTATACATAGAACTTTCATATGTGCCAAAAGGGTGCTTTTTTGTTAGAAGATAATTAGTACCCAGAATTCAGATACCATACATTGAGGGCTATCGCAATAAATTATTTTAGACTAAGCACTTCTTAGGAATTAATTGTTTAAAACATTTAATATATAGTTTCCTCTGTGTGTTTTAGAAATGTAGATGTTTTTTAGCAGTGGTTCCATGGTAATTGGTTCCTTGTCTTTAGGGATACTTTTACCTCTAATAGGAGGGACTAGCTTTAGAGTATTTTTTGCTACCTAGTGAACCTTTATTGTCTTATGTTAATTTTTGAAAGAGGGACGGGCATTTTACCAGGCTTAGTAGTCAATTATGTGATGAGAAGAAATACTAAGTATATAATTCAGCATAAAAACTATTATAGGTTCAAAGCCAGTGAAGATATCCAATTAGTATTTGAGAAAAGGAACTTATGTATTGTCAAACCCCTTTCAGGGGACCACGGAAAAGGCACAGGTTACTGGGCCACAGCCTTGGGGGGTGCTGTTGCTTGTGTCTACAGTCCCGGATCCATCCTAGTATGGCTCTACAAACTAGGCCTAGAGCAACTCTTTGAGCACTTGACTGTCAGTGGTAGCAATGGTTACAAGTCACAGGTTTCTAAGGGAAGTTATCGTGGGGATGCATAGGTACAGTACACACCTCACACCTAGCAACTCAGTAATATTCTTGTTCAGCAAAGTACTTCTTCTTTTAAAAGACAAGTAGTTTATTTTACAGCATGCACAATGTTGCACTCTACAACAATGCGTTAGATACTCAATGCTCGGGTGCTATTTGAATGTGTTTGAAGGTGGGGTATGTAGGAAGGTGGAGTATTATGTGGTGATGCTGGTTAGGCTTCACCATGCAATACTCTCAAAATACCCTAAAGATTGTCCTTGGATTCACAATAATAATTCCTTAGCTCTGTCCTGGTAGAGTGGCAAAGAGCATTCAGGCTTTACTAGAGGAACATGTGTTAAGCATTTCAGAGAGCCAATATGGATGATAAATAATTGACAACTCTAAAGAAATCCGACACCAATTTATTACAATAAAGTAGATTTTTATATAAAGTTACACAGCAAAACCAAGTCAATTGGATAAGTATAACCGGAGTTATGGATTTTACAAGCAAAATCAAATCAGTGCAAAATAGTACTGCAAAACATTTTCATTGTGGGCAATTGAAAAAAACACCAGTCACAATCGGTCACTTGCAGGTCGAGTTGCTTGGAACCCAAGGAGGGTAAAGGTGATGTGAATCCCAGGAAGAAGCCACAACAGTCCTGGTTTGAGGAGCCTGGGTGCAGAGTTGTCCTGGTTGTCCATGGTGCTGAAGCATGAGCCACGGGGGAGCTGGTTTTACAGCTTACACGATGACGGTGGGGAACCGGGTGCAAAGAGTCGACAACAAAGCCACTGCTGATGTCAGAAAAAGGTTTTGTGGGGTTCTCTCAAGGTGCAGCGTTGAGTAAAGGGGGAGGTTGCCGAACTGGTGACCAACAAGCCTTGGCAGCTGTAAGGTCAACAGAAAGTTGTTTTGATGTCTGGAGGTCTGGGTGAAAACGGTATCCCCCTGAAGCTTGCTGGAGATCAGGACTACATTTCCCACAATGTACTGGACCATCTACTTTTGGACGATCCCTCAGAGGGCCCAATGGCCATCGATTCTTTGGTTCCGGTGCATTGCTTTTACCTGTGATGTGCAGGGAACTATTGCCACTGGTCCAGAGGAGTCTGAAGTTGCCTTTGGCTCTCAAAGGGGTCCCTAGTCTAGGGGAACTGAGCTTTCATCCAGAACAAGTCGCAGTCATGCAGTTCCAGGAAGGTTGCCACAGGTGCAGAGTATCACACCTTTGCTTTGAGCAGATCCTGTTGTTGCAGACACAGGTCTCCTCTTTGTCCTTTGTTACAAGTCAGATCAGAACTGAGGTTCTGGTGTCAGCGATAGCCCTTAAATTCTATGTTTAGGGGCGTTAGGAGTGTGGGTACAAGTGGCCAGTGGGCTACTAGCCCCAGTTGCTAATCTGTCCCAGAGGTGACCACATCCGGGGGTGTGGGTCACCTTTTCTTCCCATAACCCTCTATTCTACCACTTTTAAAAATGGCAGAAGTCTTCCTCAGCTGTACAGCCCAGGTTTCCCACCCTAGCGGTGTGGCTAGCCTTCCGGAAGTGTACAACTCCTGAATACCTAATTTTCCCGCTTGCCCGATTGCAAATGTGTCTGGGGGCATGGGGATGACTTTTTACTCCTTTGGGAGGCAACCTGGTTCCATATCACAGGCGGTGAAGTCTTTGAAGCTCACCGCCGTGATGTGCCACTTCACCAGCCATCCTGTCAGGGATAGAGGTGTGACCTCCTTCCCATCCAGGCCTTTCTTTCAGACTCCTGGGAGAAGTCACATCTCCTGGCCGGAAGCAGATTCCTGTCTTGGTGGCAGCAGCTGTGGGCTGGCAGCCAGACCAGAGGAAAGGCTGTGGCAACCGCCACATCGTCCTTGAGACAAGATTCCTGTCAGGGGTGATGAGGCATGTTGTTTGATACCAAACATGACATATTTTGGTGGTGCCATAATGGAGCTGGTGAACTGAGTTTGCCCAGGTGCAAACCCATGTTATCCTATGGACCGCCTATCACTTATAGTAACCTTTAATGGAAGAGGCCACTATAGGGACATATAAGCTGTCCACATCTTTAATAAAATGCACCCTGCCTCCTGGGCTCGGGAGGCCTTCCCTAGGGGTGGCTGGCATATATTAAAAATAGTGCATTGACTTTGCCACATGTGGTGAGGGCAAAGTTGAGTTCAAGCAGGTGGCACTGCTCCTACAGACTGCATTGGCAGGCCGCCTGTCAGTGGTTTACTTGGGTCACTCAGGGTGGCACAAACAGTGCTTCAGGCCCTGGTGACGCCATTAACACCCATGCCCTGGGTACCACCGGTACCATATACTAGAGACTTATAAGGGAGTTAAAGTCCTTGCCAATTGGGGTTATGAATTAACATAACTCAGTTTTAGCGAGAGAACACTGGCACTGGGGCCTGGGCAGTGCACTTTCAGAGTCAAAATCATCAGCATTGGAGTAAAAGGTGGAGGGTTGACCATGCAAAAAGAGCACTTTCCTACAGGGTCCTAGCTAGGAGCTCTACCCCACCCCTTCTCCCTCCACTATGGGCTTGGCATTATGGTAAAGTAGTCTCTCGATCATATGCAGTGCTCCTTCCCTTCTTTTAGTCACTTACTGGAGCCAGATAACCCATTCCTTCTCTAGGGTCGTAGAACTGCAATGGGCATCCAGCAGGCTGGTGGGTTCACTGGTGGTCTGCAGGAACAAGGGCAAGGCTCATGGCAGTCCCTGCTCAGGTGGAGCTCCTGCTGGTCATGCAGTGAGTCTTCAGAGGGCAGCTTTTGGCAGTGGCCCTCTTCTGAGCTCCGGCAGGCTCAGTGCAGCCCGGCCTTACAAGCTCAGTAAGCCTGATTTCTCCAGTAAGTACACTGTCAATCGCACTGCGGCCTCCAGGTTGGAGGCAGTTCAACAGTCCCCTCTCCAGATGCAGGGCTCTAGAGATGTCAGGACACTTCCAGGCACTGTTTGGGTTACATTGGTAGCAGTCTGATCGAGCACTGGAGTTTCAGCACCTTGGTTGCAGACTCTAATTCTGCGCATAGTGCCCCAATGTGATGGCCTAGTTCTTCAGAAAAGCATTGTCCACTTGGCACTCCAGGGTTTCAGTGCGAGGTTAGCAACCCGCTGGGGGAGGTACTCTTGGCTGACACCACAGCTATGCAAACTTCACTTAGGAAGTGGCCATGACCATATGGTACAGAGTTGTCAGTGCCACAGTCATACCATATGAGGATGCAGGCAGACAGCAGGTGCCACGGGACAATTGTCAAGTCCCGCTTCGGTCAAGCCACCCAATCAGGCACACTTCCCCAAATGCCAGGGCAGTGATGATGGGAATGAAACTGGAGGCTGCTCAGGCATGCTCCAGAAATGCCACAGTTCCTCAGACGATATCTGAGACTAATCAATCATGCCAGTCACAATGTCTGTAGGTCTCTTGTGGAAGGACTTCTGCACCAGGGTAAACTGTATCAAGCCCTTCCAACAGTCAGCTACACTTGCAGGGTTGGCGCAATACTTATTTCTCCCTCAGGCAGTACTCCTTGGCTTCCCAGGCCAAATCAGGCAGTTCTTCCTTCAGATCAGGCCTAAGGTATGTCCCCTTACCTCTGGGAAGCTGGCTAACAGGTAAACACCAACCCTAGTTTTGCAGTAGTCCCCTGGGTATACTCTGTGGTGGCCCGTCTCCTTGGGCAGAGTGAACATTGAACTGGAACCACAATTTTGTCAGCAATTCCCACTTTTATACTGACTTTGCAGACAGATGTGTGTATTCTTGGACTTTCTTTGCAGAACCAGTTTGATTCAGTTCCCTTTTCATGTGTCCTTCTAAGGCTGCCCCCCAGCCTTAGCCTTTGTCTTGAGTAATGTACTTCACAGCAGGGTTATCTCCAGGTTAAAACACCCATAACAGAAGAACAAAGAGGTTTGAACAATCTGCATCTATCAATAGCCACACTTGATAGTGGTCATTAACAGAGACAAAGGCCTGCCCCCCTTCTAGTAGGTCCTTCACACCCTGTTAACAGAAGTTGCAGTCTCACCCTTCACCCCTGTCATTCACTAAATGGCATCTCAGGAAGACTAATTAGCAGCCCTCTGTATCAGAAAGCACCTAATTGAATCTCTAAGGAGAAGCCTGTCTCCTGTTTCCCTACTGCTGTGTCTGGGTTCCCTCCCTCCAGTCCAAGGAATGTCAGCAATACACTTCCACCCTCTGGGAACGCAGATTATCCTCCATCTTGAACATATGAAACCATGGGGACGAATTGAGGAGTTGGGAGTAATTCATTTCTGCATAGCCACAATTATTGAGAATATTCTACCTGATTCGCTGATGGTTTCTTGGTTCATTTTAGAATGCATCAAATCTTGCAAAAACACAGAGGCAGTTTAGGTCTATGTGTGGGTGGTAGACAATAAGGGCTAAAAACAATAGAACTAATTCACAAAGGGCACAGATGAAAAGTTACAAATCTGCTCATGATGAGTTACTCCTACACTTGGAGTAGGTTAGGGTGGAGTTCTTTTAGGATAGTATAATCTCGCATAATTCCCAGTTTGGTTTTGCATAGTTCCTGGATTTGTTTTGTTTTCCTCTTGGTTATGCTTTTTTGCATAATTTCCAATCGCAGAAGACTTGTGAAAGCTGAAAATGCCTTGTGGGAACTGTGAAACAGATCTGTGCTATGAAGGTGAAACTTTTCTGATTGAAACAGACTCCCCCAGTATTCCATGTGATTTTTGTACGTGAGGTATGCCTTTATGTGCAATTTTTACTCACAGGACAAACACATTATGCGTAAAATGATTGATCTTTGCGAAAATTATGGCTCTTATATGAGGAAAAAAAGCACTTTCACCCCCTCCCCCCCAACTCATTTCGAGAGAATTTCTAACTTTTTATGTGTTTATGAGGTATGCTAGGATTTCTCCAGAAAAACCCGTTACAGGGAATACAATTTCTTTGTGGAATTTCTTGCAGTGGGGAAAGCACTGCATGGTAAAAGTCATTCAAATGTGGTTTTACACATTTAACTTTTTAATCGTAATTTCTTAGTGGAGAACTCCTTTCCATACACCTCGTAATATATGGGTATTCGCTCCACATTCCGACCCTGGAATTTCACTTTTTTCGGCCTTGACAAGCGTACATTTATTGCAGGGTCCAAAATGGGAATCTATCAGCAAGAGGTGTGTAAGCGGCCACAAGGTACACGTTTGTGTGTTCAGCTAATTTTGCAAAGTGTCACATCAAGAAAAGGGCACAGTATTGGCAGTAACCTTTAACTTGTGAATGCAGCCATTCTGGTGTACTGGCAACATTTCTGCACTTTTAAGTCCACTTTCCAAAAGTACAATTCGACCAATCTTATTTCTGTGTGGAGCAGAATTGGAAAAGTACGTTCCCAGAGTACTTTTTCTGCACCCAATTTATACAGACTTTGCAGATTTTTCGGTCAAATTTGTTTACTTAGGGTGTCGTAAGTAAAAAATCAGGAACTAATAACCCATACATAAATGGGTTTTGCAAAACCGGGAATTTGAACATTTCTGTTGTACAAATTAAATTTCATTAATTTAAATACTAAAGTTGATTGTGTCTTATGTTTATTACATGTTAATCAGTTAATGTACCGCCGTTTTAATAGTTTGTAGGCTACATTCTATTTTGATATACACCTTATGTTGTATGTACGTGTAAACACTGATTGGCTGACCGACAGGCTTTCTGTTTTGGGCCCCATGCGGGTATTATTGATGGCGTCCCAACAAAAATAAACAAATTAGATCCAGGGGTCTCCAACCTTTTCTGTAATAAGAACTATTTATGTTCAATGAAAATCATGCTGAACTACTATTATTATGCGTGTTGTATAGTGACCACATAAGACAAGATTACATTGGTGGCCACCTTGCGGAAGATTGAAAGCGTTGTTCATGTCAGTGCATAAGGCAGGGTTGCCAGCAGAAATGCAAAAGAGGTTTATCAATTTGGAAGGCCTCTACATGGGTAAAACATACCAGTCCTAGCTGCAGTGCCCAGGGCGCTAAGGTTATAATACGAGTAATAAGCCTCCTCTGCGCTATATGATTTATCACTCAAATTCTATCTTTAAATATACTTTGAAAGTTCAACCGTGTTTCTCTAAACACCAGCTATTTAATCTTCGATATACCCTTTTCAATTTTGGTATACATATGTTAATTTATCCATGCTAAAGCATCTAACTTCGTGGGCTGGGCTGCACATAGGAGAGCTACTCACAGGTAGCTGGAGAGCTACCAGTAGCTCACGAGCTACTTGTTGGAGGAGCCTGAATTAGGCTCACCTGTGCATGACGGGCTTTGCAAGGATTGTACAATTTCTACAAGATCTGCACTCTGAAGACGCTTTTCTAAAAGTGAGAATATGCTCAGTACAAAAGTGAATATTGAGTTTACTCACTGATAAATGCTCAGTGCAAAAGCAAATATTGTGTTTTCTGACCGATAAATGATCAAAATTTGATCCAACAGGGGCGCAGGGCTATTGGGAAACTATTATGTGTGTTTGATTCAGTATGACCTAAACAAGGTCTTGTTAACAACCGACAGGGCTTGAGATTCAAAAGGCCAAAAGTAAAATAGTTGGATTTTTCTTATGTTTGGAGCAAACTTCTGACGTTATGTTGATTCACAAATGATCAAAGGATTACTCAATTAAATCTACGGCTGGCATCAAATTCCTGGAATACTCCAAAGTGTAGGACTCAAAAGGCCAAAAGCAAAAAAAGCGGAAATTTGCACTAGAAGGATTTTTCTCATGTTTGGAGCACATTTCTGACATTGAGGTAATTCACCAATGATCTATGGGCTACTCAATAAAGTCTACACCTTGCATCGATTTCCTAAAGAACTCCAGAGTGTAAAATTTATGTATGTAGATTTTCCACCAGATGGAAAATTCTGCATGTGTAAACTTGACAGAAATGTGTTTTTGCCTAAGAAAGATGTGCTTTTTTATTTTCTCCACAAGGAATATATTTTACCCGAGGATAAAACCTTTCTCCTACATTGCCATAAAATATAGGGATGTTAGATCAACTTT
The DNA here is from genome assembly GCA_963921515.1 of Calotriton arnoldi. Lineage (NCBI taxonomy): Eukaryota > Metazoa > Chordata > Amphibia > Caudata > Salamandridae > Calotriton > Calotriton arnoldi. The sequence continues at coordinate 2,064,070 of CAWUFW010001107.1, read as the reverse complement.
CCTACCAGGAAAAAAGACTCTTTTCTCTAGTGTAGCGCATTGCCTATCAGCTGCTCTACTCTGCCACTCTAATTGCATTTAGGTTGACTCCCTATGCTGATTCTGTGGTGGTAACTGTAGTGTCTTGTAAATAAAGAAACGCTGGAACTCTTTTGGTTCCCCCGGTACAGCGTAGGCCTGTGATGTAAGCGTTGGAGGGTGAAGTTGAAGACAGGCTTAGAATGTTGAGTTCTGACTTACACGCAGCAGAATAATGTGTACAATTACTCTCCGTGTGTGGCTTGATTATTGGCGAGTACCAGGGCTGGTAGGATGTTACATCTGGAGATGAGGTAGGGGATATGAAGCCCGTACACCAAAAGCGCTCTTCCAGAGAGTTTGGTGTGGTCCAGCAAGCTGCTCATGCGGGCCCGTGTGCCGCAGTTGAAGTGCAGAGTCAATGCTGCCATTGGTGGATGCCAGCCTGTGTAAATGCTTGAAGATAAAGAAAGCAACATTGAAAGTCTGCATGTAGGTAGCCAGGAACTGAATGAAACTGCCACAAATAAAAGGTACTATGCCATTGATCAAATGAATATCATACGCTAAACAGAGTAAGAATGCTAAAGGCGGATGTAACCAGGTTACGAAAGCAGGGCACAATAATAGCTCAATACGCATTAAACTGAAATGCATGTGCTGCAAAGTGGAGACTAACCAGGTGTTTGTGAAGAAATATTTAAGCACAAAGCCGACCAAATATCCTAAGGTTATCTGCTTTCATGGACTACTGGTATACAAGGCTTGTCTACTCACTGAAACCATTAACAAATCATCTTTCCACTACATGCTGTGGAGTGGCCCCAGAAAGAGGGTCGGGATTTGCCTGAGGAGCGGTCCCAGACAAATCATCCTTCCACCATGGCTGCCGCACAGGGTCCCAGACCAACTCTTTAGGTGGCCCTAAAATAAAGAGCTCTTATGGATAGCCAGGGCAAGACCCAAGCTCCAAAAGTCATTAAAGCTGACCCTGAAGCGTGCACTACACACTTGTTACCTCAACTTATGAAGTCAAAGACTAAAGAATGCACATGGGCTGCCTCCTATTTATGTACTTCAAGGAACAGCCTCAAGTGCCTCCTGCTGAGTTTGAACACTGCTTCTGATATGGGACGGATATCAGTGAACTACAATATGAACACATATCATGAAATTGTAAGTTGATTTCCTTCATTATTTCATGGGTTAGGAAAACTCTAAACAATGAAAGTAGAGTTACATATAAATGAGGTTGTTCATCCTGTTGCACAAAGACACAGATGAATTGCATTTCACTTGCAAGAGGCTGTTAAAAAGTAACTTAATTCATAGCTTATACATGACATAATGGAACACTCCACTGGTCCAACACCATGGGTTTCTCCTGTTGCAGTAGTGCCTAAAAGAGACAGTGAAGGAGCTGTACACATATGTGTTGACATGCGTCAGGCCAACAAGACGATCGAGCAAGAGAGACATCCAGGTCCACACATTGCTGATATGATAACTCAACTGAATGATGTGAAGTTCTTCTCTCAACTTGACTTAAATAAAGGATATCACTAATTTGGAGCTTGAAGAAAAATGCTGGTACATTAAACCTTTTCTAAGCATATTGGTCTGTTTCTCTACAAGCAACTGAGTTTAGGTGTATCCTTTGCTGCAGAAAAATTCCAAGACGTCATTCGACGTATCAAACAGCCTGTAGTAAATGTAATTAACCATAGCGATGACTTATTAGTTTTCGGAGCCACACACAAAGAGCATGACAGAGCTCATATACAAGTATGTCATTTGCTGAATGGTGCAGGCTAACTCTAAATGCTTACAAATGTGAATTCCACAAGCAAAGCCTGAAATTCTTTGGCCATGTATTTTCCAATGGAGATATGAAACCTGATCCAGCTAAAGTGAAAGCGTTGTCTAATGCCGGTCCCCCACAGGACATTTCTATGTTATGATCATTTCTTGGACTGGCCAGTTACTGTTCTAGATGCGTACAAGACTTTGCGAGAACTGACGAAAAAGAATGTGTCTTTTCATTGGTCACGTGTATGTGAGAAGAGCTTCCAAAAAATCAAACAAGCTATTGAGAATGCCACTGAAATGGCTTACTTTGATCCCAAAATGTATACAGAGGTTGTAGTTGATGCTAGCCCTGTCGGGTTAGGCACAATCCTGGCACAGCACAGCGGATAGCCAAATGCTCTGAGATATATAGTGGCATACGCCAGCAAAAGCCTATCACAAACAGAACATGCTTACTCGCAACCTGAGAAGGAAAGTTTGGCAGTGGTCTGGGCTTGTGAATATTTTCACCTGTTCTTGTACGGAAAGTCTTTCACAGTAGTGACTGATCATCAAGCACTGTTGACGATAAGCCAAAATGCCTCCGCGAATTGAACATTTGAGATTGCAAGAATACAACTATACAATTCTCCATCATCCAGAGAAAGATCAGAATCCTGCCAATTATTTTTTAAGAGTGCCATTGCAGTGTCCTGGTACCTCATCTAAGACAACGGAGGCCTGCATCAATTTTATTGTGAAATCGAGCACACCAGATGTAATGTCTTAAGAACAAATTCTTACTCCCACGAGCCAAAATAGTGACATGTTAAAGTTGAAAGACATTATTGCGCATCACAAATGGGACCAGCACTCTAGACCTATCACTAATGACAGGGAGACTTAAAGTTCAAGAATGTAAGAGGTGAACTTTCAGTGACTCAAGAAGGCCTCATTCTGCGAGGTACACTAATTGTGATTCCCGAGAGTCTATGACAAGTGATTGACGTCGCCCCATGAGGGACATTGAGGATAGTTGCCACCAAGAGAGCTCTCGATGACCAAGTTTGGTTTCCATATCTCGACAAAAGGGTAAAAAAGAATTGAAGACTTGTCATATATGTCTATATGGATCTGTCGCCTGAGGGCAGTGTCCTTTGGTCTGAATGTTAATAATGAATTTCATCACTTTTTATGAGACTGATCTGAGCTCTGTCCATATAACATGTGATCTGTCTTGCCTTGAAAATAGAGTGCCTTATACCTTTAACAGATACATTTTTATTGGGGTTGTGAATATTTCATTATCTTGACCCTAAAGTGATATCATCATCTTGTTCGGTGTTCCATTTCTGAAATTAATTGAACATCACGTAAAAGGGAGATCAGAATGAGGATACATGAGAACTTGTCCCCACATCTTATGATGGTTGGTTGTGGATGTTCAGCAACTGACATCTTGTAAGCATTTTGACATGCATTATATTCATATCGCACCCACTTTTTGTGGGCATGTTCCTTTGGTGGGATATGACTGGACATAAATGCCATGACTTCTACCAAGGTGGCTTGGACCATTTGGTTTCGCAATATTGATGCTAGCACTATCTAGCATTTGATGTTAATTTTACTGTTTTTGGAAGTTGTTTTTCATCCTTGCTCTTAGTTACTTATTTCAATAACATCAGTAGATCACCTCTTGCACCTAAAAACTTATTGATATAACTTATAAGTTAAACTTGTGTATCTTTGAGGTGCAATGCCACTGACATTTAATTCTTTTAACAACCTAAGATGGCGTCGCGTTGTCTCAATATTATCATATGACCTTGGCTGTAATCAACTGCCAGGGTTCACAATTCATCATAAATGTGTTTTTCATTTATATTGCATAAATTGTGTCATTTTGAGCTAGCTCAGCTCATCTTAATTACTGCGAACCGGGTCTGTACAATTATGCACATCCAATTAGAAAGCTAAATCTGAACATTAAGATGCCAAATATACCGAGGGGCAGATTTACAACTTCTGGCGCATCCCTGCAAATCAGCAGGGATGCGCCAGAATAGTTGCGACACGCAATTCTCTCCTTGCGCCACCACGGAAGCGCCGCATTTACAATGCGGCGCACCGTGGCGCAAGGAAAGGCCGATGCGTGTCGCATCCTGTGGCGCAAGGGCGGCGCATTGCTGGAGTCGTGTCGCAAGCGCGACGCAACTCCAGCAATGCTCGTGGGCCGCCCATACCTAACGTGGTGCGCCACTCCTTACGCCTGCTTGAAGCAGGCGTAAGGATTCGTCGCAGCGGCGTCGGAAAAGTGACTCAGTGAAATCTTGTAGATTTCACTGCGTCACTTTACGAGGCATTCCTTCGACGGAACGCCCACCCTGCGGAGGAACGCCCACATGAAACCTGACGCAGGTTTCATGTGGCGCAGGGCTTTACAACGTGACGCATCTCCCTAGATGCGTCACGTTGTAAATAATGCGCAACGTGGCGCATGGTTTACGTCGCCGCTGCGTCACAAAAGTGACGCAACGGCAGCGCAAAAGTGGCGCAACGGGCTTGTAAATCTGCCCCCGAGTATTTATCATCCTGGACATTCCAAGATGGTGCTACTTTGCCGTACTATAGTCATGTGATCTGAATTGTAACCAATTTCCAGGCTTACAATTCATCATAAACGTGCCTTCTGTTGAAATTGTATAAATTGTGCCGTTTGAGCTATTTTGGTTTCTTTCAATTGGTGTGAACCGGGTCTGTATAATCATGTACATCGAATCAGAAAGTTAAATCTGAGCATGCAGATGCTAAATAATACCGATTATTTATCATCCTGGACATTCCAAGATGGCGCTACTTTGCCGCACTATAGTCATGTGATCTGAATTGTAGCCAATTTCCGGGCTTACAATTCACCATAAAACGTGCCTTTCATTGAAACTGTATAAATTGTGCCGTTGAGCTAATTCAGTTGCTTTTAATTGGTGTGAATTGGGCCTGTTCAATCTCATACATTGAAATAAAAAAGCCAAATTTGAACATTTATATGCTAAACATTACCGATCATTTATTATCTTGGATAGTCCAAGATGGCGTTACCCTGTCGTATTAGAGACATGTGATCTGATTTGTAGTTGTTACCTGGTTCACAATTTCACACAGGTGAGTTGCTTATAGACCGGGTATAAATTGTTTGTTTGGAAGCTGCTCGGTTCTTTTCGATTATTCTGAACCGGACATCAACTTACACGTCAGGGAGACACATATCCTGTGAGTATATTGACACAAGCCATGTTCCGTATGAGCGTTTGTTAATGGGCATTTGTGTTCAAATATAAAGTTTCAAGATATACTGTTTTTTTTAGGGCGGTATTATCATAAGTATTTCAGCGTTACGGGGTTCTAGTGTTAACGGGCACTTGTGCGCGAGTATAAACTCTCCTGACATGTTGCTCTATCCGCATTTGTTGACTTTCTCCCGCACTACACTTGACGAGTGCGGTATGGCTGTAATTATCTTTGTATTACTGGGCGCTTTTGTTACATCAGACACAAGTCTGCTTTGCACTTTATCCAGTATACCACCTTAATATGGCGCATGCTTTTTTCCTTTGGGAAACACATCTTGAAATTCCTTACCTCTGATATTTCAGGATGGCGGGACCGTGATATGTTTATTGTCATGTTACTCTAGACCGGGTTTAAATCACGGGTCTGTAATATTTTGTTGCAGGTATTCTTACAACAGGATAGCTGCAAACCATGCAGCCTGGAGATATTTGACTCCTTTTACTTCTAGAAACTGGATACTGGCACATGATCTTGGAGAAATGACAATCTGTAAGTCCTGCCACACACATTACTACTATATATATAGTTTCTAACATTGGACACACTTTTTATTAATCTTTATATGTGTCCATATCACTATGGTGAATCATCATTGTTGGAATAGTCAGTAGAATATGAGTGATCAGGAAACAACCCTTCTGCCTCCATCAATCTTGATAGCACAGGCTTTACATTACCCTGTATAGGCTCTAAGAAGGCTCCTACAAATGAGATATGGCCTATCACTATACTCTACAATTTGTTTTTGAGATAAGCAAGCATAATAAAATTTGTGGATATTTTGGTGAATTTTCCCTATTGGAATAGTTAGTAGAATATGCGGGATCAGGAAACAACCTCCCTCTTACTCTGTGCATTGCTTTTTCATAAATTAAGCACTTTTAGCATAATTGAATTATTATACAGATTAGTGTAAACCACCTATTGGCCTAATATTATATGCAAGGAGAATAGTTGAGAAGAAGCCATGTGCTTAAACTTGCGTTTAAGGTGATATTTGTGTTTTATTTCTTTACAGATTGGTTTGTGGTCTTTTTATTGGTCTGAACACTTACATAAGAATTATATGGTACAGAACATTACCTACTTATTAAGGTACGGTCCAATGATCAGATAATGTATTTTGACTTTCTCGGATACTTTAGTGTTTAGCGAAATTTGACAATAGACTATGGTCACTCCTCCATTGAAATGTGAGAGTAATTCGATCTGGAAACTAATATCTGTGCTTATTTTGCACTACAAACTTATATTTGATAAGACCTATGTCTACGATCAATTTATGTTCTGTTCCTCCCTTCCTTAGAGTGTTTCACACATACCTTTTGATCGTAATAATTAATGGATTGTCTTCCTATGAGCTTATACAATGAGTAATTGTCACGATACAGATTAGATATGAAAATACTTAAAATGTAACAACAGCCAAGTCTTGTCTGGTTCATTTGTTGTGTATGTTTTTATTGTGTACAAATTGTAAATAGTCTTTTTTGTATATGTTTTTAGCCCTGAAGAAGTCCCATGAGGGACGAAACGCGTCGGCAGTCTTGTCCATTGTGCGTTGTGTTTTTAAAGAAATTAACTATGGATTAAAAGAATAAAGGAATCGTTTTCTTCAATCAAAAACACTACCTTTGCTCCTTTATTTGGGAAGACATCTATTCACGTATTTCTCTGTGTTGGATTGTGGACAATAATTTCCTTTACAAACGTTTTACTTGTCTTCTTAGGGTGCAGGACCATTTGTGTGAAATTGATTGTGGTGGTATGTATACCACCTTTATGGGATGTATGTAGGTCACATCCCAGCTCTAGTGCACCTAGTTGCTATCACAATACTGTAGCCACGACACGTAACAACGACTGGTGCTGGATCTCTGTGCTCTGACCTTCGAATTTGTACTTGTCATATATGCAACTGCCTTTCATCTCAAGTCATTCAGCACTCTTTGAATATGTCAGAATTGCCACATCATGCGTGGAGAGAATTGCTATTGATTTCTTTGGTCCTCTTGAGAAGGGACATCATCTTCTAGTCATTGTTGTTGAATACTCCCGTTTTCCTTTGGTAGAAAACCTTTTATCGACTACACACAAAAAGGTTATTCAAAAGTTAGATGGCATCTTTGCGATATCGGGTGTACCTGCAATCTAGAAGTCTGACAACCGACCACCTTTTAATTGTCGAGAATTCAAAGACTTTCTAAATCATCTTAATATAAAGCATCAAAAAAGCCCTCTCTTTGGCCCCCAGGCCAATTGTCTGGTGGAACGGTTCATGAGTACTTAGAAGAAAGCTGCTCAGCGTGCTGTATTGGATGAGCTCGACCTCAAAGGTGTTTTGAACACTACTCTTAGATCTTACAGTTCGACCCCTCAATCAATGACAGGGGAAAGCCCTGCAACTTTCATATTTGAAAGAGCCATGACCACCAAGCTGCCCCAATGGACAAACCTCAGAACTAAGAATGAGGGAGACATTCATACTATGGACTTTGGTCTCAAACAGAAGACGAAAATGTATGCTAACAAAAGACATCATGTAAAAGATGTCATCTTTACATAAGGAGATCAAATGCTTGCCAAACAACACAGAAAAAAAGTCTGACACTCCTTTTGAGGTTGAACCATTTATCATCAATACCAAAGGACACATGGTGACTGCCCAGCATCCTGGGATGTCCCTTACGAGAGACTCCTCTCATTTTCGACATGTGGCCCATCATCACTCCCCAAACATTGATGTCAATGTAGAGACTGGGTCTAGATAGACTGTTGATGAATTTGTGTCTGCTGATAATTCCACCTCACCTGAGCACATCACCGTCACATGAACTGCCAGTTCCTGGTATCCAGTGACCTGATCGGGATGTGTGATTCTGATGCCTCGATGATTAATTGAAGAATTATAATGCCTGTATATCTATAATCATCTGTGAATTTATTCATGTATTTAAATTGTGTATTTATTCATCTATTTACTTAATTATCTATTTTGAAAAGTTATAACTTTTTATTTAACAAAGCAGGAGATGTAGTGTCTTGTAAATAAAGAAATGCTGGAACTCATTTGGTTCAGACTGTACACCGTAGGCATGTGACGTAAGCATTGGAGGGATGAGTTGCGGACAGGCTTAGAATGTTGAGTTCTGACTTACACACAGCAGAATAACGACGTGTACAACTACTCTCCGTGTTTGGCTTAGTTATTGGTGAGTACCAGGACTGATAGGACACTACAGTACAGTGGAGAAGATGGTCTCACTTTCTCACTTCTGTGAGAGTCGGGGACTTGAGCTCCTCATTGTATGTGATGGGAAAACTAGGGAGTATTAATTTTGTGTGCCCACACATACATTCATAAACAAGCTTACCCATAAATTTGAATCAGTTCTGATACACCCACTTTATCTTTTAGTTAATCTTAGGGAATACACAAGGAAAATTCAATTTTCTATGCAAGACTTAGGGGCCGATTCCGATCTCGGCCGGTAGGGCACCGAATCGGATTCGGCTGAACCGGATCCGATTCGGGGCCCTTTTTCCTGAGCAATTCGTACGTGCGTCCGGGCGAACGAGTACGATGCGAGCGCGTGCAAATTCGCCGACCGACTCGTACGCCCATCCCAACCGCACCGACCGACTCGCACGGATGCGCTGCGCACCTCGCAATGGAGACGTTCCCCGGCCGGGCAAGTACGATGCGCGCCGCGAGCAGTCCGACCGACTCACGCCGTCCGGCTCCAAGAAGCAGTCGGAGCCGTACTTTGGGTGTCTGTGTCGGACCCCCCTGTACGCGTAGCCGCGCGAGTCGCACACAGGGGGGACCCATGGGTCCCCCCTACCTGTGCGTGAACGGCGCGAGTCGCTTTGCCGCATACACGCTGTAGGGGGTGCCCTTGTTCGCCTCGCACCCATTGAGTCAATGGGAGCCCGCGTACGCGTTGTACGACAGGCTCCCATTGACTTCAATGGGTGTCCGACCGACTCGAGTCCGATGGCATACATGCGCATTGTACTCGTTCGGTCGGGCTGCTAGGGTCCGATTCGGTCGGAAATCTCTCCGGGTCCGGCTCGGTCGGAGAGATTTCCGACCCGAATCGGAATCGGACCCTTAGTCTTTCACTAGGAATTGCCTTCCACACACCTCCATTGGGTTTCCAATATTCTATTTACTTGTATGAGTATGAAGTAAATACAGAACTTCGTAGTTCTTACAACTTTAAAACAAGAATGGCAGCATTTATGCGTCACTACAAGTAATAATTACTTTAAGGTATTGTAGACCATGATGTACAGATTAACCAGCTTTTCCTGAATGGGTTTTTATCCTCAGCAGAGTTGGCGGAAATGCAAAGTATTCTCGTTCTCTGATGTTTAGCCAAAAAGTCAACCATTTGCTGGATTCTTTATACGATTCCCCTCAGATGTTCTCGTGGAGGGGCTTCCACCGAGGTTGTTCCAAAGACAAGACCGATTATATAGCTTTCCTTAGGCATGGTTTGGTCTGTAATGTCAACTGGAATGCAATATAATGGTTCCCTCAACCAAATTGATGATCTGCTTTACTCAAGGATCTACAGTAATGCAAGTAGGAAATGACCTACACAGAGACAGTAAATGTCATTATAAATACCCACAGGCCGAATGTACTAATATACTAGTTGCAAACAATGGTCGCAAATTGAGCACTGACTTTTTGTGACCAATACCTGATTTTCCAAACAGACCTATGTACTGTTAGTTCGAGTAGCAAAATCACTATTCGCAAGGGGAGTCGCAGAATTACTTGCCTTATGAATAATATTTAGGCAGATTGTAATTCTTGCAACTGGCTTCGAAAACAGGGATGGTGGCCTGCAACAGAAGGACCTTTTACGCCCCTTCCAAATTTCAATTCGGTAAGAGTTGCAAAACCCATTTACGATCAGAAAAACGTTTCCAATTCGTAAAATTGTGTTTTCCCATTTGAAACAGCCAGTTTGAGGTCGCAAACCTTGTGATCTTGTGAACTGCACAGTTCGCGTTCACAAAATTGGTCATTGCATCTGGCCCTATATTCTTAAGAACTTTTTTTACTATCTTGCCAGGAGATTAACAACACAAAGCATGTGGCAGTGTACCACTCAACCTTTTTGTGCACCTATTTGTGTATTGCTTCCTGTATCTCACAAACACATCAATAAATAGCTAACCCAACTCAGTGAACCTGTTTGGTTGTCTCTCAAATACAGCAAGTCATGGCATGTGAAAACACAGTTTGTACATGCTAAGAAAGAACAAAGGATTTTCCTGTCTGTTATACTTTGTGCATTTGATCTCAATGAAATCTCATTCCTAGGACCATGCCTGCTCAAAATCCAGTAGGTTAGAATGTACTTCCCCTGCACTATGGCAAATACTATGCATCCCAATAGGAAAGTCAGCGTCTCCTTGTTCAGATGAAATGTTGCACTAGAAATCCCCACTTCCCACAATGTAAGTTGCATGTGAGAGTGTAGTTTGTCTGTACCTGATTCTGTTTAAGAAGTAACATTCTGTAACCCTCTGAGCTCATACATTCACCTCTTTCACTCTATCTCTCACCTATCATCCCTTATTTCCAGAGTGTGGCAGTACCACCAAAAAGGATCCTGAGAAAAACAAAAAGGCAATTATTCCAGTCCAGCTATATGCAAGTCAGCCTTGGTCCTTTCCCATTTGGAGCAGTGCAGACCAAACTGCCAGACCAGATCTGCTCCATTTGGGAACACATGCAACCCTAGACCAGCCCTCCTCAATGAGTGATTGGTCGATTCCTACGGCACAGTGAGCATCAGACCCTCACATGGGCATACCAATCGTACTTAGGGCATTGCACTGAAGAAAACAGAAAGATCATGGCCGAAACCGTTAAATTGTCCTTTGCCATCTTTGCAATATTTTTGTGAGGCAGAAAATGGTCTGTCACAAAAATGCAGCTTCACCTGTGATCTGTCACTTCTGGAGATTCTGCCAGGTCACCCTGTAACCAGCCTCACTGCATCTTGGAACAGGAGGATGTCTGTTGCCAGAAAGAGTGCAGCTTTCAGTGTAAGAGCTCCACTCCTCTCTGTCACTAGACAGCCTGCTTTCCAGTGGTGAAATAGGGCAGTGGGGGTTATGGGGCTACAGGAGACACAGGGATAGGGGAGCCAGAGGCATTGCAAGGGATGGAGGGCCAGAGGAGAGACAGAGGAGGGGCACAGGAGATCAGGGTAGAGGTATTTGAGTATTCACAGTGAGGGGACAAGAGGAGTTTCGGGGGAAGGCACAGGAGACATTGAGGGGCCAGGAGAGTCATAAGGCACCTGTAAAAGGGCTTAGAGGAGTCATGGGTTGGGCCAGAGGAGTTTTAGAGGAGAGGGGCACAGGAACCGCATTCGGGGCCAGAGGAGTCATGGGCAACGGGGTAGCAGGTTAGACGAGGCACAGAAGAGGTGGGCATAGGAGGCAAGAGGAGGGGGCACAGGAAGCACCTGGTTAAAGGGAGAAGGGTGCTAGAGTAGGCACGGGGCAGTGAGGATAGGGGTGCCTGGTGTGACACACACGGCAACCGTTGAGAGGAGCCAGAGGTGACAGAACAGGGAGGGGGCCAGATGAGGCAACCCTTTTGGTTGCTGCTCAACCTCCTTTTATTAATTGTTGTGATTATTTTACAAAGTGCCCATTTACAAAATCCTGGGGGAGGGGGTCTGTGTTTTGCCCACTTTGCCACTCTGCACTGAGACCAGCCATATGCAAATTAGCCTTAGTTCTGCTTCAATAGGAATAGTCCACAGCTCGGTACACCTGTTGCAATACAGATGTCACACTGAGGGGAACAAAAATGTAATGGGTGGAATGCTTGTATTAATCTCAGCTACTGGTAAGTACACATGGCTAACAACACACTCACAATCCTAAAGCTGCATAGGTTACCTCTCAGCCAGGCATTTGACTGATAAAGGGGAAAGAGTGCTGAACCAACAGGAGCGATGAGACTGAGAGCCTCAGGTTCCCTCTATTCTAAACATAAGGGGGCAGATTTACAAGCCCCTTGCGCCACTTTTGCGTCACTTTTAACATGGGAAAAGTGACGCAGAAGTGGCGCAAGAGGCTTGTAAATCTGCCCCAAGGAGTGCCCTGGGTAACACTTTAGATTTCGATAATTTTGATTGGGTTTTTCATAATACGTAACTTGAGGCGGGTGTACCCACCATAATGTCAATCAAACGTGCCCCCATCCCACCCCTGATAACCCATTGAAATGACACCATTGCTAGATTGGACATGTTCGCACATTCCACTTCCTCCCTCACCTTCCATTAAGTCTGGCACTCAGCCAACACATGCGTTTTATTACCTGGCAGGCGTAAGGCTCAACGTCTATAAGCGCAATTCAGGCTTCTGTTCTTGTTCAGTAATTTCAGTACAAGTTCCCACATTCTGCTAAACGTATGCGCCTCCCCTTTCAGATCATATGCTATTTTCTCGTTTGCAAGAAAACACCAGAGTTTCTGGAGCCACGGTTCACGTGTCGGTGACAGTGCACTTTCCCACGGTAAACAGCCTTTAGTGCGCGGCTGCTAGTGCGCATACCATTACTTCGCAAGCGTTACTACGCTTGCGATGTTACAACACGTACCATTAGTACGCAAGTTGTTACATTGCAAGCGTTGTTACAACGCATGCGTTGTAATGGTATGCGCTATCCACATCGTTGTTTGGAAGGAGCTTCCGTTTCCAAACAATGACATGCAGATCTGACGTCGCTGGAAGCCGCTGGAAGCCGGAGAAGAGAGGAACCACGGAGGAGAGAGAGGTAAGTGTAGTTTTTTTGTGTCGTGCAGGGGTAGTCTTTTAGGTTGTAGGGTTGTGTTTGAGTAGTGTAGGGTCGTGCTGGGGCTAGTGTTTTATGGTTTAGGGTAGTGATGTGGTGTATGTGTAGTGTAGGGTAGTGTTTTAGGGTTTAAGGTAGTGTCGGGGGGTCATGCAGGGTAGTGTTTCAGTGTAGGGAAGGGACTGGGGGTAGGGGCAGGGTCGTGCTGGGGGTAGTGTTTTAGGGTTTAGGGTAGTGTTGTGGTGTTAGTGTAGTGTAGGGTAATGAATTAGGGTTTAGGGTAGTGTCGGGGTGTAGTGCAGGGTAGTGTTTGGGTGTAGGAACAGGACTGGGGGTCGGGGGAGGGTTGTGCAGGGGGGTAGTGTTTTAGGGTTTACGGTAGTGTTGTGGTGTGGTGTTTGTGTAGTGTAGGGTAGTGTTTTAGGGTAGTGTTGGGGTGTCGTGCAGGGTAGTGTTGTAGTGTAGGGAGCGGACTGGGGGAAGTGTGAGGGTCGTGCAGGGAGTAGTGTTTTAGGGTTTAGGGTAGTGGTGTGGTCTTTGTGTAGTGTAGTGTAGTGTAGTGTTATAGGGTTTAGGGTAGTGTCGGGGGTGGTGAAGTGTAGTGTTAGTGTAGGGCCCAGGCAGGGGGAAGGGGGAAGGTCGTGTAGGGGGTAGTGTAATAGGGATTCGGGTAGTGTAGTGATGTTTAAGTAGTGTAAGGTAGTGTAGTGTAAGCATGATTTTAGTGCGATGTTTTTAATTAGCATAAACCATAGTACATTTATAACCATTTGCGTTATAAATGCATGCGCAGTTAAAACTTGCGAAGTAATGGTTTATGCTAAGTAAAAACATGCAAAGTAATGGTTTATGCTAAGTAAAAACATCGCACTAAAATCATGCGAAGTAATGGTATGCGAAGTATCGACATACATTCCTTCCCCACAGGCTCAAAAGTTTGGTTGGTGGCCAATAATAATTTGGTTAATGAGCATGTCTTATCTATGCAATATACTTCAGAGAAAATGTAATGCCAATGGTATGAAATCTTATAGAGCGTTTCTCTTTCCTGTGTGCGGTGTGCAAAGTTATTTGCCAGTGTATAAATGGCACCCCAATGTTTATGGTGTAGAGCGAAATTAACATCCATCTTCCATAGCCTTTGGTACGCAAAATGTAACTTCGGGGCGAGGGCACTGAAGATAGCATAGATTCTTGAAACCAAGGGGGCTGCACTGTGCAGCATGCATACAAAGTGGGAAAAGCTCTGCATCGTGTCTAGGCATAGTAGTTTGTACAGTAAGGGGACCATTCATGTACAAAACCTATGCTAGACTCATACACACACCCTAGCGCTATGATGCTATGGCGTGTGCCTGGCGCACGGCAGCTGAAATCAGCGCCGCTGCAAGGAAAAGAGGAGGAGAGAGCCCTATCTCTGTAGATATGGCGCTCTCCTGCTCCCTCCCTGTCACGCAAGGCAGCGCAGCCTCGCAGGGGCTGCGCTGCATTGCGCAGATGTTTTGAAAATCTCCCCCAAAGTGTTGTGCTGTAGTGTGGTCTTGAAGAAGTCTTTCAAAACTTGTGAGTGCTCGTGCTGCTCCCTCTTTTATGCAAGGTTGGATAACCCAGTGTGCGAGTTGCATGTAAAGTAATCTGTCCTTCTCAGGGAGCTGGTATGTAATTTTGATATTATCAAAGAAGCGGATAACCCCGTTTTGAAAGAAGTCATGAACAAAGAAAGTCATGAAGCAAGAAAGAAATCATTCTGAAAGAAGTCATGAAGCCAGAAGCAAACCTGTTATCACTGTATCTGGGTTCGGTCAAGTCCCAAAGGGGGAAGTCCCAAAAGAGGGGTCATGGGAAATCAGTATGTTGTAAGGCCTTGGAAGTGGACTAAGTGGTCCCAGATATCTAGCATTACCCTGATTATAGGGAACCTATATAAATTCTGACATCTTTGCCCCATTCTGGAATCACAAAACCTCCCAGAATGTGCAGCCCATTGAATTTTGATAATCAAATCATCAAATTTTGTCTGTTTCTACCCGAAGTCACTTGATCATGTAACATATTTGTGCTGCTTCATCATGGTGGTGTAAGGCTGCCAGACCCAGTTGTTCCTGTCTAGTGTGCATAGTGCATGCAAACTTGTACAAACGCGTCCCCAGGCCCCCAAACACAAGCATTGCAAACATCCTGCAGCTGTGAAATCTCACATTTAAGTAACAGAAAAGGCAGAGCCTGAAAGATATATAGTATCTTTTGAAGGATCATCAATTTAAGAGAAATTATTCTCCATAGGCATTAAAGGGAGTCATTTTTCCATGATTTTAGAAAAACTTTAGTCATCTTCAGTAATGACTTAAAATTTCTCCTGATGCCTCCATACAAATTGGGGGGTTCAATAGAACCCCACATACTTGAGCCCTTTCAGGGTTCACCAAAAGGGGTTCTCAACTTTTAAGAAAGCAGCCAACCTTTGATCCCCCAAAAGTGTCAAACCCTCAAATTTATGGAGGTTAATTTGCAGGCCTGCTAAGGTGTGGTATTCCTCCAACAGAGAGATGAACTCCATCAGGGAATGTCTTATTGCAGCAAGGGAAAGTAAGATATCAACGGCTGACAATTTACACATATCTCAATGAAAGTTAAGACCCTGGATTGCATCAATCAATCAATCAATCATGTCACTTATAAAGCGCACTACATACCCGCGAGGGTCTCAAGGCGCTGGGGGAAGAGGGGGGTGGTGCTGCTACTGATCGAAGAGCCAGGACTTGAGGAGTCTTCTGAAGGCCAGTAGGTCTTGGGTCTGTCGGAGGTTGGTGGGGCGGGTGTTCCAGGTCTTGGCGGCGAGGTGGGAGAAGGAGCTGCCGCCGGCGGGTCGTTTTCCGGATGCGGGGGACTGTGGCGAGGGCGAGGCTGGTCGAGCGGAGCTGGCGGGTGGGGGTGTAGAAGCTGAGTCGTCTGTTGAGGTAGGCTGGTCCGGAGTTGTGGAGTGCTTTGTGTGCGTGGGTGAGGAGCTTGAAGGTTATCCTCTTGTTGACAGGGAGCCAGTGCAGGTCTCTCAGGTGGGGTGTGATGTGGCTGCGTCGGGGGATGTCGAGGATAAGACGTGCAGAGGCGTTCTGGATGCGTTGCAGCCGTCTCAGGAGCTTGGCCGTCGTTCCTGCGTAGAGGGCGTTTCCGAAGTCCAGCCTGCTGGTGGCGAGGGCCTGGGTGACTGTTTTTCTTGTTTCGGTGGGGATCCACTTGAAGATCCTGCGGAGCATTCGGAGGATGTTGAAGCAGGATGAGGAAACGGCGTTGACCTGCTTAGTCATGGAGAGGGTGGGGTCGAGGATGACCCCTAGGTTGCGTACGTGGTCGGTGGGTGGCGGGGCTGTTCCCAGTGATGTTGGCCACCAGGAGTCGTCCCAGGCTGAAGGGTTGGAACCAAGGATGAGGACCTCCGTCTTGTCCGAGTTCAGCTTCAGGCGGCTGGTCCTCATCCATTTGGCGACGGCCTTCATTCCTTCGTGGAGGTGGGCTTTGGCGGTGTGAGGGTCTTTGGTGAGGGAGAGGATCAGCTGGGTGTCGTCGGCGTAGGAGATGATGTTGAGGTTGTGCTGTCGGGCGACGTGGGCGAGGGGTGCCATGTAGATGTTGAACAGCGTTGGGCTGAGGGAGGAGCCTTGGGGTACGCCGCAGATGATCTTGGTGGCCTTGGATCGGAAGGGGGCGAGGCGGACGCTTTGTATTCTGCCGGAAAGGAAGGATGTGGTCCAGTCCAGGGCGTTGTGAAGGCGTGTTCGTAGTGTGTGGTGGCAGACCGTGTCGAAGGCGGCTGATAGGTCCAGGAGGATGAGGGCTGCTGTTTCTCCGTTGTCTAGCAGGGTCCTGATGTCATCGGTGGCGGCGATGAGGGCGGTTTCGGTGCTGTGGTTGCTGCGGAAGCCGGACTGGGAAGGGTCCAGGATGTTGTTCTCCTCGAGGTAGCGGGTCAGTTGTTTGTTGACGATTTTCTCGGTGACCTTCGCGGGGAACGGGAGCAGAGAGATGGGTCGGAAGTTCTTGAGGTCCTTGGGGTCTGCCTTGGGTTTCTTGAGTAAGGCGGTGATCTCGGCGTGCTTCCAGCTTTCCGGGAAGGTTGCTGTCTCGAAGGAGATGTTGATTATTTTCCGGAGATGGGGCGCGATGGCTGTACTGGCTTTGTTGAAGATGTGGTGAGGGCACGGGTCTAGCGGTGAACCGGAGTGGATGGTGTTCATGATCTCGCTGGTGTCCTCGTCGTTGATGTTGGTCCAGGAGAGCAGGCGGTTGGTGGTTGTGGGGGCAGTGGTCTCGGTGGTTGCCAGGGGCGGTCGTGGTGTTGAAGCTGTCGTGGATGTCGGCGATTTTGCGGTGGAAGAAGGTGGCCAGTGAGTCGCACAGGTCTCGCGACGGCTGGATGTCGTTGGTGTTGGAGCTGGGGTTGGAGAGTTCCTTCACGATGTTGAAGAGCTCTTTGCTGTTGTGTGCGTTGTTGTCTAGGCGGTCTTTGAGTGAGGCCCTTTGGCGGATCTGATGAGGTGATGGTGACTGCGGGTGGCGCTCTTGTGGGCGGCGTAGCTGTCCGCTGTCCGTTCGTGGAGCCAGATCTTCTCCAGTTTTCGGCATGTTTGGAGGCCTGGAGGTCTTCGGTGAACCAGGTGGCTTTCTTGCTGGTGTGGCTGTTGGGCGAATTCTTGAGCGGGGCGAGGGTGTTGGCGCAGTCGTCGATCCACTGTCTGAGGTTGCGGGCGGCGGTGTCGGGGTCGGAGGGTTCGGCGGGTGGGCTCAGGCGAGGTTGTGGTTAGCTGGTCTTCTGTGACTCTGCTCCAGCAGCGGCGAGGCATTTGTTCGGTGCGGTGGTGCGTGGTGGGCTTCCTGTAGGTGAAGTGGATGCAGTGGTGGTCAGTCCAGTGGGGTTCGGAGGTGTGGTTGAAGGAGACGTGTGGGCTTGCGGAAAAGATGGAGTCGAGCGTGTGGCCGGCGGCGTGGGTGGGTGTAGTCACGAGCTGTCTGAGTCCGAGGGTGGCGAGGTTGTCGATCAGGGTGGTGGAGTTGGTGTCCTTGTTGTTCTCGAGGTGGAAGTTCAGGTCCCCGAGGAGGATGTAGTCCGTGGAGGCGATGGCGTGTGTGCTGACGGAGTCAGCGATGGAATCGCTGAACTGTGGTCGGGGTCCGGGGGTCTGTAGATGAGGGTTCCTCTGAGGGTGGTGTTGGGATCGGTGTGGATCTGGAAGTGCATGTGTTCAGCGGTGCTGAGGGTGTCGTCGGTGTTGGTTGAGACTCTGAGGGTGTTCCTGTGGACGATGGCGATGCCTCCTCCGACTCCGTTGGTGCGGTCCCTGCGGGTGATCTTGTATCCGTCCGGGATGGCAATGGCGATGTCGGGGCTGAAGCGGGATTCAGCCAGGTCTCCGTCAGGAATGCGACGTCTGGGGAGGTTGAGTTGAGAAGGTCCCAGAGTTCGATGGCGTGTTTGCGGGCGGAGCGGGTGTTGAGGAGGATGCATCTGAGGTAGTTGGGTTCTTTCCTGGGCGGTGGTTTGGCGGGGCGGGTGCTGGCGAAGTTGCAGTTCCGGCAGGTGAAGGGCCCTTGGGTGCGCTTCGGGGTGGCCTGGTAGCAGGCGTGATCTTTTCCGGGGTTGAGTGCGTGGAGGGTGCTGGGCGTCGTATCGGCGTCTGTTGATGTGGCGGGCGCAGGGATGCCCGGACCAGGGGGTTTGGCGCTGGGCACGGTCACGGCGCGGACGGGCGCAGACGGACTTGCCTTAGGCGCGCCTTCGGCGGGCCAGCGGCGCGCCCGCTGCGCACGTCTGCTGCGCGGCCGCACAGCGGCCGCCATAAATGGGGAGGTGGGAGGGAGGAGCAGGGAATGGGGCAGCGAATGGGCAGTGAGGGGCGGGGCCGCAGAGGCGCAGCGGCGGGAAACAGGCACAGAAGGGAAAGCGAGCACAATCAGGGCATCAAGGGGGCACAGAAAGGAAAAAAACGAGCACAATGAGGGGCAGCAAGGGGGCACAGAAAGGAAAACGAGCACAATCAGG
Source organism: Calotriton arnoldi (assembly GCA_963921515.1). NCBI lineage: Eukaryota > Metazoa > Chordata > Amphibia > Caudata > Salamandridae > Calotriton > Calotriton arnoldi. The sequence goes on along the minus strand of CAWUFW010001107.1, from coordinate 2,045,036 downwards.
GGCAGCAAGGGGGGCACCGAAAGGAAAAACGAGCACAATCAGGGGCAGCAAGGGGGCACAGAAAGGAAAAACGAGCACAATCAGGGGCAGCAAGGGGGCACAGAAAGGAAAAAACGAGCACAATCAGGGGCAGCAAGGGGGGACAGAAAGGAAAAAACGAGCACAATCAGGGGCAGCAAGGGTGGCACAGAAAGGAAAAACGAGCACAATCAGGGGCAGCAAGGGGGGCACAGAAAGGAAAAAACGAGCACAATCAGGGGCAGCAAGGGGGCACAGAAAGGAAAAAACAGAGCACAATCCAGGGGCAGCAAGGGGGCACAGAAAGGAAAAAACGAGCACAATCAGGGGCAGCAAGGGGGGCACAGAAAGGAAAAACGAGCACAATCAGGGGCAGCAAGGGGGCACAGAAAGGAAAAACAGAGCACAATCAGGGGCAGCAGCAGGGCACACAGACGGAGCTGTGTGGTGGGGAGCGACCTACCAGTCAAGGTCAGGGGTCGCTCTCTTCACCACTGCAGCGGCCGCCTATAAATGGGGAGGTGGGAGGGAGGAGCAGGGAATGGGGCAGCGAATGGGCAGTGAGGGGGCGGGGCCGCAGGCGCAGCGGCGGGAAACAGGCACAGAAGGGAAAACGAGCACAATCAGGGCATCAAGGGGGCACAGAAAGGAAAAAACGAGCACAATGAGGGGCAGCAAGGGGGCACAGAAAGGAAAAAACTAGCACAATGAGGGGCAGCAAGGGGGCACAGAAAGGAAAAACGAGCACAATCAGGGGCAGCAAGGGGGCACAGAAAGGAAAAACGAGCACAATCAGGGGCAGCAAGGGGGCACAGAAAGGAAAAACGAGCACAATCAGGGGCAGCAAGGGGGCACAGAAAGGAAAAACGAGCACAATCAGGGGCAGCAAGGGGGGCACAGAAAGGAAAAACGAGCACAATCAGGGGCAGCAAGGGGGCACAGAAAGGAAAAACGAGCACAATCAGGGGCAGCAAGGGGGGCACAGAAATGAAAAAACGAGCACAATCAGGGGCAGCAAGGGGGCACAGAAAGGAAAAACGAGCACAATCAGGGGCAGCAAGGGGGCACAGAAAGGAAAAACGAGCACAATCAGGGGCAGCAAGGGGGCACAGAAAGGAAAACGAGCACAATCAGGGGCAGCAGCAGGGCACACAGACGGAGCTGTGTGGTGGGGGAGCGACCTACTAGTCAAGGTCAGGGGTCGCTCTCTTCACCACGCAGCGGCCGCCATAAATGGGGAGGTGGGAGGGAGGAGCAGGGAATGGGGCAGCGAATGGGCAGTGAGGGGCGGGGCCGCAGGGCGCAGCGGCGGGAAACAGGCACAGAAGGGAAAACAAGCACAATCAGGGCATCAAGGGGGCACAGAAAGGAAAAAAACGAGCACAATGAGGGGCAGCAAGGGGGCACAGAAAGGAAAAAACTAGCACAATGAGGGGCAGCAAGGGGGCACAGAAAGGAAAAACAGAGCACAATCAGGGGCAGCAAGGGGGCACAGAAAGGAAAAAACGAGCACAATCAGGGGCAGCAAGGGGGCACAGAAAGGAAAAACGAGCACAATCAGGGGCAGCAAGGGGGGCACAGAAAGGAAAAAACGAGTCCAATTGCATAGGACACGTTACAACAACACACACGTTTACAACGCATGCCATTACAACGCGGTCATTACAACGACCGCGTTGTTACGATGCATACCATTACAACACAAGTCAGTACAACCTCTTGCAGTAGGGGGGGCGCTGGAGTTTCGAATTGTATAATTTACTATTCCAACTCCAGTCTGTGCAGCAGTAGGGAAGGTGTTGGATTTTAAATCCAACACCGTCTGCCCCCTACAGCAAGTCATTGTAACGACTTGCGTTGTAATGGTATGCGATGTAACAAAGCGGTCGTTGTAATGACCGCGTTGTAATGGCATGTGTTGTATCAACTTCGTTGTAAACGATGTTTACCCCCTGGATTTGCTGGTGGTCCCTTATGTTTTGCAGAAGTAGTTCCAGGTCGATCACGAATGACACTGGGGAGAGTGGGCAACCTTGCCTTGTGCCTCTCTGTATTTCTACTCTTGGGGATGTGTTGCAGTTTATCCAGATTCTCAGCCAAGGTGCAGCATAAAGGGCATTGACCCAACCCCTGAATCTCTTGCCGCGCCTTGTACATATAAGTGTAGTCTTTATCATGCCCCAGTCAACCCTGACAAATGCTTTCTCCACATCTAGGGACAACAGGACAACTTCTTTATGGCATTTCCACCCAAGATCACTTAAATGAAAAGCCTTTTTGGTATTGTCACTGGAGGATCTGGTTGGTATAAAGCCTTTCTGATTGGCATGTATCAAAAGGGATAATGCCTCTTCCATCTGATTTGCTAGAACCATAGCGAAAATCTTCACATCTGTTTTCAAAAGGGAGATAGGGCGATATGAGAAGCATGTGGAGGGGTCTTTGTTCAGTTCTGCAAGCAGAGTGATTGTTGTTTCAGTTGTAGACCGAGCCAGACTCTGGGATTGGTAGAGGCTATTGAAAACCTCTGTAAGGAGTGGGGCTGCCAAGGGAGCACATGGTTTCTTAAATAATGGTGTGTAGCTATCTGGGCCCCTGCCATACTAACCTTCAAGTAGTTAATTACTGAAAAGACTCAAGCCACCACTAGAGGCAAGGAGGTTAGAAAAGCCCATTGTAAATAGGCATTTACTGCTGCTGGGTCTGTCAGGGAGGAGGCGTAAAGCCTCTATTATTAGGCATGGAAAGTCCTTAATTTGCCTTCCTCTGTAGTTTGGGTTTCCCCCTCACCATTCTTAATCTTCCCAATATATCTCCACACCTATTCTTTTCGGAGATTGTTTGCCAATAGTGCACACACGTTGTTGCCCCCTTCATAAAAACGAGCTCCAACCCTGGTGAGAATATAATTAGCTTTAGCATACCTCAGGTAAAGTAGCTGGCCCCAACAGAGGTTAGTGGTCCCCCAGCTTTCATAGAAGGGTTTGCTTTATGGTGCTGCTCCAAAGTTATGAACTCTCCCATAAGACAAGTAAGTGCTGCCCCTCTCATATGACAGATGTGTCTTGCTTCTTGAATGAGAGTTCCCCTCACAACTGCTTTTAGAGCTTCCCTCACCACCCTCGGGCGCAGATCACCGGTGCTATTAAATGTGATAGTTTTGCAAGTTTCATGCAATTTAATAGAGAGTTGTTAAGGTACCAGTGGTTACACATTCTTTCACTGACTTTCCCTGGCCATTTGAGCACCAGTTTTATCAGACCTTGGTCTGACACGGTTTATGGTCCTTGATCCATTTTCCAAATCTTTGACACCAATCCCTGGTCTACTTATATTTTATCAATATGTTTGCAAGTCTGATGTGCTGCAAAGTAATGAGAATAATCAGTTTCAATGAGTGTCTGTAGCGAAACAGGATGACTAGGCCCAGGTCATGAAGCAGATATTTACTAGAGGGTGAGGGGGTGAGGGAAGAGGGATGAGAATGGAGTCCCTCTAAGCCCCTGAGGTGATTTATCTTGGGTGGGATACATCAGGCAGTTAAAATCCCCCCAATTATAACAGGATTGTCTGAAGTGTGAGCTATATCATGTATCTCTGGGGGTATGACATTTCTCCTGCCCTATGTTTGGTGTGTAGATGTAATGTAATGTAACGTGAATTTGTAGAGCGTGAACATTGTCACCTGAGAGGGTATCCAGGTGCTGAGTGAGTGTGGGTTCCGGAAGTAGGATGAAGAGCCAGGTTTATAGTTTCTTGCAGAAATCCATAAGTGACACGACTGTCCTGATGTGCCAGGGGAGGTAGTTGCAGGATTTAGCCACGAGGTAAAAGAAGGACTACCTCCTGTCATTCTTCTATGGATATGGGTGAGCGCGAGTGATGCTGACAGGCAGTCCCTGGTTGGTTGGTGGAAGTGTAGACGGTGGTTGAGGTAGGTGGGTCTGTGGTTGTGAAGAGACATGTAGGCATGGGTGAGCGTCTTGAACTGGCAGCGTTTCTGAATGGGGAGGCCAGTGTAGTTTTCGGAGGTGAGGTGTGATGTGCGTGCAGTGAGGAAGGTTGAGGATTAGTCTGGCGGTGCCGTATTTGATGGTTTGAAGCTTGTGTAGCAGGTGTGCAGAGATGCCGTAGCAGAAGGCGTTGGCCTAGTCCAGTCTGCTTGTGATGAGGGCCTGGGTAATGGTCTTTTTGGTGTCAGGGGGGAGCCATTTGATGCTTTTTCGGAGTATTTGAAGTATGTTAAAGCAGGCGAAGGTGGATGGCGTTGATTTAATGTCTCATGGTGAGGTGAGGTTCAGGATGATGCCCAGGTTTCTGGCATGGTTGGAGGGTGAGGGAGTGTGGCCTAGTTCTGTGGGCCACCAGGTGGAGTCCCAGGATGAGTTACTGTTGCAGAATATTAGCACTTCAGTCTTGTCAGCACTGATGATTTCTATGGTGATATGTAGACCATCCCTTTCACCCACTATAATTAGTAATCAGCCTTGTATGTCAGCCTTATCAACCTTCTCATGAATTTAGGATTATTGCTAATGATTATGGCTACACCAGCCATCTTTGTCATGCAGCTGCATGGTTTTGTGTGAAGTGCCTGGAATGTAATTCGGCTAAATAGTGAGACGACTGTGAGGGTCTCAGAATCTCTCCAGACATGTGCCACAGATGCCTCAGCACACTTTCTTTACCTGCTGCATTCTCCTCTATGCAGGGCTTCGATTTCCTCCGTTTATTAGTCACTGTTCTCAAGGATTCTCTAGTTTTCCTAATTTCAGGTGAATCAGTTTTCCTCCAAGGAGGCTATGGCGCATTGTTTACCAGCCCAGATAAAGATAATCTGGAAGGGATGCCCCGATGTGTTCCTTAATGTTTTTAGGCTTTAACAGTTCCATGATGGGGTGGAAGTATTTTTGATTTGTAAGTGTGATGGAGGAGAGGTCTTGGAATAGTTGTAACTGTGTGCCGTTGAATGATATGGGCCCTCCTCAGGCATGAGCCATGATAGTTTCCTTTTCCTCGCAGTCATGGACTCTAGTCATGATGTCAGGGGCCGAATCCCTGGTGCCCAGTCATTAAAAGAATCTGTGTGTTCTGTCTAGTTTGATCAGAGTTTGGCCTATTCTTTCTAATATCACTTAGAACCGGTATACAGCCTTTACCACGCATTGTTTACCCTGCAGGACTTGACCACGCATGCTTTTATCGTAAGACCCATGCAGACATTGTATTGGTACTTTACCACATAGTACTTTACCACACAGGTAAGTATTCTTTTTTAAATGACAGAATTGTTATGTCATATAAAAAAGGGGATTTAAGGGTTTCGGGGATGGGTAAGGGTTCAGGTGGTAAGGACTTTAAAGGGGGTCTTAGGCTTCAGGGGTGGGTAATGGTACGGGGAATCAGGGTTTGAAAGGGTTGTTTAGGATTTAGGGGCAAGTTGAGATAAGGATGGTAAGTGGTTTTTAGTGTTCATGGGTGAGTAGTGGTAAAGAGAGGTAAGAGTTTTTAGGGTTCAGGGTCAGGTAGTGGTAAAGGGAGGTAAGGGATTTTTAGGGTTCAATGGCGGATAGTGGTAAAGGATGGTAAGGGTTTTTTAGGTTTCAGGGGCTGGTAGGGATAAAGGGAGGTAAAGGTTTTTTAAGGTTCATGCTTGGGTAGTGATATAGATAGGTAAAGGGTTTTAAAAAGGGCACAATTCAAATTATACTGGCATATTTCACCTAATTTCAGGAATGTCACGTTATGCTTGTCATGCACAATTCTTACGATTATGCCACTTCGCATGGTTTTGCCTCATTTGCTATAAAAAAATGTACTCCAAATGCACAATTCATGGTATAAATCTACTGCAAATGCACTGGAACAACAGGACACTAGTGGCTGCTGCTCGCAGTGCTTTTTCTGTACTTTTTTTTATAGTACAAAATGCGTTTTCGTTTAAACAATTTACACATTTTACACTGTGATATAGCACTAAATGATTGCATTTCGTGTAATTATTCACAATTTTGCATAGTTTTCAATAACGTTTGCATAATACACCAATGAAAATTACATGAATTTCGTACACCGCTACTAGAAATTGCATGCAGCTAGTCAGTATACCAATTCTAATAGTGTTACATAATATGCGACTAACAGCAACACTTACAACTAACACTACAAACCAACTGTGGGCTCCACGGAGTAGCATGCTACCTGTTCAAAAAGATATTTAACAAATCCAGTCAGGCTGCACACAAAATTTCATTGTGGCTTCAAAGGCTTTTGTCTCCCTATTTGAAAACAAAAACAAGCGCTTGAGCACTAAGTAGAGTCAGGCAAACAGCGACTCCTCTTAAAGCACTGAACGTTTGCTGAGCGGCCACAATAATTCGTAAGTATGCTCAGCAAACTTTTTTGTTTTTCAAAAGCAAACTCCCAAAGCAAGAGTTTGCTTTTGTAAAACAAAATACTAAGACTGAATGTCAAGGGTGTGGGAGACATTTTTATTTTTTTCTGTTGTGGACCGCCATTGCCAAACAGAAACCAATGTATCAGGTCGTCTTTCCTAAATAGGGTGGATGGCCTGATGTACTTTCACCGAAGGACGTAACTAGGTCGAGCAATCTTGTTGGGAAGAGACTGGGGTCACCACCGTCGGAAACATGATGCTCCTTCTGACTCTAAATAGAGAGTCCGACTGTCATTTTGTCGGACGTGGTACTTTGCCACATTTGTAGCAAAGTACTGGCAGGGTACTCTCCCACACTTGTGGCAGTGTAGCCTGTCTGCCAAACTGTAAATCAGGCCCTAAGTGTCTAGTTGTTCACCTACTTTTCAGGGGCGGCCGGCATGGGGGTTGCGAGGGGTGGTTGTGGGGGGGGAGGTTGTCGCTGGGGGTGTCACGCAGGGGGAGAAGAGGGGAATAAAAAAAAACCTTAAACTTACCTTGAGGCTGGGCCCCGCGTCTTCTCTGCTTCTGCTCTCCTGCCTCCGACAGGAACAGGAAGCAGGTAGCCAGGCTCCCTCATCTAAGCCGAACACAACGCTGCAATGCAGTGTTGTGATTGGTCTTGCCAGGGGCTGGAGGGGTGGGCATGTTCTCCATGCAGGCGGTATTGCAGCCTGCATGGGAAACAGGGAAGTGCGCATTTCCCTTTTAGGCGGCCCGAGAGGGCCGACCAGTCATTGCGCACTTAGGAGTGGGCAAACCACTTCTCCCCTGCTCCCACAGCAGAGCAGCAGTTTGTTATGGGTTCTGCAATACGTACGGGAGATTTTCATTGCGCCTTCACCTGCCGCAGCTTCTAGCCTGTCCAAGACTGCCATTGTAAAAGGTGAGGGGGCAGATCTACAAGAAAGTGCCGCAGCGTGGCGCTGCAAGCCCTTTGGCTGCGCCACGCTGCGGCACTTTCAGAGCACAGGAATGCGACATATTTACAAGAATATGTCGCATTCCTGTGTTTCCCCTGCGCTGGCGCACAAACAGCTGCCAAGCGCCGGCGCAGGGCACCCTTGCACCATGGTGCAAGGATGCCTGCGCCATGGGGAGATTGTTTCTGTGCAGGAAGGGGCACCTTTCTGCACAAAAACAATCAGTACAGAAAACATTTCTCCTCGGTGCGCCTCGCTACGCCACCTCTAGGGTGGCGTAGCTTTCAGACGCATCTCCAGAGTTACGATTTCTCGTAATTCTGGAGATGTGTCTTGTTCCATGGGTGTTGCGTGGGAACACCCACAGCAACACCCATGGAACGCCCCTTCACCGCAAAGTGCTGCGTGTGAAGGGACGGTATTTACAAGGAGAGGAAAAGTCACGCATGGTGGCTTTTCCTCTCCTTGTAAATATCGAGGAGCCCCCTGCGCCACCAGTACGTCACGAAAAGTGACGTACTGGTGGCGCAGGGGGCTTGTAAATCTGCCCCGAGGTGTGTAAAGCTCAGATTGTTGCACTTCGTCCTTTGAAACAAAGATACATTGACATTTGTGCCAGCAACAACGTCTGCCACATTCTCAAGCGTAAGATGTGCTTCAAATTGAGGATGCATGTATGCAAGCCAATTTGTTCCCATGCTTTACATTTAGTGGGGCAGATCTACAAGAAAGTGCCGCAGCGTGGCGCTGCAAGCCCTTTGGCTGCGCCACGCTGCGGCACTTTCAGAGCACAGGAATGCGACATATTTACAAGAATATGTCGCATTCCTGTGCTCTCCCCTGCGCTGGCACACAAACAGCTGCCAAGCGCCGGCGCAGGCACCCTTGCACCATGGTGCAAGGATGCCTGCGCCATGGGGAGATTGTTTTTGTGCAGGAAGGGGCACCTTTCTGCACAAAAACAATCAGTACAGGCTTTTCCTCTTTCAATGCGTGCTGCAGAATGCAGCACGCATTGAAAGAGGAAAAACGAGGAGAAATGAAAACATTTCTCCTCGGTGCGCCTCGCTACGCCACCTCTAGGGTGGCGTAGCATTCACACGCATCTCCAGAGTTACGATTTCTCGTAAATCTGGAGATGTGTCTTGTTCCATGGGTGTTGCGTGGGAACACCCACAGCAACACCCATGGAACGCCCCTTCAACGCAAAGTGCTGCGTGTGAAGGGACGGTATTTACAAGGAGAGGAAAAGTCACGCATGGTGGCTTTTCCTCTCCTTGTAAATATCGAGGAGCCCCCTGCGCCACCAGTACGTCACGAAAAGTGACGTACTGGTGGCGCAGGGGGCTTGTAAATCTGCCCCAGTGTATTTTATTTTCTCTCGCGTAGGTAGGGTTGCCACGGGGTCGATTTTTTACCAGCCAGTCCAGACGATAAAAATATTGTGAAAAGCAGTGAAATCTGTTTTTTTTTGCCTTCTACATCATAAACCTAAAACAGTAAACACCTAAAGAAATCTGTTCAAAAAGAATTTGAGAGCTGTCTAAATCATTTCAGAATGATAATTAAAGCAAACAGATGGATAATTGTCATGTTTCAAAAGAATCCTGATAATTTTGTGAATTGAGCTAAATGTTTGCAGAAACCTGTTTTCCCTTCTCTAGGTAAAACGTTTCCTGAATATGGGTCTGCATCATTGTTCCCTCTCCAGGGCTTTTAAAGCCTGCCCCAAAGCGCCCCTTGACTCTCAGCTCGAGTGCACTACATGATATGTCTTGCCTGGTGTTTCCAAGGCCTTTTTATCCTACTTGGGCACTTTCACACGTACTAGAGTTAATAGCCTGAGTGACTCTCTCTGAAGCAGGTCATTTCTATTTTAATTTAATTTGCATAAAGACCATCATGCACATACACATTAATCTATTAGCGCATAGAGACACTGTCATTACTAATTTTTCTGTTCCTGCTCTTGGTCACTTTTAGAGAAGCATTTAATTTTCTCTCATAGCTCATTGCAATGGGAATATATTTCCATCTCATTGAAACAGACATGCAGTCCCCTTCCTTATGGAGTGAGCACAGTCAGCACATGCACCCAGGGAACAAAATAAGGATTTTTATATGGAAGTGGGTACCTTGGCCTTGCTGCATTGTTGTGATGTATTTGATAGATGTTAACATTTCCCATGTATGTGACTCTCATGCTGTCCTTTTGGGAGAATGAAAGGCTGAACGCTCTTAGGAGTTTTACAAAATTGGCCTTCTTGTGACACACATACGTCTTCAAGATCAATCAGCCACTGATTAGTCAGATATCAGCATATATTCCCCTTGCCCTTATGTGTTCACTCTTATATGATGATGACTGAATAACTGTTTAATAAGCACACATTTCTATAAGGTTTTATAATGTGTCGTATTGCGGGTGTTTTTGATTGTAGATGCTGAAGGCCAGAATAAGGATTTGATTATTGAGGAACTGCTTTGAACGTCCTACGTGTGGGGTGTGGAAGAGACGGGTAGAATGTTTTGATGTGAGTGTTCTGTGGGTCGGAGCACGTGGGTGTAATGCTAAGGAGTACTGCCTACAAGTTGTGTAGTGCAATGACAATTGCATACGTGTGAGGCAGACATGTTAGTTATTGTCCTGCACACAGGTAATCAACTTTCAATTATTCCTTTCTACCCTTTATACTTTCCCAGATTGCAACCTATCTCAATATTAAAATAAAAACCCTGCATTAAAATTAGCCACATTAATAGCAAATATTTATTCTCTTTCCGACCTCTCCATTTGAATGATAGTCTCCTCACCCCCCTCCTCTGCCTGCCTTATCCCTCTGAGTGTGCTCTACGCTATACCTCTGAGTGTGCTCTGCTCTATACCTCTGAGTGTGCTCTGCTCTATACCTCTGAGTGTGCTTTACTCTATACCTCTGAGTGTGCTTTACTCTATACCTCTGAGTGTGCTCTACTCTATACCTCTGAGTGTGCTTTACTCTATACCTCTGAGTGTGCTCTACTCTATACCTCTGAGTGTGCTCTACGCTATACCTCTCATTGTGCTCTACGCTATACCTCTCATTGTGCTCTACTCTATACCTCTGAGTGTGCTTTACTCTATACCTCTGAGTGTGCTCTACTCTATACCTCTGAGTGTGCTCTACTCTATACCTCTGTGTGTGCTTTACTCTATACCTCTGAGTGTGCTCTACTCTATACCTCTGAGTGTGCTCTACTCTATACCTCTGAGTGTGCTCTACTCTATCCCTCTGAGTGTGCTTTGCTCTATACCTCTGAGTGTGCTTTACTCTATACCTCTGGTTGTGCTCTACTCTATACCTCTGAGTGTGCTCTACTCTATACCTCTGAGTGTGCTCTACTCTATACCTCTGAGTGTGCTCTACTCTAATACCTCTGAGTGTGCTCTACTCTATCACATGCCTGCCGCCTTACTCTCTACTATACTTCATTAAACTATCCATGCCCCCTCCTAACAAATAATAAATTCTCCTGAATAACCATTCCTGCAATACCTAACCTTTTACTAACCTATTCACTCATCCCACTCCCATAATTCACATTTTCTCATGTGTAAGCTAGCCTTGCAATCTCATAATATCTAACCTCCTGCTGCCCTACTTACTTATCCCATTTTGTACAACCTTAATCTAATAATTACACACAACTCCTATTCATCTAATCCACCACTCAAAACTGGTGAAAATGTGTGTTTCCTTAGAGCGGAAGACTAACCCAACAACCAGCAAATTTAATTCCCATTGGACTAACCACTGATTTTGGGGTACAGAGTAGCGTGCTGCACACCATAAAGCGCTTCAAAACCTTGTCAGGGGTATTAAGCGCTATATAAATGCAATTACAAAGACAATACAATTCATTTAGTTGGGCCCAGGTCTGAAGTCGCATTGCACTAGAGGATAGAGTGGATGACTAACACTGCTCTTTATATGGTAAATTAGTCACAGCAACCAAGGTGCACATTTCACTTTTTTCTCCCTTCATTTTCCACTTCTTTTCTTCTTTGATGCTCTTATCTCATATTAAAGACAAAGAGTAATTAATATCCACTTTTTTCTTTTTTAAAAAAGGAATGTAATAAGAGTAAAAATGAGGAGTTTTTTTTATTCTAGCCATGCCAAGTTTTTTTCCCCTGGGTGGCTCTGTGGGTTGGGTGAAAGCGATAAGGAACAGGGTTGGGGAAAGAAGGAGAGGGAATGGGAAGACTTTTTCTAGCAGGGAAGAAGCATTGTATACTGCCTGCTAGAAAAAAAATGTGAAATGATCCAAAACCTCATAGAATTTTTTCTGACTGGAATATATTAAAGAATGGGGAGGCATTGTTGGTGTGATCTTCCACGAAGAAAAATGAGTATCCAATTAGATGCCACAAGGAACGCTTTAGTACAGAGTCTAAATTATAAATTGTGTACTGAACTGATCAATGGTGTCTTAGCTCAAAGTTCCCTGGCCAGTGAGATAAAAATGTAATTCAAGAATGTAGTTGGTGGCACTTTAGGTAAGTTTGATGGATTCAAACATCATAGCATTTTGAAACGCAGTGCCACACAGGATAGGCATGGTTTAGTAATGTGCCAATAATTTACAGGGCCAATGTGGAAGATTTTATAAGGGTTCTATGATAAAAATGTGTAATTGAACCCATTGAATCCTCTGACTGGCTATCTCCAGTCATATTTTCTCTCAAATCCTTAGCTGATCTAATACTATGTGTCATTCAAGCTTCTTAAATTGACACATAGTTTTAGATCAGCTTACGATTTGCGAGAAATTATGACTGGAGATAGTCAGTACCTATCATCAGATAATATTATCTGAGGCATCAAAATACCTTACAGTATTTGTAACACCTCAGGGCCTGTATCAGTACAAATGGATGTCTTTTGGGTGTGCTAGTGTAGTGTTTGTATTCCAATGAATTATGTACAAATCGTTATAATTATTAGCACTGTGCCCCAGCTTTCAAGACATCCTGATATTTGCTCAAGAGAAGGAAAACCATGATGTTAAATTTAACTTATTATTAGGCATCTCAGAGAGGAATGGGCTTACACGAAAAATGAGTAAATGCAAGTTTAGCAAAGGTTTTAGGGAATATTTGGGACATACTTGTTCTCACAGACGCATTGTGCCTAAGAAGAGTGTAGTAGATGACATTTTAAAAATGCCTGAACCCACTTCTAAAGAAAAACTAGTTTTGCTCCTAGGACTTCTTGAATTTTATTCTACGTTTGTGAAAGACTCTGGAAGTAAGACAAAACCATTTAGGTCCTTACTCAAGAAGAATGCCAAATTTCAATGTGGTAAAGAACAACGTAATGCTTTTGACTGTATCAAAAATGAAATTGTGAATGCACCATTGGTAGGAGCTTTTTGTGATGGGGGAGAAATGTATGTTGGCATTAGATGGAAGCAACTGTGGTTTGGGAGCAGCTTTGTCCCTTAAATGTTGGGTTGAATGAATGGACTTTGGATCTTTGGAATAGCTCATTTAGGACACATGGGAACATCCTGCACCAAATGAGACTTTGTCAGTACCTTTGGTGGCCTGGATTGGATGCTGAAGTAGATAGGGTGGTGTGGATTTATGATTTGTGTGCTGCAATGATATGTTTACCAAAGCGTTCAAGGTTCCTGCTGTAGAAGTGGATTTTCCTTGGCTATGGCATCAGTTGACATCATGGACCCTTTTGCTACTTTGGAACATAATAAGTCACAGATTTGGTCTTAATTGATTATCACTCAAAATTGCTTGAAGTAAATTGTAAGATAAGATAGATAGTGATGTGGTAATTGAGTTTTTATGACATGTTTTCTGTAGGAATGGTACAACTCTGGAGATTGTGTCAGACAGTGAAATCTAATTTGTCTCAGAGAAAATGTAGATTTTTTTTTAGCAGATTTGGGATTCTGAATGTAAGGATTGCCTTGCTTCACTCAGAAGAAAATGGGTAGAAGAGGCACATAAATCAGGTGGTCATGAGCCCATGCAGTTAGCTGTAAAATCTATCCTGTGCTGACAGAAGGCACTTCAAAACACACTTTTGGCTTACAAGAGCAGTCTTCTTTCTGTAACAGGAAAGAAGCCATTTAAATTATTCAGCATGAGGAAAGTTGGTACCAAGTTGTGACTTTGTTTTTTTGTTTAAAGATTTAGCTTGAGTAGCAATAGTAGTAATGGGGAAGTTATAGAAAGTGCTAGGAAACAAGAGAGAATGAGTAAATGAACCAGAGGTGTGATGTTGATGAGGAAAAGTGTAGGTGAGATGTGCAAGTTGCAGTTGATTCATGAGAAGAAAACTTTGTTTTGTAGCCAGGCTAAACCAAGATTGGGAGATCCTTTAAAGGTGATTGAGGTTTAAAGAGTTTAAAGAGGCTGGAGGATGTTAGGGTGTGGAATCTGGAAAGAGTATCAATGTGTAGCTGGAAGGTCTGTGAATGTAAGGAGGCAGTTAGTGATGTTAGGCTCCAATATCTGAATGTCGAAGAGATGCAGAGAGGATATTCTGGTAATGGGAGTCCTTTAAGCGTGTAAGTGGTGTAGCTGGTTATGATCAGGGTTCCCAGTTTTCTGGTATTTATTTTTTTGACATTTCCGTCCGTATACATCAGTATCTATATATCCATTTCAAAATTATTTTTTCTGTATTTATCCATATTTATTTAGTGCTTAGTTGTAGTAATCTATGTTTGTAGTAACCTATGCTTGTTGCAATGTTATGGGCACAGAACCTTACAGCGTGGGTGTTCTGTGCCAGAGTTCTAGTTTAGTCAGTTGATCTTTGACGGGCGTCAGCTGCTGCTGCTCTGTCTTGATGGCCCAGCTTGATGTGGAATAAATCTAACTGCAACTTACCTGGTGTTCTCCTTCATTACCACATCTTTTTTGGCGACGAGCGCTGGGCCATCCACACGAACCCACGACCATGTGCAGATTCCATCTTCTCAGCTGGAACAATGGAACGACGGAGTATTGAGCCTTCACGGTGAGGAGCGGTCGTCGGCTGTCGGTTGCATTTACCAGCTGTTCTTCATACCACGTGGAGGCGAAGGAGAAGTTCTCCGAGAGCAGAGCGCTACACAAAAATCCAGGTCAGTGTATCTGGAACGCATACCACGGACGTGCGTTCCAGCAACGGTAGAAACGGGGCATCAAAGCACGCAGTGGCGAAAACACGTTTGCGTTTCACACGTTGTGATGTAAGCGCGTTTGCGTTTCAACATTGAAACGCGGAAAGGATTTCCTGGTAATTACGTCACAGAGACGCTTGTCAAGTATTCCAAAGTGGGATTCTATCTCTCTGCCGGCATCCCGCACTACATCACAATTAAACAAAGGGAGTGGCAAAAGAACAAGTTCAGACCAACACATTGTTTTTTTTCTCATTCAGCCGCTTTCTTTATTAAAGGGCTACCACTTCAAACCACAAACAACTTTATTCAGCACACGTCTTTTCATTAAGTGGGCAATATTACAAACTCTCTTTCAGCGCTCTTTCCTCATGTAGTGGGGAGTCTCACATACAGTCTCATCTTGCACACTACTGGCTTATTCTTCCTTCCATATTTGCCACCTTTTGTCCATTTTCAACAAAAGTCTGTCTTGTGCTGCATTATACTTTTTTGGAGTGCACGTTTAATCTGCCACCGCCGCCTGTACTTTTGGAAAAAAAATCTACTTTGGTACACTCTATACGACCGGAATGGACATTGCCCTGTTGAATATTTAACAAATTTGCCCTGTCGAATATTTAACAAATTTTCTTTGACTAACCATGCAAGCGGTTTCTCCACCTCCACCCTTCTTAGAGACACCTGGTGAGCCACCCATCAAATGGAAGCAGTGGTTTGATGGATTCGAAACTTACCTTGGTGCAATTGGCGCTATGAGGTTTTGAGCTGAACGTAGGAAGTACCTCCTACTACACTCATTAGGCTTTGAGGGTAGGGAAATTTTAAAACATCTTCCTACTCCAGTCCAAGATGAAGAAAATCCTCTTGATGAGTACCAAGACACGGTTAAAAAGTTACAAACAAGGTTTGATGTTCAACCCAGCTTGGTTGTACTCCGCCACAAATTTTTTCTACGAAAACAGAACACGGGAGAAGATGTTGACAATTACATCACTGCTCTAAGAAGACTTGTGGCAGACTGTCAATTTGAAAACTTTGCCGACCAACTGGTTCGTGATCAGTTCATCTCTCACTGTACGGACAAAACCATCAAACAAAAACTACTTTCCATGGGGAATCCTACTCTTGACGAGACCATTAGAGTAGCAAAGAGTATTGAAACGTCACAGTTGTCAGCCAAGGAATTAGATGAGAAAAAAAGTGAGCCCGTCTCTGCTGTGAAGGTGAAAGACGCCAAGGCATTGGACAACAAAACATCAGACAGACAACATTTTTCGGACAGACAGAACTCTTTTTTTCAAAGATTAACATTTATTTCAGGTGTGGGTATAAGCCACACGCTCCAGGCACTAAATGCCCGGCTAAGTTTGTAATGTGCAAAAACTGTAACAAGATTGGCCATTTCGCTAAAATCTGTCAAGCAGGTAGAGGCAGGTTCAACCCAAAACCTTCTCCTGTGAAATGTGTTATTGATGAAGGCATGCTACGAGATGAAGAAGAGTTTGTCACTAATGAGCTTAGTGATATGGTCCTAGTTGTACAAGATGATGGGGTCATTGCAGGGGATCCTGAATTGTGTGTCGATCCTTATGTAGAAATTTCTGTAGGGGATCGTGTGTTGAAACTCCTTGTTGATTTCGGAGCACGCATCTCCATGGTCACTCTAGAACTCTATCAAGCAACATGGCCTAACAGACCCCTTCTAACCCCAGATCATAAAGCCGTCTCTTATGAGGGACGAGAGATAAATCTTTCTGGGTACATTGAAGAGATCATGGAATTCAAGGGGAGAAAGATTGTGGGCAAGATTTATGTGGCGCAGAAAGGGCTAAACATCTTAGGCTGGTTCCACCAGGGACTATTTGGGATGGTACGCAGACCGGGGACCAAAGATCAAGTTCTTGCCATAAGGGACAGTCCTGATCTCGAAAACTTAGTTAGTGAATTTCCCCATGTGTTCTCTGGAGAATTGGGCAAAATCAAAGACTTTCAGCACAAGAGTATTGTAAAGGATGGTGCTAGTCCTGTAAAACATAAGCTTAGAAACGTTCCCTTCAGTGTCAGGCAAGACCTTGGGAAAGAACTTGATTCTTTGTGTACCAAAGGCATAATTGAACCAGTAGAATCGTCTTTATGGTTGTCCCCTTTAGTTGTCGCAAGGAAACAGAATGGTGAACTCAGAGTTTGCGTTGACCTCCGCTGCTTGAATAAGGAAATATGGATTGACTCCCATCCCCTTCCGAATATCAATGAGTTATTAGCAAGTTTGAAAGATGCTAAAATCTTCACAAAATTGGACTTAGCATCTGCCTACCACCAGGTAGAATTGGCACCGGAGTCCAGACCTCTTACCGCATTTGTTTCCCCTTTAGGAACTTTCCAATATGTACGCATGCCGTTTGGGCTTGCTTCAGCGGCGTCCGTATTTCAGCGCCTTATGTCCAAAATATTGAAGGGGATTGAAGGTCTGTCCATTTTTCAAGACGATGTTCTTATTTTTGCTCCTGACAGGGTTTCACACGATGCCATTTTGAAGGAAGTACTATCAAGATTTCAGGCCAATGGTGTTGTTCTGCGCAGAGACAAATGTGTTTTTGTGGCTAAGGAAGTAGAATACTTGGGTCATTTAGTTAATGAGAATGGTATCCTTCCCAAGTCTAGTCTGGTTGATTCCATCGTTAGAGCCAAAGCCCCTTCTGACAAAATCACCCTCAAATCGTTCCTTGGGCTATGTGAATTCTATTCAAGGTTCATCCAAGACTTCGCAAGTAAATTAAGACCCTTGTCACGTATGCTCATGAAGGGTGTTGTGTTTGGGTGGAGCAGAGAATGTCAGGACATTTTTGAGTGGGTGAAGCAACAGCTCAGTTCGCCAAAGATTCTGAAACACTATGACCCATCTCTTACCTGCACCCTCACAGTCGATGCTAGCAATGTCGGACTTGGTGCAGTTCTCGCTCAGAAAAAAGGGGGGGAGATCAGGACTATTGGGTTTGCCTCCAGAGTCCTGTCTCCTTCTGAAATGAAGTACTCAGTTATTGAGAGGGAATTGCTGGCATGCTGGTGGGCTGTGATGAAATTTAGAAACTTTGTTTGGGGAAGGAAGTTCTGTCTTCAAACTGATCACAAACCATTTGTCTTCATCCTCAGTGGGAAGAATGTTAGGAGCTTCACCCCCAGAATTGCACGCCTATCTTCCAAACTCCTTCAGTTTGATTTTTCTGCAGAATATATACCTGGATGCAAGAATGGATGTGCAGACTTTTTATCTCGCTCTTCTGATATTGTAGAG
The DNA here is from genome assembly GCA_963921515.1 of Calotriton arnoldi. Classification (NCBI taxonomy): domain Eukaryota; kingdom Metazoa; phylum Chordata; class Amphibia; order Caudata; family Salamandridae; genus Calotriton; species Calotriton arnoldi. The sequence goes on along the minus strand of CAWUFW010001107.1, from coordinate 2,027,191 downwards.
GACAAGCCAAACATAGAAGAGGAAGACAAGGAAGAGTTCCTTGTGGCAGCTGTGGACCTTCCCCAGTTGTGTGCTGTGTCAGAGAATGAATGGCGTCAAGCTCTCTCTGGTGATGTTTCTTTGGGTCTTGTCATGAAATTTATCAAGGAAGGTTGGCCCAGGGAAAGGAATTTGAGTTTTGACTTTAAGACATATTTACAGGTTGCAGATGAGCTTACCATTGAAGATGGTTTATTACTGAGAGGTGACAGGCTTGTCCCTCCCCTTGTCCTAAGGGCTAACTTAGTCAAATGCTCACACGAGGGACACTTGGGCGCCACGTTGACAAAAAAAAGGGTGCGACTTTCGTTCTGGTGGCCTTCTATGGATAGAGAAATTGATGATATTGTCAAATCGTGTGTAATTTGTTCTAGTTGCGACAAAGCCGCTAAGTTGCGTACTCCACCCTTGTCACCTATAGAATTGCCTTCGGCACCATGGGTAAAGTTGGGGTTAGACATTGTAGGGCCATTCCATGCCCTTGACTCCTCATCCAAGTTTGCTCTAGTCCTTATGGACTACTATTCAAAATGGCCTGAGATTAAATTTGTGAAGGAGGTGAGTTCCAGAACGGTAGTTGAATTCCTCAGTGATGTTTTCCTGAAGGAAGGGTTCCCTGAGTTTTTGGTGACAGATAATGGGACACAGTTTGTCGCTTCTGAATTTGAGAAATATCTACACACATGTGGCATTACACATCTCAAAAGTTCGTTATACCACCCTCAGACCAATGGTCTGGTCGAACGAATGAACAGAGTGTTAGGTGAATGCATACAGTGGGCCCTGTCAAACAAGTGTGTCGTGATCAATTCTGTGAGAAGCATGCTTTGGTTCTACCGAACTACCCCTCACTCAACTACAGGGGTTTCACCTTTCGAGTTGCTGCGTGGTCGCAGAGCTTCTACTACGTTTTGTCCTGGTTGGATGAGTAAGTGGATCAAAGGAAAACAATGGAATGATAAGAGTGTCAGGAGTCAGGTGGAACTAGCTCAAGAAAAACAGAAACTTTATTTTGATTCTAAGAAGTGTGTTAAAGATTTTGTGATAAGTTCTGGTGAATATGTTTGCATAAAGAAACCTGTCCATGTGAAGAAGGGCTCTCCCAATTTTAGTTCACCGATTAAGGTTACAGATGTGAGAGGCAACTCTGTCAAGCTCATCAATGGGCAATGGTGGAACAAGAGCCTTTTGGTGAAGAGTTTTCTCCCCAGTAATCCTCCTAGTAGTGAAACTGGTGAGAGGAATGTAGATTGTGCGGGGCAACCTGCCCTGAGGCGCAGTGCTCGAGACAGGAGAATTCCTCATCGGTATAGAGTTTAATTTATGTAGATTGTGCGGGACAACCTGCCCTGAGGCGTAGTGCTCGAGACAGGAGAATTCTTCATCGGTATAGAGTTTATTTGTTTATTTATCTCAATAGAGTCTGTTTCATTTCTTCTTTTCTTTCTGTTTCATTTCTTCTTTTCTTCTTGTCTGCTGCTCTTTGTTCTCCTTTTCCTTCTTTTTCTTTCCTTCTTCCCCTTTTCTTCTCCCACTTTTATTTATACTTCCCAATCTTTGCTTATCTAAAGGGAAGACCAATGTAGTAATCTATGTTTGTAGTAACCTAAGCTTGTTGCAATGTTATGGGCACAGAACCTTACAGCGTGGGTGTTCTGTGCCAGAGTTCTAGTTTAGTCAGTTGATCTTTGACGGGCGTCAGCTGCTGCTGCTCTGTCTTGATGGCCCAGCTTGATGTGGAATAAATCCAACTGCAACTTACCTGGTGTTCTCCTTCATTACCACATTAGTGTAAAAAAATGAAGCTGCAATGGGTATATTTCCACATTTATTTAACCGACAAATGTTTACTCATGTTTGAGTGGCCAGTGGGTTTTACCCATTTGCATTACAATACGGTCATTTGAAACCATTTGTATTGTAGAACAGGTTAAACAGCTGTACTGCTGAAGTTATTTAAGCTTCATTAGGAAACCTTTTTACATTTTTAACTCCACTACCTGTCAATCGGCACAGCTATTGACCTAGTGCTCATGATTGACAGTAGTGCAAATTGTCTAGATAAAACCTATTTTCCGTCTGTATCCATATATTTACAAGCACTAGTTGTTGTGGCTGGATATTTCCAGCAAGCTGGAGTTGGTCCAAGTAGTAGATGTGGTAGGGATTATAGGTTGCCAATTTGTGATGGGATGGTAATTTGGATATTATTGGTTTCATTTATAGTTTTCCTTGGTTTAGTTTGGGTGTGTTTGGAATTACAGGCTTTTTGTTGATAATAAAGGCAGATGTTTAGTATGTGGGAATGAATGATGGAATCTTTGTGTGTGACTGTTCCCTTGGTTGGAGCCAGTGGGTAAAATGTTGTGGTGGAGTGTAGAATTTATGATATAATGCTGGAGAGTTTGAATGAGGAATGTCAAATCAATGGTTTAGTTCACAGTGATTGGTGCCATCTGGTTGCTCTGTATTATTTATACTCTGCCTACCCACTGAGACAACAAGGGGTATATTTATTAACATTTCACACAATTCAGCTCAGTAACCAAAGTTGCTACTCCATGTTGAGTGAAAGGGAGAGCGCAAAACAGCGCAATATCAACTAAGATATGGCAGTGTTTCTCTCTTCGCCTGCACCAGCATTCTTGGAGCCTCCCTTACGCTAAGCACACACCCTTGCACCATACTACAAAGTTGTGTGCATGATGTCCAGCATAGGTTTTGTACTGAAGAGTACCCTTGCAGTGCAAAATAGTATGCTTAGACATAGATTAAAGCTCTTTCCACATTGCATGTGTGCCGTACAGTAGAGCACACAGGCAATGTTGGAAAAGGGAAAAATGAAAACTTTTCTCATTTTTAATGCCTGCCTTGAAGAGGCATTATTTTGTGGCTCAAAGTCCTGTCTACCATTTTTAATACCTATGGCTTCGCGGCATAACTCATGGGTGGTTGCATGGGAGCACTCAAGTACCTCCCTTGGTATGTTCCCTTGATGCAAAGTAGCGCAAAGTAGCACATAGCGTTACTTTGTGTTACTTTATAGCTACTTTTCAGCACAAAGCAGGTTTTGCACTGGAAAGTAAATCCCATATCTAAACTTTGCACAGGTTACCGGATCTAGGTGTTAGTAAGTCGGCCACTAAATCTGTAGAAGAACTCAACATGGCGCACCAATCTTTTTGAAAAAGGAGAACAAAGAGCCCCCTCCTTTGGAAGAACAAGATGTGTTCATCGTTGTATATTGCTATGCATAGGAGGTACATTTTGAAAGGATTTGTAAATCCAGACTATTACCCCTGGTCTGGGAAATGATTTAGAGGGCTGATTAGGATGTCGGTCGGAGTCTCCTCCGACCGACATCCCTGCAGTATTGATACGGACGACCTCGGTTCGGCAGTCTGAAACCGCAATTACGATGCGACCGCACATGGTGCAGTCGCAGACTCCCATCTACCTATGGGAGCTTGTGAGGTGGTCGGAAACCGGCCGCAGCACAAGCTCCCTTAAGAAATGGGAGTCCCTGTAAATCATGGAGCCCGTCGGAAGCCAACCAGAATGACCAGCCGGTTTGAATTCCGACCACCCTAATCCTAATACGGCGTTCGGAATTCAAACCAAGGATGTCGGTCGGAAAGCCCCAGACCTGTTTTCGGAGGCTTTCCGACCAACATCCTAATGAGGGCCACAGTGTTTAGAGGAGTGATCTCGAAAATGAAGTGTGTCCAGCCCGGCACTACTGAGGAGTAAACTATGTTAACATTTCATGAAAAAATAAAAATAAATTCTAAAAATATATATAGTATTTTTATTATTCATTGGGTTCCTAATGGTTCCATTAAAACCTACAAATCATCCAGTATGTTTTAGTGCTGATCCAAGCTAAATACATCACTTATCAATACTGTCCTTTATGAAAGATCTGGTGATATCATCCCAAGTCTTTTTCATAATACTATGCTATACTTTCTACAGAAGAGGGGTGCATTTGTGGACAATATGTTGCTCAAAAACACAAAGGATCATCCACCATTTGGGGAACTACAAACGAGTAATGGAATTACTAAACCCCTAAAGATATGCTGCAAGATAAAGGACCCGAAAGACATTAATGCAGTGGTACCAAATTATTTCCAGGTGCCAAATATATTTGGAAGTGGCTGACACATATGCATGCTTCAAGAATGAACATTAAATCAATTAATAAAATAATTGTTCAAATGGTGTATGTAAAGTTATAAAAGCTGAAAGCATGCACACACTATAGGAAAGTCTCTGATCTAGACTCTACTTGCATTTTGGGTAATAATGTCTTTGATGTGACTTGGAGTGAGTGCCAAAGGGCCACTTAGCCGCTTAAATTTACAAGAAGTCCTGTTCAAGAGACAGGAGGGCAAAGGTTCCAGTCAGAGTATTACTCTGTATGGGGCAAAAAGGTTCTAGGACATTAAAGTTCTGACAAACAAGCAGTGCAGTACATGGTGAACATGGAATGTCGTGAGGTAACCATGAGCATTGAGGGAAAAAAACAGATCGAGGAAGGCAGAAGCAGAAAAGAATGAACAAAGTCAGTGGCAATGTTCTAAGTCTTCTCCAAGAAACATTCCATGGCAACCCAAGGCTCAGAATTCGGCATTGCTTTCATTGGTTCATCCACAGCAATGAAAGTAGGCACATTCCTGAAAGACTTCTTTGTAGTGGACATGTGGCTATAGCACCCCAGGACGGCTCTGGGGCTTGATGTGTTCATGCTTTTACTGGAATAATAGACTTTCGGTTCGTTCTGTGAACACATTGGTGCTCCCAGGCATGACTCACCAGTTGGTCCACATCAACCTTATCAAAGTCCACTTCTGTAGTTATTCTGTAGTAGTGGCCGTACTCTGCTTTTGGGTAGACCTACAAATAGGAAGGAAGATCATTTTTTGTCAAACAGTATTGCTGCCCAGGTCATCAAACAAAATGTCAGCTAGCTGTGACTTCATGTTTCATCTTCTGTGTTTTCTGATCTTAGAGTTTCTAAAGTGGAAACTTTGCATTCAATGGGTTGCACATTCCTGACACTATGAATGCAATGGCAGTAGACTGCCTCATTTGCCGTTCTCAGACAGCTGGGCCAGGGGAAAACAGAACAATAATAAAAAAGTCAACACAACTTCGGGGAAGCCATTGAATAAGAAGCAAGCAAATGAGAGTGACATAAAGCCAAAAAATGATAAACAATTGCCTGGCTGTAAACCAACTGTACATTTTTGATCTGTTTCACAAGAGACTTTCAACTACAGACAGCTAAAAGGTGCCTGGTAGGTGAGATCTAAAAATTATGTTGCACACTTTTATCTATGGCCACATGGGACCAATAACCATTTTGACTTTCCTTCAAGGCAAGGATACTCTAGAGGAGATAGTTGTTACCACCTGATGCTCCCCCATACCTAAGTTTCAGTCCAGCAGGAGAAGCTGGCGCTGATAGTAGAAGAATGCGATCATGATATTAGAAGCCATGTCAATGGATAGAGGATTGACTCAGGGCACTTCATAGACTTCCATGATGGAGGCGGTGGGGGTAACTCGGTGTTACAGAATCAAGGGGCATATTAGCAAGGGCACTATCGCCGCTTTAGCGGCACTTTTTGCCGCTAAAGCGGCGATATTTATATCGCCCTATCAGCAAACTGTCTCTAACAGCAGTTAGAGACAGTTTGCGGGCATTAGCGCCCGTTTTTTTACCGCTTTGCATGTCAGCGATATTTATCGCTAATGACATGCAAAGTGGGCGTTCCGACGAACAAACCTGGGAAACACTCGCTAACAGGCCTATCGCCTATTAGCAAGGTGGCCATGGCCCCAGTTAGCGACGTGAAAAGTCGCGCTAACCGGGGTCATCGCCATTTATTTAACACCTGCAATTAGCAGGTGTTAGCCATACCTAACATGGGGGGTGGATTATGCTGATACGACCACAGGGTCGTATCAGCAAGGTGTTCTCCCTTCTCCATGCAACATCGCTGGTTTTTCAGCGATGTTGGCCCATTTCTCCGCTATCGCTGGAATATTCATCGCCATAGCGCTAATCGTTGCTAATACAGCGTTAGCGTGGCGATATATTCCAGCGATAGCCGGCGATAAAAAAATCACGCTAAGCAGGGTTAGCGATGATTATCGCCTCTTCTTGCTAATATGCCCCCAAGTGCTTTGTTTCCAAATATGATATGTGCATAAACTCACCTGGAACAGGCACAGAAACCCACACTGTGGTATTGTCTTGTGAGCCTGTGTATATGTGGTGAGCGCAGAATGCTAAGTGTGTGTGTAGTCTGTAATGCACTATCGTGTGAAGTGTGGATACAGAGCTTTAGAATATAGAAAGTGAAGATGTTTTCATATTCATTTTGGCAGTTGGTGAGAGAGGCCGCTTGGTTAGCAGCATGTCTTTGCTAATCTTCATGTTACCTACTTCTAAAGAATCTAGGTTCCCCTCTGTTAAGGATCCAGCTTTGTCAGTTCAACAGTGGCGTTGAGCAGGTACTAGGAGCAGCGAAGAGTCACACATTGGCCTGAGTCGCCAAAGCTGGAACAGGAGCGTCAACAGGATTCTGCGGCTGGATGGCATGCATGCACTCACAGTGGGTGTGGTTGATGCCATGGTGTGAATGACAGGAGCAGTGGAACAAACTTGATAACTCACAAGTACAGAAGCACGAGTGCGTGAAGTTAGTTGGGAGTTCACATCAAATTTAGTAGCGCGAGCGGATGCTGCTGTTCGTGTTCTGTTGCATTTCATCGCATTTTTTCTTAATGCAAAATGAACACTCAGGTCAATTTTGGGAGCGAGGGTGTATTTTGCACGAATAAAATATAGCTGAATACTGGGTTACGCTTCTCGCATGATTCTGTGTAGTCTTGCATAATTTTGCTGTAATTTCACGTTATTACACTACAGCAAATTATGTGAGTTACGCCCACCCCGAATTAAAGCAAGTCCTGGTACTAGGAAGATAAAATGCAAATGCACTACATTGAGAAAACTGACTACTTTACTTGTTTTAGTAAACCATTATACAGACATTTAGTGAAGTAGGTAACCTTGGTGTACAATGGAGACCACTTTATTTTAGATTATTATTTTAAAAAAGTGATTTAGCATCAGGCAAATAGTGAAATGATCAGCAAATCTGTCAACTATACTCCCTTCTCCTGCTTTCTTGCTTTCAGCTGGTAAACCACCCAGTAAGTACATGGTATGAGTTCTTTATAGCCTATGTAGAAGGGGCATAAATGTTTACCATAAATGAAGTTATCGCTCCTAAAGCGGTTGATTTGTGGGAGCGGGACTCAAGGAATGCATTTTATTATATCCGTTAGTAATTCCTGGTGACTTAAATGTTTTCGAATATGCTAATAAACATAGACTATTATGAAAAGGTAAGAACAAAAATGCCATAATGGACTGTTAACAAATTTTGTTCTGGAAACAAGCCATAAATCTGTTGATGAAAACGGTGATGTTTTAAGGCCAATGGCAGGAACCTGTGACTTCGAGCATATCTGTTATGACCAGTTTTTAAGAGACCAGGGGGCATATTAGCAAGACCGGCGATAAAATTATCGCCGTTTTAGCGGCAGGAAACTGCCGCTAAAACGGCGATAATGGGCTTGCTAATATGCGTTATAGAATTCCAATAGAAGCCCAGGTTAGATGTCCTGCACATCTAACCTGGGCTTCTATTGGAATTCTATAACGCATATTAGCAAGCCCATTATCGCCGTTTTAGCGGCAGTTTCCTGCCGCTAAAACGGCGATAATATTATCTCCGGTCTTGCTAATATGCCCCCAGATCCTTATGAAAACCAGGAGTAAAAAAGGTTCAGGAAAGGCTATGATCAGTTTGGACTTGACTCTGAACAATACTGTAAATATTGAGAAAAGCACTGAACAATCTGAGAGATTTGTTGAAGGAATTACAGGGCACTACTTCGGAGGTTTTTGTTCTTAATAAGAAGGAAGGGTGAATAAGCAGAAAGCAGATGCTGTTTTAAATAAGAGTGAGAAGTTTTGTGCAATACTATAGGTGTAGTGACACTGGACATCTTGGTAATACCTGCAACAGATGTAAGAAAAGAGAGCATTTCTAAAAGCTGTGTAAAAGTAAAAGTTTAGTGACAAAGGATGAAAAACAGATAGGTTTACTTTTGAACCCTAATGTAGTGAGCAGTGTGGAAGTGGACAGCAGATGTAAAGGTTTACCAAGTGCAGTCACAGAGGGCAGCTAGTTCATGATTATGGTGGGTTCTTTTGTGCCTGGTTTACAATTTTAGGTAAGGCGCGAGCTAGTCCATCATTTGTGTTATGTGAGGAAATTCACCTACTAATTTTCACCCTGGAGGCTAAGCAGGATAAAAAAGGGACACGAAAGTTTACTTTTGGTTTTAAATCAAGTTTAAAAGTAAGAGGATCCTAGGGAAACTTCATAGAGCAGAAAAAGGAGGGGATTTATGATGGTTGCACCAAACGGAAATGGGGATCAGGTTAGATCCTAGGGCTGTTCTTCCGTTTATGCAGCCCTGATAAGCACATGTATCTGAATCGGAATGCATACACTATAATGCACATGAGATAATGTTACCAAAACTGTATCTCTAGATCAGACTAGAAAGTACAAAAATGATCTGAGCACCACTGTTCCTTTCTTATAGCAAAGAAAGACTAGAAATGATGGGTACTACCTGGACCGTTCTTGAAAATTGTCACTACACAATACAGCAAAAAAGAGACAAGAAGAACATTTTGAAGGCTCCACAATTTTAGAAGAACACGTGGACACCCTAAGTCGCTAGGCATCATCAAGATTTTCATGCTGAATGAAACTGTAAAAACCTCTACTTCCAGGTTTTCTTGACACCTAGTTTGCACTCCGTCTTACCCCAACCTTGGAACTGGGAGTAAATCAACGCCCAAAGAATAAATGCTATATCACACACTCATCCATTTGACTTTACTAGGTGAAGAAAAATGAGGAGGCAAAGGCGAGAAGTGGTCTAGTGACTAATTTGAAGGCCTCAACAATATGAGACCTGTGTCTCAATCCTGGCTCCCTCAGTTGACCAAACTGTGGGATCCTGGACGAATTGATTTGCCACTCTTATTCAGAGTACCCACATGCATTTTATTTTACAATGTGTGCTATAGAAGAAAATTAGGTAAGGGTGATCAGTTTGAAACGCTGCACACCAGTGCTTAATTTGTAAAAAAAAAAACATAAGTGCCAGTGCCCTTGTCAGGAAGTCACTGTAGCTTGCACCACCCATTGCCCCTGCCAGTGCTGCCAATGGCAGTACTAACACAACTGCTAAACATCACACTCCTACAAATCGTAACAATCTAGACTATTCCAGTCCCCCAAAGCGGTAAGAATAGCTTGGGCGGAAGGTATTAGTCATTTTTAATGTATATTGAAGTAGTAAACAACTGTTGTTCTGCTCATCTCTAAATCACACAAACAGCTCCACCATGTGGCAGACTGTCATAAGTGCTGGTGTTGACAATTAATTGCTGGTACTGAGCACCGGAAACCACCAGCTCAAATTAAGCACTGCTGCACATGCAATACAAACAAGCATGTGCAAGACATTAGTGACTGAATTGCAATTGTTGTACTCACTGTCATCTTTTTTTACAGGTTTAGTGAGGATAATTGATGGCATTCTTTTCATTTCCTTGAGAGGGGGAAAAAGTGTTTTATCATTTTTTCACAAGTTGATAATAAAATTGGAGGCATTATTATATTATAGCTGCCTGAGTCATTGCACATTTATCTTACAGGAACATGTTTGGCAGAAAGCATTTAAAATGGGGTAAGGCTGCATTCAGTTTTCATTAGAATCACAATTATTAGTATATGAGACATCATCCCAGAAATTAAGCTATTTTTCAGGCACACCATTAACCGTTTAGGAAGACACACTATTAACCTTTTAGGTCTGACCTAGAGATAGCTTTAGCTGTCTATCCAGCCTCATGTTTTCCCCCAAACAAATGCATAACACTGGGGCTTTTGATCCGCTCTCTTCGTTCATTGGTCTCTTAAGATGTTATTCACAGTTTGCTTCCCCCATCACTTCATACAGCCTTGGGAAATGGGTCAGCCCACTTCAACCATTGGCTGTGTTGCTCTGTGAGTAACAGCATTTAGCCTGCTCACATATGCAGATCAGCCTGAAAAACAGTGCACATAAATGCCAAAGCTGGTGTGCCTGGGGTGCCGGGCCACTCTTTTATTTTTTTATATGTGTGCCATTTTTTAGTATTGCATATATTTGCAAAATTATGAATACATAAATAAATAAGTAGCTCTCTAGCTAACGAACTAAACATATAAATAAATAAAACAAATTTCATGCTTGCCAAGGCCAGACTTTTTAGCCTTGCAGATGCTTATTCATCTTGATTATTATTTTAACCAGTATGCTGCAAAGAAGCTTTTGAAGAGGACAACAAGTTCAAATATCAGATTATAGATTGTCGCACAGCCTGGCACATGAAACCAGAACCAGGGCACTTTTATTGCCACAGTTCAGTTGGGCCTTGAAATCTGGGTCTGTCTCCAAAAACAGGGACGAACGGTAACCTTATTGGCAGAAGGTCTGATGGCACACCAACCTGTATTACATACAATTTGAAAACCCTTGTTAAGAAAATAATGAGGTCATTTTTCAGATATAGTCCTTTTACTGTTTTAATGTCAATTACACCTATATGCAGCGTGAAGATTATAACGTGTGAAAAATGCAGTTTTTCACACGTGCACAGAAAGGAGATGATGAGTGGGTGGCAAGAGGCACTGCAACTTGCACCCCCCATTGCCGCTGCCAGCACTGCCAATGGCAGTACCAACACAAGTACTAAACATCACACTCCTACAAGTCTGACAGTGCTGGCTATTCCAAGCTCGGGTGAGTGGAAATTAGCAGTTCAGCACATGCTCTAATAACGGCTATGTGGCATAGCTCTTAAAGGAACAAGTGCGTGCGAGAACATACATAATTTCTTTACAAACTTAACTAGCAGTGTTGCAGGAATTCTGCGGAGTCAAAGAACTATGCTTGGGATTATAGGACCTTAGTAGGCAGGGACTGAGTCATCCTACCACCTGAGTACCCATGAGCCCGGGACCCACCAGCTATAGTGTCTCACTTGCCCTCCTACTCACTCACAGAGGAACAAGTGATTAGACACCCCAGTACACAACATTCAAGACCCTTCTCAGGAATCACAGTTACAGGACACACCCTTTTGCTCTCACACTCGTACTCATCCACAATGAGTTCTGACAGAGACACGAGGAAAGTTTAAAATGTTTATTTTAACTATCGTGCCCTAGTATGCAGTATACGTGTCACAACAAGTAGTAAAATGCCTAACACAAATATGATTAGCATAGCATGTAGTCCATAAAACATTAATGGAGCTCTCATTACAGACGACAGTGTAGCCTAACCTCCCTCCCCTTCTACAGAAGCAAAATGATTATATCAGAAGATCTATAGGTGTTGTCAGCAGACTCCGTACTTCAGTATACACAGAAGAAAGCTCTACATCTCAGGTCCTGTCACGATCTTTTTCCTGGAAAGGTCCCTCTCCAAGTGTGTGTTACTTATTTGTGCATACCTATATGACAAAAAGTATGTGTTCCCAAACAACAGCTGCATTTGCGTGTTTTGTCTAGGTGCTAGGGCCTGACCAGAGCAGAATAACGAGGGGCATTGTTGTTCGACCTTGTCTACATGTTCAGACTAAATCCCAGGATAGAACAGAGTGCAAAAACAACAGCATGTTCTGTGTGAAAGTACATTGTGGCACAAAGCAAAATATATCTGTAAGGTAACATGTGCAAAGCAGAGGACAATCTGCAACGTTCTCATGCTAACATAGGGAAAACGACAATGGGCCTGCACAGGACTTATGACAGCAGCAGAGCAGTCATCCACACAGTCAAAATACAGGCACAGGAGCCATGGTACAGAGCTGTGGAATAAATGTTCATCTCGAGGCACTTATGGCTATGCCCCTCCACACTGCCTATTTTAATTGGAAGTTATCTGTAGTAATTAGTCACCAGACAACCGTTTCCTAATTCTTTTTCTTACTTCGGTAGTGCGTGCATTCTCCTTTGGCGTGCTGAAAGCAGTGCAGGCGTATTCAGTCCTTTACTCAAGTTTTCAGCCTATATATTTTATCCAAAAGCAAACAACATTTGTAAAAAGAAATTAAATTTCCACTTATCTAGTTAGGATCTATAGGTAGGTTAGGGAGTACTTCTCTGACTTTGCCCACCGATACATCTGGGGACAAAATGAATTCCTCCTATATAAAACACATAGCAAAGGAGATGTTTCTGAATCATAGAGGTTGAATATTTTATTTTAAGACACTGATTCAAAGGATTAAAATTGTCTTGTATCTGGCAATGAAGCAGGTTACAGATGTAATAATGCACTTCTTGGCATTCCTCTGACATAAAAATGATCAATATAGGTCTTTGCCATTCTATCCAATTAAAATGTTACATAAATGTATTTTATTTTATTTAAGAAGTTTTATATAGCGCTGGCCTGACCCGAGGGTATCGGAGCGCTTTACATCAGATACATTGCAGAGAATCATATAAAACATTAACAGTGCAGGTTGATGGTGGGGAGATCTGATTCGAAGTCTTGGGGACAAGGAGTCGAAGCAGTGCGAGGTGTCTGCTTCCCCGCTCCGACTGCCCCTATCGGTTCCCTAGGGAGCGGTCGAAGAACAGGATTTTGAGTTGGCTTTTGAATTTTACAAAAGAGGGAATAGTTCTGATGTGAGGGGGAATAGAGTTCCAGATTTTAGGCGCGCTCCCGGCGAAGGATCGTGCAGCAGTTTTTTGTTTTTGAGTTTTCAGCGGGATGAGTAGGAGGGAGTTTGAGCTTCTGAGGTTCCTGGCCTGACCGGCTTTTTTGAGTTTGGCCACCAAATATTCGGGTTTGCAGGTGTGCAGGGCTTTGTGTGTGAGGCAGGCTGTTCTGAAGCTAACCCGCATTTCGACTGGGAGCCACTTAAGTTCTCTGAGTGCAGGAGAAATATGGTTGAATTTCTTGATTCCGGTGACCATTCTGGCTGCCACGTTGAGAGTTGTTTTGAGGGGAGCCAGATGTGATTTTGCTATTCCTGAGAGGACTGCATTCCCATAGTCCAGTCTTGACAACACCAATGCTTGGGTGGCCTGTTTGAGATCACTGGGCGGAATGAAAGGTTTTATTTTGTTCAGTAGCTTTAGGTTGAGGAAAGCGCTCTTAGCTGAGTTCTTGATGTGTATGGTCATGTCCAGTTTCGGGTCTAGCGTGATGCCTAGTGATTTGACAGAGTCGGCCAGGTTGAGGTTCCCGTTGAGCGCATCGACGGCTTTTAGCCATTCAGCAATTTGGGGGTTCTCCTCTTTGTTCGAGATGAGGAGTATTTCGGTTTTGTCGGGGTTTACTTTAAGGTGGTTACATGACAGCAGTGTTGAACATCTCTCAGTATGTCATTGAGTCTTTGAATGTCTCTGATGGAGGCGGTTTCCAAGTAGATCTGGGTATCGTCAGCATAAAGATGGAAGCGGATGTTGGCTTTTTTGAGTAGTTTGGTGAGAGGTTCCATATAGATGTTGAAGAGTTGCAGGGAGAGCACTGAGCCTTGAGGGACTCCCTTGTTGACTGGGTGAAGGTCGGATGCAAAGTTTTTGATTTAGATTTTTTGAGAGCGATTGTGTGGGAAGGAAGAGAACCATTGGAGGACCACCTCGCCAAGTCCGGCTCTTTCTTGGAGAGCCCTAATGAGGAGTTTGTGGTCTACCGTGTCGAATGCTGCTGATAGGTCTAGGAGAATGAGGAGGCAGCATTGGTCAGAGTCTAGTGATTTGTGGATATCGTCGATGATGTTGAGGATCGTGGTTTCAGTGCTACAGCCTTTTCTGAAGCCAGACTGATGGAAGTCAAGGAGGTTGATGTTGTCCAAGTGTTGGGTTAGTTGTTGGAGTACGCATCTTTCTAGGATTTTGGACAGAAGAGGAAGGTTAGCGACAGGTCTAAAGTTATTCAAATCCTTTATGTCAAGGCCGGGTTTTTTCAGCAAACTCGTGACTTGTCCCACTTTAAGGCAGTCTGGAACGACTCCGTTTTTCATGGAGCTGTTTATGATCGTGCACCAGAGCGGTGCTAGGGAGCGCTTCAGCTTTGAAACAATCAAATTTCACACTTCAAAAACACTAGGTTCATAAGATCTCAATTCGCAATTGTTGCTTACGTATATGAATGGTAGCATAGTTGCAAATAGTTGGATAATTAAAAATAATTTTAACTTGGACATGCATAGTTTGTGCATGTCATAAATTACCTTTACAATTGCTCTGCATCCTAACCCTGAGCACAAAGAACAAATTCAGAAATTGACTCGAAGAGTGCAAATTAAATTTCCACCTTTATGGGATTTCTCAATCAAATCTTCTCCTGTCATAGATTCCAAGGAGAACTCACATGCTTAAGGGTTTTGTTTGTGAAACAAATTACACATGCATATTTCTGTGGGCAGAACTGACCCTCTGAAGTGCATTTGCACTTTTGCAACTTTTTGCTCCTTTTTTTTGCTTCTTAATAGGAGATATATTTTCCCCTAAGGAGAAATCCCTTACCATACACCATCATCAATTTGGTGGGGGGGGGGGGGCCAATATGATCTCCAGTGCATTGCTATCGCCCTCTTAGCTAGTACCAGGGCTAGGTTTAGGAACTTTATTGTGACCCTTGCTGATCGTGGAAATGGGTATAAGCCTAATAAACTTATTTCCATCTTTAGGAGATCTGTGCGGTGGAGAGTTCACTCCAGCTCACCGGTCACCTCTTGCCAAAATTGCTCAATTTGGGGACAGGCCCAGTTCATGTGCAAAAAGTCAGCATGAGGTGCCGTATATCTGGGGAATGTTTTATCACCCATCCGTAACTCTTGTTTAGCTTATGTGGTGTGAGGTAGAACATGTGTTGGTAGTTGAACTGAATGTAGTGTAATCTGGTGTTTCCGGACATTTTGTGCATGTGTTACAGGATCCTGCCCCACTCCTTGTCTTGCATCTCTCAACCTATCCCACCTTCCTATCACTGCTGCAGCTGTGCTAAGTCTGATATGATTATATGTAGGGCTGACTTGTAAAGCCAGGAGACTAATTTGCAGCCGTGTCTGAAGGTGAAGAGGACCTGCAATACTTCGTGAGTCGGCAACTCCGTGCAGCCTGTGTTCCACAGCGACTGCAGGCCATGCACCGCTGCTACGTACTCCAGGAACTGAAAGTTTGACAGTCCCCCTCGGTAGAGAGCACCTCAACTGGTTTCAGTTTTCCTTCCTCATAACAGTCTCCCACTGTGTGCAGTTCTGCCTCTGTCCATGTGGACATTCTATGTGCAGAGAAAAATAATTCCCTCGGGGAGGGGAGGACTACCAGGGGAATCGCTGGTGTGTATAATGGGGAACGGTGGGTCCATTTGAGGAATTTCCATCAGGTGTAGACCCAAATTGCTAGCTGTTTAGGTGGGCATTCTAGATTGTGGCGTTGCCCATCAAGGTAGTCACTAGGGCCCCCTCACTCTGTAGCAAGCCATAAATTCCCAGCTCTTCCATCTCGCACCCCACAAGCCAGCGAGCCAGCCACTGAAGTTAACCCGACACATGGTATAATTCGAAGTCCAGGACCCCAAGACTGCCTTCCACTGTGGTGCATTGCATAACCCAGAGTGAAACCCGGTGCCTGCCCCCGTCTCAGATCAAATCCCTCATAAGTGTGTCCAGGGACTGGAACCAGGCCCGGGGAATCCAAATGGGGAGATTCACAAAGCGGTAGAGCACTCGTGGCAGCACTATCGTTTTTGTAAGCACAATGCATGCCATGATGGGGAGTTGCTGTGTGACCAGAAAGTGATGTTGCCCCTCAAGGAGAGCGGTGCTCTGTCCTAATTGCCCTCCCGGGTGTCTTTTTCCTGGTGGTTTACTTTGACACCCTGATACTGGAGGTCCTGTGACTCCCATCTGATGCCTGGTGTGGCACCCACCAGTGGAATTGCCTGGAAGCCACGGAAGACCCGGAAGAGGCAGGTCTTCTCCCAGTTTGTGCACAGGGATGTCACCTCCCCTAACAGTCCCAACATCTGTATGCTCCAGATCACCCCTGCATCTGCCTCCCTGAGAAATAGGAGAATACTATCTGCATAAAGGGAGATGTTAAGTTGTCTATCATGCAGGGGATTACCTTCATGTGGCCATCACTTCACAAAATACTTGCAAAAGGCTCGACGGCCAGTGCAAATAGCAAGAGGGATAACAGGCAACCCTGACGGGTTCCTGTTTGTATCTCAAAGGTCTCCGATATATTGTGCCCCACCTTGGATCTGCCATGGACCACGGCGTATAAGATCTTTATTCAACTGTCCCACTTTGATCCCAGGTTCATCCGTCTCATCACAGCATGCATGTAGGGCGAGTGAATGGTGTCAAAGGCCTTACGGAGACCATTGGAAAGTTCCACTACAACGCAAAGCCGTCTCCTGGAGTTTCATCCAGAACGTGAAAGAGGCGACGCACATTCAGAGGTGTTATGTCGGGGGATGAATCCATTCTGGTTGAGATGGATGAGATGTTGTAAATAGGGCATTAATCAGTGGCCTAATATTGTGCTTAGTATTTTGTAGCTGAAGTTTAGCATTGATAGTGTGTGGTAAGAGGAGGTATCCTCCGGGTCCTTGCCAGGTTTAGGGAGGGAGAACTACATGGCCTCCCTGGAGGACGGCGGTAACATGCAGTCCTCCCAGGCCACTCTATAAACCTATGCTAGCTGAGGAGCAAGGAGAAGTGCATATTTCAATTAAAACTCTGCCGGGAGACCTTCCAGGCCCGGAGTCTTCCTGGTTGCAAGCTCCTGTATTACCCCTCTAATTTCTTATTCAGTGATCGGTTGCCCCAATTCCTGCCTGACATTGACAGTAACAGTGGGCAAAGCTGACCTGTCCAGGAACTGTTCTTTTGCGGCCTCTGCAGGCCAGTGTCCACTGCTATACAGCTAGGTGCAGTGTTGTACAAAGATTTTGTGAATTTTTGACTGGAAGTGGTGCAATTCCCCTCGGGGTCTCTCAGGCCCCCCACCCCTCCCACGAGGCTCTCACACGGCCTGCCTAGAAACAACACCATCTTTATGCTTATGTTTCTTAAGTTGCCTTCTTTCTGCAACACTGTGACTTTTGACATGCATTTGTGCACATATCAGTGCAGGATAGGATTCTCCGAAACTGTATTTGCTTAATTTCAGCTTCGTATGCACACTATCATGACACCTTGAACATTTAGTACGATGTATAAAGTTCACTGCAAAAATGTCACAGCTTATTGTTGCGCTGTAGGCGAGGATGCTATCTAGCTAATATAAACAATTGCCACCTGACAAAGACTTTGACATGCCTAAGGGCACTGTTTATTATATATACAAATTCAGTTCCTCGTTTAAATTAGAGAAGCACTCTGCTGACACGTCGAGATCGTGGCATGCCAGAATTCCATCTCAACTGATTCCTGTCACCTCCACGACGGACAGCCTGATGATACTTGCCTGCAGGTAATGGGGAGTTAGATCACCAGGCAGGGATTCTTGGTAGATCACCCACCCTAGGCAAAACTAGGCTCAGGAGCGTTAGGTAGGAGCACACTACATTATACTATATTACACTACATATATGCCAGTATATATTAATTGTTTTAGCACAATGATGGAATTATTCATGGGGGGCGTGGCCAACCGCTGAACATGGCGGACGTGAGCTGAAAGAGCTCCGTGCCAAAACCCGACACTTCGCCAAATATCCTGAAAGAACGGTGGCTGTTGGAGCCAAAAGCATATTCATAATGCGGCCGAATAGCTGAGGATATGATGCCTTCACTACGGAGAGCCCAGACAGCGTGAATCGGAGATACCGAGTCGCCTTCGTTGCATGAGAAACCCCGGAGGAGAAAGGCTGCGAGGGGTGCCGACTGCCGCCGAGAGCACTGACGGGATCGGAAGCCGGAGAAAGACCCCCCTGGCCTGTGAGTACTGTCCGTAGCCCACAACGGGAGTCTCAGTCCGACTGACTGCGCGATTCCGGAAACTCGGCGAGTTGTAAGGGGGAGCCGCTGTATGACGAAGAGACAAAATGGCGCTCGTCCGAGAGAGAAACTGAAAATGGCGAGGCACTGAAGACTACGGGGGCACTGCGGGGGTGATACAGAGGCTCATGACTAAGGGTCGGAACAGTCTGATATTGGAGATATTGTAGACCTCTACTGGGCGCAAAAGAGGTGTGGTGGGTACATTTCAAACTACGCCACGGCTTGCTGCTTGCACCATCACCGCGCGCATTTGTGTACTAGTGACGGTACCCTGAGGCCGTATCAACTGGGAGCTGGTCCTGAGAGAGGCTTGGGGCACGTCAAATTACTCCACAGTGCAGCACCACGTCATTGGGATTGGAACGAACCTTAGACGGTGAGCACGGGCTGGCTGCTAGCGCTTTGTCGGCGACCGAGTGGCCCACTGTGACAGGACGACGCCGCTGGCCATATGAGGATGATGGGAAGTTGTGCGCACCCCCACGTCGCCATTGTGCCATAACGAATTATTGTTATCTCATTCTGGAGAGGTCGTAAAGACCATCGCTAGCTGATATCGGAACCGGAGCACCTCGGGGTGTGGTGGAGGGGTTATAATTTATTGCTGCACAGCGAGTACACGACATCACCTTCCCACTGTGCAACTGAGAGACCTCAACAAGATAGGTGTCTCTGCAGGAATCTGACAAGACTCGTGTGGCAGCAGTTGAGAATTGAACAGGGCCTCCAGGACGTGGTCCCCCCGGATGTACCAGAGGTAGTACCCCCCTCCTCCCTCTTAAGGCGGCATAAGCTACTGTGCAGTGGCAGTTTGATAGTCAGACTCCAAGCTCTTGTAAGTGAACCGGGTGTGGCTCCACCCGGCTGTGGCCCTGACGAAAATCGGTGTGTGGGACCGTCGACCGTCTGTATCATGGGACGCACCAAAGCCAAACAATCTGACCCTCATACCGATGATGCTGTAAACGCTGCTATGGGTGGCGACCAGACGCAGGGCTCAGATTCTGATGCGATACCACCAACGGGAGCCGAACAACACACAGATAAGCTAGACTTAATACTAAAGGAGATCAGAGACTCACGTACAGCCCTCGAAACGCAATTTGGATCACTTTCCACTAGTCTCAATCTCCTACAAGCGGACCACAAGAAACTGGCGGAAGAGGTGAAATCCAACAAACTTGCTTTGGATGACTTGATCCCTCAACAAACTGTGCATACCTCCCAAATGGAACAGTTACAGCGACAGCTGTGGGGGCTCCAGGACAGGGTGGATGATGCTGAGGGAAGATCCCGTAGAAACAACATTCGAATATTAGGGATACCGGAAAGGAGTGAGGGGCGTAATCCCACCCAGTTTGTGGAGACCTGGCTGAGGGAGCATGTGGCGAAGGAGGGGCTGACAGATCTCTACAGTGTGGAGAGGGCACATAGGGTGCCGCCCAGGCCTCCCCCCCGGGAGCACCTCCCAGACCATTGATAGCACGCATTCTGAATTACAAGGACCGGGACACAATATTACGTGCAGCCAGAGAGAATGCCCCTATCCGTTTTGAAAATAAGACGATCTCCCTATACCCGGATTTTACACTGGCGGTGCAGAAAGCACGAGCTAATTTTCAGGATGTCAAAAAGAAATTGAGAGCGCACAACCTGAAGTACGCCTTACTCTTTCCGGCCCGGTTAAAAGTCATTTCTGGCCAAAAAACTATATTTTTTGATAACCCGGAGGAAGTGGCAGACTGGCTGGAGATCACTATCACCCCCTCTGTTTCCCAGACCTCATTTCCACCGAGTGGCTCTGCGCGATCTATGCTGCAGCGTGAGGATGCAGTTACCACAGAAGAAAATCGACGCTGTGGTGATGGATCTGGTGTGAGTCCATCCGTAGAGCAGATCTCAGATAGCCAAAAGGACGCTCTCCTGACGGCAGCGGCGCTGGCAGAACATGATGCCCTGTCCTGTGCGGTGTCTATCCGCTCCTCGGATGAGGCCACAGCCCGCTCGGACTCTGCATCCAGTCTAACGTTGTTCCCGTTGGTTACTCCGCAGACTGTGGATAATTATTGAAGTGGTGGGATGGGCTCTCCGGAAATTGGTATTGTATAACGTATTATCTAGAAGGATGTAATGTTTATAATGTCGGATGATACCCCGTTCTTTATGTTTTATTTTTGGGTGCTAGGGTTTGAGCTGGAGCGATGAGGAAAATGTAACTAAATACGGGATAATGAACGTTACAACCACGGTGGTTGCCTCCCCCCCCTTGGCGACTGCACTGTGGCATTGTTCATGTAGAGTTCCGGTTGAACCTTTTGTTATGGTTTGGTCCTCTGCTGTTCTCATGGGGAACCTAGTATTGGGGAGTTTTGTTAGATTTGTAGACTCAGCTTTAGTTTATGTGGTGACGATCCGACCCAATATTTGCTCTGCTTCCAGTAGCTCACCTTACACAGGACCTGATGGCACATCCTAGCAGCTATAAGTACTGCTCTTGGAATGTCAGAGGGCTCGGCTCTGTCCACAAGAGGCATAGACTGTTAGCCCAGTTAAATAGGCGGAAAGTAAATGTTGCGTTTCTCCAAGAAACCCATCTAAGCCATGATGAAGCAGTTAAGTTGCACAAGAAATGGCGAGGACAATTGTTCTTTACGTCATATTCGGCCTTTGCTCGTGGAGCCGCGATATGGCTCAGGAATGGTACTCCTTTTAAATTACTAGAACAAAAGATAGATACGAATGGTAGATATGTACTCATACCCGGGTTACTTGATGGAGAACACAAAGTGCTGGGAAGCATATATACTCCAAACACTGACCAGGACAAATTCCTAGAGGTTTTAAGTGCAGTATTGACAGGATGGGAAGACTACCCTTGGATATTAGGTGGAGATTTTAATGCGGTGCTTGATATAGAGCTAGATAGATCTCACCTCCCATTGCACAGCACGGGTTGTAGGAAACTAGCGGATGCACTAAAAGGATGGGCAGTTGGGTGGGGGATTATGGATGCATGGCGAACGACACACCCTAGGGACAGGGAATACTCCTTTTACTCCCCGCCACACAAGTTACACACTCGCATAGACAGAATATTTTGTTCCTTATCTCTGCTGGGCACAATCAGTGACTCGACACATTTGGATAAAACATTATCTGATCATAATCCGGTAGAACTTACACTTCAATGGGGCAAAATACCTACTCTGGTACGGACCTGGAAATTGCAGCCTCTGCTTTTAGAAGACCCGGTTTTTCGTGCGGCATTGTCCACAGCCATAGAAAATTATTTCGCTGAAAATGCGAATACAGCATCCACGCGCCAGGTTGAGTGGGATGCCTTCAAAACTGTAATGCGAGGGATAGCAATCAGTACGAAAGCAGGGGCACGACATACCCTTATTGCCCAGCTTACTGAAATAGAAAATAGCCTGGGTAGACTGGAACGAGAAACTCCACTGGGCGATGCACACCAAACGCAGTTACAAGAAGCACATATTAAACATGCAGAACTATTAGAAGATCTGCGCCTTCTAGATTACCGACTTTACACGCAGAAACAACATGGCAGGGCAGACAGGGCGGGCTCACTACTCGCTAAAATCATTAAGGACGCCCCACCGGTCTCTCCTATTTTAGAGGTCCGGAATATGGAGGGAGATATGGTGTGCACACAACTTGACATCAATAAGGCCTTTAAAGACTATTATGAGAAATTATATATACAACCAGATGCCAATACTGACACAGAATTTGTCACATTCTTTGACGGCCTACAACTCCCACAACTGTTGCAGAACCATAAAGAGACCTTGGGAAAACCAGTGACTCCCCGCAATAAGGCACCAGGGGGAGATGGTCTGCCCATTGAATTCTACGCAACGTACTCTGATTTGTTAATACCCCACCTGCAGCGCTTATATCAGACATCTTTAGAAGATGGCACCCTACCCCTTACCACACTTCAAGCGACAGTGGTCTCACTGCTAAAGCCGGGCCGGGATAGTACGGACATGGCGGGATATAGGCCTCTTTCATTATTAAATGTGGACTATAAGATATTGAGTAAATTGCTGGCTACTAGACTCGGTCAGTGCATACCACAGCTGATACACATTGGCCAATGCGGGTTTGTCCCAGGCAGGAGTACAACCCTTAATATTAGGCGATTGCATCAAATAATGTCGCACGCACTGCCAACAGCCGACGCTGCGGGATGCATTTCGCTGGATTTACGCCAGGCTTTTGATTCCCTACATTGGAAGTATATGTTTCAGGCCCTGTCCAAATTTGACATACCAGAGGACTACATAAAGTGGGTGAGGCTGTTATACTTAAACCCCACGGCACGGGCACGCACGGGACAGCATATCTCACAGCAATATAGGGTTGCACGGGGTACCAGACAGGGCTGCCCATTATCACCCCTATTGTTCATCTTAGCTTTAGAACCTCTCTTGCATAAACTGCGCTCTGTAGCGGGACATAGGGGGATTGTATTGGGACCCAGCACACATATTGTTTACGCATATGCAGACGACTTAATATTATATCTCAAGAACCTAGATGAGGGATATGAACCCATACCTTCCACGTTCGCCACATTCCAGAAACTTTCCGGGCTTTTGATTAATGGGAACAAGTCCTATGTTTATTATTTTACTGATGCGACACGCACTGGGACACTAGATTTTGGGAACTGGTCGTTCCACATTGCACCTATTACTTTCAAATATTTCGGTATAAATATATTAGGGACACAACGGACCTTCTAGACGGCAACTTACATCGCGCAATAACTACCCTCAAGTCCCAAATAAAGTTCTGGACCTCCTTGCCTATATCAGTGGCAGGCAAGGTGGCAATCGCAAAAATGGTGATGCTCCCTAGATTGCTGTATTATTTCACTAATTTACCCATTCTGGTCCCGGCACAGGTATTTAAATTATTGTCCTCCCTCTTGATTGAATTAATATGGGGCAGAGGTCGGAGACGACTAGGGATAGCGAAATTACAATTAGATGCTAAGCAGGGTGGATTGGGGGTCCCAGACCTGAAGGCTTACTGCTACGCGAGTCAGCTACAATGGTTGGCGTATTGGCTGGCGGGGCGGAACCTACAGGAGATAGGCATGTCTCAACTAGCTTGGCAGAGAGGTGATATACATACACTCCTGTTGCCCAACAGCAAAATTCCACCAACTGCGCCCCATTTGCTGAGAGTTGCGTTATTGTATTGGAGGAATGCTATGAGGTATACCAAAAATGTGACTCCATATGCCCCCACTATCCCTCTATTGGGTATCCCCACACAGTTAGGCATGGTTACAAATAGGAGAATGTTGGCGTGGGGGGATGCAGGAGTGCACACGGTGGGCGCATTCTTCAAGGACGGTACATTAATGCCACACAATGTATTTGCTCGAGAACATGGAGTGCCAAACACGCTGTTTCTTCTACATGCCAGTATTTCTTGCTACATACGTACCACTTGGGCCCCAGGGGCGATAGAACCAGCACCGCACACACTACTTACTATGCAACATTTGATGGGGAATGGGCGACATTTAACGAAATGGCTATATAAAGGGATCCGCACAATAGCAGCGGTACCACTCCAACCCCTCTGTAACAAATGGGATATAGATGTGGGCCGAGCACTCAATGACAGAGAATGGGGCGCTGTCCTGGAGTATCCTAGAAAGGTATCGAGGAACCCTAAATTTAAGTTTATACAACTCATGCTATTACATAGGGCCTATCTGACCCCACGTAAACTGAGTGCTATGTTCCCGGACGCATTGGATGTGTGTCCGCTCTGTCAATCCTCGGAAGCAGGTCTGCTACACATGTTGTGGAGCTGCCCAAGATTGCAACACTATTGGGTAACAGTCTGTGAGATACTAAAAGATATAGCCCCGGTTCGAAATAACGACCAGATGGAATACTGCTTGTTGGGGCTAGGCCCAAAAGGGAAGAAAGGTAACCCTGTTACCAAATTCAATAACCTTGCCTTCATATTAGCAAAACGTAATATTACCATGAAATGGAAAACTGCTAGACCGCCATCACTGCAGGATTGGCACAGTGAGGTGGTGAGATGGGGAAGGGCAGAGAGTGCAGAGCTAAAAAGGGAGGAACAACAAGGGTTGCGCAAGAAGCCCATCTCTATGGAATGGAACGTGCTATTGGAAGAGTTTATTGCTGTAGATATACACATGTATTGACAGATTCTTTGTGTGTTTCTTCCCCCTCCCCCTCCCCTCCGGTGCGTCTTTTGGGCAATTGAGGTAGATAAGTAGAGCTACACTACAGCTGTATAATACAATGAAGGATGTTGTATAGATTTGCAATGCTTTGTTTATATGTTTTGCTCCATTGGGTTGGATTGCCAAACTGTTTGGATTTCTGCTGAGTCTACGGGTCTGGGAGGTGGGTGGGTACGTAATTGGGTTTAAGTTGAATTTTTTCTTTCACAACATGTAACTAGCGGAACTGTGATTTCCAAAAAATTGTTAATCTGACCAGGATATACCGTTGCAGAATTGAACATACAGAGACCATACTGAACAGCAATTGAAGAGGCGTGTGAAGCTGTGGTTGCTTCCCTGTGGTATAAGTAGACTGTTGTATGGTTAAAACCTTGGAGTGCCACTTGGAGATACACTAAAAATATTGCTTGTTACATAATCTGTAATGTTACGATATGACTGTAATGATTGATATCTTCTGAACAATGGTTTGATGATTAACTTTAATAAAAATATGTAAAAAAAAAAAATGATGGAATTATTCATTCTCTCCACTTTTCTTGTATTGCTAATTATAGTAATGAGTTTTATTCTATTGGTAATTGCAGCACACGTATTTTACTCAAGAATCTCACTGCTTCAATAAATATTGAAACTGCAGGTTGTGTATTTCTTGCATATTTCCTTTGGATATGCATGAGAGTCCGAACGAAAAGGTTATAGATCTGTTACCATGATTCCTTGGTGAGTCCCCGTTGATAAAAAATGCTCTCTCATTAAAAGTAGCGCATCATTGATAAGAAGTGCAGGCGCTCTCTCATTAAAAGTACTGCATCCCTGCTGAGAAGTGCAGGTGCTCTCATTAAATGTAGCGCATCATTGATAAGAAGTGCAGGCGCTCTCTCATTAAAAGTACTGCATCCCTGCTGAGAAGTGCAGGTGCTCTCTCATTAAATGTAGCGCATCATTGATAAGAAGTGCAGGCGCTCTCTCATTAAAAGTACTGCATCCCTGCTGAGAAGTGCAGGTGTGCTCTCATTAAATGTAGCGCATCATTGATAAGAAGTGCAGGCGCTCTCTCATTAAAAGTAGTGCATCCCTGCTGAGAAGTGCACGTGCTCTCTCATTAAATGTAGCGCATCATTGATAAGAAGTGCAGGCGCTCTCTCATTAAAAGTAGTGCATCACTGCTGAGAAGTGCAGGTGCTCTCTCATTAAATGTAGCGCATCATTGATAAGAAGTGCAGGTGCTCTCTCATTAAAAGTAATGCATCCCTGCTGAGAAGTGCAGGTGCTCTCTCATTAAAAGTAGCGCATCCTTGATAAGAAGTGCAGGTGCTCTCTCATTAAAAGTAGCGCATCCTTGATAAGAAGCGCAGGCGCTCTTTCATTAAAAGTAGTGCATCCCTGTTGAGAAGTGCAGGTGCCCTCTCAGTATCTGACAGTACCTGCCCATTTAAAGCACCGCCCTTGCCTGCTAACATCACATCTCTATTACACTTAAAGAGACTGGATATATCGAAAGCTTCTCCTGGAAAAATGGCTGACTGAGCTAATAGTCAATCCTGTCACCTTCCAGAAAAACAGCTCATACTTTCATCCTTCTGAGATTGGTAAATTATCATTAAATTGAGTGGGAAACGGAGACAATGTGGTGTTAACTATCATACATGAGCTAATATTATGTGAGTTATAAGGCTATTAAAACAATGCTCCGTTCTTATGTCCCACACATTAAGTAACAGCAAAAGCCCATTTTATGTACCCTTTCTCGTGTAATTTAATAGAGCAGAGCATCTTCAAATGTAAAAATATATTTTTCACTCATTGTGGGCACACACCCTCCAGTATTTGTGCATTTTGCTGCAGTTTACGAATTAATAACAGAACGATATAAATATTGCGAGATGCTAAACCAATTCTTCTCCAACCTGCACTGTATCAAAATAAGCATTTCACGCCCGGACACTGCACTTTGGAGCCAGCCGCTTGATCTGGTTAATGGGGATTTTCATATTGCATATGAAAAATATGTAAATGTGGCAAATCATCTTTGACATGAAAAGTAAAAGAACTCCTAATTTCTTTCCCTTCAGTTTGATTTTCCGCCTGGCTGGGTTCTTTACGGCCACTGAAAGGGTGCCAGCTCATCAGCTTTTGTTGTTAATCAAAACATAATTTCATAAGTTAGAAACATACAGTATATTGCTTTGCCGACTAGGATAACACATTGGAAAAATACATAATTTCTTTAAGTATAATTTGTGAGATTGTCATTAATAAACCGCAGGATAAAAGTTCGATCAAAATATTACTTCGACCCATGCATTCCTTGAAATTGCCATTTTCATCCTCTTACTGGAGTATGCGCCACAATTCGTATAGTAGATATTTCCAACAATTCCCTTTCTGCACGTATATCTCCCCTTACCTATATCAAAAACTTACATCAGGCCATCAATGCACATATGCAGACCTTCAACTGCAGAAGACCGCTGTCCATCAACTGTGTGAGAGCCCATGATGGTAATTACCGTCACTGCCTCAATTCAGGAAGGACCTCAAGACCTGGCTCTTCGACTGAACCACAGCATCATTGACAGATCAAGAGTCCCCCTCCCCCCCCCACAAGCACCTTGAGACCCTTACAGGTGAGTAGTTCCGCTTTACAAGACTTTTGATTGGTTGATTGATGCCAGACATACACACAGGACAATTGGACAATGCCTGTGGTTACTGGTGGTGGGCACCCATACTCACCTTTCAGGACCAGAACTTGTTTTTCATCATCAGAATTTGGTCCGGAGAAGGAGAGAGAGAAAAAGGCAACACGTAGAGAAAGGAGGAGGAAGAAAAAGACAGGAAATCAGTGACAAAGGGAGAAAGCTGAGATTAAAGGGAACCTGCAGCAGTGAGCTAAAGATGGAGGAAGTGTGGGGTGGTGGAAGAAAGAGGCCGGAGGTGTATTCAAAAGTAGGTAGCCTTGTTATTTAGCAACCCTAGCATTTAGTAGCAATAGCCAAATAACATTTTGCAACCAAAATATCATCTAACCAAAACATTGTTTCAAAAATATTGTTCCCAAAAATACTGCACCACCCACTAAAGTGGAAAGAGAGGACGGGGTTGCCCAAGATAGCACCCTCCCAATCATAAAACCACAACACACAAAGTTCTGGGGTTGAAGGATATGCCCCAAGACACTAATGGGCATACGTTGATTAATACAGGGTTACAAAAAAAATCAACATTTCAGCTTCCTAAGCACTCATTACCTACTGCTGTTCTTGCATCTGAACAAGCAATGACCAGAGACATCAAAACCTTCAATAATGCACTGAAACGAGAACTTCCACAACCTATCTAGATCAGAATAGGAAGCTTTCTAGTACCTACGTAACAACACAGACCTCATACAGCCGGCAAATAAATGGGGAGGCATTTTTATTCTCACTAAAGAGATGTACGAGTGATTGAAAATACTCTCAGAACCAACTATGAGGTTCTACATATTGTTCCCACTAAGAGACTCCAGAAAACTATCACTGACATGGTTGAAGAGGCATAACTTAAGGGCTCGATTATAAAACAAGAGGCTTATTTTTCAATGCCCACAAATCTTCGCACAACTTACCTTTACTCCCTTTCAAAAATCCATAAACAGCTAAGACCACCACAGGGCAGACTAACAGTCTCAGGGATAAATTCCATTCTCAACCCCCGTCCTGATTCTGTTATTTGCTCCCTAGACCAAGTGTGAGCAAAAAACGCTCATATTTGAAGGAAACCAAGGATGTGCTGGTAATGTTAAAAGATGTATTCTATGATTCTGAGACAGACATGCTAATGAGCCTAGATATTGAGGCCCTTTACATCAGTATCCCTCAAGAACAGACTTTATGTGTTATTGAATCTATCTTGTCACAGACAGAATGGGACTCCAAAACCACCCCGACAATTCCCTATGAGGTGTGCCAGACTAGTACTGACTTAAAATTTCTTTGACTGTGAAGGCACTCTGTAAATTTAAATTTGGGCACTTCGAGGGGGAGCACCTTTGTCCTACTGTATCCTACCTCTATGCCAATCAGTTTGAGGAAGATCAGATTTACAAGAATCCATATCTGTCATACATCAAACGGTGGCGTCATTATATCGAAGACATTTTATCATGCGGACTGGTGGTAACCAACTAGCTATTGCATTTACAGTATGGCCTACTGAACAAGACCCATTTCTTAAATTCAGGCATACATTGAGCAAGCTGTCTTTGGCCTTCTTTGACCTCCTAGTTACAGTTACCAGCAAGGGGCTGCACAATGATGTTTATCACAAACCTACCAACAGAAATGGACTGCTTAGATTTGACAGTTTCCATTAACATGCCCTTAGAGAGAATGTCCCTTATGGCCAGTTTCTTTGTATATGTGCAAACAGCTCCATTATCCATACATACGATGAAGAAACTATTGGACTGTGCAACAAATATAGAGCTTGGATATACCCAGAACAAATCATCAAAAGAGATAAAACAAGATCATACAATAACTGCAGAGAAGCTTTGTAAGAGACATATCCGAAGCCAGACAGTGATAGAATAGCCTATGTAGTAATTTTCTCACCAGTATCCAATCAAATAAAAAATATTGGAACATCCTCAAGACTACTGAAAACATTGGGAACCTCCTCTGTTCTCCTTCAAGAGAGGTCTGAACATTTGTAACGTACTGATACACACGTCCTCCTCCTAAAAGTCTGACCACACCTACTGACTATACCCTTTAGGGGTCTCCCTCCAGTTACAGGGCACTACCCCTTTGTTCGATGTAGCATGTGTCTATACACAAAAGCAACAAAATGTATTGACTTGAGACATCTAAATCATGAATGATCTGAAAACATACTTATGGTAACACTAAAAATGCAATATACATGATCACCTGCACCTGTAACCTTTGTTATATTGGTGATAAAGTTGAAATATTTTTGCTGTTCGTTTCTGCAGAAAACTTTCATTTCAATTGTTCTCCACTTGCTAGGCCGCACTACTCATTTATTCTGCTTTATCCCTTTATGAAAGGAAATACTTTTAATAAAATAGTGATTCAACATCACAATAGAACTCTAAGGCGTGAATTTTTGTAAAATGTGCTGTCTTGTAAAATGTATTTCTTCTTTCCTCACACCATATGGCTTCACTGTACTTAAATTGTATTCTTTGCCACATATGCATAATGAACAAGTGTTTTAATGACAATAAAATGCTTGCTGGAGCTTACATTTCGTGATCTATCTAGGACATACCAGAATTTGAATGTTTCATTTTATAGAACAGCTCATTGTTATACGTGAGAAACCAGACAGCTAACAGAGTAGGCTTACAAAAGGTTCTCATGAGAACGTTCGTAGATGTAACTTTTTGTAATATGTTGTAATCATTTCTAACTAACTTCATGCTGGCGTGGATGTTTACCATCTGAATTGAGGGTGAAGACAATGGACCATCGGAAGACCTCTCACCATTAGATGATGATGATGATGACATTCACCTACTTTTGCAACATTTTTAGCTGTTTTCTGTATAGTATGTGTTCCTACCTAGAGAGATTCAAGACTCTTTCCGTGCATCCCTACCCTGCCATGAACTTTGGCACTTTGCTGTGCTAGCCCAACTTGCCATGAGCTGTGGCTTTCGGGGATTTCTTTGTTTTCCCTACATTTTGTGAGGAGATTTTTTATTTCATGCTGATCATAGCTACTGCTGTGATTCCTTTGTTCCCTCTCTTTATAGACGGTTCAATCAATCAATCAGGGAATTGTAAGCGCGCTACTCACCCGTGAGGGTCTCAAGGCGCTGAGGGGGGGGGGTCCACAGACCTGTTTAACTAAAAAGCCAGGTCTTGAGGGTCTTCCTGAAGGTGTTCAGGGAGGGGGCGCGTCTGATGTCTGCCGGTAGCTTGTTCCAGGTCTTGGCTGCAATGTGAGAGAAGGATCTTCCGCATGCTCTGGCTCTCTGGATGCACGGAGTTTTGGCCAGTGCGAGGTTGGAAGATCGGAGGTTTCTTTTGGGTACGTGGAAGTTGATTCTGTCGTTGAGGTATTTGGGTCCGTTGTTGTGTAGGCATTTGTAGGTGTGAGTGAGGATTTTGAAAGTGACTCTTTTCTCCGCGGGGAGCCAGTGGAGACTTCGTAGGTGTTGGCTGATGTGTTCGTGTCAGGGGATGCCGAGGACGAGTCTGGCGGCGGTTTTCTGTACTGTCTGGAGTTTGCGGAGTAGGGACTTGTTGATGCCGGCGTAGAGTGCGTTTCCATAGTCCAGTCTGCTGGTGATGAGTGCGTGGGTGACTGTCTTCCTTGACTCAGGGGGGATCCACTTGAAGGTCTTGCGGAGGGTGTTGAAGCAGCTGGAGGTGACGGTGTTGACCTGTCGGTTCATGGTGAGTGATGAGTCGAGTACGATGCCGAGGTTCTTGGCGTGGTCTGAGGGGGTAGGTGGGCTTCCGAGGGTGGTCGGCCACCAGGTGCTGTCCCATGCAGAAGGGGTGGTACCGAGGACGAGGACTTCTGTCTTCTCGGCGTTGAGCTTCAGGCAGCTGTTGGTCATCCAGACTGCAACGTCTTGCATTCCTTTCTGGAAGTTGAGTTTGGCAGTGGTGGGGTCTTTGGTGAGGGGGAGGATGAGCTGGGTGTCGTCGGCGTAGGATACGATGTTGAGGCTGTGTTGTCGGACGATGGCTGCGAGGGGGGCCATGTAGATGTTGAAGAGGGTGGGGCTCAGTGATGAACCCTGTGGGACTCCACAGGTGATTTTTGTGGGGTCGGGGAGGAAGGGTGGGAGTCTGATCCTTTGGCTTCTTCCGGTGAGGAATGATCGGATCTAGTCCAGGGCTTTTCCTTGTATGCCTGCGTCGTGTAGTCTGGTGACTAGTGTGCGGTGGAAGATGGTGTCGAAGGCCGCTGATAGGTCGGGTAGGATGAGGGCTGTGGAGTGGCCTTGGTCCAGGAGGGTGCGGATGTCGTCTGTGGCGGTCTCTGTGCTGTGGTTGCTTCGGAATCCGGATTGGGACGGGTCGAGGACGGCGTTCTCTTCAATGAATTGTGTCAGTTTCCTGTTGACTGTTTTCTCTGCAACTTTGGCTGCGAAGCGGAGGAGCGAGATGGGCCGATAGTTCTTGAGGTCGGTGGGGTCGGCTGTGGGCTTCTTGAGCAGGGGTCTGACTTCTGCGCGCTTCCAGTCATCTGGAAAGGTGCCTGTTTTGAAGGTGGTGTTGATGGTGCGTTGGAGTTCGGGTGCAATGGCGGCTGCGGCTCTGTGGTAGATGTGAGGGGGGCAGGGGTCGGTGGGGGCCCCCGAGTGGATGCTTTTCATGGTCGAGGCGGTGTCTTCGGCTGTGATCGGTGTCCAGTTGGAGATGGTGGGCTGGCTGGTGTTTCTAGGGGGCCGTCTGTGGCGCCTGGTGGATGGTCGATGAAGTTGTCGTAGAGGTTTTTGATCTTGAGGTGGAAATAGGTTCCAAGCTTGTCACAGAGGTCTTGGGATGGGGTGATGTCTGTGGCTTCGCTGCGTGGGTTGGTGAATTCTTGAATGACACTGAAAAGTTCCTTGGAGTTGGTGGAGTTGGCCAGGATTTTGTTGTGGATGAAGTTCCTCTTGGTGGCTCTGATCTGGTTGTGGTAGTCCGTCATGGCGTCCTTGTAGGTGGTGTGGTTTTCGGTTGTCTGGTGTTTCTCCAGTTCTTCTCCAGGCGTCTGCAGGTGCGTCTGGCTTCTTGGAGAGCGGTGGTGAACCAGGCGGCTTTCCTGGGGCGTTGTCTGTCGGGGTTGCGTAGCGGGGCGAGCTCATCTGCGCAGTTGGAGATCCAGGTGTGGAGTTTTCTGGCTGCGTCGTTTGCGTCGGGTGCCCAGGTGTGGTTGTCTCGGGTGAGGGTGGTGTTAAGTTGCTCGTCGGTAACATTGCTCCAGTTCCTTGAGGTGGGCGTGGGGCTGGTTTGGGTGCCTTGGGTTTGTTGATGGCGAAGTGTACGCAGTGGTGGTCAGTCCATGGCGGCTGCGTTGTGTGGCTGAATTGGACGCTGTTTCCTGCCGCGAAGATGGGGTCGAGGGTGTGTCCTGCTCTGTGGGTCGGTGTGTTGACGAGTTGTTTAAGTCCGATGCTGGCGAGGTTGTCATGAAGGATAGTGGAGTTGGGGTAGCTGGGGTTGTCGAGGTGGAAGTTCAGGTCTCCAATGAGTATGTAGTTTGTTGAGGTGATGGCGTGGGGTGCGATGAAGTCGGTGATGGTGGTGGCGAAGGGTGTTCGGGTGCTGGGGGGTCTGTAGATGAGGGTTCCTTGGAGTGTGGCTTTGGGGGTGGTCTGGATCTGGAAGTGCAGGTGTTCGGCGGAGGGGAACGTTTCGCTGGAGGTGGTGAGGCGGAGGGTGCTCTTGTGGGTGACGGCGAGGCCCCCTCCTGGGTGGTTGGGGCTGTCTTTCCTCTGGATCTTGTATCCGTCTGGGATGTCGGTGCTGATGTCGGGGGCGGAGGATGCGTTGGTCCAGGTCTCTGTGAAGAAGGCGATGTCGGGCGAGAGAGAGTCGAGTAGGTTCCAGATTTCCATGGCGTGTTTGTGTACGGAGCGTACATTGAGGAGGATGCATTTTAGGGTGTCGCCGGTGTTGGAGGCCGGGGTGGCGGTGAGGGTCTGACGGAAGTGGAGGCAGGAGAACTGCCTGTGGGTCGTGTTCGGCGAGGCCTGTTGGCATTCTCTAAGTCTTCCAGGGTTGAGTGCGAGGAGGGTGGTGGTGTTGTAGCGATGGGTAGTGGGAGGTCCAGGGTTCCTGGCGCTGCCCGCGGTCGGGTCGCGGACAGGCACAGACGGGCTTGCCTTTGGCGCGCCCGCTGCGCGCAGCCGCCATTAAGTAGGGGAGGTGGGAGGGAGGAGAGGCTGGGAGGCGGAATCGGGGGAATTCTGGCGGGGAATTCCGGGGGGGGTGGGCCGCAGGGGCAGCAGCAGCGAAAGACAAAAGGAACAGGCAGGCACGAGAAAATAAAAACAGTGGTGGAGTTAGAGCAAGACACAGATGGGCACAATAACAATGGCAAAACAGGGAAAAATTAAGAAAAAAAAATGGCTGAGAAAGGTTACGGTGGTTACGGTTGCTACTGCAATTGTCAGGAGAACTCTGCTGATACTCCAGAACAACCCTTTATGGGGAGTTTGTTCTTCCTCTTAGTTATCTGAATCTGCTCCAAAATCTACTGATTCTTATCCAGAAAGAACTCTTTATGGGTTCTTGTAAGGATAGAAAGGGTCCTTTAGTTTGGAATAAGGATGACACTTTGAATGGAACCCGCTGTCTTTATTTCTCTATGCTTGTTCTAACCAATCTATTTCGTATTGTTTTTGTAAACAATTTGTTATTAATTTGAATAAAAGAGCAAAAATACTGACTAATCTACTAAATGAGAGAATAAACTTTTAAAACTTCACCAATTCTCTCTTTATTGACTGAACATCAAATGTGATTATTAGCATCTTTTGATGTGTAAAGCTCCTTTCAAAAACAGTAGCAAAGCTTCATCGGCTGAAAAAGGTGCAGAACTTCTAGATTTACTAAGTAAGTTTCAAGGTGGCACCTTCTGTGGAAATTTGTAAGAGATTTCTGTGCTAGCAAATCTTGTAGCAGGGGATATGTTTTGCACCCTGAATAAAAGCTATAAAATAGTACTCAGACGATAATTATAAAATCCTAGACTCCTGAATCCAATGCCCAGAATATGAAGATTCGGTAACGCGGTATTCGAACGCGGTGCGGTTTGAAGGTTGTGAGTATAGATAGGCAAATTGGTTGTGGCTGTAATTGGGTATTTTGTTTGGTTTGGATGAATGTCGATTAGAATAAGTGAGTGAGGAATAAGAATTTGACAAGTGGTTGAAAAAGGTGTTAGAAGGTTCCAGACTCCTTACAGTCGAAAGATGCCGGGATAAAATTAAATAATAATCGAAAATTTGTTTGCAGAGTTTTGAGGTGTGTTGTGTAAGGTACCATCACCTGCACTGGTAGCATAGGGTTACTACATTGTTAGGATTGATGAATATTGATCAGTGTTAGTTGAACCTAATTGCGCAAACGGGGGAAGCTGCATTGATTTGAGTGATTTCACCCTGGTCGAGATTTTGCTAACGAATGTTGAAGAGATTCTTGTGTGTATGCAAAACTTCATTTCTTTAGGAAGAGCAAACAAAGTTTAAAGTGTTGAGAAAATTACTTGTGTAGGTATGGAGAAAATTGTGAGGGAGGGTGAGCGCTTTGAGGAGTGAGGTTGTGCGTCATATTGTTTTGCGCAGGGATTGGTCGGTTGGTGTGCTTTCGCGCTGTGATTGGTTGGTGACGTAGCAATGCCACGCTGAGAATGATGCATTAAAAGTGAATCCTGAATTTGGATTTGTTATCAAAAGACTGTGAAAATAATAGCCCGAATTTAATTGGTTTAGCAGAAATTTGACGTGTACGGAAACAAAAATAATAACATTTGAAAATTGTGTTATTTCAGATTTAAATTGTCATCATGAAATGTTTTAAAGTGCTTAAAAGTTTGGTGAGAGAGCATGTTACTATTCCAGTACCCAAAGGTGAAGAGGCGCCTCCTGAGGGTATGCCTGCATACATTAAGACTACTGAACAATGGGGGAAATTGCATGAATAGAAGCCACAATCTAGACCCCTTCAGAGGAGAGCTAGTAGGGCAGCAAAGAATTATGCAAATGCCCAGTGGGATGAACAACAGGTTAGATGGAGGAAAGCTATCATAGAGGGGACTAGATTATATCCATCCTTACTTTAGAGACTGCTAAGAGGGGACAGGGCAAAGACTCCAGAATGAAGGAAGAGGGTGAGTCAGATACTGATTCAGGGGATAAAATACTGGAACAGATGTTGATTTCGAGACCTCCACCACACATGACCTCAGCAGAGCCGAGTGGTTCAGCCGTTAGTGCTCGTTTTATTGTGCCAACTGCTCCAGTACAGCAGAGTTTGAACCCAAATTGAATGACCCCTGCAGATATTGCAAATTGCCCCACTCATAGTAGCTCGACCACCAGTTGCTGCTCCAACTGTGACTTCTACAGCTACGGTGCCCAGTGTAGCTCTGGTACCTCATATTAGTACTCCATCTGTAACTCAGGTAGTAGCCAGTGCTCCTCCACTTGCAGAAACTAGAACTGAGACTCAAATAATTACTGGAGGAGTTTCCACTTCAGGATTTGTCCCAACTTCTCAGAACTCACAGATAGTTGCTTGGAAGTCACCATAAATGGTGCAAGCCCTCATAGACAGGGCAAGGATAGTACTTACAACTCCAATCTCATTGGAAGATATAGTTGTGACTGACGATGGATATATACCAGCTTGGTTTGAAGAAACGGCAAGATCTAGTAAGGCAGAGGATGCGGAGTCACCTGAGAAATCAGAGATTGAAAACGAAAAGCCAATAAATATCACACAAATGAAAATTGAATTGGAAGAAATAATAAGGAGTGTCTAGAGTTCAGACATTTAGAACCGCATCAAAGAAAATAATTAATTTACCTATGCAAGGAAGTTACAAGGAGAACTGCTTTGACTCATGACAAATTAAGTGAACTCACTCAGAAGTATGAGAAAGACCTTACAAAAAATGTGCATCTACACAGAAGCTACAAGGTTCTGATAACGCTGATCCTTATCTTATCTTCTCTAAGGATCTCCGGGTCACCAGGATCTTTTTACCTGCTGAATAGTGTTAAGGGAAGAAAGACTAATTCGGTTATGCAACAATTTAGGATCCAGTTACCTTAATGACCACTGACTCCGAATTCAGTTTCGTGGTTTTATTACAGCCAAGAATAACTGCACATGCAAGCACCTCAACACGAGGTTAAATAAATAGATGGGCACTAATACAAACATCATCCTACGCAGGAGTCTCATCCGACTCAGGATAAGAAGAATCGTTAGCTCCAGAAGTATTAAACAAACGATAACTGCTCCAAGCTCTATATTATTCTTCATTTATCTAAACAAGCGTGAAATCATTAACTGTCCCTACTCTATTACTAGGGTGACATACCTACTTAACGAATTTCCCCAGGCAAGAATAAAAGAAGAAAGGTGTCAGCTGTGAAGGCTTCCTAAGAAGCACACTCACTTAGCATTTTCGAGCTCGGTCTAAGATGCTCTTTCCTAATAGATCTCTCTCTCTCGGCCCTTCTCTCTGGTCTTCTCTACCTCCTCTCTCCTCTCCTCCCTCGGGCACTGTCCCTAATACAAAACCCAAATACAATTGAACACGCCCTTGTCATGCCTCTTCGGCCAGGTCTTTCTTCTCGTACTTTTCCATCGAAACTCTTACTTCATCCAGGACGGTTACAACGACCTTGAATCTCAGGCACCTTCTCCGCTGAAAGTATCATCCCTGCATTCCAGTATACTCCCATCTCAATGCCTCCCACCACCCTAACTCCTAAAACAAAGAGCCAGTCTTTCACTAACGAGGCATGTGTCCTTGCACCTGCAATAGAAGATACAATTCAACAGAAACTTCTCACTCTGCTAATTAATTCTACCATCGGTGCCCAGAGAGCCTTCCCAAGAGAACACCTTCTTGGCCTACAATATTATGCTAACATAGGAACCAACAGGCCTTTCCTTGACCTATATGCAGTCAGGCCTTTACACAATTTAAACACACAATTTTTGTCAATTCTATAAGCATTGGTTCATTACGTTTCATTTGCGAAAAAGGAACTACACGTGCAATTTACTATGGTACACGTTTAAACTACTGCATCTGGTTACACATGGGCTTATTCGTTATGCATCATTTCAAACACGTTTCCATTAAGCATTACATTTGCATGACTAAAATAACACAGTTAAGCTTCTATTTGCTTCAATAACTGTGGGTTAAACTACCTCTACTGGCCATTCATGTATATATATATCTGGATATATGCGGGTGCGAACTAACGGTGATTATGATGCACCCCTACAAACTTCTCGATAACATGGCGCTCTATCAGTTCAATTAGATGACCCGGTATTTGAGAATATGAGGGTTACAGGACTGCGATTGCACATTGTGGAATTGGTTAAGTGCATTTGCAGATGGGGTGAGTTTGACAAATTCAAAGTCAAATGGGCCAAGAAACAAGAAAAGAAAAAGAGGGAAACAGCTGTTGCAGGAAAGCAAGATGAAAGTAGTGAGGTATAAGCCACTGCTTATACACTTAGAGAAATAGCAGGAAGTACATATGTCCATGCTCCTTGGAGTCGTGGTGACTTGGCTGAATCTGCAAACAATTTTCCAAAATTGTGGGACAAGCTGGTACAATGGTATGCTCAAGTGGGAAGGTTCATAAAAATTTCAAAGGTACTGTGGACGGATTTGAATACATTTTTTGACATTGTAGTGCCTGCTGATTTATGGGCTGAATGTAATGGCCTAGTGAGGAACCAGCGACAGTGTCTGGAACAAATGCACTGTCTCCCATAATGATGGAGAATTGAAGCTGTTATTTCCTTTTTGAAGGGCAGAGTGCCTCCGAAAGATCTGGATTGGCTCAAAATGAAAATAACTACTCAAGAGCCAAAGGAGACTGTACATGACTATAATGAGAGATTGTTGCAGGTATTCCAGAGGCATATTGGACGTGTGTATTCTGAGGAAAATGGTATGGGGATTTTTGTGTCCCAGTTTGTACTAGGGCTGAAGCCAGAAATGAAAGCGTGAATTGCTGGCAGAATAAATCACTGGACGAAATCCTGAGATATGCTAAATATTGCAGTGATGAATTAGACATGAAGCAAAAAAAGATAAAGGAGAAGTTAATGTTGGCTCAGATATAGCTGGCTCAGAAGGGTTTTCAAAGCCCTTCCTTTGTAGGGAATCACGGAAATATGCAGAGCATTGTGATGCCATAAACGAGGTTCCAGGGAAATCAAGGAGGAATGCCCATGTCACGGGGAAGAGGTAGAGGTGTTACTGTGGTTACAGGATCTGGATCAGATGTTGCTGCTAGGAAAAAGATTACAGCTTCTCACATCTTTCATAAAATCGGGCATTTGAATAGGGAATGTCAATATAATTCTGACAAATCTGGAGTAAAAATGCAAATGCCACAGGGTATGCAAACGCAAAGTGTGCCTGGTCAGGGAATACAAATGACAGCACAGGGACAGGTCCTAATGATGCCAATTGCATCTGCACCGATAGGGAATCCTAGATATAATTCAAACCAGATGCCAAAAATGAATACAAATCCATTCCAAAACACCACGCCACAATTCCAGAACCCAAACCGGAATACTTTGCAACAATTCCCATTATTTGAGACAGATGGTTCTGAGAATTCACAACAAATATGCCTGAGAGAGGAAGAAGATTGTGTACTTGACACAGTCTTAGAGGTAGACCAGAATGGCTCATATGTAGATGCAGAGGTTTATGGCCATCCTGTATCGTTTCTCATTTATATTGGTGCTACCTGATCCACTGTAAGGACAGTGGAAGCCCCATGCTTACCTTTCTTGGGAAAAACCATTCAAGTTCTAGGAGTAACAAATAAACAAATTCTAAATCCAGTTTCTGAAAGGGCACCAGTAAAAATAGGGTCCTTTGAAGAGAAGCACCAATTTTCTGTTTGCAATTCAAGTCCTGTAAAGTTGTTAGGGAGAGATTTATTGTGCAAGTTGAATGATGAGGATTTCAAATTAATCAGAGAGCAAACCGAGACAGGGCTATTTCCTCTGCTAGCTATTGACAAATTCCTTGAAGATCTGAGAAGTACAGTAAATACCGAAGTTTGGGACTTTACAGGAAAGGACATCAGACTAATCAAAGGTGTAGAACGAGTCCGAATTACGGTGAAACCTAATGCTGTTTACTCTAGAACATCACTGTGTCGTTTGACCCCAGAAACGATTGCAGGTATAAAGCCAGTGATAGGTGACATGTTACAAAAAGGAATCCTGAGAGAACTATTTGGAAGTCAATGTAACTCTCGAATTATGGATTTACAGACACACAATGGAAAATATAGGATAGTTCAGGATTTACGAAAGATGAATAAAATTGTACGACCCTGTTATCCTGTGGTACGGAATCCAGCCACCATACTGTTTTAAATTCAATGTGCTGCAGAATGTCTCACTGTAATTGATCTGTGCCAGGCTTTCTTCTAGGTGCCATTGCATGAAGAGTGCCAATTTGTATTTTCTTTTGTCTTCCAGCAGAAAACAATATCATGGTGTTGGCTCCCACAGGGGTTTACAGAGAGTCCATCTATCTTTAACCAGATTTTAAAAAGGAATCTAGATACCCTGGTAATGCCACACACATCTACACTAATTCAATATATAGATTATCTGCTTGTGGCATCAGAAATGCAGAATGTATGTAAAAATGACACCATTGCTCTCTTGATTCACCTGGCAGAGAATGGACACACAGTGTCTCCAGGGAAACTGCAGTACTGTCAGAAAGAAGTTCAATATCTGGGACAGATCATTGTGAAGGGAGATAGAAAAGTGTCACTAGAAAGAGTGGAAGCAATCTTTCAGGTGAACCCACCAGAACTCAGAAAGAAATCAGGATGTTTTTGAGAATGGTTGGCTACTTTAGACAGTGTATACTAAACTTTCCCTTGGTGGCAAAGCCTCTACTGAGACCAACACAGAGAGATGTGTCTGATCCGATTCCATGGGACAATGAATGTGCAAAAGCATTCCTGAGTTGAAGGATAAACTGTGTCGTGCCCCGGCACTAGGAATGCCAGATTATACAAAAGAGTGCACACTATTTTGCAGTGAGAGAGATGGGTGCACTCTCTTGGTTTTGACACAAACACATGGTGGATCTCAAAAACCTGTTGCTTACTTTTCTACCACTCTTGACCCTGTAGTGGCAGGACTTCCCAGTTGCCTTAAAGCGGTGGCTGCGGTAATACTAGTCTGGAAAAGAGCAAGAACATAGTGATGGGATACCCATTGACTGTCATGGTCCCTCAATCACTGGAGCTGTTGCTAGACAGAACAAAGACGCAACACATGACCCATAATAGACTGACAAAATATGAACAAAGAATTTATCTTCCGAAAATGTTGTCCTCAAACATTGCACAGTGTTGAACCCTTCAATATTATTGCCTGTAAATGATGAAAATTGTGATGAAAGTGAACACAACTGTCTAGATGTCATGGAATTGTGCATCAAACCCCGCCCTGACATTAAGGATAGACCCCCTGATTGAGCCCGATCATGTGTTATTTGTAGATGACTCATGTTTGAGAAATGATGATGCCACACTCCGAGCAGCATATGCCATGTGCACCATAAATGGTGTGGATGAAGCTTTATGGCTCCGAAAAGTATTTTCTGCCCAAGTTGCTGAATTGATTGCTCTTACTGGAGCCTGCAGTTTAACTGCTCAAAAGAGAGTCACCATATTTACCAACAGCCAGTATGGGTTTGGTGTAGTCCATGATTTTTGACAGTTTTGGTCACAGCTAGGCTTTCTTACTTCCTCAGGAATCCCCATCAAGAACGGAATGCATGTCAAGAACCTACTAGATGCACCACAATTGTGAGGAGAAATTTCTGTGATAAGGTGCTTAGCACATCAAGAAGGAAGCGGATACGTTGCCATGGGCAACAGATATGCTGACTCAGTAGCCAGATACTGTGCTTTGCTAGCTCGTTCATTTAATGGAGGTTTTGCAAGGAGAAGCTGAAGGAGAGAGTTATTTTGCCATGTTGATGCAAATCAGTGATATATGGGATGAGCTGAAAAGGGTGCAGGAAAATGTGTTAGAATGAGAACAGACCAGTAGGATAAAAGCAGGTTGTGAGAAAATGCAAATGACATTTGGATGTCAGCAGATGGGAGACTGGTACTACCAGACAGCTTGTTGTTTCCAATGACACAATAATACCATGGATACACACATTTAGGGAGAGACGCCATGGTGAGACTTTTCAGACAGAGTTGGTATAAGCCCAGATTCAGAATGCTGGCAGAAGAGGTTTTCCATGGGTGCATAACTTGTCAACAACTAAACGTAGGGAAGCAAACACATGTCACACAAACAGACCTGGGGGGATCAGGTGGCCCATTCAATAGGCCGCCAATAGATTTTTATTGAGATGCCTGTCCATGACGGGCTGAGATATATCCTGGTGACAGTGTGTCTCAAGATGGGTGGAAGCCTACCCAACTAGAAGAAATGACAGCCTCACTGTAGCAAAATTGTTATTCCGTAATTGATCCCCAGGTTCAGCATGCCAACCTCTCTTGAGTCAGATAAGGGAACACACTTCAACAATGAAGTCATGACGATGATCTGTACAGCCTTATAGATCGAGCAAAGATTGCATTGTAGTTACAGACCAGAAGCCTCTGGCATCTTTGAGCAGATAAACAGTACTATCAAGTCTAGATTGGCCAAAATCTGTGTATCCACCTCTCTGAAATGGCCAGATGCTTTACCATTGGTGCTGATGAGTATTCGAAGTACACCTAACAGGAAGAGACGGTAATCTCCACACGAAAGACTGATGGGCAGGGAAATAACATTACCTGCTGTTCCTGTAAATGCTGTCTTGAACATTACTGATGACATTATCTTGGACTATTGAAAGGAACAGGCTGACATAGTCTGTCTGTCTCTCATCAGGTCTCAGCTGCCACACAACACCCTCATCAAAAACACTGCCACAACCTCAATCCTGGTGATTGGGTCGTGATCAAGAAGCACAATCGAAAGACTTGCCTTGAACCCAGATGGAAAGGCCCCTTTCAAGTGATACTTAATACACACACGCTTGTTAAGTGTGCTGGAGTCCTGAACTGGATTCATGCTTCACACAGGAAAAGAGCAAGCAATCTAGAAGAAGCACCTTTGGTCTTTGATCCTGAGCGAAGAGCATTTGTGCTTGCCACACCAGTTGAGGTACCACCTAAACCAGCAGCACCATTGCCAATTGAGCAAAATGGGGATGAAAGGGGTAAAGCACATTGAACAGAAAATCAAGTGCAAATACCAGAAATAACCCAGAGTGGTGTGGAGATCTCTAACAAAAAAGAAGCAGAGATCGAGTCACCAAAAAGGAGAAGCAATCGACAACAGAATAGCCACAAGGGTATGAAAACAGAAATCCAAGGAGAAGTGCTTTAATAGCGCAAATGATTAGAATGAAAAAGGTACCCCCTGAAGTTAATTTGTAGGTCTGGGAGCAAGGGGGAACAAACCACTAAATAAAGAAAAAAAATCCCACACGACCTGTATGCTTTCTCTGTAGGCTTACAACAGCTCTATGGGCTACCCTCTGCTGAACAGACAGATCAAACAGCTGATTGTATGATCTGTATCATTTTATTATATTATTCAATTCATTCTTATTTTTATATATAAACTTTTTTTGATATTCCTCTTATTATACAAAAGTTAAAAGCATATTAATGTAACCACAAAACATTCATAAGTGCAAATATACAATTGTTCAGTTTGGACATACGTGTCATATTTATCTGAATACATCATCATGATTTGTAAAAAGTGCATGTATATTAGAACATATGGTATATCCCCTAAATCGACGACACAATCATCCTGACCTTTCACACA
Organism: Calotriton arnoldi; assembly: GCA_963921515.1. NCBI lineage: Eukaryota > Metazoa > Chordata > Amphibia > Caudata > Salamandridae > Calotriton > Calotriton arnoldi. The sequence continues at coordinate 1,984,068 of CAWUFW010001107.1, read as the reverse complement.
GCACCACACTAGCAAACACACATCACATATATACACTGCTCAGCCAGAATTGGCATACACCATTGGAAATCAAGGAGAGAACATTTCATAGGATATTCGTGATTGTGTTGCCGGCTGGGATTGCAGAGCAACCAGGTCAACGCATGTTTCAGTGGAGATTATACATTGTATCCACGTTTATCAGGACCACCCTTTTTAGAATCTATAAAGGTGAGTGGTGGGGGATAATAAAAATCACTGATTCTTCTCTAGGATGTCGATATTCGCTTCCTGAGGTGAGGAGGTAAACATTGCATCTCACTTATACAGCTAAGTAGTGGCATGGTAATAATATCGCCAATGGCAGTTAACTCCACAAAAGGACTCCAACTTTGAGGTGAGTTCAATTTTGATGGACTATGAGGAAATGGCTTATCACTTGATATGACATGTGCTGATGTCTATACTCGTTCTGCAACGTGTCTGATTCAGATCACAGACCCTCTGGTGCTTATTCACTTAGGTATCGGGCATCAATACATCAATCACTGAATGCTTCCGCCTTCTACATCATACACATAGTTCACAACTATTTATTATTTATATATAGCTCGAATACCAGAAACGATGCCTGAAGAGACTGAGTCTGGTGACAAGAGCAGTCTAGACCCAAATCAGCAAAACCTAAGAAGATCAAAAAGAGCACAGTTGCCTTGTCCCAGGTATTCAGCGCTTGAAAGGTCGTACTTTGTGAATACTGCCTTAAATGTCACATTGGAAGACTTGTGCAACGTGAACCCTGAACTATTCAAGCCTCCCTGAAAGGAAACGAAATTAAACAAGGGAAAATAATTGAGAGAAATCTAAGGGCCTGATTATGAGTCTGGCGCGCCGTTGGGCTTACTGCTGAATTAGAACGTTAGTGGTCTGACCGCCATTGCACCTCCGCAACTACCAGGGAGCCATGTTCCCTGGTGGTCCCGCGGCGGTCATGGGCTCACAATATGTTGGCGGTGCTGCTGCGGCACTGCCATGAATATTACGAGTTTCAGGACCGCCAGCGGTGTCATGGAGATTCTTCCTCCATGAAACTACTGGCAGGCCACATGTCCCATGCATGGGGGTGCATGCAGGGGGGCACATGTTGCACCCCCCTGGTTGCATGCACCCCCAGTTCCAGCACAGCATGGACTTCACAGTCCAGGCCGTGCTGAAACACGCTGTGACGGTCCTGCGGCTGTGCCTTTCTAAGGTATACATAGGTACCTTTAAAAGGCACCATCTCAGGACCACCACTGCACCCGGCCGCCTGCCAGACCACAAAAAACTCGTACTCTGGCAGGCAGTGGCCCTGTTTGGCGGTCCTGGAGCAGGGCAGTGATGTGGTGGTCCGCTCCAGGACCGCCAAACTCATAATGCAGCCCTTTGGTTCATTGCTTGTTGAAAATCAATGATAATCTTTTGGGTGGAAGTATTTGTTAGTTTGCTGTTTTATTTGGGTCTGGAGTTTGATACAGGTATTTGTTTGTTTCTTTGGTAATAATGCATAGATAAAGGGTATGTTACTATTGTGAAATTCCCCATGGATGGTATAGAGTTGGTAGAATGGTTTGGGACATATTTTAAATGTCCCATCCATTATCCAATCCATGTTTCGCAGTGCCCTAGTTTTAATAAGTTTGTAAGGGTAGCAAAGATTATAATTCGTTTTTCATGACTTTTATTGTCATATAAAAGGAATTGTTCCTCTTTGAGTGTTACTGTGAGCTCAGGTGGAATTTCTACCTCTGTAAATGTTTTAGGTGCAGGTGGTGCTTGACTGGTGGCCTTTTTAGTTCTGGAAATTAGACGTTTTAAAGTTGGTTTTGCAGGTAACTGACCTGTTACGTGCTCTGGGACATGGGATAAAATGTCCTTTAGAATTTGTGTTGTTGATTGTTAGGAGCAAGTGCTTGCTTCTTTTATGTTTTCTAGGACATCTCTTTATTCAAGTTCAGTCATGTTGGGGGGTGGTTATGTTCTTTAACATTAATAATTGTTGTTTCTCTAGTTGTTGCCCTCCCATAACAAGCATTTAAGTAATATTTCGTACATCTCCAATTCATATGCTGAGAAGGTTTTTTCTCTTGGCTATATGTGTACCCCATATAACATAGCAAAAGTTTGCCCTTTTGTGAAGAAATACATTTTGCACCTTCTATCAATTTCTTTAACTGTGCTGTAAATAAATAAATATATAGAAAGTGTTAGGTAGATATTATGTATATTTTTTACATAGAAACATTTTAATATTTTCGTGCAAACTTACATTTATGTTGTGCTTTCAAGTTTTCAGTTGGTCGAAACGTTTCTGCTGTATTTTTCTGTATTGATGTTGCTGCATTTTCCTGTTGAACTATAAAAAAATGTTTTAGTATACTGCTCTTAAAAAAGTGTGGTGTTTAAGGAGTGTTAGGTTGAGGGTAGTGTAGGTTTAACGGTTTAATTGCATTTTAATTAGCTTTTTAGATATACTTACATTTTTAGTTGCTTTTGTTGGTTATTTAACGAAGTGTAATTGTTTCAAGATGGGAGAGTCTGTAGAGAAGGGAAAAAAGATAAAAATATATTGTTAGACCTGGCACTGTTGGCGTGGGTCTCCCTTCCATTTTTTTGCTGTTGCCTCATGTGTTTTTGCTGGTTATAGATGCTTTGGGCACTGTGCCACTGCTATTCAGTGCCACAGTGCAAGTGCTCCCTATGGTAAAATTGATGTATGGATTAGTGACTCCATGTTTGGCCTATTTGATTCACTGTCAGACCCTAGTACAGTGCACTGGTTGTGCCCAGGGCTTGTGACTCAAATGCTGCTGGTGGGCTTGCAGCACTGGTTGTGCCACCCACAGGAGCAGCTTGTAAAGTGTGTCTCAGGCCTGCCATTGCAGAGCCTGTGTGCAGTCTGGTACTGCCATGTCGACTTGGTAAGTGCACCCACTTACCAGTCCCCAAACCTTCCCTTTCCTGCATATTAGTCACCCCTAAGGTAGGCCCTAGGGCAGGGTGCATTGTATTTGTAAGGTAGGACATGCCCTGGTGTGTGTGGCATGTCCTAATAGTGAATTACAGCCATTTTCGTTTTTCACTATTGCAAGGCTACCTGTTCAGAATGGGCAGTTTGATTATAACATCTTATAATCCTAACTGACCCAGGGAACGTGGTAGAAAAACGAATTTAGTATGCCTGAACTCAGAATGATAAAATACATCTTTTAGTGAAGTTGGTTTTAACATTCTGTGTTTGAAAAATACCACTTTTAGAATTTAGGTATTTTCTTGCCTAACTATCCAAGCCTGCCTCTGCTAAGTTGTGTATTCCTTGTCTGGAATTTGAGTGACGGGGCTGGGGGATTCCAGGAGGCAGGGTGAGTCAGCACAGGGCTGAATAGAGAGATCTCCATGTAGAGTGGTGGGAGGAGTTGCACCTGGGACCTGAATAGGGCTGTGCCTTCCCTCCACAATGCTGGCTCCACCTCCTGTGGTGCGTCTGATGTCCCTGGCCTACACTGTGAAAGGAAAGAAGAAGTCTTGTCAACAAAGTGCTCCAGGACTGACCAGAACTGGTTTGGACTAGGCAAAGGCCTCTCTGCCTTCAGAGAACAAAGGGAAAATGAGTATAAAAGAGGGGACCCAAACCCCAGAACTTTAGATCACTTTTGGGAAACAAGAAGAACCTTTGCTGAGGAGAGGAACCAGAGAGAGAGACTGCAGGAGGAGACTATCCCTATGCTGTGTGCTGTTTGAGGATTGGCCAGCAGTGGTTGCCTGACTGCCAAAGAAAGGAGAAAGAACTTTGTGCTACTTTCATCAACTTGTAAATGATCTCCAAGGGCTTGAGAGAGAGCTTGCCTCCTGCTGAAGTCTCAGGGACAACAGACTTCACCCACCAGCTCCCCAAGAGTTCTTTTGAAGTGCCTGCTGTTGTGTTGGGCCTTCTGAGGAACTGCGTGTTGCAAGGAGCTGGAAGCGCGACTCACGAAGAAGAAGCGTGTCGCCGCCGCAGCCGCTGTCGTCGCATCGCTGAAGAAGGGTGTTGCCATTGCAGCTGTCGCATCGCATCGCCGAAGTGCCTCGCATCGCCGGAGAAGAGGATCGACGTCGCATCAGACGCCGCTGCATCACCGGGAAGCGTGTCGCAGGACCTGTCGCGGCTCAGAAGAATCGTTGAGTCACCGCACGGCCGTCGGGCGTGCACGCATCGTGTCGCATCAAGAAGAAGACGCCATCTTTGTTTCATTGCACCAGATCTTCATCGCATCACGGCGCTGCTGGTCGCACCGCCACGGAAGCGCAGTAAGAAACCGACGCATCACCTCCCCACGCCGAGAAGAACCGACGCATCCCCTACGCATCAGTAGGGACCCGACGCATCACCGTTCTTGCGTGTAAGGAACCGACGCATCACCTTCCCTGCAACACTTTCGTTGTATAGCGTTACGCATCCAAAGGTACATTGAACTCAAAGTGTCGCATTTTACATCTAATGAGAACTAAGCTATTTCTACCATTTTTGAAGTACAGTATTGTGGATTTTTGTCGTTTGTGGTCTTGTGTTAAATCTATATAAAAATACTTATTTTTGATATACAACCTGTGTGGTGTCCATCTGTAGTGTTGTCACTATATTACTGTATGTGTTCACAAATGCTTTACACACTGCCTCTGAGATAAGCCTGTCTGCTCGTGCCAAGCTACCAAGGGGGTGAGCAGGGGTTATTTTAGTAGTGTATCCCCCTTACCCTGACTAGAAGCAAGGGTCCCTATTTGGACAAAGGTACCTACCTCTGCCAACTAGAGACCCCCAGTTCTAACATATATTTATTAATTTAATTAGCAGGAGATATTGCTTTTAACTTTAGTTAGAAAACTGTTAAAATAAATAAGAGAATATACTTTATTTTGTTGACATATAGGGGCCGATTACGATCTCGTTAGGAAACTCTTCCAACTGAATCGGTTTCGGAATCGTTTCCGAATAAATCTGGTTCTGCCAGTCGGACCGACCGATTATGATGCTTCCGTACATCGTTCGGTCGGATTCCCATTGACTTCAATGGGAATTGGCTCCCATTGAAAAAAGGAGTAGTTTGGGAAAACCATGCACCCTGTGATGGGCACCCCATGGTGCCTGCCATGCTGTGCATGGTTAAACAGGGGGGTCCATTGGGTACCCCACAGGCCCCAACCGGAGACCTCTGGGTGAATGGGGGCCTGCTACGGGCCCCCAAAGTCTGATTCCGACAGCCGTTTAATGTCGGGCAGACCGAATCGGAACGGCTGTCTGAATCGGTCATCGTAATTGCTCATTCAGAAACAGTGTCCATAGAGCTGTACGAATCGGCTCCGAACGACTTGGTCTGTCCGAATGCGATTCGGAACTGATTTGGACAGCCCGAACGGTTTCCTTACATCGTAATCGGTCGTCCGGAAAGGTGTCCGATTAGGATGGAAACATAGGTTCCGAATCATATTTGCTGAATCGGAATCCCGTTCGGAGCCTTTCCGGATGGCATCGTAATCGACCCCACAGTATATTTCTTCAAAGTTGCTGAGTTGTAGGAAAGATCCGGCAGAGTTTCGTTCTTCTCTAGTGTTTGCAGTTTTGCAGGCTGTTTGTTCATAATGTTTTTGCGTCTTTTATGTTGTTTATTTGTTTGGTAGATGAATTATATTGGTTGTGTTTTGTAGTTTTGTACCATTGGTTGTTATAGCATCTGTTTAATTGTTATGTCAGTTATGTCCTTAATTAGAAAACGCTAATTAATTTTGTTTAAAGGTGTATATGGTACAAAATTAGAATTTTTTATAATATATGTATTTATTTTCTGTACAGAAATAGAAATAATGTTTATATTATAAAAAATATATTTGATATGTTTTAGTGTTTATAAATGTTATTTATTTGATAGATATTTGTAAAATTAAAGTTTTTATTAACGATATATTTTTTCTCGATTATTACTGTAATTTCTTAATTAAGTATAGGCTTTTTATATTTTTGCTGACGATAATTTTGTAGGTCGCTATTAGCAGTGACAATAATATGTCAGTGAACCAGTGAGGAAGCCATCTGCTTTTATATCGCTTTAACAGGGAAAGAGTGCTGAAGAGTTCCCCCTGTGATTTAAAAGCAAGTTATGTTTAGGTAGGTTGGTGTTGGATCACAAGTTCTCTTAGTGAGGGTTCAGACATTAGCTGCATACTAATATATGTTTATCATTTTGATATCGTACAGGTGAATGCAAGTGAATGATAACAGGAACTCTAACCTCTTCCTTCCGAATAGGTAGGGTATAGTAAGAAAAGGAGTGACAGATGGGAAGGGCTGTTAAATGTTAGGAAACTTGAGTAAATGTTTTGTAATCTCTTTTATGTCTCCCTCTCTGCTGTCCCCTTCCTCCCCTCCCTCACTTGATCAACTCCACTGTCTGTGCTACCACAGCAATCATCATTTGCAGATATCATGAGGTGGATTATTTCAACATCATGTTGATCCTGAGAAGTTTGTCAGGCCGACAGGGGGTTGGTGACTGGTTTTCTTTAGTTATCCCAAGCCATGGCTGGTTGGAGACTGGGAGGTAATCTGATGTTTGGATGAGATCCGCAATGGATCTCATCCAAACGGTAATGGTGGTGAACTGGCTGGTCTTCAGTGAAGTTGGGAAGACAGCATGTGCCTTAAAAAATTTGAAAAATTTGTCTTGATTATTTTGGCTGGTATAGGATTATTGAAGTTGTTTGTAGGTGTAACACTTTTGATGGAATTTGCTAAATCATCTGTTGTGATGGATGAAAAAGAGCTCCAGGTTCACATTGATTTAGGAGGAAGTGCATTAGTTGATGATGGTGTGTCAAAGTTTCACCTAATAGGTCAATTTTCTCTGTGAAATGTGCGAGGAATCATTTTCATGTTGGCTCTGTAGGGGACTTAATATATTCTTCATGTGGAAGTGAGAAATTTTTAGAATAACAATTTTATGGCATTGGTAATGGACATTATTTGCTCCTGGAAATAAGCAGATTTCACTATGGATCTGATAAGCGCGTTTTCGTTCATTAGCTTTCTTGGGTTAGAGTAATTGATGCAGTTTTGATCTTCATTTTCTCTATTAATTCTCCAGTTTCCTGAGAAAACTTCTAGCTTAGGTTATTGATTTTGAGAATCATGTTTGACAAGACACAGAGTGGGCATAGTTGTAGAGTAGGAGTTCTTGATTTGTCATGAAGCCAAGTGATCCATTGTAGTTGTAATGATTCTTATTTTTGCATGAGTTGCCACTTTTACATTCTTTTAGAGATAATGTTCTTTGACGGCAATGTTCTCTAGAATTGTGACAATGGTGGGCAGTAACAGATCAAGGATCCCCGTAATATTCCACACATGGCCAACATTATGCATGGCACGAGCCCCATCAGGGCAATTATGCTCACAACATGCCAAGAATTAGGGTCATCATGCCAAATGCCACCATTATACAACGTATGAGCACAAAATGCCACCAAGAATGGCAATGATTATGCTAGGGCCACCATTATGCCAGAGACTTTCTGATTGATAGCCAGAATGCCAACAATAGGTCATCATAGATAGGCACCATTGTACCGGTTTAAGCATTACACCCAGGGTAACCATCAACATTTAAAAAAGGCCCAAAATATTTCCAGAACACCCACCATCATGCCAGGTTTCAGGTGGATGTCAGTGAGGGGCGCCATCTGGCTGAATGAGCCAAGCATGCAGTCCCGTGGTGAACTAACAAAGTGCAGGTCAGATGCTTTCAGTCACATTGTCTGGGCATGCTCAGTTTCAACTTGCCTTTTTCTCCGATTCTAAGGATCTGTAATTGTGTAGCGTCACCTCCACCAGTGTGCAGCAAGTGGTGTAGCACAACCCCACTCCCCAAGATTAATAGCCTAGGTTTCCAGTGGGTCACCTTCCCAATGTGCATAAGGGGCGGGCGCTTCAGGTGTAGCTCCACCCCGAATTAAGTAAGGGGCGAATGATTCGAGTGGAACTCTGTCCCAATGCCCAAAAGGCAGATGCTTCTGGTGGGGCTCCAGCCCAATGCCCGTAAGGGGCGAATGCCTCTAGTGGGACTCCGTCCCATTGCCCATAAGGACAGATGCTTCTGGTGGGGCTCCACCCCAATGCCCGTAAGGGGCGAATGCCTCTAGTGGGACTCCGTCCCAATGCCCATAGGGGTGGATGCTTCTGTTGAGGCTCCACCCCAATGTCCACAAGGACTGGCTGCATCATTTAGTGGTATTTATATATAATTTATGCATGCATAAGTATATCCATCAAATGTCAATGCACTGCACAGTACGATTACTTAATCCACTTAATTGTTTCCTCACATATAGGCTTCTATTACATAACACTTAAAGTGCCTAGCCGTGAAACAAGTGATAGAGGAACACCAGCCAAGCTGTCAAATGACTTTCTTATTTTTATTTCATTAACGCCATGTTTTTGTTTTTTTTTGCTTCCATGGAGGGTTCTCGTGTAACAAGTGAAATGCAGCAGCACGCTCTGGAGTCATCGCGTTTCTTCTCCATTTAGAACTTAGTCCGTTATTAAACGGATTTAAGTGGATGAACTCTGCTGCAGTCTGCTCAGCAAAGCATGAAGGGAAGGAGTTGGAGGTGTCTGCAGTCATGTAAAAGATGTCAAATAGCTTTCTCATATGCATTAAACTATTAATAAAGATAAAACGATCTTTACGTTTTGGACCTGGAATGTCTCTTCTGTGAAAGCAAGAAGCGGCACTGGTTCACGATTCATTGGTTTCAGAATTCTTTGTCATTACTTGGAACAAGTCAAGAATAATACTTGACTTGTCCTGACCTATTCCCGGTATTTCTCAGAAAAAAGGTGAAAATTAAACTGGTAGAATTTTTCGCGCTGTTAGCGCACAGGCCTCGTGATGGACCTATCTGAACCAAGGCTTCCTCGTGTTTTGGAATATATTAGATACATTTAGGAACAACAAATGAAGTACCGAATCATCCCCCTTATGTTTCAGAGCGGATATAAGAATCAGGTTTCTAGACGGCGAATGCCTTACTCAGAAGAACCCAAAAGGCCCTAGAAATTGGCTGTGTAGATAGGGTGACCAACTGGCATGGGTGCAAATTCAGGACGGTGAGTGTAAAAATTCAGGACAAAGGGTCAAAATTCAGGACAAAAATTCAGGACAAAACTTCGGGACAAAAGGTAAGTTTTACAGACACATCAGAGGAGGTCGCGCAATAGTATATAATTAAGCCCATCCATATCCAAACATATTCAACCATTTGCAAACCTATCCATCATGTATCCTTCCATCCATCATTTCACTCATCCATCCCACCATCCACCCTTTCACTCATCCATCCATTATCCATCCATCCACCCTTTCACCCTATCCATCGGTACACTCATCCATTCACTCTTCCACCCATTCACTCATCGATCCACCCGTTTAACCTTTCACCCATCCAGCCATCCTTTCACTTACTCAGCCATCCACCAAGTCACTCATCCTTCCACCTATTCACCCTTTCAGTCATCCATCCATCCTCCCTTTCTCTCTCCATCGACCCTTTCACTTAGCCATCCTTCCTTCCACCCATTCATCTACTCATCCACTCATGAATCCATCCATTGACCCTTCCACTCATCCATCCGTTCTCTCATCCATCCACCCTTTCACTCATCTATCCATCCTTTTGTCTATCTACCCTCCCTTTCACTCACTCACTCACCCATCCTTACATCCACCCTTTCACTCATCTGTCCATCCACTCACCCTTTCACTTATCAATTCATCAATCCATCCATCATTTCACTCATCAATCCACCCATTCACTCACCCATCATCTACCCTTTCACTCATCCATCCTTTCTTTCATTATCCATCCATCCTTTCTTTCATTATCCATCCATTCACCCTTTCATTCATCCATTCACCCTTTCACTAATCTATCCAGCCATCCACCCATCCCTTCACTTACTCACTCGCCCACCTTTTCATATTAATTATGAGCAGAGCTTTTGTCTGCAGAATTGCAGACAGAAGATGCCCATCAAGAATGTCACTCTTGCTGTAGTTCCTAAAGCAAGGGGTGGGGGTAGGGTTCACTATGCCCTTGCACATAGGCAATCTGAAAAAGTGGAAGTCATGAGTCATGCATGATGCACAGTCCCAGGCTATGAGGTGACTGTGACATGGTGTTGTTTCCAGGGCTTTAAGTGGGATTAAAAAACTAGGGGGTCTCTCCAAAGGGGGTGTTTGATGTAATTAAGGGCGTGGCTTAAAACACCTAAGCTAAAAATCTGTGCTTAGTATAGTACACCACCCGACTGGTATTTTGCCTCTTCTGTCATTGTATCCAGATATATAACACAACAAGGAACATTACACCTGCAACAAGCCAGAACTATTGGCTTCGTAAATGGTAGTTAGTTGCATAAAATAAAAAAGCAGCAATCATGGCTTCCTTGAATATAATATTGAAACTGCATCAGTTCTAAAATGACGAGACTGTGAAAGAACTCTAGCCCCTTCTTTTTAACTTCTTTCACCAGCTTCTTTTCTTGAACTGGATTCTCATGTAGCAGCATTGGCGTTTTTGCACATTTCTTCTGTCTGACAGAATGCCCTGCTCAAACAGAGGCTGGAGGAAGCCACCACATGCTTTGCAGCCCAGACTGGCCCATTGTCATTCTGTATGTGACAATCAGCCAGCATACAGAATGACAATGGGCGGGTGGGGCTGCTCTTGTGCTCAGAGGAGTGCTAGGCGGCCCCATCAGGGAGCTGAGGCTTCATGCAGGGGAACAGTGCTGTTCTCTGCAATGCCCAAAATTACGGACAAAAGGCGTCCGTAAAAGGTATCCTCACGGACAAACGGACATGAGGTCCAAATTACGGACGGTCCGTGAAATTTACGGACGGTTGGTCACCGTTTGTGTAGATAGTAACCTGGGAGCAGCGCCATAAATTGGGGGGACTCCTATAAAAATAATCCATTTTGTAAAGCGCGAGCATATCACCCCTTAAGGTTTCAAGTGGCTGGGGGCCGTCGGGGAGATTAAGTGAGCTATTGCCCAAAGTTACATGGTGCTGAGCTGCCGCCGGTTGCCGGCACCGGGGATCAAACCGTGAGCCCCACTGTCCAGAGTCAGCCGCTCTGGCCGCTGTGCCACACCTCTCTCTGCGCTGCCAAACTCGTGGTTCACCTTCGTGAGGTGGGGGAATCATAGGGTGATCAATAGTGGAGCTTCAGCTGTCCCCGCCCTTGGAAGCTCGTGACCTGGTGGTTTGTCTGTCACTAGTTCTCTAAATCACAGTGGTGTAACGTAAATTGAAGGCCCCCCGCAAAGGTGGAGGGGGGACCTGGAGTCGCCAATATCTCACAGATATCCATTGACCTTGAAGCGCAATGGGGCCCCTCTGAATGTTGGGGAAACCCCAGAAGGGTTGGAGGCCCCATGTGCTGCAGGGTCTTGCATCACGCCCCTGCAGTGTTGGTAGGGCGGCCATCACTAATTTTCCATGCCCAGATCACCCATGCAAGGTACCACGGACTCAGGCTGGGGAATATTACAATGGCCCTCATAGACAAGGAGAAAACGCCCTGCGTGTCAGGGCCATAATCTTTTTGATTTTTAGGATAAAAATAAAGGTCTCTGAGTTTTTTTCACTAAATGATGAGCAGGACCTAGAAAACATGGCGCCTGGTCAACATTCTCTGCTTCTGTGCAATATATGCGCAAAAAAGCAGTGAGATCCCCCCCAAAGGCAGAAATGAATCTCAATATATGGTGGGTGGTCCTCTGCCAGGGAATTCGGGGCAGGGCCTCTTATGACCTATGGGGTTGGCAGGACACCCAACAATGTACAATTGACTGCTTTGTATTGACTTGCTGTGCTCCTGTCCTTGCCTGACTCTTGTCATCCTGTGTTCCACTGCGCTCAGCTGTGTTGCAAGCACTGATGTTGCAGCTGTTCTTAGTGGTGTATCTCCCCAGAGTCTATGCCCGAACATGTAGGTGTATCATACAATTTGTATATGTTAGAAATGGGATCTCTAGTTGGCAAGGGCTTGCACCTTTGTCCAAGTAGGGACCCTTCTTCCTAGTCAGGGTAAGGGTGTTACACTCGTGAAGTAACCCCTGCTCACCCTCGTGGTAGCTTGGCACGAGCAGTCAGGCTTAATTCAGAGGCAGTGTGTAAATCATTTGCACATAACCAACAGTAATATAGTGTAAGCACTACAAACGGACACCACACCAGTTTAGAAAAATAACCAATATTTTATATACTCAAGACAAGACCAACTACGACAAAAATCCACAATACTATACTTGAAAAACGAATGCTTGATAAGGTAACTTCTTCTTTGCAGGAATAGTTCAAAAACAAAGTTCGTACGAGTCGGTAGCTCCATCCGAGCCTACCGCGATGCTGAAAACCACAGAGTCTAACCGTTCCAGCCGACCGCGTCGATACGGGCCAGCAGAGTCGTGAACAGACTCGGTCACAGTACCTTTCTCGTTGTGGCTGGTACGGAGTGTACGAGCCGGTCGGCGTTCGTCGCGGTTGCGGTGCAAGATGGAGCGATGCAAGGTGCGGTGTCCCTCGATGCGGTGCAGGCAGCGGCTCGATGAGCGTCGTGCAGACGGAGTTGGTGAGTCCAAGGCGTGCGATGCAGGGTGAGACGATGCTCGATGCGGTGCTGACAGGTTGCGATGCCGACGACCAAGCCGGAGTGCGGGAGCTGGCGTCGGACAGCGGTGCGAGTCGGAGCGGTGCGTCGCAGACGTGCGAGCGGTGCCCCAAATGCGATGCGGTCACGACTCTTGAGCCAGTTGCAGCGACCGCGTCGGTCGGGTCCGGCTGGTTCAGTGAAGCGATGCGATGCGAACTGCGGTGCCCACAGGTCACGGTGCAAGCAGCGGCTCGGTGTTGACGGCATCGGACGTTGCCTACGGTGAGACCAGGGTTGCGATGCGAAGCGGGGCGATGCGGTCTGCGGTGCAAACAGGTCACCGGTCAGGGATGGATTCGGTTGACGGAGTCGGTTGCAGTTCCCTTCCTCTGTGGCAACTGAAACAGCGTTCCAGAAGCGGTACCCAGAGGCTTGTGAAGTCTTTGCAGTCCCTGAGACTTCTTAACAGGAGGCCAGCTCGGTTCCAGGCCCTTGGAGATACTCAGCACAAGTTTGTAGAAAGTTCAGTCCTTTCACTGCCCAAGGCAGAAGCAGCAGCTGCAGGCCAACCCAACAAAGCAACAACACAGCAAAGGGGTAGTACTCCTCCTGGCAGCTCTTCCAGCTCTTCGTCTTGGCAGGTTCCTTGATTCCAGCGAGATCTAAATTCATGGGGTCAGGGCCCCAATATTTATATCCCAAATTCCTTTGTTCCCTGAAGGCAGAGAGGCCTTTGCCTAGTCCAAACCAGTTCTGGAGCACTTTGTTGACAAGTCTCCGTCCCTTCTTTCAGAGAGTAGGCCAGGGACATCAGACGCACCACAGGAGGTGGAGCCAGCATTGTGGAGGGAAGGCACTGTCCTATTCAGGGCCCAGGTGCAACCCCTCCCACCCATCTACATGTAGATCTTGCTATTCAGCCCTGTGCTGACTCACCCTGTCTCCTGGCATCCCCCAGCCCCTGTCACTCACACTCCAGACAAGGAATACACAACCTCGCAGAGGCAGGCTTGGATGGTTAGACAAGAAAATATCCACTTTCTAAAAGTGGTATTTTCAAACGCAGAATGTTAAAACCAACTTCACTAAAAGATGCATTTTATCATTCTGAGTCCAGGCATACTAAACTTGAATTTCTACCATGTTCCCGGGGTCAGTTAGGATTATAAGCTGTAATAATCAAAACTGCCCGTCCTGGCTTATGGGGAACAGGTAGCCTTGCAATAGTGAAAAAACGAACTAGGCTGTAATTCACTATCAGGACATGCCACACACACCAGGGCATGTCCTACCTTTCGCATACAACGCACCCTGCCCACAGGGGTACCTTGGGCCTACCTTAGGGGTGACTAACATGTAGAAAAGGGAAGGTTTAGGGACTTGCAAGTGTGTGCACTTGCCAAGTCGACATGGCAGCCCCAGGCTGCGCACAGGCTCTGCAATGGCAGGCCCGAGTTACACTTACGGGCTGTTTGCGTGGGTGGCACAATCCAGTGCTGCAGCCCACCAACAGCATTTGGTCTATAGGCCCTGGCACTCGCAGTGCACTTTACAAGGGACTGACACATAAACCAAATATGCCAATCATGGAAACACCAATCCATAACACATTTTATACAGGAGCACTTGCACTTTCCCACTGGACAGCAGTGAGGAAAGTGCGCAGAATCATTACACCAGCAAAAACAGAGTCAAAACCGGGAGGTCAGAAAGCAAAAAGTCAGGGGAAACACGCCAAAAGATGCCAAGTCTAACACATGTCCCCTCCAGCTGAAAGTAGGGAGAACTACCCAACCCCATTGGAGTTCTCTTCACTAAGGCGGAAGAACCTGGACAGACCATCTGCGTTGGCGTGTTCTGTACCAGGACGGTGTTCCACCGTAAAGTCCATTCCCTGTAGGGAGATGGACCACCTCAGCAGTTTTGGATTCTCACCCCTCATTTGCATCAACCATCTGAGGGGCCTGTGGTCTGTCTGAACCCGGAAGTGAGTCCCAAACAGGTATGGTCTCAACTTCTTCAGCGCCCAGACCACAGCAAAAGCTTCCCTTTCTATGGCACTCCACCTCTGTTCCCTGGGAAGTAGTCTCCTGCTAAGGAAGACTACAGGCTGATCCAGGCCCTCTTCGTTCAGTTGTGAGAGCACCGCTCCCACACCATGCTCTGAAGCGTCAGTCTGCATGACAAATTCCTTGGAGAAGTCAGGTGCCTTGAGCACGGGCGCCGTGCACATGGCTGCCTTCAGGGCATCAAAAGCTTTCTGGCAGGACTCAGTCCAGATCACTTTCCTGGGCTGCCTCTTAGAGGTCAGCTCTGTTAAGGGGGCAACGATGGTGCCATAGCCCTTAACAAATCTCCTATAGTAGCCGGTGAGACCTAAGAAGGCTCTCACCTCTGTCTGGGTCTTGGGGGGCTCCCAAGCCAGAATGGTGTCAATCTTGGGTTGTAGGGGCGCCACCTGGCCGCTTCCTACCTGGTGTCCCAAGTACACCACAGAACCCTGCCCGATCTGGCACATACTGGCCTTGATCATGAGGCCTGCACCTTGCAGAGCCCTCAACACTTTCTCAAGGTGCTGTAAATGTTCTTCCCAGCTGGAACTGAACACAGCAATGTCATCCAGGTAGGCGGCACTGAAATCCTCCAGCCCAGCCAACACCTGATTGACCAACCTCTGAAAGGTGGCAGGGGCATTCTTCAACCCAAAGGGCATCACCCGGAATTGGTAATGACCTTCTGGGGTTGAGAATGCTGATCTCTCCTTGGCCCCATCGGTTAAGGCAATCTGCCAGTACCCAGACGTCAAATCAAACGTGCTGAGGAACCGGGCAGCTCCCAACCGATCAATGAGCTCATCAGCTCTGGGGATGGGGTGCGCGTCAGTCCTGGTGACGGCATTGAGCCCACGGTAGTCCACACAAAACCGGAGTTCTGGAGTGGCACCGGGCGCCGCAGCCTTTGGGATCAAGACCACTGGGCTGGCCCAAGGACTGTGGGAGGGCTCAATCACCCCTAACGCCAACATCTTAGAGACCTCCTCCTTGATGCTGGCTCTGACCCGGTCAGTCAACCTGTAAATCTTGTGCTTCACAGGAGGGCTGTCACCAGTGTCCACGTCATGGGTACACCAGTGAGTAACACCGGGGGTCAGAGAGAACAGTGGGGCGAACTGTCCCAACAACTGGTGACAGTCCCCCTGCTGCTCCTGAGTCAGAGTAGGGGAGAGGATCACACCTTCTACTGACCCATCATGCTCCTTGGTAGACAGGAGGTCAGGGAGAGGCTCACTCTCCTCTTCCACCCCATCATCTGTCGCCAAGAGCATACTCACTTCGGACCTCTCGAAGTGGGGCTTGAGGCGGTTCACGTGAAGGACCCTCAAAGGGTTCCTTGGAGCTTGCAAATCCACCAGGTAGGTGACGTCACTTTTGCGCTCCTTTACCTCATATGGCCCAGTCCACTTGTCCTGCAAGGCACAAGGTGCCACAGGGGCCATAACCCACACTTTTTGCCCAGGTTGAAATTCGACCAGAGTGGCATTCTGGTCATACCATCTCTTCATTTCTTCCTGGCTTGCTTCTAGGTTCGCCTGAGCGAGTTTCCTGAAGCGGGCAGTTTGGTTTCTAAAGGCCAGCATGTAGCTAAATACATCCTGGGGAGTTTTCCTGGGAGCCGCCTCCCAGTCTTCTTTTACCAAACTCAGAGGTCCTCTGACAGGGTGGCCATACAGGAGCTCAAAGGGGCTGTACCCAAGAGACTTCTGAGGCACCTCCCTGTATGCAAAGAGTAGGCATGGCAAGAGGACGTCCCACTTACGCCTCATGGGTTCTGTTAGACCCTTGATCATGCCTTTCAAGGTCTGGTTGAATCTCTCCACCAGACCGTTTCCTTCTGGGTGGTAAGGAGTGGTGAACTTGTAGGTTACACCGCACTCCTTCCACAGGGATGTCATATACTTGGATATGAAATTGGTCCCCCTATCAGAAACCACCTCTCTGGGGAATCCCACACGGGAAAAGATCCCCATTAACGCCCGGCCCACCACTGGGGCCGTCGTTGTCCTGAGAGGGATTGCCTCCGGGTACCGGGTGGCATGGTCCACCAAGACCAGGATGTACCTGTTGCCCATGGCTGTCTTGGGATCCAGTGGCCCCACAATATCCATCCCTACCCTTTCAAAGGGTGTTCCAACAACAGGAAAAGGTTGGAGAGGAGCTTTGACCTTCCTCCCACTTTTACCACTTGCCTGGCAAGTTTGGCAAGACCTACAGTGTGCATCTGACTGCCTTCACATTTGGGGCCAAAAGAAGTGGGTGACAAGCCTGTCAAAGGTCTTGTCCTGCCCCAAATGTCCTGCCAAAGGCACGTCATGAGCCAGACCCAGTAGGAAGGTCCTGAAGCGCTGGGGTACCACCAGCACACGGGCTGACCCAGGCTCAGCAACCTTAGGCTCACTGTATAGGAGACCACTCTCCCAGTAGATCAGATGTGACCCGGACTGATTACCAGCTGCCTGGTCTGCAGCCTGCAGCCTGCCGCCGCAGACCTTCCAGAGTAGGGCACTCGTTCTGCTCCCTGCAGAACTCCTCCCTGGTGGGACCCCCTTCTTGCTGCCAATGGGTCAGCTCAGAGATGTCTCCCAGTTCGGCTACCTGCTCCCCTGTAGGCACCGGGGCGCCCCCCTCGAGGTCCGCCTCCTCCCGGTCCGTGGGAACTTCGGGGGCCGGTTTCCCACGCCCCCTGCCCTTTCTCTTGGCAGGGACTTGGGCCACTGTTCCAGGATCCAAGTCCTCTTGATCACCCTTTCTGGCTGCCATTGACCGAGTAGACACGCATGCCCACACTGGCAACCCAAGCATCTCCAAGTGAGACCTGAGCTCAACCTCCTTCCATAAGGACTGCTCCAGGTCGTTTCCTAGCAGACAATCTACAGGCATGGTAGGGCTCACAACTACCCTCAAGGGACCTGAGACCCCCCCATTCAAAGGGAACCTGCGCCACCATACACTGGCGCTCAGAGTTGTCTACAGCAACTACTTGGTGGAATGCCCCGGGGACTACTTGCTTCTCAGACACCAGGTGACACCGGACTGAGGTCACACTGGCTCCAGTGTCTCTGAGAGCCTCTACCCTGTTCCCATTAATGGTCACCCAGGTGCTATATTTCTTTGTGTTAGGGGGCACCTAGTTTCCTGGGACCATCTCACTGTCCCCTAGTGAGACAAGGGTCATTTCTGCGGGATCCCCACCCTCCTGTGGGCACCCCTCCTCCCCAAGCGCTACACTAGCCAACACTTTGGACTGTCCACCGGTGGGTGGCTGTGTCCCCTTTGGGCACTTGGGGTCCCCCTTAAAGTGACCTACCTGTTCACATGCATAACACTTGCGGGGGCCGGTCTCAACAGGCTTCCCTGTAGAGACCCCTTTCTTCTTATCACTGGGGGGCTGGGAACCTTTACCCTGGGTACTAGTTTGGGGCCCTTTAGAGAACTCCTGTGCTTTACCCTTGTCCCCCCACCTTTCTGCTGGGGACCCTGCCCACCTTTGGCTGAGTCTCCCCAAACGCTTTCTTGTGGACCCTGGTACTCACCCAGCGGTCCGCTTCCATAGCAAGCTTCCTGGGGTCAGTTAGCTTACTATCAACTAGGTGCTGGCGCAGATCTGCAAAACATAGACTAGACAAGTGCTCCCATGCAATCAAGTTGTAGAGCCCCTGAAAATCTGTTACGCTACTGCCCTTCACCCAACCATCCAGCGACCTGCAGAACACATCCACACATTCCAACCAAGTGTTGGCATCAGACTTCTTACTGGACCTGAACTGATCCCTGTACTTTTCAGGAGTAAGACCATACTTAGTGAGAAGGGCATCCTTCATGTCAGCATAGGTGAGGTGATACCCCTTACCCAAAGCTATCAGAGCATCCCTTGCTTCTTCAGGGAAAAGTGGCCACAATCCTGCTCCCCAATTCTCCTCAGGGACCCCATTCATGTGTATGGCTGCCTCATAACCCTGAAACAACCTTTGTATGTCATCCCCCTTCGTGAACTCCTTGCCTACATTCTTGGGAATGTGCACAATCCTGTCTGCCTTTCTGGACGAATTGCTGCCACCATCTGAGCCTGACTTACTCCTAAGTTCTAGCTCCTTCAGTTCTCTCTCATGCTCTAAGAGCATCTTCCTCTCCTCTATGGCCAATCTCCTCTCCTCCCGCTCACTCTCCAGCCTGAGCTTCTGCAGCTCAAACTACCTTGCCTCCCGCCTGTCCTCCAGCTCCTCTGGGGACAGACTGCTGCTGCCTGACCTGGCGGGTTCCCCCCTACCCAAAAGCATATCCACCCTGGAAATAGGCTCCTCCACCTCCTCACTGAGATTACCAGGCTGCCCACTGGCATGTCTGGCTGCTACCCAGGCCCTCAGCGCCTTCTGTAGCTCCTCCTTCCTTGTGAGGCCTTTAATTTGGACTTTCAGGTTTTTACAAATTGCTCGTAGTTCCTTTACGGCGTAGGTTTCCAACCTATCCTCCTCAAAGATAACTTCCAGAGATGCAACGGATGATGCAGCTGTGTCAGGAATGACAAAAGTAGTGAGTTCAAAACTGGCAAGATTAAAAATAGGCCAAAAGAAAAAGAACCAGTATGTGGTACGTAATGGTCTGCGATATGGTAGTAGTGCACACCAATCACTGTAAGTCAAGTGCAAACACAAGTCCTATCCTCACCGCTGCCACCCAATGTTAGAAATGGGATCTCTAGTTGGCAAGGGCTTGCACCTTTGTCCAAGTAGGGACCCTTCTTCCTAGTCAGGGTAAGGGTGTTACACTCGTGAAGTAACCCCTGCTCACCCTCGTGGTAGCTTGGCACGAGCAGTCAGGCTTAATTCAGAGGCAGTGTGTAAAGCATTTGCACATAACCAACAGTAATATAGTGTAAGCACTACAAACGGACACCACACCAGTTTAGAAAAATAACCAATATTTTATATACTCAAGACAAGACCAATTACGACAAAAATCCACAATACTATACTTGAAAAACGAATGCTTGATAAGGTAACTTCTTCTTTGCAGGAATAGTTCAAAAACAAAGTTCGTACGAGTCGGTAGCTCCGTCCGAGCCTACCGCGATGCTGAAAACCACAGAGTCTAACAGTTCCAGCCGACCGCGTCGATACGGGCCAGCAGAGTCGTGAACAGACTCGGTCACAGTACCTTTCTCGATGTGGCTGGTACGGAGTGTACGAGCCGGTCGGCGTTCGTCGCGGTTGCGGTGCAAGACGGAGCGATAGAAGGTGCGGTGTCCCTCGATGCGGTGCAGGCAGCGGCTTGATGAGCGTCATGCAGACGGAGTCGGTGAGTCCAAGGCGTGCGATGCAGGGTGAGACGATGCTCGATGCGGTGCTGACAGGTTGCGATGCAGGCGACCAAGCCGGAGTGCGGGAGCTGGCGTCGGACAGCGGTGCGAGTCGGAGCGGTGCGTCGCAGACGTGCGAGCGGTGCCCCAAATGCGATGCGGTCACGACTCTTGAGCCAGTTGCAGCGACCGCGTCGGTCGGGTCCGGCTGGTTCAGTGAAGCGATGCGATGCGAACTGCGGTGCCCACAGGTCACGGTGCAAGCAGCGGCTCGGTGTTGACGGCGTCGGACGTCGCCTACGGTGAGACCAGGGTTGCGATGCGAAGCGGGCGATGCGGTCTGCGGTGCAAACAGGTCACCGGTCAGGGATGGATTCGGTTGACGGAGTCGGTTGCAGTTCCCTTCCTCTGTGGCAACTGAAACAGCGTTCCAGAAGCGGTACCCAGAGGCTTGTGAAGTCTTTGCAGTCCCTGAGACTTCTTAACAGGAGGCCAGCTCGGTTCCAGGCCCTTGGAGATACTCAGCACAAGTTTGTAGAAAGTTCAGTCCTTTCACTGCCCAAGGCAGAAGCAGCAGCTGCAGGCCAACCCAACAAAGCAACAACACAGCAAAGGGGCAGTACTCCTCCTGGCAGCTCTTCCAGCTCTTCGTCTTGGCAGGTTCCTTGATTCCAGCGAGATCTAAATTCATGGGGTCAGGGCCCCAATATTCATATATCCCAAATTCCTTTGTTCTCTGAAGGCAGAGAGGCCTTTGCCTAGTCCAAACCAGTTCTGGAGCACTTTGTTGACAAGTCTCCATCCCTTCTTTCAGAGAGTAGGCCAGGGACATCAGACGCACCACAGGAGGTGGAGCCAGCATTGTGGAGGGAAGGCACTGTCCTATTCAGGGCCCAGATGCAACCCCTCCCACCCATCTACATGTAGATCTTGCTATTCAGCCCTGTGCTGACTCACCCTGTCTCCTGGCATCCCCCAGCCCCTGTCACTCACACTCCAGACAAGGAATACACAACCTCGCAGAGGCAGGCTTGGATGGTTAGACAAGAAAATACCCACTTTCTAAAAGTGGTATTTTCAAACGCAGAATGTTAAAACCAACTTCACTAAAAGATGCATTTTATCATTCTGAGTCCAGGCATACTAAACTCGAATTTCTACCATGTTCCCAGGGTCAGTTAGGATTATAAGCTGTAATAATCAAAACTGCCCGTCCTGGCTTATGGGGAACAGGTAGCCTTGCAATAGTGAAAAAACGAACTAGGCTGTAATTCACTATCAGGACATGCCACACACACCAGGGCATGTCCTACCTTTTGCATACAACGCACCCTGCCCACAGGGGTACCTTGGGCCTACCTTAGGGGTGACTAACATGTAGAAAAGGGAAGGTTTAGGGACTTGCAAGTGTGTGCACTTGCCAAGTCGACATGGCAGCCCCAGGCTGCGCACAGGCTCTGCAATGGCAGGCCCGAGTTACACTTTACGGGCTGTTTGCGTGGGTGGCACAATCCAGTGCTGCAGCCCACCAACAGCATTTGGTCTATAGGCCCTGGCACTCGCAGTGCACTTTACAAGGGACTGACACATAAACCAAATAGGCCAATCATGGAAACACCAATCCATAACACATTTTATACAGGAGCACTTGCACTTTCCCACTGGACAGCAGTGAGGAAAGTGCGCAGAATCATTACACCAGCAAAAACAGAGTCAAAACCGGGAGGTCAGAAAGCAAAAAGTCAGGGGAAACACGCCAAAAGATGCCAAGTCTAACAGCATATGAAATAAATCACTCTTGTTCTCATTCCGAAGACAGGGTAATCTCGAATCAGCTAGTAAGGGTAGTTATTAACCAAATCAGAATTACAAGAGTGTGAAAGTGCTCCATGCATGATGTTTCTCCCTCAGATAATTTTAGTCGCAAAAATGTGAGGGTAGGGAGCAGCCCAAAGTGAGAAAATTAAGGAGGGAATTCAGCGTAGTAACTTAGTGGTAATTCTTTAAGTCTCAAGACATCCTCAGAGTCTGGGTCAGAGTACCACAGTATTCCAATATCCCTGAATTACCAATCAGCACAGCATCTTTATTTCCAGGTTCAGGAATACATTTGCGGGATTTGCGAATCTCTTATAATAAGGGCCAGATGTAAAGATTTTTTTGTTCACAAACAGCCCGATTCGCAGAATTGGGCCGTTTGTGAATGCATTTTTTTATGTACAAAGTCCCAAATTGCGATTCAGTAACCTGTTACTAAATTGCAACTTGGGTTTGCGATTCGGTATTAGGAAGGGGCATGTTAATGGTGTCCCTTCCTAATGCTGAATTGCAATGGTATGTGTGAATGTCTTGCGATAGAAATGCGGTCGCAAAACATTCGCATTTTACCACCTACTTTAAGTAGGTGGTAAATATGGGAATTTTGTGATTTCGTTTTTTGCCTACTCTTAAAATATGAAAAGAAACCTTTTAATTTTTCTATTTGAAACGCATCCCGTTTTCCTTTAAAAATAAAAAATAAATGCTGCACTGAAAAGCAATTACAGACATGGTGGTCTGCTGACCCCAGCAGGCCACCATCCCTGTGGTTTTTGCAATTCTTAATGGGTCACAAACTGAGACCTACCTCATGAATATTAATGAGGTAGGTCTATTTGCCACCCACTGGGAATCGCAAGATGTGCAAAGCACACATTTGTTCATGGGTGTTTGCAATTACCAAATAGTGAATCGCAAAACTTTGCTACTTGGTAATCGCAAGCAATTACCTACATACATCTGGCCCTAAATGTGGACTGACCTGAGTCTAAACTCCATCCCGGAGCACTGAATTTGCACTGAATTTGCATTGCAACAAAAACACAAACAATTGACGGATCGCTTTGCACGGATGATTAGAAAGTTCATTCCCTTCATGTCCTTTTGGAGTGCAGTCACAAAACGATAATTGCACTTCAATAGCTCTTCGTGCTCACTGCCCTAGGACTCATCACCAGCACGTTGAGCATTCCTACGTTGGCAAAGAATAAACTTACACAGTTCTTCTGTGCTTCGGAGGCAAAAAGTGACTGGAGCAGCGTAATTTTGGCTCCATCATTACACGTCATAAATACGCAATATAAATGTGCACTTAGCCCATGTTTTCTGTGTTGCCTAACGATATTAATGTAAAGTGTTGCACTTGACATTATTATTAAAGTGCATTAACTGTAGAATTGGAGAATTCATATATACTGTGTGCCTTAACAGAATTAAATGATATATTTCTTAGAAAACCATCACCATACTATTCTGTTTAGGTGATTGAATAAACCATATGTAAGTCCGTTTTTATATAGCGCAGCTACTCACCCTTACGGGTCTCAAGGCGCTGGGGGCCGTCGTGGAAATTAAGTGAGCTATTGCCCAGAGTCACATGGTGCTGAGCTGAGCTGCCGCCGGAGCCGGGGATCGAACTGTGAACCCTGTGCTCCGAAGTCAGCTGCCCTGGCCGCTGCACCACACCTCTCCACATACTATTAAATGTATTACTTTAGAAATGAGAAACAATTATGTAACGTGTGTACTAATGTTTCAGTTTTAGATTTGAATGTAGTTCCTAGTCACATTTAAAAATGTATACTCAAAGTTATTTTACCTTTATGAACTTTAACGTGAATCTAATGTACTGACAGTTTTATTCATTTGTGTTTAAATGTGCACACACATATAAATTTGGGCACCATTGGTTTAATGCTTTAAGTTGTCCTGACTAGGCCTATGTTTCTTCTTGCATAAAAGCTGTTTCCCATTTCTGCTTGCTTGTCTGTTCCTTGTAGGTGTAATTCACATGTTTTGTTAGTTTGAGAATAGATACAAAATTGTACCAATGACAGAGAGAGCCTGAGAAGAATACCTTGGCAAGGAACATGGAGAGCCAGAGCGTTAACTGAAAATCTCCATTTATCAATGTTGCAAAGGCTCATAGGTGATCGAGAACAATATCATTCCCATGACTGGTCTGTGAGAAATTGCTGATGTTTCAGCTTACAACGTGAGAATGGAAAGGACAATCGAACTCCTGATGATGCGAACAGAGGGTTGTTACCTGGAAGATTTTGGTGGAAATAAACTAGTGTTCACACTGTCTGATGTTGAGCCACTTTCCCTTCGACTTGCAGAGGTTTAGACCTCTATGCTTCCCCTTTGACTCTTGCAGAGTGTGGCTTAGGCTAACCACTCATGTTTCCCTAACCCAAGAAGACTCTTGACCGAGCTTCTGAAATGCTGACACCTTCCCTTACCTTCTCGCACTTTCCTATGTTTCTGCATTTCCCTGAATTTGAGTCACTGATAGGGTTTACAACATCCTCTGTGGTTTGGACTTTAACTTAGATGATTTTAGACTTCAGTCATGTATAGAGGAGAGAATCAAAAACTCTTCTCTGAGCACCAAATTCTGTTATTGATCTTTTGCAATTGCTGTGACTGAACTTCTTGTTTGCCTCTTATTGGTATGCCTTAGTAGGTTGGGTTTTTCATTCGTTATTCTGTATCGTTACCGCATGGTACCAAGATTTGTTTATCTTAGCACAATTGCTAACTTGTAATAAATCTTCTTAAACTATAGGAACTGATTCCTGGTCCTTATTGGGTGTTCGGACAAAATATTGAATTAAAAATATTGTGTCACATAAATATCGTGTCAAGAATATTGTGAAACATAAATATCGTTGTCTTTAATATCGGTGTCAAAAATATTGTTTTAGGTGTTGTATTTAATATCGATGTGTTAAATATAGATGTAATTATTATATCGTTATTTACAATATTGTTTTTTTAGTGATAAATAGTGTGTAATATATTGTATTTTTATTTTGATATGTTTTAGTATTTATAGTAATTGTTTGTACATTTTTTTATAAGAATTTCTTTATCATTTTATTTAGTAAAATTATATTTTTTAGAGCAGGATGTTGGGTTTATAAGGGGTAAGTGTGGAAAGTATTTTAAAAATAATGTATTAGTGGATATATTGTAATGTTTATTTTTACATTTAAAAAAAAAAAATTAGGAGTGGGATGTTGGGTTTATAGGGGATAAGGGTGGAAAGTATTTTATAAAGTTAAGTATTATTGTTCCTTTTTATGTTAATTAAAAAATATATATATTTTAGAAAAACATTCCACAAATTTAGGTGCAGGATGTTGGGTTTATAGGGGATAAGGGTGGGAAGTATTTAAAAATAATATGTATTAGTGTTTATTTTTGGATTTGGATTTAGTAATTTAATAAATAAAAAAAAATTAAAACTTTGAAGTGGGAGTAGAATTAATATTAGATAAGGGTGTGGATTCTTTTTGAGTAATAAAATTAATGTAAATAAACTTTTTTAGAATGTTACATTTTTTAAAGTTTTTATATTATTTATAAAAAATGCTTTATTTAAAACAAATATTAAAAAAATGATAAATTATTTATATTTATAAAAAAATTAAACAAATTTATTTTCAAATAAATAGTGCTATGTGATATTTGATGAGAAATTATTAATATTACATTGTAAAAATATTATTCTTTAAAAAATGAATATTTTTTCTAAGTTATAATAAAATTGTTTTTGAATGTTGTAAAAATTGAAAACAATATTGAAAATTTGAAAATTACAGTAAATTTGAATAAATTCTATTTAGGTAGAAAAAATTGTGCAATATTTTAATGTCAAATCAAATCAAATTCAGATCATCTTTATTTGGCTGGGATACAGCGATAAAACTACAAGATAAAACATTAAAACATGCATAAAACCAGAAACCAATCAAAAAATTAGCTCAATACATTCTCACTCGTAATAAAGTGAAATGTGCTTCGAAACATAGATACAATACATTGGTCTAAGCTTGCGTCCTCACAAGAATAGCAGCATCGACATAGAAAAGGGGAAGAGGCAACTTAATCAAAGTGCATTGGCAGTCTAGAGCGTATGGCAGTCCTTAGAAATAGGTTTACATGGAAACATTTTTCAGCATCTTGCAATTGTTTCAGAAAGAGAAATGGTTGAGTACAATGCATCAGGTTTCTGGATTTAATAAGAGGCAATAGGAACAATTTGGTATATTTCTGATAAAAAACACAAAAAAAGGTAAAATGTAACATTGACTGCTTAAAAATACTGTTACAGGGACACACCACTGACTCTAGATTGCGTTGAAAGCCTAAGGGAAATCAAAGCATATATTTTATTGTATCAGCCTGAATCAAAATAACAGGGAACATTCCCATCTACCTCTCCCACCCCGCATATAATTGCTTAGAGTATTATCATGATTCAAGGGGAGGTATACCGAGATAAAGGTCTTTGATATTTCTGTATCTAGCCTTCTTTCCCAAATATGACTTAACAATAAGGGCTGGTTGAAGACCAATGGCAGTAAAAGATTTTTCAACAAATGCTAGCCATGGAATTTCTAGGCCTTTTATCAAAAGCCAAACAATCTATTATGATGTCTTTAGTAAGGGGCGCATCATAATTTTTTCAGATTGAGAGCCATAACAGGGGGGGGGCAAGGTCACATTTATAGCTAAGTTCCAATTCATTATGACAAATACAATGTGACGTAGTAAAAGGCACTGAAAGGAGCTTACAACAGAAGCGGTTTTCTTCTGTCTGAATTGCTGATGGTTCCTTTATGCCACAGACCCCACCACATATGTGACAACCTGACAACCGGTACGCTTTGCATAGAATATATATGCAACATAGGGGCAAATGCGCGTATACCGGGTTGAGATGGTAAACTAGAAAGTGAACCTACTGCCCTGGAGAGCTTGGTT
This sequence comes from Calotriton arnoldi, assembly GCA_963921515.1. NCBI lineage: Eukaryota > Metazoa > Chordata > Amphibia > Caudata > Salamandridae > Calotriton > Calotriton arnoldi. The sequence goes on along the minus strand of CAWUFW010001107.1, from coordinate 1,957,191 downwards.
CTCTGCTCAATAATAGTTGGTGTCCATGAGCTCTGTGAGCTGAAAACCAACCCCAAATATGAAAATGTGTTGTTACTGACTAGGTGATTTGTTCCTACCACAATACTTGAGATCGTTATGCATTTTCAACCACTTGCCATGACTAAAGATTTTGAAACATTTGTCATCAAATTAAGGGATCCCATAAACACCACACATAATTTGAACAAAATTCTAAGGGCTCCAGGGGTGCGTGTCGTTAAAACGGCATCATCTGCATATAACAAAACGTGGCATGGAGTACCAAAGACTGTAGGAACATCTGGTGTGCATGATATTAAGAGTGAGCTGAGTTTGTTTATATACAATATGAACAGTAGGGGAGCGAGCACGCACCCCTGACGAACCCCACGCCTAATATGAATCTCTTTTGTGAGCTCTCCTCCTTTGCCAAACTTCACTCTAGCCTTGGTGTTCATATGCATAGAAGCCAGAAGATGCACAAGTGATTCCTCCATACCCATTTCTAATAATGTTAGCCAGAGCCTTGGTCGATCCACACAATTGAATGCCTTAGTTAGATTCATAAATGCTAAATACATCGGGGAACGCTTTGCTATGGTATATTTGCCCAGTACCAGACTGAGATTTAGGCAGAGTTCCGATGTGTTTATGAAAACCATACTGGCATCGGTTCAGAATCTTGTTGTCCTCTGCCCACTCAAAGATCTTTTTGTAAAGGTCCCTTCCAAAGATTTTAGCTGAAGTGTCTATGAGTGAGATTGGGTGGTAGCAACTCTGTGAAGTTTTATCACTCTTTTAAAAGATGGGTACTATTATAGAGGATGCCCATGAATCAGGTAAGGATGCGCAGTCTAGATTACTATAGACATTGGTTAGCAGAGGTGCCCATAAGGCCTCATTGCACTTTATCAAATCAATGGGAATACCATCTGGGCCAGGTACCTTACCCCCCACACTTTGTCATATTGCGGTTAAAACTTCAGGTAAGGATACTGCCACAATGGGGTGAGCCACAGCCAGTGTAGTTACACACATGGCTTGGGTTCCTGCCTGGTAGATTGTCACCAAGCGTGCCTCCCACTCCTCACTACTAATGTGGCAACTAAACGAACGGTGCCCCCTGCCTATTAGATGACCTTAGAGCTGATACAGATGCCCAGAAGGACCTGCTGTTCTTAGTTGTGGCTGAATGTGCTAAGCTGGCCTACTGCTGGGTAATCACCTCCACCTTCCTTTTTTTGTTGCTATTTTGAATCTTTTTCACAGACTAATCACTACTGCAGGATCTCTAGGGCAAGCGGTTAAGCCCTTCCGAAGGGCTCCGTTGGCAGCTGAGCACTGTTGGTCAAACCATCTTCGGGTGGAATAAGCATCAGATGTTTTTTTTACCAACTTTGAAATGTGGATTTTAATATTCGAGCAGAGAGCCACAAATGAGCTTATTATGTGTCGTTCTCGCTAGATGCAACGTCAGAGAGGCAGCCCAAAATTAATACAAGGTTTCTCTGAATAATTTCTATCAATGTTCGTGAGGAGTCAGAAAGTTTCCAACAAATCCTTAAGTTGTCAGTAGATGACTGTAAATTGCAGAGTTCAGGTTGGCATTTAGGGACTGCTCTAGATGGCATGGGCAAATAAATTACAATAGGATTAATATCTCCAAAATCTGCCTGTAAAATAGCCCCTGACACCACCGACTGGATAAATTATTAGTAACAAAAATGTAATCTATAATGGAGAAACAATTCCTGCCCCTAAAAGTTGGCAGACCAACTTACCCCACTCCTCCCACCTCAAGTGCATTACATAAGTCTAAAGATGCCAATAAAAGACTCCAGTTCTTTACACCTCTGATCGGGACCCCCAGACAGCATCATATAATTGCCTAGGCACTTCAGTTTTGCATTAAAGTCTACTGCTATGCACAGATAGATCAGGTGCCCTTCACCCGTTACCTACTCCATGAGGGACTCGATAAAACAGAAAAAATCAAGAAATTTCTAATTGGGACTATTAATAAAATCATTATTGTAGACATTGACAATATAAATTGTTGGATTTCCCTTGTAAAGTACAGTCTGGAAATTACTTCCCTTGGTAGCTATTACTTCAATACTGCCTCCTGAGGAGAGATTTATCCAAGTAGTTAATCTCCCGGAAACACAACCTGAATGGGTAGGGGTGGCCGGTACGTTAAAACATGAGTACCCATCAAGCATGATAAGACCGCAAGCCCAAGTTTTCTGTAACATAATATTATCATAATCTCGTATTAAAGATTGCCATTCTTGGAGACACAATTTAGATTGTTAACCTGCAATGTTCCAGCTTAGTACCTTCATCGTGTGCCCCTTAATCTTATCTATACGTCTAAAATAGGTAGTACATTGGGGAGCTGACATAATTACCAGGGCTTGCTGACGTGCCTCAGCAGGCAGCTGTTCTGCTGCTCGCGCGGGGGTGCTATTATGTTTAAAGCAGGTGTGGGTTCTATAGCATTGATGTCATTCGCATGAATCTAGATTGCTCATTGGAGTAAACCGGTTTCCCAGGGGTGCCGATTGGTTCGCCAGTGGGGCCAAAGGAGAAAGTGCATTGTGAATTAATCTGCCTCGTACCAGAATCCGAGGGGAGCAGCGAAGAAGCTCAGGTCTAATACCGTTGTCTTTAATATCGGTGTCAAAAATATAATTTTAGGTGTTATATTTAATATCGATGTGTTTAATACCGATGTAGTTAATATCGTTGTTTATAATATTGTTTTTAGTGACAAATAGTGTGTAATATATTGTATTTTTGTTTTTATATATATGTATTTGTAATTTAATGTGTTTTTTATTTAGTAAAATTATATTTTTTAGGAGCGGGATGTTGGGTTGATAGGGGATAAGGTTTGGAAGTATTTTAAAAATAATGCATTAGTGTATATAATGTAATGTAATGTTTATTTTTACATTTAAAAAAAAAAAATAGGAGCGGGAAGTTAAGTATTATTGTGTATTTTGTTTTATTTTAAATTAAAAAATATATATTTTCAATTTTTTTTATTTTAGGAGCGGGATGTTGGGTTTACAGGGGATAAGGGAGGGGAGTATTTAAAAAAATATGCATTAGTGTTTATTTTTGAATGTGTATTTATTAAATTTAATAAATCAAATTAAAACTTTTTTTTGAAGTGGGGTGTAGAATGTAGATTCTCATAGTTTTAATGATCAGAGAATCTGGATTTCATTAAAGACACGGAGGCTAGCATTATGCATAACCTTTTATTGCCACTCCAAACTGCAGCACTTTAAAGCATATCATAAGCACACCTAAAAATCCAGAATTAGAACTCCTCCACAGTCCATATAAACCAGAACACAGCAGCCATCTTCCTCTTTTAGCTGCTCCAAGGATCCTCCAGAACTTTAATCAAACTAACATGAAAATAACAAGTTCATCCCTTCCTCCAGACTCTTCTTCTCTGCTTCCATTCTCCATCTCTAAAGATTTTCTGTGAATTAAACAGAGCATAACTTTGAATGAGTACTGCAATTAATCTAAATTATAATACCCCCAAATTAAAAAAATAAAATTTTCCTCTCAATTTACTCAAAATCTTCAAAATCAAACCTTAACCCTCCCTTAAAACTTACCTGGGAAGGGAGGGAGGGATAATGCTAGCCTCAGATTCTCTGATCATTAAAACTAGGAGAAACTACATTTCATGTAAGTCTGGGTGGTGAACTCCGCTCCGCTCGCGGAGTTTGAGGAGTTTTCCTTACTCCGCATTATGCGGAGCTCTCGAAGTTCCAAAAAATGGGGAGCAGAGTTTTTTTCCTCGCTTGCGTTCGTCAACGTCAAGTTGGTGAGATCGAGCGAGGAAAATCCACCTCCCGGTGAGATTTTTCCTCGTTCGCGTTCTTCAACATCAAGTTGATGAGCGCAAGCGTGGAAAATCAACCTCCGAGCGAGATTTCTCAATGCGGGCAGTCAGATTTCTCATTGCGAGTGGTCACGTATGCTCGAGACTGCTCGCGTTGAGCAACTGTCGGTTCGCGTTGAGAAAGCTGCCGCTCCAGTAAAAATCTACTCGAGCGGCAGAAAGGAATCAGCGCCCGCTTGCGCTGTGCATTGTGCCGTTCGCGATGATTGCACTGTGCAGACAAGCATCTGGCACTGAAAATCACCGTGAACAGCAATTATTTAAGGCACTCCGCCGCTTGCGGTGCTCCACGTTGCGTGGCAGAGTTTCTTTTTGCACTTCGCCGAGTTCCGCATAGCGGAACTCTTCGAACTCCGCCCAGGCTTAATTTCATGTCAAGACCGGAGGCTAGCATTATGTTCAAAGCTATGATAAAACCACAGCTGCAACATGTTCTGTAGGTTTTAGATGAAATTTTGCAAACACACCCGCATTAGACCAGTCTGCCACCTTCAGAATCTCTTCAAGGTGACCTCCAGATGCAAAAACTTTACTCTCCATAGCCCCTCTTACAGAATGTGCTCCAAACTTCAACATATCCACTCCAGATTCTAACATACACCATCTCATCCAATGAGCAATAATCGCAACACTGACTGGAGTAAATGGTCTAACATACGAAATCAATAACTGATTTACCCCATCCTTCCTGTATTCAGCCATTCTACTCTCATACTCCTTTAAATATCATACAATACATAACTTTGGATGGTCATCAAACCTAGGGTAAAACATTGACAAAGACATTGTCTTTGTTCTTTTTGAAATATTAAATATTACCCCATCTCAATCAGTCAATCAATCAATCAGGGGGTTTAAAGCGCTCTACTCACCTGTGAGGGTCTCAAGGGGGGGGGTTGCAGCTCATGTTCAGCATGAAGATCCAGTTCTTGAGGCTCTTCCTGAAGGTGTGCAGAGTAGGGGAGCGTCTGATGTTGACTGGGAGTTCGTTCCAGGCTTTGGCCGCGATGTAGGAGAATGCTCTTCCACCCGCTCTGGTTCTGCAGATGCGCGGGGTTTCTGCTAGGGTGAGGTCGGCGGAGCGGAGGTTTCTATTGGGTACGTGGGAGGAGAGTCTATCGTTGAGGTATTTGGGTCCGATGTTGTGGAGGGATTTGTAGGCGTGGGTGAGTAGCTTAAAAGTTACTCTCTTCTCAACGGGGAGCCAGTGGAGGTCTCGCAGGTGTTGGGTGATGTGCTCATTTCGGGGGATGCCGAGGACGAGTCTGGCCGCGGTGCTGTGGATGGTCTGTAGTTTGCGTACCAGGGATTTGTTGATTCCAGTGTAGAGGGCTTTCCGTAGTCCAGTCTGCTTGTTATGAGTGCGTGGGTGACGGTCTTTCTGGCTTCGGGGGGGATCCACTTGAAGGTCTTGCGGAGGATGAGGAGGGTGTTGAAATTGGTGGAGGCCGCGGCGTTGATCTGTCGGGTCATGGTGAGGGAGGAGTCGAGTATGATGCCGAGGTTCCGGGTGTGGTCCGTGGGGGTGGGGCGGTGCCGAGGGCAGGGGGCCACCAGGAGTTGTCTCAAGCTGAGGGGGTGGGGCCAAGGACAAGGACTTCTGTCTTCTCCGAGTTGAGTTTCAGACAGCTGCTGCTCATCCAAGCTGCGATGTCTTTCATTCCTTCTTGGAAGCTGAGTCTGGTGGTTTCGTGAGGGAGAGGATGAGCTGGGTGTCGTCGGCGTAGGATACAATGCTGAGTCCATGCTGTCTGACGATGGCGGCGAGGGGGGTCATGTAGATGTTGAAGAGCGTGGGACTGAGCGATGATCCTGTGGTACTCCGCAGTCAATCTCTGTGGGTTTAGATAGGAAAGGTGGGAGTCTGATCCTTTGGGTTCTGCCGACGAGGAAGGAGCGGAGCCAGTCGAGGGCGGTTCCCTGTATTCCGGCATCGTGGAGTCCGGTTGTGAGAGTGCGGTGGGAGACGGTGTCGAAGGCTGCAGAGAGGTCGAGTAGGATGAGGGCTGCGGTGTGGCCTTGGTCGAGGAGCGTGTGGATGTCGTCTTTGGCAGCAAGGACGCGGTCTTGGTGCTGTGGTTGCTGCGGAATCCGGATTGGGAGGGGTCGAGGATGTAGTTCTCTTCAATGAAGTTTGTCAGCTGGGCGTTGGCAATCTTCTCGGTGACTTTGGCGGCGAAGGTAAGGAGAGAGATGGGTCGGTAGTTCTGCAGGTCCGTCGGGCCTGCAGAGGGTTTCTTGAGGAGGGGTTTGACTTCTGTGCGCTTCCAGTCATCAGGGAAAGTGCCGGATTAGAAGGAGGCGTTGATGGTCCATCGTAGCTCGAGCGCTGTGGCGGAGGCGGCTCTGTGGAAGATGTGCGGAGGGCAGGGGTCCGTGGGGGCTCCTGAGTTTGTGCTTTTATGGTCGTGGTGGTGACCGGGGTCCAGGCGGTGATGGTGGGCCTGCTGTTGTCGAAGGAGTGAAGGATGGTTTCAGGAGTCTGCTCGCTGAAGTTGTCGTAGAGGGCCTTGATTTTCAGGTGGAAGTAGGACCCGAGCTTGTTGCAGAGGTCCTGGGAGGGAGTGACATCCGTGGCTTGGCTGGGGGGTTTGGTGAATTGCTGGATGATGTTGAAGAGTTCCTTAGAGTTGCCGGAGTTGGTGAGGATTTTGTTCCGGATGAAAGTCTTCTTTGTGGATCTTATGTGTTTGTGGTATTCTGTCATGGCTTTCTTGTAGGTGATCAGGTCTTCTGTGGTTTTGCTGTTTCTCTATTGTTTTTCTAGACGCCTGCAGGAGTGTCTGGCTTCTTGGAGGTCATTGGTGAACCAGGTGGCCTTCAGGAGGCGTTGTCTGTCGGTGGTGCGGAGGGGTGCGAACTTGTCCGCGCAGTTGGTGATCCAGCGGTGTAGTTCCTTGGTTGCAGAGTTGGCATCGGTCGAGGCAGGGGGGGTCGTGTATGAGGGTGGAAGTTGAGGTGCTCCTCTGTGACCTTGCTCCAGTTCCTTCGCGGAGGGCGAGGAGTGGGTTTTAGAGCGGTAGCAGTGTTGAAAGGGAAGTGTACGCAGTGGTGGTCCATCCAGAGGGGCTGCGTGGTGTGGCTGAAGCGGATGTTGTTCCCACCTGTGAAAATGGGGTCGAGGGTGTGTCCTGCCTTGTGGGTGGGGGTGTTGACAAACTGTTTCAGACCGATGTTGGCGAGGTTGTCCAGAAGGGCGGTGGAGCTGGGTTCGTTGAGGTTGTTGAGGTGGAAGTTCAGGTCTCTGATGAGTATGTAGTCCGTGTAGGTGATGGCGTGGGGTGCGATGAGGTCAGCAATGGTAGTGGTGAACGAAGCGCGAAGTCCGGGGGTCTGAACGTGAGGGTGCCGCGAAGAGTGGTTCTAGGGCTGGTCTGGATCTGGAAGTGAAGGTGTTCAGTGGTGGTGGATGTGTCGCTCGTGGTGGAGGTGGAGAGTCGGAGGGAGCTCCTGTATTCGATGGCAAGTCCTCTTCCTGGGTGGTTGGGACCGTCCTTTCTCTTCATCTTCTAGATGTCAGGAATGGCGGTGGCGATGTCGGGGTGGAGGAGGCGTTGGTCAAGGTTTCCGTGAAGAAGGCGACGTCTGGCGAGAGGGTGTTGAGGAGGTCCCAGATCTCTACAGCGTGTCTGTGTAGGGAGCGCACATTGAGGAGGATGCACTTCAGGGCTTCGGTGGTGTTGGTGTCTGGCATGGGGGTGGCGGCCGTGGTGGTGCAGAGGGTGGTGAAGGTTCGTCGGCAGTGGCGGCAGGAGAACTGGCCCAGGGCGGTGTTCGGTGTGGACAGCTGGCAGTTGTTGTTCCTTCCGGGGTTGAGTGCGAGGAGGGCAGCTGAGTCGTAGTGGTGGGGGGTCATAGAGCCAGGGTCCCTGGCACTGGTCGTGGTCGGATCACAGACGAGTGCAGACAGGCTTGCCTTTGGCGCGCCACCGGCGCGGCTGCATAGCGGCCGCCATTAAATAGGGAAGGGGGAGAGAAGCGCAGCTAGGAGGTGGCAGCGGGAACCGGCAGAGGGGAGGGGCCGCGGGGGCAGCAGCAGTGGGAAAGGGAAACAGGCAGAATAAACAGAACAAACAGAGAGAGAGACAAGGCAAACAAATAAAAATATAGAGGCACAATACCTAAAGACAGAAAAACAGTCACAATAACAAAGACAGAGAGAAACGAACGAAAAACGGGCACAATAGCAAAGACAGAAAAACTACAGAAAAACAGGCACAAAACAGCACAGACAGCAGTGGAACCAGCAGAAGAGCAAGGCTCTTCCACTGGACCGCCAGGGATGAGGTGCAGGCAGGAGCCTGCGGGTGGAGGAGGGCCTCGAACACCTACCTGCACAGAGCACTGCACAGGGCAGCGGCAGCGGCACTACCAGCGGAGCTGCAGGGGGAGAGAGCAGGTCTCTGACCAGGAGGTCAGAGGTCTTGCTCGCACTCCCTCACAGCGGCCGCCATTAAATTGGGAAGGGGGAGGGAAGAGCAGCTGGGAGGCGGGAACCGGCAGGGGCCATGGGGGCAGCAGCGGTGGGAAAGGGAAACGGGCAGAAGTAACAGAACCCATCTGGGTTATAAAATCTATTACTCACCTCCAAAGCGCGTACATCTGATACCCTCCTGAAAGATATTAAACGTAAAAGTGTTGCAATCTTGCTACTCAACTGCCGTAAGTTTAAAAAAGGATTTGACAGCCAACTTTCTATTCTTTTTAAAACAAAATTCTCGTCCCATAAATAACTATATCTAGGTTTAGGAGGTCTCTGTAACTTGATTCCCTTCATCACTCTACAAACCAAAACATGCCTGGACCGCTTCATTACAGAGGTTTGCAGAGGTTGAAGGCGGAAGGTCTAAGTAAGGGATTCTGGGATGGAGATCAGGTGCAGATTATAGGTCTGCTGTAGCTGCAGGTCCTGCCCCAGTAAGGGGCAGGACCTGCAGCTACCGCAGACCTATAATAATATAGTCCTATAAGAAAGACCCTTCTCAAACAAATTTGAAAGATAATTAGAAAGTACAACGAGAGTTGCCTCCACAGGATCCACATCTCTCTCCACGCACCAACTAACCCATTTCCTCCAAACTCCAATGTATCTCTTTCTTGTCCCAGGTGCCCAAGATTCCTGGAGCAATTCTTGAGCCTGTTCCAAAAGACCTTCAAACTGCTCTCCTCCCCTGAAATCTTCCAAACAAGAAGGTTCAAGGAACGCTCTACAACTAATGGATGAATCTCTCCTCCTGGTCCTATTAACATCTCCTCTGACATAGGAATTAAATAAAGCTCTCCTACTACCAACTCCAGCAAACGGGAAACCAAGGTTGTGCCATCCAAAACGGAGTTATCAGCAATATCTGACACTTCTGCCTCCTCACCGTCAAGAGCACTCTCTGTATCATAGAAAACGGTGGAAAGGCATAACCCCGAAGATTCTTCTGAAGATTCTTCCTAACCTGTTAAAAAGCATCCACTGCCTCCGCCAGAGGGTCTACTCTCCAACTAAAATACAGAGGCAACTGGAAAGTTAACCTTGAGGAAACAGATTCACCTCTAATGGACCCCAAACATTCTGAATTCTTCTGAACAGTTTCACACTTAATTTCTAGTTGCTGTAATTACGGAGGTATCTTGAATTCCAATCTGCTGCCACGTTGAACAGACCTACTCCGCCTGCAACCCTATTTTCTTTTCCAGACAAAAACTCCATATCTCTTTCACTATCTGAGTTAAATTCTTTGATTTGCTGCCACCCAAATGATTTATATAACAAACTGCTCACACATTGTCCATCTTTAGCAGAACATTGCAGTTCTTCAAGCTTTTCCCAAGACTCTGCAATGTAAAAAGGCCAGCCCTCATTTCTAAGCCATTTATATGGCTCTGACTTTCCTCCAATGACCATCTGCCACCTGTCTCTTCCTGTTCCAAACAAGCTCCCCAACCAAAAAGGCTCACATCCGTTTCCAGAACAAAATCTGGACATATCCCAAAAATTGCTCTGCCATTCCACGCTTCTAAATTCTCAAACCACAAAACCAGCTCTTCCTATGCTTCAGCAGAAATCTGCACCTGATCTCCATCCCAGAATCCCTTACTTAGACCTTCCGCCTTCAACCTCTGCAAACCTCTGTAATGAAGCGGTCCTGGAAAAACCGCCTGAATTGAAGAGGAAAACAAACCTATTACTCTTGCTAAAGCTCGCAATGAAATACATTTCTTCTTCAAAATCTGTTTCACCTCTGTCTTTATTTTCACAACCTTCCTTTCTGGCAAACGCAAATCTGCTCATGAAGTATTCACCTGGAAACCAAGAAACTCCAATTCTTGACATGGTTCCAGAACTGACTTCTCCAAATTTAATAAAAATCCCAGAACCTCTAGGAGCTGTAGAGCTAATGACAAATGATTCCTCAATTCCTCCCGATTCTGAGACATCAACAAGAAATCATCATAGTACATTATCATATGAATTCCTCTCTCCCTGAGATACGAGGCTACTGGTCTTAACACTTTTGTTAAACACCAAGGTGCTGACGCCAGGCCAAATGGGAGGCAAACAAACAGATAAAGAAGTCCCATCCACCTGAATTGTAAAAAAATTCTGAGTCTCCTCTGCTACTAGATTGGTAAAATACGCATCTTTTAGATCCAATTTTACCAACCAATTGTTTTCCTCCAAAATATCTCTTAACAGATGGATACCCTCCATCTTAAAATGTCTGTAAACTAGGTACCAATTCAAACTTCTCAAGTTTATCACAGGACGCCATCCTTTGTCCTTCTTCTTTGCCAAAAACAACATGCTCACAAATCCCACATGCCCCTTTTTTACTTCCTCTATTGCTCCTTTCCTCAGCATACCTTGAACCTCCGTGCTGATCAACTCTTGTTGTTCCTTCTGAAAAACTATTTCTCTTGGCTCCATCTCTTGTACTGGCAACTCTCTGAATTCTACCAATTATCCCTGAACTGCCTGTAGAACCCATTGATCCTTTGTTAGGTTTCTCCATTTTTGAATGAAAAATTTTAATTTCCCCCCTACCTTTCCTGGGGAAAAACTAGAAATCATCCTCATACCCACCTTGATTTCCTTGGCCGAATCGAGCCCTTCCTCTGGGCTGATGTCCTCTGACACCTCTTCCTCTTTGTGGGTAAAACCCAGTCGCTGAATGGAATCCTCTAAACGAAGTCCTTCCAAATGATTGATATTGGGACATTGTATTGAATCGGCCGGAAAAACAGACCCTTGCTCCAGCCCTGTCAAAACACGTCCCCAAAAAACTTTCCTATGGGAACTCTGTGCCTTATCAAGGCTAGTGAAGGTGTACATGTATTTTCTTACTTCTTTCACTAGTCCTTCATCAAATAAATATCCTTTCGGGTTCTCACTAGGTTCCTTTCTTGCAAAATCCCCCAATTTAGGGCTAATGCGCATGAGGACAGCTTTCTGCCATAATGGCCACATTTGCGTTCCCAAGGAAACACACCGCTCTTTGAGACCAACTTCTTCGAAGGTCTGTATCTACTGAGACTGAATTCATTTTGGCCTCTTCAGCCATGTCTAAAATCCTAGCAAGAGGACCAATTAGGTCCAACAAATGATCCTGGCACTGTTTTAGTGCCCTTTCTAATCCCTTCCTGGGATCACAACTCATCTTGAATAAAAAACAAATCAGATCCGGATCTAGATCTGGGGTTGCGCACGCCTTATTATCTAATACTAGGCAACAGCACTCAGCCCGCATCACAGCTCTAGCTTCCCTCTCCAAAGATTTCTTTATCCACATGCCTATAAACTCCGCCACATGCGCAAGCGGCCACCAGTCTGCACTTCTTGGGTGCCTAATTAAATCTGGACTGAACATATAAATACCCTGAGGGTCTTTAACCAACCCTTTCTCTTTCCTGATCTATTCCTCCTCATCATAATCCAGATCCCAAACATCTGTATCCAAATTGTCTAACACAAACCCATCAAAATTCTCAGCATCACATCTATGGGGCCGATTACGGTGTGGTCGGAAACGGCTCCGACCAACGGTTGGAGCAGTTTCCGACCGCATCAAAGTGTCCCGTTCGGACTCCTTTCCGACTGAACCATTTTGATGGGGTTGGTCGGAAAGGAATCCGAACCGGATTTCTGAATGGCCTCCGACAGGCTCAGAGAGCCCGTCTGCCTGGGAAAGCCTTCAGTAATCCCTCGGGCGAAAAGAGCCACCCGAGGGATTACGATGGCAGATTCCAACAGCCGTTCAGTGCCGGCCTTTCCGACACAAAAAGGCTGTGGGAATCCGACTTTGGGGGCCCCCAGCAGGGCCCTCATGGGTGCAAGGCCTCTGGATTGCTGCCTAGGGGGCACCTATGGTGCCCTCCTGTTGATCCCAGCACCTGGTGGCAGGCACCTTGAGGTGCCTGCTACAGGGTGCAGGGATGAACTGCACCTCAGCTCTTTACAGTGAGAGCATGCATTCCGGTCGGAATGCATGCTCCCATTGTAAAGAATAGGAATGCGACCGAACAGTGTTTGGTCGCATCCTAATTGCTGGGTTGGGACCGACGACAGGAGGTCGTTCGGTCCCAGTTCCCAAACGATGTTGGACGGACTCAGGTCCATCCGACATCGTAATTGGGCCCAATATGTATTATCTTCATCAGGTCCTTCCTGATTCTCATTTGTACCGCTAAGGACACCTTACCTCATCTTGTACCATTTTTTTCACTAAGTCATTATTTGATTCCATTACATTGACACACCTTCTTCACTCATATCTTGCTTCACAAAAACTCTCTCAATTCTCTTCTCACAATCTTCCTCTATTTTCCTTCTTTTTTTTTTTTTTACTAGTAAACTGTAGCAAAACTTAAAATTCTCCTTTTCCTAATCCTTTCCTTTAATATACACCAAAATTCACCCAAGTGTCTCCTAACGAAGCCAACCACACCTAATAATAATCCTCTCTAACTGACAGGGTTGGCAAGAACTCGTCTCTATGGCAACCCCGAACGCTAAACGTCGTTTTTTAAATTTAATTTTTTTATTAGTATGCTCTGTCCTGCAGAAGAAATTTCAGAGGCTTACTGTGAGATCTAGATCTAGGCTCCAAAATGACCGATCCAGTGACGTTAGAGCTTACCCAACGTGAAACGTCACTGAGCTAGAGGGTTGCCGTGAGATCTAGTCTCCTAGCAAACGCTCTCCAAAATGGCTGATTCAGTGATGCTAGTGCGTACCCAAAGCACAACGTCACTGAGCTACGGAGCCAGGGCGGACCCAACATAGAGCGTCCTCGAGCTCGTAGCAAGCGTCTTTTGAAAAACCCCAACACAGCGCGAGGTAATTAAACGAACTCCTTACTACAAAATACGTATATGTTTAAAATTTAAACTACGAAGTTAAAATTCAATCACAAATCAATACATTATTTTTGTTTAATGTACCTAATTTCCTAATCCTAAAATACTAATTAACACAACAAAGTATTCCCATAAATTGGGAATAAAACCAACCACGTTACTAAACAACGCAAATGATACCTACATTAATAAACTTAGATAAATACATTATAATTTAAATATAAGTTTACAGCAAACTATTATACAATTTATTAGAAATAAGCAAGGGCAAGCAGATAGCTATCCGACAGGAGTATCAAATAAAGGAGTAAGATGGCTGCTGTATTCTGGTTTATATGGACTGTGGTGGAGTTCTAATTCTGGATTTTTAGGTGTGCTTACTATCTGGCACATGCATCAAGCTAGGATTTTGCGAGTCCTTAATAGCGAATATTAAGGATTCGCAATTAAGGATTCGCAAAATCCTATGCATGTAGGAATCGCTATAATAATAGCGATTCCTTCACATTCCTTATTTGCGACTCGCAAATTGCGAGTCACAAATAAGGAATGGCTTCCCATTCATTCCTATGGGCCTACAGGCCCATAGGAATGAATGGGAAATTGCGAGCGCTATTTGCGAGTACCAATAGGTACTCGCAAATTGCGCATGCAATTTCAAGGGTGCAGGGGTGTCAAAAGGACACCCTGTTGCACCCCTGAAATTGATCCGTGCACATATGTTGCGCACACACATGTCTCAAGGACATGTGTGTGTGTAACCTTCAACTTTGGAAAATGCACTTTAGTGCATTTTTCAAAGTTTTTGTAAATTACCATGAAGTTCAACTTCATGGTAATTTGCGCTCCTAGTAGCGAAATCGCTAATATTTTTACTTTGTTGCATTGCATTTAAGGAATCTCAATTTGCGATTCCTTAAATGCAATCGCAATTTCAGTAATCGCAATTTAGAGATTACTTAAATTGCGATTTTTGCATTTGGGATGATGCATCCCAAATGCAAAATACTGATACGCAAAGGGCAGATTCTGAGAATCTGCCCGTTTGCGACCGGTTTTTCTTTTGATGCATGTGCCTGTATATGCTTTAAAGTGCTGCAGTTTGGAGTGGCAATATAAGGTTATACATAATGCTAGCCTCTGGTAATGACATGAAATTAATATTGGATAAGGATGTGGATTTTTTGCTGAATAATGAAATAAATTTAAATGAATTATTTTAGAATTTACATTTTTTTACATTTTTTATGATATTTATAAAAAAGACATTTTTTAAAACAAATTTAAAAAAATCGATAAATTATTGTTATTTATAAAAAAAGGTATTTTGAAATAAATAGTGTTATGGGATATTTGATGAGAAACTATTAATATTACATTCCAAAAAAGTATTATTAGCATATTTTTTTAATGCATTTAAAAAAATATATATTTTTTAATATTGTAAAAATGGGAAAAATTGTACTTAGGTAGAAAAGAATCATGCAGTATTTTAATGTATTATTTTATAGAAAAAATATTAGAAATAATATTAAGACTGCTTTTTTTATGTAAATTTAATACATTAAAAAATATGTTATACATTTACAAAACGTTTTTAAAACTGTATTATTCATAATTATAAATATAATTTTAATTAATATGATATGTTTTTAAATATTGTACTGTGTTAAATATGCTTATATATAAATATTTTCATGAATCTTACATGCAATAGATTAAAAAAGTTGTATGGCTAATAAACATTTAACATTTTGAGGTTTAATTTAATTTGGAATAAGTATGTTTTTTTAAGATGTTTACATAGATGTTTGTTCAGCTTGTTGATATTGTGGTGGTTTTAGTAAATGTTAACTTTATAGTGTGTAATAGTTTGGGTTTCTTCTTTTGTAGGAGTGGTGGTATTGTAATTTTTGTCATTTTAGTGTCAAACATCTTGATTGTTCTAAGTTATATTGGAGTGGGAATGGTGAGTGTTACTCTTTAGTGTGCAGCACCAACCCTGAGATAAGTTTTATTGCAGTGGGAATGGTTAATGTTGCCTCTTTAGTGTCCAGCATCTTCCCCGAGTTAAGTTAGATTTGAGCGGGAATAGTAAATGTTGCCCCTTTAGTGTCCAACACCTACCCTGAGTAATTTTGGGCCTGATTACGAGTTTGGCGGTCTGACTGCCCGAGAACCGCTTCCACGTCGCCTATGACACAGGTGGGCCGGCGACCTACCACCCGCCGTATTACGAGTTGTGCTGTCTGAAACGCCGACCGCGGCCACGGCAGTCTATCCGGTGGGACTGTAGCGGTCTGCAATGTCGGCGGTACGCCCACCGATGCCGCCAGGTCTGCAGTCCAACCGCCGTCTGTATTACGACTACCCAGTCGTACTCGCGGTCTCCCAGAGGTGGTCAACATGCGGCGGTTACCCAATGGCAATTGACCGCCGTGGTACGTGCCAAAAAAACAACATAATAGTGAAAATTGGATGGATTTAAAAACTACATACCTGATGTGCTTTGGCAAGTTGACATGCCTGTAAATCAAACTATAAAACAAACCCCATCCGTGACCAGCATCCTTTGCTTCCAAACTGCAGCCCACAAGACAGGCACCAGCGTTTTCTGCATTTTTAGATAATGCACCTCTTTTTTCATCTTCCCATTTAGGACTCCCCAACACCTGTAATTTTTGTTTGGTACCTTTTTACCTCTATCACATGTTTATTTTTCATTCATATACTCACTCACATTTTATTTTTTCACCATGCCTGGGGAAAAAAACAAGCTTCACTGAGTAAGAGTTGAAAGTCATGGTGGATGAAATCCTTAGAGTAGAGCCACACATTTTTGGATCCCAAGTCCAGCAGACTTCTCTCAGTTGGTTGGAAAACTGAAATGTGGGCCAGGATACTCAACAGAGTGAATGCTGTTGGTACCATCCTGCGCACACAGGGCAACATTAGGAAGAGGTGAAACAACCTCCGGCTAAGGGTACGTACCAAGTACAACAGACACCACCTGGAGATTCAGAGGACTGGCAGTGGCCCTCCCAGCAGACCATTGCAACTCTTTCCCTCGGAGGAGAAGGTCTTGGCCATCCTGCATACTGAGGGTTTGACTATAATAGAGGGGGAAGTGAACTCTGGTAAGTTACACTTCAATGACTGCCTTATATCACAATGTCCTGTTTGCTTTCATCTCTGCTTTTGTGTTCTCTATCTACTTTCCTAACATGCAATACTCAAAGTATGTGACATGCTGGTTTGTCTGTGGCAATCTGTATAGCTGTATATAAGAGCACATGTATTCAACTCCATGACATGCCACATGTTGCAATGCCATCAAAATATGAATCCAGGACCCATGATATGTGTTAAAATGTAAATGTATGGTCCATCCCAGATTCATGTTGCCAACAACTATGGTACACTAACCATTCGTCAAGTGCTGTTAAAGTGAGATTGAAGTGACTAGAACTACCATGAGGCCTTGTCACTCCAACTCTTACGAAGATGCTACACTGCTTTTGTCCCTTCTCACTTGTCTGCCACGTTACTAGTGCTCTACACTAGTCATGCAGGTTACCATTTCTCAAGTGTTGCTAAAGTGAGATTGAAGTGACAATAACTACCATGAGTCCTTGTGACTGGAACTCTAACCAAAATGCTACAATCCGTTTGCCCCTTCTCACTTGTCTGCCATGTTACTACAGCTCTACACTAGTCATGCAGGTTACCATTTGTTAAGTGTTGGTAAAGTGACATTGAAGTGACTACAATTACCATGAGGCCCTCTCACTCCAACTCTAAACAAAATGCTATAGTGAATGTGACACACTCACATTGTGCACATCCCAGGTCCTGTTTTGATGTAATAAAACATCTGTATGGCTGTGTCATTAAAGTGAAACACACTTTCTCTGCTACAACTCTGGATTGTATTCTCACACATCACCCACATGAAAAGGCAATGTCAGCCAATGGGTTTACATAGAATCAGTGTGAGAAGCATTCTAAGGGCACAATGGAAACACTCTCTGCAGGATAGCTATGCCTCTATGGCCTGTTTAACACCTTTATGGCTGACTTATCCATCAGGCTCAAACAGGAAAATTCGCACCCTCCAGAGACTAGGACAACTAAACCTGACCCACCTCTCATACGTGGACGACATCATCCTGCTTAGCCACACGAGGGTGGGATTACAAAGATCAATGGCAGAAGTAGCAAAATACACTGTGGCCAATAAATTGGAAATTAATTTGACCAAGACGAAAACAATGTCTATCTGGAAAAGACCTGGCCCTCCCCTTAAGATCAAGCTAGGAGATGAATGTTTAGAAGAGGTTAGCAACTACAAATACATGGATCTTTACATCGATAACAAATTGAACTTCCAGGTGCCTAAACAGTATATGGTGACGAAAAGTAAGGCCCTGACCTACGCCTTTTGCAGTCTTGCTAAGGAGTCGGACGGCCCCTCTTTCAAGCCACTACTGGCCGTTATTGCTGCAAACGTTCTTCCAACAGTGGCTTATGCAAGTCCTGTTACCCATGGAAAAATTGCCTTAACTCTGGACAAATTGCAAACTAATACTTACAAGCAAGTTTTTGGGCTTCCGCTGTGTGCCTCTCCCGCACAAGTTCGCCTGGAATTTGGGCTTATGCAGCAAATCATTGGGAGAAGATATCTCACCATTAAAACATGGCACAAAATACAGTCAAATCACAGCAGCCTGCTGGTCAGTGCCTGTGGCAGTCTTTGGAAAGCAACCCCCATTCGATCTACAGTAAATACTCGAAGTCTTCATTAATAGCAACTAATACAACCGATTTATGGCACTTAAAGCTACAGCATTCTGCTTTCAGCCGTGCGATTAATAAGTTCGCCAAATTTCATTCTGTTATCGACAGCAAGCATAACCTTAAAGGTTCAGTCACAGGACTGGATGGTACTGCAATCCTATGACAATTTAAAGCCAGCAGCATACCTCCGGCCTATTTAAAGAGAAAGCTGTTGGCTGTTCGGTTAGGGGTCTTGCCATCTTTGGCTGACCAACCAGCATGGAAACACAAAGGCTCTGATACATGCAGACTATGTGGTGCTCAGAAGGAAGACATCAGACATTTGGTTTGCATATGCCCAGACCTAAAGAAACCACGTATCTTAGTGCTGAAATCCACTTTTAACGAATGGGGGATTCAAACCTGTCAGATGGCCATAATAAAGAGCCCTGGTCCTTTGGACCCCCAGATCAATTGTAAATTGCTGACATTTTTGACATTGCACTGCAAAGTACTTAAATAATGCTAGCTCTCTTTGGGAATAGCATCAAACAAGGATGTTTTAGTGGCACTGTAGCACTTTATCAACCAAGAACCCAGATCATTATTATAACTTGATTTCTTAATCAAATTATATGTATTTATGTATTCATAGCATTTTAAATCCTTCAGCGGCTAGAGCCGTGATTTTAATGACAAGTATTTTACACTAATTGATGCGAGAAAATGTATTTATTTTTTGTACCTCACGCTTTTAGATTGTCTGGGTCAGTTGCAGTGTTGAATATTAATGGGTATTTTATGAAAACTGCTGAAAATGGTAATTTTCAGGATAATTAACAACCTACCAGCCCAGTTTTATATGTTTATGTGTTATGTAATATTGTGATGGTTTTTTATTAACTTAAAACAATAAGCAATTCTGATTAATTAATATGCCTCTATCAGGGGGACCCCTGAAAGGCTGGGGCCCTCTGGCACAGTACATTTTGCACATGTCTGACAAACTCTATGTGCACTGGACCTGGGAACTGAAGTATATCAGGGCATGGGTAGGCAATGGGTAAGTGCAACTTATGTAAGCAAACACAGCACTAGCAGCATGTGGCACACATCTAGATGAAGCAGCTATGAAGTAGACACTGCAAAATGGATACACATCCATGCAGAAGTCCACAAAGGTATGACAATTTGACACCCTCCTTGTGTGTATACACAGATATCTAACTTCAACACATCAATCACATATCCAATCTACATCATAAGGAGAAGTGCAACCTAAATGACGTTGACAGTGGCCAGGCCAAGCTGAAAAGCGAACCATATAACATGTCACCCAATGCAATGTCAGCCTCAATTGTATTTCATCCCACATAGACATCCATTCAACATTTCCCCTTGTCCTGTGTAACATCAGCACTGGGTCGAAGGTCAGATCATACTAACCACTTCAAATGGATCAGCAATCAGGGATTAAACAAACACAACTGTAGTCACACATCACTAACTATACAATACCATCAAATAATGTCCTGTGTATCTGGACGGGATCGGAGGACCAACTACTAACATTCTTGGCTTGGTTGAATGAAGCAGACAGTTGTTTGCGGTTCACGTGGACTATTAGTAGGGACTCTGCGGTGTATTTAGATGTGGACATAACAGCAATGGACAACAGATTATCCACAACTGTCCACCAAAAACCCACCGACAGGAATTCCCTACTGCATTACCGCTCATTCCATCCTAGAGCGTTGCGTGACAACCTTCCTGTAGGACAGTTCTTGAGGTATCGCAGGAACTGTTCGTCTACGGAGAAATTTGTGGAGCAATCTGAAGAGCTGGTTACGAAATTAAGAAATAGGGAGTACCCTGCCAAAGTGATCAAGAGAGCACGCAAACGTGCCCTGAATACACCCCGTGAGGCCCTACTAGAGAGGAATGTTAAACACAAGAACGAGTGTTTACCTGTGGTCACGACGTTTGATCCACTGTCTACAAAAGTTAGACAGATAATAAGGAAGCACTGGTCATTACTAGACACAGGGGAGAAGAAGATGCCGCCTCCTAGATTTGCCTTCAGAAGAGCCCCGAATCTTAAAGACAAACTGGTCCATACTCGCCCTAGTCTAAAGCAACAGGAATCGAGTCTGCCAACTGGACATTACCCGTGTGGTGGATGTTCAGTTTGTGATCTTACGCAAGCCACTGAAAGTGTTTTACTCATCAGTGGGAAAGTGTGGTATTTAAATAAATTCAGCAATTGCAATACCACCCATGTAATTTATAGGCTCACGTGCACATGTGGTTTGCACTATATTGGACTCACATCACGTAAAGTGAAGGTGCGCTTACAAGAACATCTGAGTACCCTTAAAGCAGGGAAATTGACAACTCGCCTTGTCCAACATTTTCAGGAAAAGAAACACAACTTCAGGGACCTGAAGTGGACTGTGATCGAGAGGGTGACGGGCGAAACACATAACATTGACAGTATTTTAGCCAGAAAGGAGGCAAGGTGGATTTTTTCCGAGAAAGTGGACCGCGTAGGCCTGAATGTTTCCATTGAATGGAATAAAATTGGCAGACAATAAAGCCCTTATGCAGTCATGGGCATGTCTTGGGTCACTGGGGTAAACTGAACATCTGTGCCCCTCTTTTTCATTAATCTCCCTCTAGTATATGAGTAACCAAGTTTTGAAATAGTAAAAGGATTTCACACTTAAGAAAATAATCAGTATTTGTAAAAATAGAATTTATTAGCTCTTCGATTATTCTTTGACAAAATCTGCCATAATTAAACATTTTTGAAGAACTATATAGGCTCAAAATAAGTGGGTTTGCATAAATGGTTTGAAATATAGCAGTCATCCCTATGGTGAGCTTGTTACTTAACTTCACTCCAATATGGCCGCCGTGTAACAACGCAATCTGATGGGGCCAGTAATGAAACCGGGGAGGTGATTTCCGGCACACGTGGATCCAATGGTGAGGGCGGTGTTTAAATTCAAGACGCTCGCGTCCCTAGGAGATCTTCGGGACGGAGCACGAAGGTGCCAGCTTTACACGGTAGCGGTAAGGGTCTGAATGCGGGTGTTGGACTTGAGTGCAGGGCTACGGATGGGGACGTTTCCTTTGTTAGGCTCTTGTAGTTCCATGTGTCTGTAAAGTTGGGCTCGACAATGGTTGCCGGAAGTTGTGGGTGAGGCACACAGGATCACGATGGGGCATAGTAGTCGTGGCAAAGTGGGTTTTAACTTTGCAAGAGCGGAAAATGGTGAACAAAAATTATGGCAATATACTTGGGAAAGCCTTAAACAGGCTCACATAATGAATGCATTTGATTTTGGTAATTTGAGCTATAGTTAATGTATGTGTATTTTTAGCTGATACTGACGATCGCAGGCATCACCGGGATACGTGACCGGTTGGCGCGTGATCCCTTGAGGAGTGGGTTGCAGGTACGAGGGATGACAGCAACCACTCGGTAATTATGCACATTATAGAGCAGTTTTGGGACAACCCTTAAGTGCATTTGAAAGTATGGTGGTTTTTACATTTGGCATGTCCTTCTTTTTAATGTCATACAACCACAGGTCCGGTGTGAGTCACAAGTGAGGTGAATACTGGTTACCCTGGCAGCCCTGATGAAGTTGCATAAATAGGCGGCAACGAAACATGTCGTCTTTTGGCTTGTGAAAATGGCTTAAAATATACCATTTTTTAATTGAGGACGCTCACGGCACCAAATAAAATTACATTTAGCAAGTGAGTTGTACCTCATTTTAAATGTGAGAATTGCATTTCTTTTCTCACGGGGACCAGCGGGCACTTTAGTGACACAAGCACTGACAGTGCATTTACACATGTTTTTTCACTGTTTCTTTTCCTTTTCTCACCTCTGAGAAGTCTATGAAGAAGCACACATTTTTCTTTCCTTTTGGGTAAGAAAGTGACCGATGATGATAAGTGGGTGAGCTAGTGAGTACCAACCAGCAAGCCCCCCTTGGTGTTACTACCGTGAGGTACTTTCTTACCTTTCTCACATTTGTGAAAAATTATTTATTTATTTTTTTCTTTCATAAGGAATTTTTTCTTTCATATGAGATGTGGTGTATTGACGTTTCTTTTTCGAAATTGAACAATTAGACACTAGGCTATGGGTGATGTGCCTTGCCCTGGAGGAAGTTTTGAAATTTCTTACAAACTCCTCAGATGTCTTTAGATTATATCTAGTTGTTCAGAATTGGTCAGGTCTACTTTTGTTTGTAGACTGTTGAGTGGGGGCGACCTGACTGTATACCCCCTTGTGATCCTTTTGTGTTTATGGGTGGAAGGCTGCCATGGGGGAGGAGGCCAAAAGCCTGAAAAGACCTTCTTAGGCCACACATAGCACAGTGGATGCCTTCCAGGTAGGCCACCATCTGTTTCAGCTGGCTGCCTTGCACCTGGATGGCATTCAGAAGTGACGTCTGACCCACAGAGATGTTCCTCAGGAGGTCAATAGCCTCCTCTCTCAGGGCAGCGGGGGTAACAGGAGCAGGGGCTGAGGTGCCTGCAGCTAAGGAGACGGCTTCTCTCTTAGGGGATTGGGTCCGGCCAACTAGTCTGGGCACAACAGGGAGGGTGGCAGACACGGATGAAGTGGAACTAATCTTGTGGGGTCTGCCACCACTCAGGAGTATCCACCTGAGGAAGACTCGGATGATGATGAACATAGTTTGTGTCCTCCGTGGCACTGGCCACACCCTCCTGGTCACTGGGTCCCTCCATGTCTAAGCTGCCACGTCCGGAACCACCGTGACCAGCTGTGTCCCCAACAACGTTGGCACCTTCTCCTTTGCTTGCTCTGGATGAATCTGAAATGACATGTAAAATAGGTTTATTGCAACTGCGTTTCCACACCTGATCATCACATATCAACAGACAACATTTATTAAGTGCACATATCACACCAGCTTCATGGTTCACTGCATAGGCTTCAACATTTGCATGAGCACATGCATGCATGCTACATAACCTGCAAACAGTTGGTTCCACTCAAGTCATAACCCCAGACAGCTCCAAATGCATTGTTTGACTTGTCTACACTCCATCCTTATGCCCATACTAGGATAGTTGATCACCTTGCATACTTTGGCACTTGTAGCATACCATAGTAAAATGATGTTACCAAATAGGATGGATACTAATGTTATATTTACACGATGTTCACACAAGGCCCAGATTTTTTTTTAAATGGCATTTCCCTCATAACAGATCATGATGCCATGAAGGTCAGGTTAAAGACCCATGTGCCATCAATATGTGCTGTGGCAGAAATCATGTCACATGCAAATGCTCATTGCACACTGATGACACTTTTGACTTTAAACTACATCATATGTCGGCTACCTGAAAAGTCTAATGAAAGCTGTACTGAAGTAGTTTAGCTACATATCACATGCAGCATAGCAAAGTAGCCTGGAAACAATGAAGGACAAGGTTTTGGGAGATAGATACTCCAAATGCACACAGCATAAGACTTCTCATAGCCAAATGAACATCCCCAATCCTGCTTTATAAAGGTGATAACACCATTCATAGATTGTATTCCTACAGGCCAATACCCCTTTGAATGTTGTGTGTCTGTGAATATCTATGACATGAAGAGGTAGGAGAACTATAGTCCTTATGGGATGGCACATCAAAGCACCATTTGGTATAGCAAACACTAAGTGGCTTGTAAGACTGAGTGTAGACACTCACATAAGATATCTACATTTCTACATCTCACTCCATGATGCATGTCACCAGTCAGTGAATGAATCTTCAAACACAATTGCAGATGAATTAACAACAGGGAAATCTGCATTGTGCAACGTGTAGCCACTAATGCTGAAGGCACCAGTGATGTTTGCACACTCATGTCACTGTTGAATCCCAACTTACCAATGGTAAGTGTTGTCCATTCACAGCATAAAGAGTGCACTGTATGCAATGTCACATGTAATAGGGCCACCATCCCATGAGAGACAGTAGTGAGGGCATATCACTCCTTACATAAGGCAGACAAGTGGCATGATTGGTACAATTGTCACCCACAACATCAAACAACATGAGCAGATGTTTTACTTCACTCAGCCATGTGTCTGCTCAAGACAGAAAATTGGTAGTGGACTGGACTCAGCTGTGTTCCTGGTCATAAAGAAAATAGGCACAGGACATCAGCATGCACCTACTGCCAGACCTACACAAACAGTAACTCTTCTTGTGTGTCTCACATAGGCCACCCCAAATAATGATGGGAAAATGCCTGCCTGTAACACACAAAGTTGGCAATGTAACATGTATGACTCTGGCCAGGACTCACCCCATTGTCGCTGCTGTTGGGCCCTCAACTGAACATCATGCTCCGGGTAGGCCACCCCCAGTTGCAGGCCATTAGGGGGGTCACGGTCTGGCACGCGCCCAGTCCACATTGTGAGGCCAGCTGGACCTCCAAGATCTTCCTGGTTCGGCGCCACAGGTCCTCCCACCTCTTACGACAATAGACGCTGCACATGCGAAAGACCCCCAGGGTCTGCACCTTCCGGGCGATGGCTTTCCAAATGTACCGCTTCTGATGGACGTTGACCTGTATAGATACAATAGATGAATACTCAGATTATAACTGCAAGTCTTAGGATATCTGTTTGGTTGACATACATTTTGTATACACCTAGCACAAGCATTAATCAATAGTTAACACACTACATGTGTCAGTCTCACATGCTAAGCTCTACAAAGACATGAATACACACTTTTTTTGTTATCTGCTGACTATCATCAAGCCTGGTCATGGCCTTCACTGACTGAGGCAGCCCACTAACATCACGTTGGCCAGGGCCATCTTAAATGTACTGAGATGTGAGATACTATGAAACCCAACACACTATTGTGAGCTTCTGAAGGGTAAACTACTTTAGCATGATTGTACAGACACCTTACAGCCAGGCCCATTGACTTGATGCATTAGGTCCATACAGGCCAGTACCACAGTATAGACTACATCCTAAGACTTAGGTCACAAAGAAAGGGTTGGCCTGTGTGTCATTGAGAGCACCTCACTGGTGAGATGTTGAAATGTGGAGCACTTAATGGGATATCATACTACGTCTGATTGAGTTTGTGTGGTACGTACTGCCATCACAGGACACACATTTTGCCATATGTGGCACTGTTACAGGGATGACATTTAGCATGCCATTGTATGTCTTGTTAGATTGGTTGATTGTTACAAAGCTAGTGATTCACATATCAAAAAGTCTTCAGAAGTAATCAACTCTCTGTACTGTTAATATGTCACCTATGCAATAGGCCTGTAAAATGCAAGCATGACCTATAGATAAGTGACACCAGACCTGAAGGAGTAAGGGGCCTGTCATAAGTAAATGACACACATGGACAATGTGGGTCAATTAAAAGACATAACAGGTCGGGGGTTACCTCAGTCACCATTCCAAATGTAGTCCATGTAAAACTAATCAGAGCTAGTAGTGGTTCCGAAAACTCCTTTTGGGAACATCCAAGGATCTGCAGGTCTACAGGCAGATTACTTTGTGCATCATTTGTATTGCCATAGTAACTCTTTTCAAGCCTTGCTCTCAGCAGGCTGTGCATACTGATCCCACATGAACCTCACATTTCTCACTTCAACACATAAATGTACATCTTGTGGCCATCTAATAAGTGACCTCAAGGTAGTATGGCACTCTGAAGGGGTCTGTGAGGTATAGTTAGCTCTCAGACAACAGTTTGGCGAGCCCTGATCTGGGCTGAGTGAATTGTGGTACTGTACACATAATGAAACATCATCCTCATCTGCTTCCTATAGTATACATACACAGCTCATGCAGTTTACCCTATACGTTTGGATGCGCATTTACCATGATCTGATTAGCAAATATATCTTAGGTACCATGAAAATTATACATGCATAGATATGTGAATGCACCGCAAGTAGAATCTAGGGCTAAACATACAACACACATCACAATGGGAGAGGTGTGGCGCAGTGGACAGAACGGCTGACTGCGGAGCGCGGGGCTCATGGTTCGATCACAAGCGGCAGCTCATCTCAGCATCATGTGACTCTAGGCAATAACTCACTTAATCTCCCCTACGGACCCCAGCGCCTTGAGACCCTTAGGGGTGAGTAGTTTGCGCTTTACAAATACCAGATTTATTTATTTATAATGGTGATGTTAAGTACACAAAGTACAGTAGATACACAATTCGTTCCATGATTGTCCTATGTAGGCATCCTATGTGGCCTAACGGGCTAGTGCGGTCAATCTCAAACCTGCGGAACTGGGTTTGAGTCGGCAATGATGCTCAACATCCTGTGATTCTAGGCAAATCACTTAATCTCCCTGTGCCTAACAAAAATGAATGTGTCCTTGTGTAGCGTAACTTTTGCTCATGTAAAGCGGTCTGATACCTGATACCTTTGGGTCAAGTTTGTGCTATAAAAAACTCTGAAAAAAAGAGTTAAAATAACCAACAGTAATCAGAATTCACTCTGGGACTCCAAGGCACATTGTAGCCTGTGGAAATGGAAAGGATGGAGTTGAACAGAGTAAAATATCTATGCTAGTTACCTGCTCTTCTGGTGAGCCGTAGAGCCATAGAGCTGGACATATATCGGGTAAGGACCTTTTCTATAGGTTTCCCAGCTCCTCTGCAGAGAAGGCATTGACCCTCTCACCTACTTGGCCCGGCATGATTGCTCCCAGACATGGCAAACAGAAGCTAAAATGGAGGAGGTGTTGATAACAGCAGTGTCTGGAGGCAAGTGAGTTTTTTTTCAAACCACTGTGTACATGTATGCCACGTACGCGGTCATCAGTGTAGCCGCACACAGCCATTGGCCCGCGACCATCACAATCACCAACGTTAGCCTATGGCTGTGTCCGCCGTGGATGCAACCGCACACCGTGTGGTCGACTTCTGCCGGTGGCGGTAGTTCAAAATGTTCTATATGGAACGTCAGGCATCTGCCATTTAGCAGTTAGAACTACAGTATTGGTGACTGTTAAGTGCGTCACCACCACTGCAAATTAGGGCTCACCTGTTTACATTTGAAATATTGCATTCCCATGCAATTTACAGTACAAAAATCATCTGTGTAGTACATTACTGTGCATAAAGGCAAAATGTACGCGGTGCATGGTACACCGCGGTTTGCGGTTTTTGACCTAACATTTCAGGAAAACATCATTATTGTGCACATTTTACATTTCTGAATGGAGGATGTGCACATTTATGTTACAGACACATGTGAAGGCCACAATGGGGTTTATTGGTGTATGTTGAACAGTAAACAATGATCATTTGAAATATGTGTAATGCTTTCTGAAGCAGTTATGTTTTGTCACATGACTTTTGGCTTACTTTTGATATATATGTTACTCTGGACACTGTGACCAATCTTCTAAATTGTTTTTACTCCTCACGTAGGTACCCTGGATGAGGGAGGAGACGACAGCCTCCAGTGTACCGCCCATTTCCAGACCTTAAGGCCATGGAAGAAAGGCATGTAATCAAGAGGTTTCATTTAAACAGGCAAACAATACAGGATTTATGTCATCAGTTGGAGCCTGATCCCCTTCCTCAAATCACTTATCCTACATGTATTCCACCTATAGTGAGACTTATGGCAGTATTACATTTTCTGGCCGCATTTTCCTTCCAGGACACTGTGGCTATATCTGGTGGTATGTCACAACCAATGTTCAGTGGTATACTCAAAGACATGCTTTCTGGAATGATGAAACACATTGACAGCTACATACAGTTCCCCAGGCATGAGGCATGAGGATTAAGCCCATGTGAAGGGGGCTTCTATTGATTGGTCGCCTCCCACATGTGGTTGGGGCCATTGATGGCACTCATATTGCTTTAGTACCAACCCCAAGTCAGGGAACACATGCACCTTAACAAGAAGCACTTCTATTCTATCAACTTGCAAGTTGTCTGTTTAGCGGATTTGTACATCTCAAACATCTGTGCCCTGTTCCCAGGATCAGCCCAGGATTCCTTCGTACTGCGGAACAACACCATACCCTAGCTGGTGTCACAACTGTTATCAGAGAGGGCTTGGTTTGTTGGTAAGTTTGATCTGTCGTAACTTTGTATGGGAAATGTCAGGTAGTATAATCAGAAAGTGTGTAACGGATTGTTGCACTTCTGTCTGTCTTCCATCTATGAGACTCAGTGTATCCCAACCGTCCAGGGTTGTTGGCACTGCTGAGGAATCCAACTATGCCAGGGGAAGTCCACTTCAATGAGGCCCATGGAAGAGCGGGCTTTTGGGCTCCTGAAGGCCAGATTCAGATGTCTGGACAAGACTGGGGCAGCCCTCCTTTACTCACCCAGGAAGGTTTGTCAAATCACTGTAGCCAGCTGCATGCTCCACAACATTGTCCTGCAACAGAACAACCCTTCGCAGAGGATGGAGACCATGATGAGCCACCGGGTTAGGATCCTGAAAAGCCAAATGATGATGATAGTGGTGAAGAGAAAACAGCTGACTTGCATCAAGGTCTCATTGACAACTTCTCATGAGTGTAAGTATGTTGTGAGATGTCATGACTCTGACTATTTAAGCAACTCTTGTTATCATGATGTGAGGAGTATGTTTATGGAATATACTAGGAAGATAAAGCTCTTGTAAAATCTCGTGAAAGGTGTTTATTTTGTTAGTGCTGCTATGGTTAGCTTCAAATTTAGTCTTGGACTGTACTCTCAAAGTTGACTATGTGAATGGTGTCATATGTATGGTTTCATAGCTAACCTCTGTGTTTTGGTCTGTTTTAGATACCTTCGCCATGACATCTTTATTTGGACATTTCAGAGTTGTGACATTAGTAGGTATATGATGCTATTCTGACGTACGAAGTGGACATGGATTGATCCTGGGAATGTCTGTCACAGACTTTGGGTGAACAAAACCTGTACCAAGACAGCTTGCACAGCGATAAGATGGAAGTTAAGAGGGTTCCATTGGACTTGTTCCTTGTGGTGTGGTGTTCCTAATGCAATATGTGTGCCATCATGTACTCCAGCACAATGTTGTGGTGGGCCCAAATCATGCTATTCTGCCTTCACATTGGCTAAATCCTCATTTTGTAAGAACTGTATGTAGCTGTTGATGTGTCTCCTCATTGTAGGCCAAAGTGCCTATGGCACATTACTGACATTTGTTTGTGACATTCCACCAAATGCAACAACACTGGATTGGAATGACGCTGTGATCAGAAACTGTTGTACTCGCATGTGTCTGTTTATATGATGTTGGATTCCTTTTGTGAGGTAGGCAATATGGCTCCAGTTGATGATGTATACCTAATTCTATGTTGCCTATTGTATAGAAAACTGTCTGACGAGTCCCCTCCTTCCATGTTGTTAAGGTCTGCAACTGGAAATGTCATCACTGACACAAAATATTTCATTGATGTCTGATGTGCTATGTTTCTGAAATCATGTCAGCTTATGATTGGAACAATGGAATAAAGAGGTTATAAGACCAGACACTTGTACGTATGTGTTGGTGTGACATGGTTGTGATCCTGAGTTAAACATTGTTTACATTCAACATATCCATTCTTACACAAGTAGCTTGTTTTGGTATTGTAAAATTCACATGGGAGTGTAAATATACATTGCTAGATGTGAGAGATACTACAGGCAATGAGTTTGTGACTAGTGAATTTATCGCAGCGAACAAGGTGAAAATAAACAATTTGCCAGACCAAACAGGGAAAACCAAAAGTGAAGAAGTCAGTCATGGTGGATGAAACCATAGTTGTAAATGCCAAATTTTCTGGAGTCCAAAGTCCAAAATACTACACCATCAGAAATGGAAATGTGTCCAGGAATAGTCTACAAAGTGAATGTGTTGCACACACAGGAGGAAATTAGGTGCAAGGTTTCTTACTGGCGGTGGTGGGTGTCTTTACATCCACCCCCCTGATTTTTGGGTGGACGTCCCCTGTTTTGGTGAGGGGGGGGATTGGCTGCTGCTGAGATAGGGGGGCTGCAGGCATGTCTTCCGCAAACAGGGCCTCCCTTCCTGTGACTGCTGCAGATTTTCAGTGAGCTGGATGTAGGTTGACCACAGGATGGGGTAGACGGTGATGGAAAAGCCCTGCAGAGGGTGGTGTTGATGTCCTGCAGCACCGCAATGAGCTGGCCCATATTGCTGTTGTGGGTGGCCAGCTCCTGGTGTATGCCCCTCTGCAGCTGTCTCATCGACCGGATTTATGTTAGTACCTGGCCTAGCATGCCTTGGGAGTCCTGATATGCTGCCAAGACTTGGTGGATGGCGGCCTGGCTGTGAGTGCCCCAGTGAGCTCACTCACTAGGCCCACAGTTACCCTTCCACAAACCCTAACCCCACGGGCCTGTGCCCTTGGCCCAGCCTGCACCCTTCCACTGTGTTCTGGTTCCTCAGTGACTGGGGTGGTGGATGCCACCTCAGAATCCAGGACTAGGGGGCACAAGATGTTACTAACTTTGTTAGGTACACAGGTTGGGGGGCAGAGGTTGGCTGTGTTGTTACAGCTGAGGTGGAAGGTGTTGTTGTGGGCTCAGTGAGACCCACTGTTGTTGTCTGCCTTGGCTGACAAGATGTGTCAGGAAGGTCATCCACGTCCACATCTCCAGGAGTGTTGTCATCACTGAGGGCTTGATCCTGATCTGGAGTGGGAGTCTGCTCGGTGGGCAAGCTCTGCCTAGGTGCTCTGCCAGATAGGCCTGTTGAGAAATAGAAAACATTGTTATTGGTGGAAATGTGGTATGCACATCCACATCGTTTGTGTCACAGTAAGTAGAGACCTAGGAAGAAACAAAAAAGGTAGAGATTACTATTGTGATCTATTTTACTGGTATTGAACTTGAATTTAATACATGTAGTGGTATTGAGCAACTCATTAGATGTGCTGATACATAGAAATTTGGAATAGGAAATGAACATGACATCTCCAGAAAAGTTCAGACAACACAGTGTAGAAGTAACATGTGTATTTGACCATTCCAAGGTCTAGTTGTGTAGAATACAGGCGAACACACAACTTGGTTGTATATCTAGCATTAGTCATCATGTGAGCAGTGCAGATTCAATGGGTCACCTGCCACTTCTTATCAGCTGAGTTACCTGCATGACTTACCATACCAAGTGTGTACCTCAAATATATGTATCACTCATGCCATCAATAGTTTCAGTTGAGGAGACCAGGACAACATCAAGCAAAGTAGTCAGACATGTCTCTGATTAGAGCATTGTATGTACATTGCACAGTCCATAAGTGTTGAACATCAGTTGTAACAGGGCAGACTAGGGAGAATGGGCAAGATCACTATTGCATTTTGTTTAGAGTTACAGTAACAGGGCCTCATGGTAGTTGTAGTCTTTTCAATCTGAACTCCCCAACACTTGACAAATGGTTACCTGCATGACAAGTAAACATCAGTTGTAACAGGGCAGACTAGTGAGAATGCATAAGATCACTATTGCATCTTGTTTAGAGTTACGATAACAGGGCATCATAGTAGTTGTAGTCATTTCAATCTCGACTTGCCAACGCTTGATAAATCGTTGGTGTAACATACCTGTTGGCAACATGCATTTAGGATGGACCATACATTTGCAGATTAACACATATCATGTGTCCTTGGATGATATTTTTATATTTTTAAACTTACAGACAGCATTACAACATGTGGCATGTAATGGAGATTGATACATGTGATCTTATATGCAACAATAAAAATGTACTCTGACAAACCAACATCTCTGATACTTGGAGGATTGAATGTTAGGAAAGTAGGTAGACAACACAATTTCAAAAGCAGAGTTGAGAGCCAACAGGACACTGAGGTATTGTGACAGTTAGTGAAGTGTAATTTACCACTCTCCACTCTCCCAGCTATTCCTGTCATGCCTTCAGTATGCAGGGTGGCCAAGACCTGCTCCTCCCAGGTTGTCACAAGCTTCATTAGCATCAGTGGCCTCACTTAGGCTGTCCACTGTTACCCTCCCACCACCCCTGCCCCCACAGGCCTGTGTCCTTGACACAGCCTGTACCCTCCCACTGCCTCCTATATCCTCAGTGAGAGTGTGGTTAATACTCAACTCTTGAGGTGGGATTGGGAGGCAGGAGATGTTGCCAGCTGTTACTAGGAGCACTGGTTGTTGGGGCAGAGGTCAGCACAGATGTTGCAGGTGGGTTGGGAGAATTGGTTGTGGGTATGGTGAGACTCACTGTTGATGTCTGCCCAGGCCCACCAGATGGGTCAGGTCGGTCCTCCACGTCCACTTCTCCAGGAGAGCCAGCATCACTGAAGGCTTGATCATGGGGTGGAAATGGATTCTGGGCAGTGTCTTGACTCTGGCCAGATGTAATGGCAGATCCACCTGTTCAGAGAGAGAGTAGATTGTTATTGGTGTGTGTTTTGTACATCAAATCTTCATTAACACAGTGAGTTTAGACCTGTAAAGAACATTAGGGGTGTAGGTTAACATTGAGAGCTCTCCCCTTTGTGTTTTATAGTTTCTAGAAAGTGGGAGACATCCTTTACATGAGGTTGTACTGGCCGCATATTTTTGCTGTGCAGATGTGCTTCTTGTAGTAATGAGGGATGGATATGCCATCTCCATATGACTTTCACAGAACAGCGTGTAGGAGCAACGTGTGTATATGTCAAATCCAATTCCTAATTGGGTACAATGAAGGCATACACACAACTTGGTTGTTTGTTTGGCATTGTGTCACCAGACTTATCATATCAGCTGTGCCACCATGATGCGTTTATGATATATCATGCTCACACTTGATATGCTGTCACTCATGGCCTTATTCTTTTCATGTATGGAGACCAAGGGAAGATCAGGCTGAGTAGGCATACATGTGTCTGAGCTGAGCATTGCGTGTTGAGTGCAATTGAGACATAGCTGACAAGTGAGTATGGCCAAACAGCACTATAACATCTTGTTTGGTGTTCAAACAACAGTGCCTCATGGTAGGTGTAGTGACTCCAGTCTCCCATCCCCCAGACCTGAGCAATGGCTACCTGCATGTGAACTGAGCTTCAGCTTGAAGATGGCTGACAAGTGAGTTTCGGCAAACAGAAATAGTACATCTTGTTTAGTGGCCAAACAACAGGGCTTCATGGGAGATGTAGTGACTCCAGTCTCCCATCCCCCAGACTTGAGCAGTGGCTACAAGCATGTTAGCTGAGCTTCAGCTGGAAGATGGCTGACAAGTGAGTATGAAGGAAGGACACTGGGGCATCTTGATAGTGTACAGACAACAGGGCCTAATGCATGTTTGTACAGAGCTGGACATTACTATGGCAAGAGTTATGAAGTGTGCATTCAAACATAGATATGTTGTGACAGTTGTTGAGGTGTTACTTACCAGACTCCAATCCCCCAGGTATTCTGGTCAAGCCCTCTAAATGCAGGATGGCATAAACCTTCTCCTCCCAGGGTATGAGTTCCAATGGTGGTCCAGGGGGACCATTGCTAGTCATCAGTGTTACAATGTGGTGCCTGGAGGCCAGTTTCTTTACTCTCATCTTCAGGTTGTGCCCCCTATGCCTGAGGTCCTCCTTTGTGTGAACGGTGGTACCAACAGCATTCACCTTGTTGACTATCCGGTCCCACATTTTGTTTCTTCTATTGAAAGAAGTTTGTTGGACTCGGGATCCCAAAATTTGTGGCCATACGCTAATTATTTAATCCACCATCACTGTCAACATGGTGTCTAAAAAACGTGGATTTTTGGTAGGTGACATTGTGCAAAAAATACAAACAGTTTGTGACAGTGAAGGAAATGATCAGTGTGATCAGTCCAAGGAATGACAAAGTAATAAGTGCATAAAACATGTGTGAAGGCTGTGATGGAATTGTGTTATCAGGGGTGCCTTCTCTACAAATGATATGATGTATCTCACTATGCTGGAGTGTAGTGACAAAGGATCATGGTCTGCGATGGGATGTGAATTCTACTTTGAAATGTAGGTGTGTCCAATTTGGCAATGGCCATCAGCTGTGTTTTTCTTTAAATCATCCAATGGAGACGCTTTGCGACCGCTGTGGTGCACAATGCTGGGAAATTCGTGAGCACCGTACTCCATGCCGAGTTCTTTCCGACCGGTGCACTCGATTCCCAGTACTTTCGGACCGCCGCGCTGCATGCCGATGGCTTTCCCCCCGCCGTGGTCAAACGTTAAGCCTGCATGCATCGTAATGCAGCGGAGATCAGTTTGCGGCCTCTGCGGTCGGAATTGGACTGCGGCCACGGCGGTTGGACTGTTGGTCCGACTGCCATTGGGATCAGTCCCTAGTTGTTAATAATACCCAACTCATTTACAATGACTCTTTTGACCTCAGAAGCTTAAAACTAAGAGCCTGATTACAATGTCGGGCAGAGAGCCTCCGACCACTGGTCGGAGGCTTTCCGTCCAACATGGTAGGTTTAAAGTCCAACCGCCATATTAGGATGACGGCAGTCGGAGTTTAAACCTGCGGGGGAATCCGACGCGGTTCCGAGGGGCTCAAGGAGCCTGTCGGTCAGTCGGAAAGGCAACATAATGCCTTAAGGACGGCGTTTCCGCTGTCGGGATTATGATGTCAGTTTTCGACAGCCATTCCATGTCAGCCTTTCTGACATGTAAAGGCTTGCAGAAAGCAACCTTGGGGGCCCCTAGCAGGGCCCCTTCCCCCCTGGTCCTCCGCATACTGACCTGGGCATCCCTGCACCGTGTGGCCACACGGGGCAGGGATATTTACAAACTTTCATTTTTCAATGGGCGCTTTTGCTGCAGGCGTTTTCAGTTCGCCGCACAAGCTCCAATTGAAAAATGGAAGTTTCTGACCGCACTATGGGGCTCATTAGGATGGCGGTGTTTGGCACATCCGCGGTGCTGGCGGAAAACGTCCTTTTCCGCACTCTTGCGGCGGTCCTCGCGTCCGCCATATTACAATGGGCAAAGATAGCCCATTTCCCGTCCGCTGTGGAGTTTTGGGACCCGCCAGAAATTTCCTTCCGCAACGGTGGTGGAGGGAGCCAATAGAGAAAGACCGCCATGCGGAATGACGTTACGACCGCCAGACAAATCATGATGCCTCAAACAGCCCATCAGAAAGCAGCAGAGAAACCAGCACTCGGAGACGGCGGAAGCACTACTGCGGAGAGCGAAACTCGAATCCCGGGCACCTCCATGCGTTCCTGACCACTATGGATCCAGCTCCTCAAGCCCTTCCACTGCTGTACCTGATCCACTACCAGCATATAACACGTCGCCGCGGTCAACACCGCAGGTGAGTAAATAACACATCTCCGCATACAACCACAACACACAACTCTTGTGCTGAAATACGGCTCCTGTCTACATCAGACACTCTGGTGGAGACAGGAACATATCCCCCAGTGTACTCACACATGTCTTGCTTGCTAGAAATTGACACCTCTGCATCAGGGACACCCATCACCATAGAAATCACTGCAATGTCCCGGTCATGTCACCGCAGCGGTGAAGACGCAGGAAAACCTGCGCACAATGTAGTAGTCAGGGCCGGCGCCAGGCATGGGCAGTGTGGGCAGCTGCCCAGGGTCCCACCTTCACCCTACCCACATGGTGGCCCGCATCAGTTGGTCACAGCCCACAGCACACTTCCCATATCCATTTCTGCCCATGCTGTGTGCCCCTCTTGTGCCCCCCCTCAATGCACTATTTAGCAGCCAGGTGTGGCTCGACCTCGCACCTCACACTTCAAAGGGCAAGGTAGATTGACTGGGAAGGTGGGGGTGAAGATGAACACCCTGCACAGAAGGTCAGTGGCTGGACAACCCTCCTCCTCATACCTGCCTTCCACTCATGTGAATCAAACTGAGTAAATTAAGAAATGAAGAGTCACTCTGCATATTAACAACCACTGAACTGTACACACTGCATGTCAAGTCCCTCAGACAGATCCCACACTGAAACTCTGCCACATACACATACCATAGGTCAGCAGCAATGTATGACAATAAATGGACTAGCCCAAAGTGGAGTGCACAGTGCTGGAAAACCATGGAGCAAGCCACATAGCATTTGTACATGACATGCAAGAGGAGGAACATATCACACTACCTTTAGGCCATCAAATCAGACATGGGTGGCACAGTGATTGAAATTTAAATAAAGTGACATCTGTGCAATATCTCTGGGATACAGCAATGCAAGCTATGCATAGGCACAGGAATGATAGGAATTGTCAGAAGCCATACAGTGACCAGCCCCACATCTGTGTCAACTACCTTGACATGTGTATGCCACCAGCACAACACACATGTCTCATTGTCACACTCCCTGACTGTCAAACCCAAGTAGGACCTTCACACATACCCCTCATCTACCCATCTCACACCTGCAACACTGAAGACCTGTGAGAAACAAACATAAAGGTGCAAATAAGGTCCTGTGAGTATCCTGACAACCAATGACACACCCTGGTGTGTATCTACAAATGTCAGAATCCCACTCAGAGATGTCTGAACCAATGCTGATCAAAAACCAATAGCCAAACACAAATCCCACAAACAACATCCAAATAAGTCCAACAAGCTCAGCCATGTGCAGGCAAACAGTGTGATAGGCAATGTGACCCTAGACAGAACAGGAATACACAACATTTTCACTCTGGACAAATGCACAGACACCATACCCCAACCCAATAAATGCCAATCATGAACACTAACTGTGATCAATAGGACAAATCAGCTAACACAGACATAGACACCACACCAGTTATCAAGTGAGCTTGGTGTCAATGTGTAGCACAAGCATGCACATGCACACTCCTGACAAGTGACAGCAAAATATAGGAGGACATAGCACAAATCTGCACTCAAAAGAAGCTCATGAACAAGAATCCACATTCCTGCATGTGACATTCACACAAGAAATGCACACTACAAATTCAACACACATCAGAATGTATTACAATGCACAAACTACTCTCACACAATGTCATGCAAATAGAACATCACACACACATGCACCGGTCAGTAGAAAGAGCCAACACAGGCCAAACATTGCATCCATCAACAACAAAAACACAACATATGCACATAC
Source organism: Calotriton arnoldi (assembly GCA_963921515.1). NCBI lineage: Eukaryota > Metazoa > Chordata > Amphibia > Caudata > Salamandridae > Calotriton > Calotriton arnoldi. The sequence continues at coordinate 1,919,990 of CAWUFW010001107.1, read as the reverse complement.
CAATTCATCACATAGCCAACTCAGCTGGACATCAGGGGGATGCACACCAGGCAAGTACAAGGCAACATACACTGACAGCAGTGCATGCACAGTAAGCAGTGTGTGAACACCAACAAAACCAGTATCACACATATCTGAGTGCTCCACCATGAACTTCCACACCACAAATCATCACAGCACACAGATCACACTCTGGAAGGGTAGCAGTACCTCAGCAAACAGACATACAGCTTAGCCATCACCCACAGCTGCACAACTCAGGAAAACCCAGATGCATACAACATGACTAGAGGACTGTGCTGCTCAAACATATGCACTGCACATGAGCAACCATGACTGCAATCAAGTAGAAGAAAATACCACATAACTAATTGTGAAACAGTCCTGAGTGGCACATTGGTCCTGTACACAGATCATCCTCCCACAGTATAGTGTCACACTATGAAGTGGTGGGGAGGGTCACACACTGGCAAGGCATGGGGTGGAAGACATGAGACTGTAGTGGTGTGTACATCAGTATTGGACTGGTGAGGACTGTACAGTGCAAAAACACATAGAGGAGTAACTCACAATGTGTAGGCATCCGAAGCACCTATAGGGGATGGTATGACTCTTCATACCTCATACTATACTTGTCCCAAAAATGTGTCAAGTGACAGCAATGTATGAGAAAACTCACATATAATGTCAGTGTGGCTGAGCAGGTCAGCACAGTGAGCACAAACTTAAACAAGCCCGTGGCTGATCAACAAAACACAACACAGACTTTGCAGTGACACACTCTGCATACTCACAACTGACAGCGACAACAAGTAGGTGTCCCCCAGGAGTGCAAGGACACACCGACACACTGCACAGTGCTCAACCTACAACTCCTACATGTGCCCACAATCTGAAGCACATGTCTGATAATGTAAACAAACAGGCACTCATTACCTGGATCATACATGTGTGTAGGTGGCATGTGCAGGGGCACATACACCTCAACACTACTGACAATGACAGGCCAATCACAATGTATGACTACTCAAGTGCACACATTGAAATGTACCCATGTGACAATGAAGACAGGCCTACACAAGATGACTACACATCAACACTGCTGTTCACACATCAAGAAAGATCCCACAGATATGATGGACCCTGTCCACCCCGCAAGTTATCCTGTGGATAGAATTCACCTCTGTTGTGGTACTGCATCATAATATGACATGTGTACAATTTAGCAAACCTGACTATAGAATGATTAGGATAAGAGTAGATCATCACAAACAACCATCATTGCACCCTCAAGCCTCAGAGTCAAGAAGAACAAAAGTGCCTGTCACCTCTGGCAACCTCTGAAAAAGTAAATCAAGTAATTGCCAATGGCATACAGAGCATGTGTCACATGAACATATACCCATACATTAAACTTTTATTTAGCAAGGGCAGCGACAAAGCAGACAACATGAGTAACAGTCTTTATTACATAATATCCGGATAGGCATCAAAAGTGCAAAACATCAAGGCCATTTGCCAGTACAAATTTCTAGTATGCACATGGGCATCAAAAGTACAAAACAGCAAGGCCATTGGCCAGTACAAATTTCCAGTATGCACATGTGTGCATGACAAACTGCACAGGAAATGGGCATCAAAAGCACCAAACAGCAAGGCCATTGGCCAGTCCATATTTCTAGTCCGCACATGTGTGCATGAGAACTTGCACATCAGATGGGTAACACCGTCCACTGCCATGGAATCACCACAGCTCAGGGGCTACATATGGGCATTCCAGGCACCGCTGTGGGAGAAATGGTGTGGGGAGGAGGACTTAGCTTAAAATTTGGCTTTAAGTTGAACTGGGAGGGGGCTGATTGTCGGGGCCAGTTGGAGGGCTGGACCTGGGAGAGAAAGAACCGGCTGAGGTAGAGGCATCCTTGGCTGTGGGAGCCTGAGGGCTGCTTGGACCGGGTGGAGTGGTGGCACGGGGAGGTGGAGACATGCTGCATGGAGGCACAGTGGTTGAGGGTGAATGTTGAGGGCTGGGTCTCAACTGTTTGGGGATCCGATACCCCACAAGTGTCTTGGCCGGAGTGGGAAGTGAGGTGGGCACAACAGCCTCACTCTCCACCAAAGGTGTATCAGGTGCAGGTGGCTCTCCCCATGGGGATTTGCTGGACCTGGTGGTACGCTTGGGGTGGCCTTCCCTCTTCCCCTGCATCCCCTGTTGTCGAGGTAAACCCCCCACTTTGCTCTCTTGTCCCTGCTTCACAGGGGTGTGGGTGGGAGTTGACGTTTTGGGTGAATCTGCCTTTGAAACGTGTTTGGGCTTAGTCGTTGCAGGCACCAGGTTCACAGCAGACAGGGCAAGTGTTTGTGGGTCTTTGGGAGCAGGTGTGGGGATGGGAGTGCCCTTGGATGGTGGTGATTTTGATGAATGTGATGTTGATGCCTGCTTTTTGTCCTGATGCCCCTGAGTGTCACGTGATGGGCTTTTGGTTTTGCGCTCATGTGTGCCCGTTTTGTGTTGTGGTGATGGTGTCTGTGGTCTGGTACGCTTAGAGTGCTGCTGTTGTGTGCTGCGTGTGGAGGACTTGGTGCCTGAGGGCTCTGGCATGTGGGCACTCTCGTCAGGTGGTGCCACTGGCAGGGTGGTTGCTGAAGGGACAGGAGCTGGACTGGGAGCTTGTGACTGCTGATTGGCTGCCGTCACTGTGGAGGACAAAGACTGGACAGTTCGGTGTAGGCCACCCACGTCCGAAATAATGCCCTCCATGAATGCAACTACCTGTGCCAACTTCTTGTCATGATCCTGGAAGGCATTCAGGAGAGCAGTCTGACCCACACACAGCTGGCGCAAAATGTCTACGGCCTCCACACTGAGGGCAACAGGTGAGAAGGGCAGGGGCAGCGGTGCCTGGGGGGAAGGAGACTCTACCCTTCCTAGGGCTGCGTGCACGGACAGCACTTGTGGGAGCATCCGGGAGGGTGGGCACTGGACAAGGTGTGGTGGAAGAAGAGGCAGATCTGGAACTTCCTGTGCCCGCCAACATCGAGGAGTCACTGCTGGAGTCTGAAGATGTGGAGGTTGGTGTTTCCGGGCGTGAATCATCCAGGGCACTCCTGTCCCCCTCCGAGGCGCTGGTCCCCTCAGTGTCAGTGAACTCATGTGTGGCTGTCGTGGCAGTAGCTTCCCCACTGGTGTCGGTCCCCCATCCTTCCCTGCCCTCGGTAGATGCTGCAAGAGACAGAGACATAGGTTCAGTATAGTGCCATACTCACAAACATCATATGCAAGCGAAGCACAAAACTTTAAAATGATACTCCCATGTTGAACTCCTCCATGTACATTCAGCATGTACTACATTTATGCAATCATCAGATGATGCATGGAAACATGCATAGTTGATAGTAATGCTCCATGTGGCGTTGACACAGCCAAATAGCTGGCACTGTGCTTCCCTGTAACCACACATACTATTGTCTGTAAGCATACCTACATGCCTGTAGGTGAGATAGCTATACATCAAACCATGTTGTCTCTGTCACATATGGAGTCTCTCTAAGGGAACACCACAGATACAAATTCTTAAATGGCCTTTTGCAATGGCTACAAGCTCCTGATATCCACCATGTTGTGCTTCGAAGCACAACTACAGTTGTACATTGGTGTCAGCTGTGTAGATGTCACAATTTATCTGTTGTGCACAGCACACATCTATTAATGCACACTAACATGATTGCTCACTGCTGTTCACTGCCAGGTGATGTCTATGACACTCATACTGCAGCATATGTCACAAGGCCACATCTCATCTGTCAATGACAAGGGTCATGGTTTTAAACACATGAGAAACCACATGTTGTACAAATGCAGAACAGCTGCACTCAACACTGAGGCCACTTATAAGCCATTGCATCACACTAGAGACATCACAGAGCTTCGCACTGGCTCACGGTTGGGATTCATGCAGTCACTCACACCCAAAGTCACACTTCGCACAATACTCACCCCCAACTTGCTGCTGATGGGCCCTCAAGCGTCCATCCAGCTCTGGCTGTGTCACTGCCAAGATGCGGGCCATTAGTGGTGTCATGCTCCTGCGCGCCAACCTGCCACTCCGAGGGAGCACCCCCAGCATCATCTCTGCCACGTTTTTGCTCAGCCGGCAGATGTCATCCCACCTCTTGTTACAGTGTGTATGCCGTAGGTTGGAGACACCCAGAGCCCGCACCTTGCGTGCAATGGCCCTCCATATCGCCTTACGCTGATGTACCGTAAGCTGCAGGCATGGGAGACAAGAAGAGGAAGTTTCAGTGACACTGTGTTGTGTACCAACGTGTGTCAGTACAGGAGCATGAAAATACATAGCACACTAATAAATAAATGTTGAGCAGAGGCCATACAGCATGACACGTAGTACACTTGGATCGAATAATCTCATAGAAATGTATACATGTATGATGATGGACACAGTACATGGCCATCTCATACACATGCAGAGTGCCAGCACAGCAACCAATGTGAAAATGGCCCTCATCTGTGATGCAGTATGTGAGTGAGCATGACATACAATACATTGGAAATGATGTGTCGTGGCAGACTCACTGTGTCCAACACTACACACCCCTCAATGTCCTTAACCAGTGCATGGCTACATGTGTCATGGTGGTCACATTTAGGGCCATGATCTTACATTCTCACACTCTTCTCACAAGGTGAAGTCCTGTCTTGTGCAATCCTCAGGCCTAAGATAGCTCATTGAGAAATAGGGTGGTGGACAACACATATGTTTCACTCAGTCCATTTAGTGATGGGTCCTTGTAACATTGGGCAGTTTCTGTGCAGGCCAGAGGGACTCACACTGAGGTTAAACGTGGGCCATCAGAGAAATCACATGCATGTACAATATGAGAGGGTAAACAGTGCCTACACATGCGAGACTGAACACAACATGGAATCAATAGAAAGATGACATCTCCAACTCACATTTATCTGATGTGTCATAGGTGATTTACCACCAAGAGTGTTACACTCAGGCACTGTACTTTTGTGCATAATGCACAGATCACCATAGGGGCAATTTGAAAACTGTAAACACATCATTCAGTACCCTCTGGACAAAATACATTTGTAATGTCACAAATGAGCATGTGAAGACTTAATGGACTATGACATCACATAGCACAGGCAATGTTTGTTCAGACTTCGAGTGTCTCAAACCAGCAGTGTAACTGTATGGCTGCAAAACCACTGCATGTCACTCCCATCCTTCAATGCAGTCATGGATCTGTGGAAATAAGGCTACACACCCCATTGACATGAAGTCAGCATGCTAGGCAGTGTATCACACATTTACATTACCCAGTCTCAGACCAACGTGTGTTTATTTTTGCTTAAGAAGAGCGGTAGAAGTGTCCATGTTGCCATCCTCCCCACATACTCAAATGCAATTCTTAATAGGCCATGCATGGAGCATGCTATAGGCAAAATATGGATGCATGCACATTGACTTGCACTCACAGGCAAATACTACTGCAGAGCAACATCATGTGAGCATTCTGAGCACTCTCAAACTTTTACTCAGACACTTACCAGTGCATCTGGTGCACCATATAGCTTCCCATACTGTGCAAGGACCTCATCCACCAGGGCCTCCAGCTCCTCTGTGGTGAAGGGACGGGCCCTGATGTTCTAAGTTCTCGCCATCACTGGGTCCAGAATACAAGAACAGCAGCAGCTGTTGGTGAAGAATGGCAGGCAGCAGTGTCTGAATGCAAGTGAAATGTGTGGCTCTCTCACAGACATTTATAGGCCCCTGGGGTTGTTTCAGTGGTACTCTGTTGCTGCAATTGGTCTGCCTGGTTAGCATTTTTCAATTGTATCCAATAACCGGGACCTCGGTAGCAGAGCACGCCTACCGCAAGTTTCAAAATTGTATTGCACTACCGCGATCGCGGTTCCCATTGGCTGCAATGGCATTGGCATTGGCGGTGTCACACCGAGTGGTCCAGGCGGTCACTCACGCAATCTTGCATCTTTCAATTGTACCCAATGACCGGGCACACGGTAGCGGAGCACGCCTACCGAGGATTTCAAAATTGTATTGCACTACCGCGATCGCGGTTCCCATTGGATGCAATGGCATTGGCGTTGGCACACCGCGGGGGCCAGGCGGTCTCTACCGCTATTTGGCATTTTTCAATTGTGACCAATGACCGTGATCGTGGTGGCGGAGCACGCGTACTGCACCTATGGACACATTGTGCTCTAGCAATGGCAATAGCCAATTTTCATCATTGAACACTATACCTTTACAATGTATTCTGGCACCTGTTTGCAAAATTAAATGCTAGTGTGACATTCAACTCACTGATGCCCACACATGCCATGTCAGTGCACATGATTACATGCATTGGCATGTACTTCCTCACATGTCACATATGATATTTGTGTGCATGTACCCAGATTTGGTGTGTAATGGAGTCTCATATTTGTGAACATGTCAATGGGTGAGATGGCTAATCAACCCACAGTAATGATTTCACTGTGTACATTGCTGTATTCATTTTGATAGTTGATCAGCTTACACACACTGTGCTCATTGTGTAGAAAAGTTGTGCTCTGTGCGACTTAAGCAAGAAGGTGTGGCAGGTACAGCAGCTACATAGAAGTCAGCAGTGTTGCTATTTCCAACATGTGCTGTGTCACCTACTCCCAGGGCTGGTGACACAAAATGTAGGAGTGTACCATTTACCATTCACATAGTCAGATTCTGTTTTGGAAGTAGTCAATATGCACATACTGACCACATGTACGACTACATGAGATCAAGGTGTCTATGCATGTGACTTGTGCATTAAGCTGTTGTTACAGTCCAGTCATTGTTGGCGCTGTGTCAGTCAAGATGTAAGATGTTTGACACATCTCATAGGGGAATTAAATTGACAAGTGTCCCCTTTCATATTATGTAGGAGACGACCAAATGTGCTAGTCCGTTCCCAGTGCTGGCGAACATGGAGGATGAGGACATCATAAGGAAATTCCGTCTGGATCGCCTTACCCTTCAAGACCTATGTGGTCAGTTGGAGCCTCATCTGAGGCCTCACAGAACCTATCCAACTGCTTTGACACCAACAGTTAAAGTGATGGTGGCCCTGCATTTCTTTGCAACTAGTTCGTTTCAGTACACGGTGGCCATCACCGGTGGGATGTCTCAAGCTATGTTCAGCATGGTGCTACGTGATGTCCTGTCTGCATTGTTGACCTACAAGGACCGCTACATCCACTTCCCAAGGAGACATGAATTGGCAGATGTGAAGGGTGATTTGTATGATCTCGCGTATCGATTTCGCGTATCGATTACGCCAACTCACTATACGCTGGCATTCCCGCATTTCAACTGCATCGTTTGCAGTTGGTGCAAAACCATGCGGCCAGGTTAATTGCCCACCAGCCTAGACGACATCATGTTAAACCTCTGATGAAGAGCCTACATTGGCTTCCAGTGGCTAAACGCTGTGCCTTCAAGCTAGGATGCACCATCTTCAAAGCCCTAGCTGGGAATGGCCCGGCCTTTATCTCCTCAAGAATTCAGTGCTATACTCCCTCGCGAGAACTGCGCTCTTCCAACCTAAACCTGTTGAACACCCCCTCGTTTAAACGCAAAAAGCACGGAGGGCTCAGATTCGCGGTCCTGGCCCCGCAACTTTGGAATTCACTCCCTGTGAAAGTGAGGTTGACAACCTCTTATGCACAATTTAGGAAAATGCTTAAAACCCATCTCTTTTCCCAGGCATATCAGTAAGCCAACTATTCCGTTGCTGCAGCTCCCCCTTTGCTCTTAGCGCCATGAAACCGTTTGGTGTACGTGCGCTGTATAAGTGCTTTTAACATAACATAACATAACACATCTTGGACACATACCTAATGTGGTTGGAGCCATTGACTGCACACATGTTGGCCTAGTTCCACCACAGGCATGTGAGCACATCTACCGGAACAGGAAGCATTTCCATTCCATTAATGTGCAAGTGGTATGCCAAGCGGATATGATTATCTCCCATGTCTGTGCCAAATTCCCCGGTTCTGCACATGACTCCTACAAACTGCGTAACAGCATCATCCCACAGTTGATGGCAAATCTGCATCCGGAGCGCGTGTGGCTTGTTGGTGAGTACGCAGAGTCAAGTAGTGTGCTGTATGTGTGACATGCTGTTCTCAGCTACTGTTTATATTACAAAATTTCTCTGTGTATCTCACACCTAGGGGACTGCGTATCGCAACCGGCCTTGGTTGCTGAGCCCACTGAGGAATCCAAGGACCCCGGGTGAAGTCCGCTACAATGATGCACATGGGAGGACACGTCGTGTGGTGGAGCGTACTTTTGGGCTTCTGAAGTCTAGATTCCGGTGTCTGGACAAGAGCGGAGGTGCACTACTCTACTCTCCCCAAAAGGTGTGTCAGATCATAGTTGCATGCTGCATGCTCCACAACCTGGCCTTGCGCAAAGAGATCCCCCTGCTCCTGGACGATGATGAGCAGCAGATGCCCCCCCTGCAAATCCACACATGGCCAGTGACGACGATAGTGGAGAAGAGGAAGGTGTTGACCTGCGTCAACAGTTCATCGACAACTACTTCCCTTGAGTGTAAGTGACGTTGTACAACAGTGACATTGTCTGTTGGCTTTGATGGTAGTGGCAAGGCATAGATGATCTTTTTGGCTGCTGGCTGTTGTTGGCTCTGTGCTAATGGCTGATGCGTGTGGCACAGGGTAATGTTTTCCACGTACATCATGTTTATGTTGATGTTGTTGCTCATTGTTATGTGTGCTGGTTTTTGTACGTTGATGACTAGTGGTGTGTTTTAGCTGTAATGGCATCACCTGACAAGTAAATGTCATTCTCTTGTGTCTTTCTAGGTTTCTTCACCCTATCAATGCCTCATCACAATCAGAGCTTGTGGTACATTGGAATCTGAGTCGACATTGTACATACTGTGATAAACATGGAGCTGACACAAAGACATAGGTGTGTAAAGAGTGTTTATTTACAATAAGTATTTGTGACAGAGAAGTGATTGTTTTAAAATTGTGCCAAGTGAATTTCTGAGTTGTCAGTGATGGTAAATGAGACAAATGGAGTAGTCACCACATTGATGTAGTCACACAGTCGAACAGACTCCTGCCATCAACATGGCAATGTGGGTAAGGATAGTCAACAAAGTCAATGTCAAGGGGAACACAAGTGCCATCATGGCTGGCTCAGCGACTTGCCTTTGGATGGTGCATTGCCATGTGATCCTCCCGTGGTGTTTCTCGGACGTCCCCTCCTGCGTTTGGCAGGGGGGGCCTCTGCTGCAGGCTCAGTGGTGTCTGAGGAGTCATTTTGTTGCAGCTCACCCCTCTCTGTGGCCGCAGCTGAGGTGGTGGGAGTATCAGCAGGCGGGCCACTGGAGGGGGGTTGAGTTGTCATTTGGGCCGCATGTCTGTCCCTCAGAACACCCACAAGCTGGCCCATGAGGTCCACAAGTTGACCCATACGTGTGTCCATGGACCTCAGCAGCAGGCGGAACTCACGCACTTCTTCCACAACCTGGCCCATCTGTCCCTGGTTCTGTTCATATGCCCCAAGGACTCTTGCGATGGTGGCCAGGGCTTCGGTCTCAGTGTCCTCCTGTATTTGTCCCCCAGTTGCCCTCCCACCTGCCCTGCTGACACGGACCTGTGGCGTTGGCACTCGACGCACCCGCACACTCTCCCTGGCATCCTCTGATTGTGTTGTGGTGTTGGTAACCACTGAGGCAGGGAGAGTGTTGCAGGCAGCAGTGGTGATTGTGGTGGTGGATGCCGCACAGGTCGTTGTAGCAGGGGTCAGCGCTGTTGTTGTTGCTGTGGTGGTGGTGGGGACAATGAGGGCCTGAGACGTAGTGCGCCCTGGCAGTCCGGAGGGGCCAGGTTGTTGCTCCTCATCCGAAAAACGTAGGGAGTCTGCATCCGAGAGTTCACGTTCCGGGGGAGAGGGGGAGACAGGCTCTGCAGGTTGGTGGGGTTTTCTGCTGCAGTTGCTTGTGGATCTCCTGTTGAACAGAGGTTAAATGGTCATTGAAGTGCACTCCACAAGCTTGGTGTTAGACTTTTGGATGTTACATTTGATATAGAAAAGCACTTTACATCGCAATCACTTGGTATGGCTGAAAGATACTGAGCATCATGACATGATGTTGAGGTACATACATTACTTGTCCATGGTGTGACATGTAAATTGAAACCATGTGCCACATCAACTTTTGATGATGCGTCTTTTTTGTTTACTCTTCATAGAATCAATTTCAGCGAAGCAAGAACTAGTCATTGTAATGTTATACATACCTTTTTCATATTATGTTCTTTACTTTGTCAGATTGACCATGCATGTTTGGTGTTCATATGGGACTTCATGCTCTGACACCATGTCACTTACACATTGCATTCTGTGCTGTGCATGATTGGGCCCTGAATTCTTTCACGTGTGACTTGGTGAGTCAAAGTTTTATTTCTGTGACAGTTACATGCGCTTAGCTGTCTGCACACTGGATGTGGCTTTTGGATCTATGCCAAGTTGGCTGACATGTGAGGGCTGGTGTGGTCATATGGCTCCATGCATTTTGCGAAGGATGGCAGGGTGCATGCACTGACTACCTACCTGTTCGGTGACACAGTGGAGGGAAATAGCTGCCACATGGTTATGAGTGGGGGGAGTGCTCCATCCTGCTAAGCTGTGGGACAAGGGTGCCTGGTGGGAGTTGTAGTGCAGGCTTCCCACCCACAAACACCCCTCCCTGTTAAGATGGCTACCTACCTGTAAGTTTGAGGAGTGCAATGAAATGGCTGCCACATGGTTGTGGGTGTGGGGAGTGTCCCGACCTGCTCAGCTGTGGGACAATAGAGCATGAGAAGGCTACCTACCTGTAAGTCTGAGGAGAGCAATGACATGGCTGCCACATGGTTCTGGGTGGGGGGGAGTGCTCCATCTTGCTCAGCTGTGGGACAATGGGGCCTGGTGGGAGTTGAAGTGCAGGCTTCCCACCCACAAACACCCATCCCTGTTAAGATGGCTACCTACCTGTTAGGTGAAGGTGAGCAATGCAATGGCTGCCACATGGTTATGGGTGGGGGGAGTGCTCCATCCTGCTCAGCTGTGGGACAAGGGGGCCGGGTGGGAGTTGTAGTGCAGGCTTCCCACCCACAAACACCCCTCCCGGTTAAGATGGTTACCTACCTGTTAGGTGAAGGTGAGCAATGCAATGGCTGCCACATGGTTGTGGGTGGGGGAGTGCTCCATCCTGCTCAGCTGTGGGACAAGGGTACCTGGTGGGAGTTGTAGTGCAGGCTTCCCACCCACAAACACCCCTCCCTGTTAAGATGGCTACCTACCTGTAAGTTTGAGGAGTGCAATGAAATGGCTGCCACATGGTTGTGGGTGTGGGGAGTGTCCCGACCTGCTCAGCTGTGGGACAATAGAGCATGAGAAGGCTACCTACCTGTAAGTCTGAGGAGAGCAATGACATGGCTGACACATGGTTCTGGGTGGGGGAGTGCTCCATCTTGCTCAGCTGTGGGACAATGGGGCCTGGTGGGAGTTGAAGTGCAGGCTTCCCACCCACAAACACCCATCCCTGTTAAGATGGCTACCTACCTGTTAGGTGAAGGTGAGCAATGCAATGGCTGCCACATGGTTATGGGTGGGGGGAGTGCTCCATCCTGCTCAGCTGTGGGACAAGGGGGCCTGGTGGGAGTTGTAGTGCAGGCTTCCCACCCACAAACACCCCTCCCTGTTAAGATGGCTACCTACCTGTTAGGTGAAGGTGAGCAATGCAATGGCTGCCACATGGTTGTGGGTGGGGGGAGTGCTCCATCCTGCTCAGCTGTGGGACAAGGGGGCCTGGTGGGAGTCGTAGTGCAGGCTTCCCACTCACAAACACCCCTCCCTGTTAAGATGGCTACCTATCTGTTAGATGAAGGTGAGCAATGCAATGGCTGCCACATGGTTGTGGGTGGGGGGAGTGCTCCATCCTGCTCAGCAGTGGGACAAGGGGGCTTGGTGGGAGTTGTAGTGCAGGCTTCCCACCCACAAACACCCCTCCCTGTTAAGATGGCTACCTACCTGTTAGGTGAAGGTGAGCAATGCAATGGCTGCCACATGGTTGTGGGTGGGGGAGTGCTCCATCCTGCTCAGCTGTGGGACAAGGGGGACTGGTGGGAGTTGTAGTGCAGGCTTCCCACCCACAAACACCCCTCCCTGTTAAGATGGCTACCTACCTGTAAGTTTGATGAGAACAATGAAATGGCTGCCACATGGCTGTGGGTGTGAGGAGTGCTCCATCTTGCTCAGCTGTGGGACAAGGGGGCCTGGTGGGAGTTGCAGTGCTGGCTGCCTGTACACATGCCCCCATGGAAATATTGCTAGCTACCTTTGGGGTGAATCAGAGGAAGGAAATGTTAGATGTGTGAGACGTGTGTTGGGAAGAGTGTGTTGTACGTAAGTGCATTTGTGTCTAGGAAGTGTAGATTTCTAGGTGTGCAAGACAGTACATAGCAGTGTAATGGGAGACATTTGTTGGTACTTACCTGCCTCCACTCCCCCGGGTATTCCTGTGAGACTCTCTGGATGCAGTATGGCAAGCACCTTCTCCTCCCATTCGGTGAATATTAGTGGTGGAATGGGAGGGCCACCGCCAGTCCTCTGAGCCAGCTCATGGTTCTTGTTGGCACGCTCTTTCACCCTGCTCTTGAGGTCATGCCACCTCTTCTTGATGTCACGCAGGGTGCGCGGGGTGGTCCCTACTGCATTGACTTTGTTGACTATCCTTTCCCACATTTGATTTTTTCTGGCTACTGGTGTCTGTTGGACCATGCTTCCAAACAAATGTGGTTCTACTCTGATTATCTTATCTGCCATGACTGACAACTCATTGTCAGTGAATTTTGGCATCTTCTTCTGTGCCATGGTGTGTGATGTGCAAATGGGTGAAAAGTGCAGGTGTGAAGGTGGTGGTGGTGATATGTGTGGTGTGTGTGTGGTTGTGATGGTGTGATGTGTGCTGATTTGCCTCTCCTTTGTGCTGTGGGGTTGGGCCCTTCAGTTCTGGAGTTGTGCAAAGGATTCTAGGCAGGGAAGGGGTTTGTTTTATACTCAGCTATGTGGGTGGGTCAAAATGGAGTATTCATGTCAGGTGTGTTGTCTGGGTTGACCTGGGATTTGTATTTTTTACTTGCCATGGGGATGGGTCATTGGGGTGTGTCTGATTTTTTTTTAGGCTGCACCAGATATACAGCCACACTTGTTAGCCTTGTTGTGTGGTTGCTTTCGACCGCCATTCCTCTTTCCGCGCGACCGCAGCGGTCTGAATGCAATGGTCGTTCCGCCGGCTCTCTCATTCATCATTTCTTGCGATCGCGGCCGTCGGGAACAACTGATCGTTCCGCTGGAACCGCCATCGTATCATAATTTCACTTGCGGTCATTCCGCTGGTCGAACGGCGGTTTTGGGTCTTTCCGCAGCAATTCCGACTGCCGCGGACGGATTTTCAGCTTTTCCGGACGTTCCCGGCGGAGTTTCATGGAATCCGTCTGCCGCAGTAGGATTTTTCAAGCAGTGCATCCTAATCTGACCGCCGATTTTGCCGCGGTACATGCGGACGGTTATTTTCCGCTACCACGGTGGTCGGAATACATTTCCGACCGCCATCGTAATCGACCCCTATGTGCGGTCGCATCCTAATTGCGATTGCAGAACCGACGACCGATGGTCAGGCAGTTCTTTTCCCACAATGGTCCGCCCGACATTGTATTAAAGGCCTCAGTCTTGTCAATCTTACCTGACACCATCTGAGTGGGCTCCCACCCATCCTTATAATTCTGCTATTGCTTTCATATCCAAGTCCAGAAATTAGGTTTTGATTAAACCTATGAGCAGTGGTCCCAGATAAAGCTGATGATCAGTTTCAACATTTGGCCAGTAGAAGCTCCCTGATCCAAATATACTGGACTATGCTTGTGACCAGGTCCTGCATAAAATTCCCCGCGGGCAGCCAATCCTCACTGCGCATGGCCGGTGCAGAGACAGAATATCGAGTACAAAATATCGAGTTGCACAAATATCTAATTGTTAATATCATGGATCAGAAATATCGACAGCAAGAATATCGTGGTCAAGAATATTGACTTAAGGTAAGTAATATCGATTTTAAAAATATCGAAGTGTTTAATATAGTTTGCAAAAATATAGTTAAAAATACCATTTTTTATTATTGTTATGTATTTTAGTATATATTTTATATGTATGTGATGTATGTTTTTTGTATAAGAACTGTTTGTGTTTTTCATATATGTGTTACATTTTTAGTAGTTATTAATTTTTTTTTATTTGAATGTTGCGCTTTTAGTTCTGTAGCGGGTTGTGGGTTTATAGGCTAATTGAGTGGGAAGTAATTTAATTATATTAAATGTATTATTTTTTTAATTTGAATTTTGCGTTTTTAGTTCTGTAGCGGGTTGTGGGTTTATAGGGGAATAGGGTGGGAAATAATTTTATTATATTAAAAATATTGATTAACTGTGCTTATTAATAATTGATTAATTGAGATGTTATAGAGTTAAATGTGTAAAGTAATTTATTATTAATTAATTATTAATTGGTTAATTAATTTTAATTACTTAATGTGTAATTAATTATGGTAATTGTGTAATTATTTTAGGTGTGTGTTGTGGTGTTTATAGGTGTAAAGGGTGGGAAGTAATTTCTTTTTGATTTAAGATTAAATAATTGGTTGCTAATTAATTTTAATTAATTAATTTGTAATTAATTTTGGTAATTGTGTAATTAATGTTAGGTGTGTATTGTGGTTTTTATAGGTGTAAAGGGTGTGAAGGGAAAGTAATTTATTTTTAACTGATGAATTAATAATTGGTTGTTAATTAATTTTAATAAATCAATTGGTAATTAATTATGGTAATTGTGTAATTAATTTAAGGTGTGTGTTGTGGTGTTTATAGGAGTAAAGAGTGGGAAGTAATTTGTGTTTAATTAATTATATATAGTTGTTAATTAATGTTAATTATTTGATTTTTATTTTGGGTAATTGTTTTTGTGTGTGTTGTTTTTACTTTTAAAGAGGTAAAGGGTGGGTATTACATACATTTTAATTATTTAATTATTAGTTGTTAATAGTAATAGTTTTTAATTTTAAAATAAGTTTTAATTGTGTTTTATTATTTTATAGTTTAATATAGGTGTGTGTTGTGGATATTATAATGTTAAAGTGTGTGTAGTCAATTAATGTTTATTCGTTTTTTTAATTAATAATATTTTTTTAATTCATTATTAACTATGTTAATTATGTAAATAAATGTAATTAAAAATGTTGAAGTGTTTGTTATTTGTGTGGTGTTATAGGGTAGAAAATAAAATAAATACATTTATGTTTTAATTATTTTTTTTGTTTGTAAATATTTTCTAGTTTGAAAGAATTATTTTTTTGTAAATGTATTTATTATTTTATTTTATATAATATTTGTAGGTTTTTGTTATATGTAATTAGTATTATAATATGTGTTCTTTTTATATGTTTAATATATTTTTTTAAAATTTTGTTTATTTATTATTTTTTTGGGGATATATTTTTTTTCTAAGTGTTTGAGTGTGAATAGTAATTTATTTTTTGCCGCTATACAACACTTTCCCTACTGTTGCATTCACTGGAGTGGGAATAGTAATTTTTACCCCTTCGCTATCCAGCACTTATCCCTACTGTTGCACTCACTGGGGATGGAATAGTCATTTTTACCCCTCCGCTATCCTGTACTTTCCCTACTGTTGCACTCACTGGAGTTGGAATAGTAATTTTTACTTCTCTGCTATCCCACACTTTCCCCACTGTTGCACTCTCTGGAGTGGGAATAGTAATTTTTATCCCTCAGCTATCCAACACTTTCCCTACTGTTGCACTCACTGGAGTGGGAATACATTTTTTTACCCCTCCGCTGTCCAACACTTATCCTACTATTGCATTCAGAGGAGTGGGAATACTAATTTTTACCCCTCCGCTATCCAACATTTTCCCTACTGTTGCATTCTCTGGAGTGGGAATAGTAATTTTTGTCCCTCCGCTATCCAACACTTTCCCTGCTGTTGCACTCATTGGAGTGGGAATATTAATTTTTACCCCTCCGCTATCCAACACTTTCCCTACTGTTGCTCTTACTGGAGTTGGAATAGTAATTTTTACCCCTCCGCTATCCAACACTTTCCCTACTGTTGCACTCACTGGAGTGGGAATAGTAATTTTTACCCCTCCGATATCCAATACTTTCCTTACTGTTGCACTCCCTGGAGTGGGAATAGTAATTTTTACCTCTCCGCTATCCAACACTTATCCTACTGTTGTACTCAGTGGAGTGGGAATAGTAATGTTTACCCCACCGCTATCCAAAACTTTCACTACTGTTGCTCTTAATGGAGTGGGAATAGGAATTTTTACCTCTCCGCTATCCAACCCTTTCCCTACTGTTGCACTCACTGGAGTGGGAATAGTAATTTTTTTCCCTCCGCTATCCAACACTTTCCCTACTGTTGCTCTCACTGGAGTGGGAATAGTAATTTTTACCCCTCCGCTATCCAACACTTTCCCTACTGTTGCACTGTTTGGAGTGGGAATAGTAATTTTTACCCCTCCGCTATCCAACACTTTCCCTACTGTTGCACTCACTGGAGTTTTATAATAGTAAATTTAATTATTTTACTATCCAACACTTTTCCTACTGTTGCACTGATTGTATTGGGCAATTTAAGTTTAAATATTTTTTAATAGTTTAATGTTTTAATTTATTCTAGAATACTCTTTTTTATATTTTAAATTATTGATATATATATTTTATTTTTATATAATTTAACATTTTTAATTTGAATTAAAGATAAGAGTTTATTAATTATTTTAAAGTAAATATATATGTATAAATTATTATGTTTGTGTAGTTATTTTTTTTAATTAAGTTTATTTGTAATATTTTGTAAAAATGTATATTAAATGTAATTTATTTTGTTACAATTAATATTAATATTTAATATATTTAATATATATTATTTTATTTTATATATATATATTTTAATCGATATTTTTTACATCTATATTTTTTACATCGATATTTTTGATTCAATATTTTTGTACTTACCTGTTTAAGTATAGGAGTCGATATTTTTGTTGTCTATATTTTTTACCCGATATTTTTTACATCGATGTTGTGTCAGTGAACCGCATGGCCATGCATGGTTGGGGTTGGCTGAAAGTCCTAGCATCCGAGCTTCCAATCTTAGGCCACACACGACCTTCTGGCATGCGCGGCATGCGGTTGGTCTTGCAGGTCCTGGCCGCACTCAGGCAGACTTACTGACTTTGTCAGTGAGTCACAACACCAAAATATAAAAAGTGAGCCTATTGGCTTTATCATGGGGTGAGCATATCAATATATAAAAAGCAGATCTATCATCTTTCTCCAAAAAATCACCAATATTTTTAATCTAATGTATATTTCAGTACTTCACACAATGCAATGTTTATTTATATTAATTATAATACAAATGTTTAATAAAGTTTTAATTAAAAAATGACTAACTTTCTTTCAACATAGTTTGTATTATTACATTTTGTGGGTGAAATATGTTGAAATAAATAGCCAGAGACAGATTGGTTTCTTTAATAAGAAAACCAACAGGTCTCTGAGTCTTTCTTTTAATATGTTTCGGCCCAGAAAATGCAATCATTAAAAAAAACACAAGAGCGCCTTGCACCCTATTTGAAGAGGACAGAGCTCCTGCTAGGAGGCCTTTAAAAAATTTGGTAAGTTCTCCTGGGTTTATGGATTTAATGACTAAGGAGACTTACTGTTTTTTTTATTGTTGCTGGGGAGCTGCTGGACTCCTTGCAACCCCCAAAAAGACTTTAAAAAAGCTTGGTGGTGCTCCTCCCTAATCTAGGAGCACAACCAAGCTAAAAAAATATTTAAAAAAGGCCCTTGCAGGGCATTACGGGAGCTCCTTCAAAAAACCAGTGAATAATAAATGAGCAGCTCCTGGCGCTCATTTATTACTCACTTTGGTGCTTTTTTGTGCCGGCCCCTTCCCCAAGCCTTTGTGGCCTTTTTTTTTTTAAAGGGGGAAGGAAGATCATGGTTCCCGTCCCTGAGTCAATAGTGGCCCAGGGAACCCATCCCCTAGGGTGAAAACATACTGCTTAAAGGGAGGTGGGGCTCCGGGGACTCCAGGGCCCTATCAGCCCTGCCGGCTCCCCGCATGTACCCATCCTGGGCACTGCGGGAGTCAGCGCTGCTACCGCCCGGTGGGTGCAATCTGAGATTCCCTGCCAGTAAGAGCAAGGACAGGGAAACAAAAGTCTGTTCCCACCCGGCTGCAGCATTTTAAAAGCTCCCGCCAGGTGGGAGCAGACAAGTTTCCCTGCTGCATTCTTGCGGGCAGGGAAATGGTGTCCCGGGAGTGGGCTCCCTGGGACATCATAATGGACCTGGCACTAGGGATGGGGTCCACGGAGCCTTTATAGGCTGTGGAAGTGGGAGCAGCACGCCCCACACCACTTTAACTTTAACTTGGCCCCAGGGAATGGGGTGACAGGGGTCTCAGTGAGGCTCTGGAAAGGGGGCCTTGTATCCTCCTCCCCTTTTAAATGGCATCAGGCCACTGGGGATGAGCTCCATGAGGCCATGATTGGCCTGGGGGTGTACATGCCTCCCCTAATTATTACTTTTCAGGCCTGGGGGATTGGGTCCCCTGGGCCTTGATGAGACCTGGGAAAAGGGGCCACGCCCCCATCCCATTTGTTGTACACGGCGGGCCCTTGCCGCCATTTTTTTTTTATATGCTACAATCCCTTCCCTTCCACATGCACTGCTTATACCCTTTCATATTAATTCACTTAGAGCAAGTTAAATCATACATGACATCCAAAATTACATTATTTGTGAGAACACTGTGCATGGTAGAGGGCCGAGTTATAGTTATTTTAGTCTGGCTAGCAAGTTGACAACACTGTATGCGCGAGTTACAGTATGTTTTGTTCGGGGCGCAAATGATAACTTTAAGGTATAACTATAACTTTTCAATTTTTAAGGTTTGTGTAGTTTAAGTTGGTTTTGTATAGAAATAATAAATTAAGTTTTCCCAACTATAACTAATCTTAAACCTTTGTTTTTTTCATTGAATTTGTATGTTTTGTTTTTGTAAAAAAAATGTGTTTCTCATCATAAAATATTGTTTATTATGGTATTAATCCATTAAAGTTTTTTTTGGTACCGCGGTACTTTAGAGAAAGTTCAAAGTTCAGTATGAGTGCCAGCCTCGTCATCATGATCATTTTGCTTTCACTTGCACTTCCTCGAAAGTACAGCGGTACTTCAGTGAATTTTTTAAATGATATTTAAACCAAACAAATTTGTTTTATTTAAAGTATGGATTCTGGATTTCATGGCTAGTTATGTTTCTTAATGGTATATGTATTAGTATTATAATTGTAGGTTGCGCTTGTGGCCTATACGGGTACCGCAGTAGTATTGAGATACTACCGCAGTACTTTTGCTTTTGTAAAACAGCATTTTATTGGCTTAGAACTCTGTCAATTGTAGGAAACAGGAAGTTTATACCCCTTAGCCCCATTCAAGTTGATATTTTTAAAGGAGAAGGTTGTGTTCTTTGGCTGAGAGAATATCTTTTGTTCTAAATCCACCTTTGAACTGAAATGGCTGAAGAAGATGATCCTGTGCTGTTGCAAGAGTATGAGGGTAAGCAGAGGAAGAAATCAAAAGAATCTATTGTATGGGATTTTTTTTTCATTGCCAGCTGTAGGGGAAAAAGGCGAATTCAAAACTTGTTACCTGCAACTTACGTAATGAAGTTAT
The DNA here is from genome assembly GCA_963921515.1 of Calotriton arnoldi. Taxonomy (NCBI): domain Eukaryota; kingdom Metazoa; phylum Chordata; class Amphibia; order Caudata; family Salamandridae; genus Calotriton; species Calotriton arnoldi. Next base: position 1,900,060 of record CAWUFW010001107.1, on the reverse strand, counting down.
TTACCACCGAAATGTGAAACAATACTCATTCGGTGCCATGGGAAGAGAAAACAGCTGCAGGCAATTCATTCCACCAAGGTGGCATGTTTGGAAAAAAGGCATTAGAAGGAGATAGAAGAGGCCGAAGCAGGAACATCGGCAGCAGCCATTTCTTTGGTTTCTGAAACACCTTTGACTTCTTCTGCTTTGTCAGCACCTCCCTCACCACCTGATGAAGTTGTCCCTCCAGTAGCACTTTCTAATTCTTGTGCTCGATCAGCACCTGCACCAACACTGGGTGCATTTGTCCCCCCACCAGTACCTGCCTCTAGTACAGTGGTGCGAATACATCTTTTGAGGCAGAATCTGGAAATTATAGAGCAATATGGCAGTACAGGAACATACTGTTGCCTCTGGCATACTGTCATTGTTGCAGGAGAGAGAAAAAATGACAACCATCTTGAGCTTGTCATGGCTCGCCAGTGTCCTCCCCAACAGCCTTAGTTTTTTTTTGTTGCCTTTGTTGTCCTCCTGTTTCCTGTTGAGGCTATTGTCTTGGTTGGTCATGTTGACCTTGTAAAAAAAAAAATCCCAGAAGAAATTAGAAACATTTTTATTTTCATAACTAACCAAATATCTTAAAAGATAAAGAGTTTCTTTCAATATTAACTATATTTTTTAATGTATCAGAAATATAAAATTGCATTTAATATAGAGATAAGTGGTGAGTGTAAATTAGGTTAAACATGTGCCTTATGGTTGCTTTGTAGTGAATGGTAAGTTAATGATAGGCTACTACAGTAATATCTGATTGTATTTAATATCCATAACACAAAGTCAATACATCATTGTTTTCCTTTTTATGTGCTTTTCAGACAAAACAACCATTTCTGTTAGACTACTATGTCATCATTTAGAACATTTGCTAAACTACTTTGTCATCATTTAGAACATTTTTACAGTTCATGATGATCATCTAGTAGTAGTCATCATGAACGTTTAATTTTTTAAGGACTTTACCAAGTTACTGGCATGTATCAGTATTTAATTTTAATTATTTCAGTTTGTTATCATACTCCACAGGTAATAAGAATAGACAATGTAAGGTAATTGGTTTGATATTATGTGCTGCTAAGTCAGTAGGAGCAGTAACTACAAAAGATACATTAGAGCTACTAACTTTATGCACATAAGTGGTAATTACTTTAATAGCAAAGCTTTTACCTGTGCATGCTTGCCTACTTACATATTGAAATTTAGGTTCATAAGTAGTACATTCACATATTCCATTTTCATGTTGAAGTCGATATCTACATATTCATTTTATGTATTTTTAAATTTCTAGTTGTTCCCTATTTCATTGACATACCAAGCTATCTAAATTATGCAAATCTTTTTTGACTTGGTCCATTGCATTAGAAATTCATCCATTGCAACCAGAGCTTCAGTATCAATAACTGGTTGTCTAAGTGGGTCAACAGTCCTTGAAGTAGAAGTATTATTAGTAGATGGACTATTGTGTTGAATTTACGCATGAATATTGTTTTCTTCTTCTATTTCTTGATTGAGCATTTGTAAGTATGTCTGAAATTGAGGCAATACAAAGTCATTCTTATAAACATTAAGTGCATCTTCATAGCATTGGAAGGGACCTATAAGTTCTTCTTCTTTAGGTCATAGTTAAAATAGTTGAAGAAGTGCTAAATAGTAAAATTCTTTCTTTTCTCCTGTGTCACAACTTAGTTTACGTTAATTTAATAAGGTAGTATTTATCCAACATTTTTTTTCCAAAAAGTGTTTGTTTGTGGGATTAAAATGTGCAAGGTATTCAATTTCGGGTAGGCTTTTCAGAACTCTTCAACATGATACTGACAATACTTCTTATTTTTATTTCTTATCTAGTTTTCTATTCATTTTCATTGCCTTGTGACCACAAAAGTGTGTGTCAAATGCCTATCGAATACTTGTTAAACGTCATTGCTGCAGACTAGTGTATTTTCTTACCTCATTTTGGTTGTTTTGCAGTATTGTACTACATTAATCGCCCAAATTGTATTGAAGCCAATAATTATCCTCTTTTCAAAATTAAATTGTTGGTATAATATAGTTTCTTAATGTCGAACCATCTAACTCTTTATATATTTGTCTGCCTCTGTGTTCCCTAGTCTTGTATGTCATTGTATGTGCAAGATGGTTAGGTTTTGGTTTGTTGTGCACAGTTTCAATTTTTGGGCCAGACAGCTTGCTAAGAAAGTAGGTATTGAAAATGATTTATATTTGAAGGGATTTGAACTAGCATGGATTGGTGAAAGAGGTTTGAAATGAAATCACTTACTCCCTCTACTTTCCTCTGTTAGTAAATGTGGCCATCCCCACTTTATGGTTATTCACTGTGTGGGCAATGATATAGGACACTTAACTGGAGTGATATTGAAAACTGAGATGAAGGAGACATTTTCCATCATAATGTCTATATTTTAGAACACACATTTTGTGTTCTCAAATATTTGTCAGAGACAAAATTGGAAGTGGTCCACTGTAAATGCTGCTAAGTTTGAAAAGACTCATAAACATAAACAAGGCAGTGTCAGCATTCCTTCGCGATCATAAATTGTCTTCCATTTTTCATCTAAATATAAAATATAGGAATGCAGCACTATATCATCCTGATGTTGCACATTTTTCTACCTATTGAAACCATATTTCATTTCAAACCTAACAACTTGGCTTAACAAACATAGAAAAATGTGATTAATAAAAAAAGGGTTCTTTTAAGAGCCACTCTATATTATGCCTAATTTGTTTTGTCCTTAAAAAATATATTTTTATTTCAATAAGTACTGCAGTATTTTCTATATGATTTAGAGGAAGCACTGTGGTACATTGTAATATATAAATCAATAAAAATATGTTTTCCTAACTCTACAGACTTTGCTAAGTTGCCTCATTTCTTTCTATACATTACAAAAAGGGTAATAAGCTATATTTCACCCTAAAACACAGATCAAAGACAAAGCAGGGTCCAAACAATATGGCTGCCTTTTTATTTTGCAAGGGCTTTCATTAACCATTAATATTGTGTTTCGTCATACCATGTATCGCGGTATACTGCAGCCCAATATAGCACTAAGTTTTGGTCCCATATTACTTAATAACAACTGAACAAATTCCTATCAAATAACAAAAAGGACCCTTTCCACACCATAATCTACATTCCTGCCAAATTTCATGTCACCATTTTACCACTATGTCTATTTAAAAAGTCGATGGAAAATGCATTGGTGGAAAAAAAAATTTTGGGACTCTCCTTTTTTCTTTGCACCCTCTTAACTGATTACCATGAAATGATGATACAAAGTTTCATGGAGATTCATCAAATGGTGAGAAAGTTATTAGCAAGCAAACATCTGAGAGATTTTTATCTCTCAGAATCCTAATATATATTTCTATACTCGCCACTGGGTAATTAATATATATATATTCAGAGATGCTCGTGAATTACAATGCACTGTCACTTTAATTGGTGGAATTGGTATTTAAAGCACAAAATGGCGATATGTAACTGTTGTGAACAAGACCGCGCCGATGGTCGAAACACGTTACCAGTTGCCGAAATAAGCCGCTGAACTCAACCCAAGTGTGTCGGGTCCTGTTTGTGGAGGAGGAACGGGATGTTGACTGATATATATATATATATATATATATATATATATATATATATATATATATTATCTACTGGCGGTCGCCAGTAGATAGTTATAGTTAGGACCTATTATCCATAAGAAATCCGCGACATTCTATTTGAAATAACGTTGGCGCCGGTTGACGAATCTTCGCGAAAGTTTCCAACTTGTTGGGGTGCTCCGCTCCGCTCCTACCCTGAAAGTCTCGGGTTGATTCGTCAAGCGGGGGCCGAGAAAAAAGGGGGGTCCCAAAACGCGTTTTCCCCATTCATTTTTCCATAGGAACCTTTAGTCGCAGCTACAGCCCGAACTGCTGAATGGAATTACACCAAATTTGGCAAAGAGGTAGCCCTTGGTTCAGACTGGTGCCTTTTGCTTAAATGGTGTAAATCCCTTCAGTAGTTCCTGAGAAAATCAAAAGTAAAGTGACATATATATCTATGGCCGAGTAGGGTCCGCGTACCCTCAGCGCACCCTGCGCGCACCGTCCCGATCACGAGCTGCATGCTAATTGGCTGTCAGCTGGCTGTCAACATTCCGATTCAGGAAGTGTTGGCAGCCATTTTGTCCCTTGGTAGAACCGAGGGACAGAAACAAGTGCGCAAAGCGCACAAAGGGGGAAGGGTAGAAACACCCTAACCCCCTAGGCCTGCTCAGGGGCCCCTGGGCAAAAAAAAGCATTTTTTTTTTTTAAATCGGCAGGATGCGCTCAGGGTGCGCGGATCCTGCCGCAAAAAAAAAAATTGAAGCGCGGTCTCCCGCGCTTCGATGTTAATTTGCCCCCGGGTGGGCCAAGGCCCGGGGGCATGGTGGGGGGGGGGTTAAATTTATGTATGGGGGCCCTCTAAGGGCCCCCAAGCCCCGGGGACCGCCACCCCCGGGGCTTTAACAAAAAATGGTGCGGGAGGGCTCTTTGCCCTCCCGCTGCCCCGGGACCGCCACCTCCCCAGGGCTTCTGTTTTAATTTTTTTAACCTGTGTGGGGGCTCCAGCCCCCACATGCCCCGGGGACTGCCACGTCCCCGGGGCACTAAAAATTAAAAATGGGGGTCCGTTTTGGACTCCGAAGCCCCGGGGACCACCACCTCCCCGGGGCTTTGAAAATGTGAGGAGGGGGGCCGTGCAGCCCCCCACCTGGAGCCAGTGATGGCACTGGGGACCGCCACCCCCCAGGGCCGGCTCCTGCAGTGTCCCGGGGTGCCTACCCCCGGGACACTGTAGTTTGCTATGACAGGACGGGAGCCTCGCGGCTCCCGTCCTGTCATTGCAAACTTGCTTTGGATATTGGAAGAGAGAGCAGGAAACCTGCTCTCGCTTCCAATATCCAAAGCAAATGCTTTCCACATGGGGAGCAGCATGTTAGCTGCTCCCCATGTGGAAAGCAATGCCGGCTCGGCAGGAGGCGGGGAGCCGGCTGGGACTGTGGGGGATTGGGGACCCCCACAGTCCCCAACCAGAGGCCAGGCCCCGGGGATGGGGTCCCCGGGGCCATAAGTGGCCAGGGAGGGGGGCCACGCAGCCCCCTCCCCGAATTTAAAAAAAAAAAAAAGTGCAAGGCCGGCCCCGGGGATGGGGTCCCCGGGGCCTTAAATGGCCTGAGGAGGGGGCCACGCAGCCCCCTCCAAATAAAAAATTAAAAAATCGAGGCCATGCCCGGGGATGGGGTCCCCGGGGCCAATACAGGCCCAGGGAAGGGGGCCACGCGGCCTCCTTCCCGTTTTTTTTTCTTAATTTAAAAAAAAAAAAAATGCTCAGGCCCCGGGGGATGGGGTCCCCGGGGCCAAAAGTGGGCAAGGGAAGGGGGTCACGCAGCCCCCCTCCCATAAAAAAAAACTAGAAAAAAAAAACGACCGGCATCGTGCCGGAGGCCCCGCCCCCTCCCTGCAGTACTCTGCAAACGCGCCCCTGGCGCGTTTGCAGAGAGGAACGAATTCCCCTTGAATACTGGGGGTCCCTGAGGTCCAACTAGCCCACCAGGAACCTCCAGTATGCGCCAGGGGCTGCGTTGCAGAGACGTGTACAGAGGCCACGCCCCTTTTTACACCTCTCTGCAACGCAGCTCTGTGGCGCTTTGGAGGTATATGGTGGGCTAGTTGGACTCCAGGGACCCTCAGGATTCAAGGGGACTTAATCCCCCAACTTAAAACGCGCCACGGGGCGCGTTTGCACAGTGGTGAAGGGAGGGGCGGGGCTTCAGGTGACATGTGTGCAAACAGGCCCCGTGGCGCGTTTTAAGATGGGGAATAAATTCCTTTTCAATCCTGAGGGTCCCTAGGGGCCTACTAGCCCACCAGGTACCTCCAGTAAGCACCACGGAGCTGCGTTGCAGAGTGTTGTAAAAGGGGCGTGGCCTCTGAACACCTCTCTGCAACGCAGCCCCTGGCGCATACTGGAGGTACCTGGTGGGCTAGTTGGCCCCTAGGGACCCTCGGGATTGAGGAGGAATTAATTGTCCAACTTAAAACGCGCCACAGGGCTTGTTTGCAGACATGTCACCTTAGGCCCCACCCCTTCCTTCACCATTGTGCAAATATTCCTCTAAAATCAGCCGAACTACGAATTCCGATTTACTCACCTGTTATCAGGAGAGACCTCAGTGCTGCATCTTTGAGCCCAGTACTAATCCTGAAAAGTAATTCTAACCGTACTTACCAGTAACTTGAATTTCCTTCCATAGGATATCATTGCCTGCTTTTTGCTGAAAAAGTTTCTAAGTGTCGATTTTTGAAACATACAAATATTCCTCTAAAATCAGCCGAAATACGAATTTCGATTTACTCACCTGTTATCAGGAGAGACCTCATTGCTGCATCTTTCAGCCCAGTACTGGTCCTGAAAAGTAATTTTAACCGTACTTACCAGTAACTTGAATTTCCTTCCATAGGCTAACATTGACTGGTTTCACTTGGAAATTCTTCTAAGTGTGGAGTTTTGGAACTTTATAATATTCCTCTAAAATCAGCCGAACTACGAATTCCGATTTACTCACCTGTTATCAGGAGAGACCTCAGTGCTGCATCTTTCAGCCCAGTACTGATCCTGAAAAGTAATTTTAACCGTACTTACCAGTAACTTGAATTTCCTTCCATAGGATATCATTGCCTGCTTTTTGCTGAAAAAGTTTCTAAGTGTCGATTTTTGAAACATACAAATATTCCTCTAAAATCAGACAAAATACGAATTCCGATTTACTCACCTGTTATCAGGAGAGAACCCAGTGCTGCATCTTTTAGCCCAGCACTGACCCTGAAAAGTAATTCTAACCGTACTTACCAGTAACTTGAATTTCCTTCCATAGGAATCCATTGTCTGGTTTTCAGCAGAAAAGTTTCAAAGTGTCGATTTTCACAAACTACAAATATTCCTTAAAAATCGCATGTGTGACTTAAACGCATTCTTTCAACTGTTTACAGGAGATGCACCAGTGGTGGTTCCAGGATCCACCACTGAGTAAGAAAAAGTAACGATAACACTACTTACCTGCTAAGTGAATTTCCTCCCATAGGATAACATTGGTGATTCTATATGAAAAAGTTTCTAAGTGTCAACTTTTAAAATACAATAATATTCCTTAAAAATCACTACTGTAACCAAAACGCTTTTACTCAACTGTTTACAGGAGATGTCCCAGGACTGAATATAGGATCCAGTCCTGTGGTTAGAAAAGTAATCCATAAAGTAACTAATTGCATTTAACTAGAAATTCACATTGAGCTCAATGTTGCATTGTTTTTTAAATTGTGTTGCCCATTGCAGCAACTGTAACTACTGTACTTAAAAGTCTATTGCCTATTTGCAAAGTATTTAAACTAAAGTAATTCATTCTGAGAAAGTATATTTTGTAATGTAATGTATAATGTAATTACAATGTAATTTAAAAAATAAAATATCTAAAAATAAATAGTTTAAAAAAATGTTGTAAATCAGTATCAAAAAAATAAATATAACAATTAATACATTTAAAAATTGTCATTTACAAAACCTTTGAAATTCACTGAAAAAACCATAGGTTTCAGACACGTTATAGTTAGGAATTAGCATTTAAAAAACCTTTGAAATTCACTGAAAAAACCATAGGTTTCAGACACGTTATAGTTAGGAATTAGCATTTAAAAAACGTTTGAAATTCACTGAAAAAACCATAGGTTTCAGGCACGTTATAGTTAGAAATTAGCATTTAAAAAACCTTAGAAATTCACTGAAAAAACCATAAGGTTTTAGGGACAGTTATAGTTAGTTGGACATTGCACTCGTACAAAACCCGTGAAATTCCCCCGTTATAGTTAGTTCAGGTAACTATAACTCGCGCCCCCGCAATGCACTGCTGATGACGTCACATATTACATCACTCATGACATGGTCAGTGACATCACTGATGACATCACTGATGACATCTCAAAAGACATCACTGATGACATCACTGATGACATCATCCATGTGAGAATTTAATGCATCTTCTCACACCCTAATATAAGTTTTGATACACCCACTCTAAATTACAGACTGCCATTCTTAAAACCATACACACTCCAATACCAATAAGTACATACCCACTCACTGATTCTTAGGTCTACACACACACATCTACTCACTCACCCGTACAGTCACTCATACTTACAGTCACTCAGTACAGGACTATCATATGTACTCATACAACTATATAAACACTCACACAACGCAACTCATCCATAGAGGTACTCACACACCTAGTCAGTCATGCAAATAATTAATCACACTCCAATTTACTCACCTATACAGTTATACACCCCAGCTCACTTACTCATAAAAATACTAGCACATTCTTACGCTCCTATGCAATCACTGATGCAAGCACACACTCATCCATATAGCCACTCTCACAATCACACACTCTCACTTATAGCCATTTATATACTCCAACACACATATATACTGCCTTTCACATATGTAGTTACTCACACATGTACCACTGAGATATACATTCAATCACTAACACATCCATACACACACTCACCCACCCATACAGTCCATCACAGACGCACTCTTGAAACCATGCACCCAGTGAATCACCCACTCACACATCTATGCACAGAGTCACACACACCCCACCCACACAAACACTGAGGCACCCATACAGATACTCAGAGAACCAATCCATAACCCATATAGACACTCATTTAGCTAGTCAGAAACCCATGCAGCTGCTTACACAACAACAGACAGACGGATACAGACATTCACACAGTTTAGTCACTCACCCATGCATCCAGTAAGATACGTTTAATCACTCACTTATAGACTCAGTCACGCACCTACTAAATCATCCATTCAGGCGCTTCTACACCCACTCATTCTTCAATACGCCTTTCCCTATATATATTAAACATATTTAAACTTTACAGAAACACACAGTCACTGGATGATGTCATCAGTGATGTCATTTGAGATCAATCAATCAATCAATCATGTCACTTATAAAGCGCACTACATACCCGCGAGGGTCTCAAGGCACTGGGGGAAGAGGGGGGTGGTGCTGCTACTGATCGAAGAGCCAGGTCTTGAGGAGTCTTCTGAAGGCCAGTAGGTCTTGGGTCTGTCGGAGGTTGGTGGGGAGGGTGTTCCAGGTCTTGGCGGGGAGGTGGGAAAAGGATCTGCCGCCGGCGGTCGTTTTCCGGATGCGGGGGACTGTGGCGAGGGCGAGGCTGGTCGAGCGGAGCTGGCGGGTGGGGGTGTAGAAGCTGAGTCGTCTGTTGAGGTAGGCTGGTCTGGAGTTGTGGAGTGCTTTGTGTGTGTGGGTGAGGAGCTTGAAGGTTATCCTCTTGTTGACAGGGAGCCAGTGCAGGTCTCTCAGGTGGGGTGTGATGTGGCTGCGTCGGGGGATGTCGAGGATAAGACGTGCAGAGGCGTTCTGGATGCGTTGCAGCCGTCTCAGGAGCTTAGCCGTCGTGCCTGCGTAGAGGGCGTTTCCGTAGTCCAGCCTGCTGGTGACGAGGGCCTGGGTGACTGTTTCTCTTGTTTCGGTGGGGATCCACTTGAAGATCCTGCGGAGCATTCGGAGGATGTTGAAGCAGGATGAGGAAACGGCATTGACCTGCTTAGTCATGGAGAGGGTGGGGTCGAGGATGACCCCTAGGTTGCATACGTGGTCGGTGGGTGGCGGGGCTGTTCCCAGTGATGTTGGCCACCAGGAGTCGTCCCAGGCTGAAGGGTTGGAACCAAGGATGAGGACCTCCGTCTTGTCCGAGTTCAGCTTCAGGCGGCTGGTCCTCATCCATTCGGCGACGGCCTTCATTCCTTCGTGGAGGTGGGCTTTGGCGGTGTGAGGGTCTTTGGTGAGGGAGAGGATCAGCTGGGTGTCGTCGGCGTAGGAGATGATGTTGAGGTTGTGCTGTCGGGCGACGTGGGCGAGGGGTGCCATGTAGATGTTGAACAGCGTTGGGCTGAGGGAGGAGCCTTGGGGTACGCCGCAGATGATCTTGGTGGCCTTGGATCGGAAGGGGGCGAGGCGGACGCTTTGTGTTCTGCCGGAAAGGAAGGATGTGGTCCAGTCCAGGGCCTTCTCTTGGATCCCGGCGTCGTGAAGGCGTGTTCGTAGTGTGTGGTGGCAGACCGTGTCGAAGGCGGCTGATAGGTCCAGGAGGATGAGGGCTGCTGTTTCTCCGTTGTCTAGCAGGGTCCTGATGTCATCGGTGGCGGCGATGAGGGCGGTTTCGGTGCTGTGGTTGCTGCGGAAGCCGTACTGGGAAGGGTCCAGGATGTTGTTCTCCTCGAGGTAGCGGGTCAGTTGTTTGTTGACGATTTTCTCGGTGACCTTCGCGGGGAACGGGAGCAGAGAGATGGGTCGGAAGTTCTTGAGGTCCTTGGGGTCTGCCTTGGGTTTCTTGAGTAAGGCGGTGATCTCGGCGTGCTTCCAGCTTTCCGGGAAGGTTGCTGTCTCAAAGGAGATGTTGATTATTTTCCGGAGATGGGGCGCGATGGCTGTACTGGCTTTGTTGAAGATGTGGTGAGGGCACGGGTCTAGCGGTGAACCGGAGTGGATGGTGTTCATGATCTCGCTGGTGTCCTCGTCGTTGATGTTGGTCCAGGAGAGCAGGCGGTTGGTGGTTGTGGGGGCAGTGGTCTCGGTGGTTGCCGGGGCGGTCGTGGTGTTGAAGCTGTCGTGGATGTCGGCGATTTTGCGGTGGAAGAAGGTGGCCAGTGAGTCGCACAGGTCTCGCGACGGCTGGATGTCGTTGGTGTTGGAGCTGGGGTTGGAGAGTTCCTTCACGATGTTGAAGAGCTCTTTGCTGTTGTGTGCGTTGTTGTCTAGGCGGTCTTTGAGTGAAGCCCTTTTGGCGGATCTGATGAGGTGATGGTGACTGCGGGTGGCGCTCTTGTGGGCGGCGTAGCTGTCCGTTCGTGGAGCCAGATCTTCTCCAGTTTTCGGCATGTTCGTTTGGAGGCCTGGAGGTCTTTGGTGAACCAGGTGGCTTTCTTGCTGGTGTGGCTGTTGGGCGGATTCTTGAGCGGGGCGAGGGTGTTGGCGCAGTCGTCGATCCACTGTCTGAGGTTGCGGGCGGCGGTGTCGGAGGGTTCGGCGGGTGGGCTCAGGGCGAGGGTTGTGGTTAGCTGGTCTTCCGTGACTCTGCTCCAGCAGCGGCGAGGCATTTGTTCGGTGCGGTGGTGCGTGGTGGGCTTCCTGTAGGTGAAGTGGATGCAGTGGTGGTCAGTCCAGTGGGGTTCGGAGGTGTGGTTGAAGGAGACGTGTGGGCTTGCGGAAAAGATGGAGTCGAGCGTGTGGCCGGCGGCGTGGGTGGGTGTAGTCACGAGCTGTCTGAGTCCGAGGGTGGCGAGGTTGTCGATCAGGGTGGTGGAGTTGGTGTCCTTGTTGTTCTCGAGGTGGAAGTTCAGGTCCCCGAGGAGGATGTAGTCCGTGGAGGCGATGGCGTGTGTGCTGACAAAGTCAGCGATGGAATCGCTGAACTGTGGTCGGGGTCCGGGGGTCTGTAGATGAGGGTTCCTCTGAGGGTGGTGTTGGGATCGGTGTGGATCTGGAAGTGCATGTGTTCGGCGGTGCTGAGGGTGTCGTCGGTGTTGGTTGAGACTCTGAGGGTGTTCCTGTGGACGATGGCGATGCCTCCTCCGACTCCGTTGGTGCGGTCCCTGCGGGTGATCTTGTATCCGTCCGGGATGGCAATGGCGATGTCGGGGGCTGAAGCGGGATTCAGCCAGGTCTCCGTCAGGAATGCGACGTCTGGGGAGGTTGAGTCGAGAAGGTCCCAGAGTTCGATGGCGTGTTTGCGGGCGGAGCGGGTGTTGAGGAGGATGCATCTGAGGTAGTTGGGTTCTTTCCTGGGCGGTGGTTTGGCGGGGCGGGTGCTGGCGAAGCTGCAGTTCCGGCAGGTGAAGGGCCCTTGGGTGCGCTTCGGGGTGGCCTGGTAGCAGGCGTGATCTTTTCCGGGGTTGAGTGCGTGGAGGGTGCTGGCGTCGTATCGGCGTCTGTTGATGTGGCGGGCGCGGGGGATGCCCGGACTAGGGGGTCTGGCGCTGGGCACGGTCACGGCGCGGACGGGCGCAGACGGGCTTGCCTTAGGCGCGCCCGCTGCGCACGTCCGCTGCGCGGCCGCACAGCGGCCGCCATAAATGGGGAGGTGGGAGGGAGGAGCAGGGAATGGGGCAGCGAATGGGCAGTGAGGGGGCGGGGCCGCAGGGGCGCAGCGGCGGGAAACAGGCACAGAAGGGAAAACGAGCACAATCAGGGCATCAAGGGGGCACAGAAAGGAAAAAAAACGAGCACAATGAGGGGCAGCAAGGGGGTACAGAAAGGAAAAACTAGCACAATCAGGGGCAGCAAGGGGGCACAGAAAGGAAAAAACTAGCACAATGAGGGGCAGCAAGGGGGCACAGAAAGGAAAAACGAGCACAATCAGGGGCAGCAAGGGGGGCACAGAAAGGAAAAAACTAGCACAATGAGGGGCAGCAAGGGGGCACAGAAAGGAAAAAAACGAGCACAATGAGGGGCAGCAAGGGGGCACAGAAAGGAAAAAACTAGCACAATGAGGGGCAGCAAGGGGGCACAGAAAGGAAAAACTAGCACAATCAGGGGCAGCAAGGGGGCACAGAAAGGGAAAAAAAACGAGCACAATCAGGGGCAGCAAGGGGGCACAGAAAGGAAAAAACTAGCACAATGAGGGGCAGCAAGGGGGCACAGAAAGGAAAAACGAGCACAATCAGGGCCAGCAAGGGGGCACAGAAAGGAAAAAACGAGCACAATCAGGGGCAACAAGGGGGCACAGAAAGGAAAAACGAGCACAATCAGGGGCAGCAAGGGGGGCACAGAAAGGAAAAAACGAGCACAATCAGGGGCAGCAAGGGGGGCACAGAAAGGAAAAAAATGAGCACAATCAGGGGCAGCAAGGGGGCACAGAAAGGAAAAAACGAGCACAATCAGGGGCAGCAAGGGGGCACAGAAAGGAAAAACGAGCACAATCAGGGGCAGCAAGGGGGCACAGAAAGGAAAAAACGAGCACAATCAGGGGCAGCAAGGGGGGCACAGAAAGGGAAAAAACGAGCACAATCAAGGGCAGCAAGGGGGGCACAGAAAGGAAAAAATGAGCACAATCAGGGGCAGCAAGGGGGCACAGAAAGGAAAAACGAGCACAATCAGGGGCAGCAAGGGGGGCACAGAAAGGAAAAACGAACACAATCAGGGGCAGCAAGGGGGCACAGAAAGGAAAAACGAGCACAATCAGGGGCAGCAGCAGGGCACACAGACGGAGCTGTGTGGTGGGGGAGCGACCTACCAGTAATGTCATGAGTGATGTCACTGACCATGTCATGAGTGATGTAATATGTGACGTCATCAGCAGTGCATTGCGGGGGCGCGAGTTATAGTTAGCTGAACTAACTATAACGGGGGAATTTCTATGGTTTTGTACGAGTGAAATGTCCAACTAACTATAACGCCCTGAAACCTATGGTTTTTTCTGTGAATTTCTAAGGTTTTTAAATGCTAATTTCTAACTATAACGTGCCTGAAACCTATGGTTTTTTCAGTGAATATATATATATTTATTATACTATGTATACATGTGAAAATGTCTCGGTCCGCCTGTTTGCCTCGGTGACACGGAAAAAATGGGTGGAACTGACGTCAGCACGCCGACGAGGTCCTCTTATGGCTCCGATGACGTCATACGGTGTCGCGAGCGGAGCCGTGCTATTATGACGTCCTCGTTGACGTGGGAGAGCTAGGAAAGAATTTCCGTGGAATGCTGGTGCAGGGGATATTCACCTAAGTGTTCAGGCTAGTCCTTTGGGAGCAACTGTTTAAGTTGCCACTCCAGAAACCAAAACCAGTGATCAGAGGGCAGAGGCCCTGCAGATGGCACACGAGGTGGGGTGCCCAGTCATGTGCACCGGCGGGGCAGCGAAGTGACAAGCACCACAACCCACAAAAAAGGTAACAAGGGCACTGAATAACACAGGATCTTCTCTTTGTATCTGGCAGGAACAACGAAGTTAAAATGCCCTAGTACCAAAATGTAGAATTAGTGCTACAACGGTCTTCAAGAGGACCTGCGATGCCGCTTCTGCCTCCTGTACCCTGGAGGTGGCACATGGGTCATGCGGTACTGTCATACTGTGGTGGGACGCACACTCGTTGACCTCTCATGGCACTGCTCCACACTTCAGGGAGGACGCTTTCCATTAGCTATGTTTTCTGATGACGTTTCGTGCCGGCCCCGTCCAACAACAGAACTCCTTTAGATCCAAACAGACTCTTTCACTCTCTCACCGGAAGAGAAACCAGGCCACGCGGACACTTTCACAATACAACAGCCGGGAATGCACTTTTCGGTAAAAAAACCACATTCCTTCCTCCTAATTAATCAAATAAACGTCTCACTGAAGAACAGGGGCCAGCTTCGATCGGTAAGCAGCCATTACAACGACTTTTTTACTTCGCGATACCATTACAACGCATGCATTACCACGCATGCGTTGTACAATGCGAAGTCATTACTACGCATTTTTTTAGAACGCATGGTCATTTACCACGCATGCCTTTACAACGAATTTTGTTGTAAAGGTGTGTATAGTAAATGACCATGCGTTCTAAAAAACATGTAGATGATCCACGTCGTTGTAAGGAAACAGAGGCTGTTCCGTTTCCTCACAACGACGTGCACCGCCCCTCAGAGACGACGTGAAGCAGGAACCACGAGGAGAGAGGAACCACGAGGAGTGAGAGGTAAGGGGGATTGGGCATGGGGTGGGGGTTTCTTTTCTAGGGTTTAGGGTAGTGCAGTGGTGTTTGGGTGGTGTAGGGGGTCGTGCTGGGGGGTAGTGTTTTAGGGTTTAGGGTAGTGCAGTGGTGTTTGGGTAGAGTAGGGGGTCGTGCTGGGGGTAGTGTTTTAGGGTTTAGGGTAGTGCAGTAGTGTAGGGGGTCGTGCTGGGGGTAGTGTTTTAGGGTTTAGGGTAGTGCAGTGGTGTATGGGTAGTGTAGGGGGTCGTGCTGGGGTAGTGTTTTAGGGTTTTGGGTAGTGCAGTGGTGTTTGAGTAGTGTAGGGGGTCATGCTGGTGGTAGTGTTTTAGGGTTTAGGGTAGTGCAGTGGTGTTTGTGTAGTGTAGGGGGTCATGCTGGGGGTAGTGTTTTATGGTTTAGGGTAGTGCAGTGGTGTTTGTGTAGTGTAGGGGGTCATGCTGGGGGTAGATTTAGGGTTTAGGGTAGTGCAGTGGTGTTTGGGTAGTGTAGGGAGTCATGCTGGGTGTAGTGTTTTAGGGTTTAGGGTAGTGCAGTGGTGTTTGTGTAGTGTAGGGGGTTGTGCTGGGGTAGTGTTTTAGGGTTTATGTTAGTGCAGTGGTGTTTGGGTAGTGTAGGGGGTAGTGCTGGGGTAGTGTTTTAGGGTTTAGGGTAGTGCAGTGGTGTTTGTGTAGTGTAGGGGTTAGTGCTGGGGGTAGTGTTTTAGGGTTTAGGGTAGTGCAGTGGTGTTTGGGTAGTGTAGGGGTTCATGCTGGGGGCAGTGTTTTAGGGTTTAGGGTATGGCAGTGGTGTTTGGGTAGTGTAGGGGGTTGTGCTGGGGGTAGATTTAGGTTTTAGGGTAGTGCAGTGGTGTTTGTGTTGTGAGGGGGTCGTGCTGGGGGTAGTGTTTTAGGGTTTAGAGTAGTGCAGTGGTGTTTGCATAGTGTAGGGGGGTTTAGGGTAGTGCAGTGGTGTTTGTGTAGTGTAGGGGGTCATGCTGGGGGTAGTGTTTTAGGGTTTAGGGTAGTGCAGTGGTGTTTGTGTACTGTAGGGGGTAGTGTTTTAGGGTTTAGGGTAGTGCAGTGGTGTTTGTGTAGTGTAGGGGGTCATGCTGTGGGTAGCGTTTTAGGGTTTAGGGTAGTGCAGTCGTGTTTGTGTAGTGTAGGGGGTCATGTTTTAGGGCATAGGGTAGTGCAGTGGTGTTTGGGTAGTGTAGGGGGTCATGCTGGGGTTAGTGTTTTAGGGTTTAGGGTAGTGCAGTGGTGTTTGGGTAGTGTAGGGGGTCGTGCTGGGGGTAGTGTTTTAGGGGTTAGGGTAGTGCAGTGGTGTTTGTGTAGTGTGGGAGGTCATGCTGGGGGTAGATTTAGGGTTTAGTGTAGTGCAGTGGTGTTTGGGTAGTGTAGGGAGTCATGCTGGGGGTAGTGTTTTAGGGTTTAGGGTAGTCCAGTGGTGTTTGTGTAGTGTAGGGAGTCGTGCTGCGGGTAGTGTTTTAGGGTTTAGGGTAGTGCAGTAGTGTTTGGGTAGTGTAGGGGGTCGCACTGGGGGTAGTGTTTTAGGGTTTAGGGTAGTGCAGTGTAGGGGGTCATGCTGGGGGTAGTGTTTTAGGGTTTAGGGTAGTGCAGTGGTGTTTGGGTAGTATAGGGGGTAGTGCTGGGGTAGTGTTTTGGGTTTACGGTAGTGCAGTGGTGTTTGTGTAGTGTAGGGGGTCGTGCTGGGGTAGTGTTTTAGGGTTTAGGGTAGTGCAGTGGTGTTTGTGTAGTGTAGGGGGTAGTGTTTTAGGGTTTAGGGTCGTGCAGTGGTGTTGGTGTACTGTAGGGGGTCGTGCTGGGTTCTAGTGTTTTAGGGTTTAGGGTAGTGCAGTGGTGTTTGTGTAGTGTAGGGGGTCGTGTTTTAGGGTTTAGGGTCGTGCAGTGGTGTTTGGGTAGTGTTGGGGGTCGTGCTGGGGGTAGTGTTTTTGGATTTAGGGTAGTGCAGTGGTGTTTGGGTGGTGTAGGGGGTCGTGCTGGGGTAGTGTTTTAGGGTTTAGGGTAGTGCAGTGGTGTTTGAGTAGTGTAGGGGGTCATGCTGGTGGTAGTGTTTTAGGGTTTAGGGTAGTGCAGTGGTGTTTGTGTAGTGTAGGGGGTCATGCTGGGGGTAGTGTTTTATGGTTTAGGGTAGTGCAGTGGTGTTTGGGTAGTGTAGGGGGTCGTGCTGGGGGTAGATTTAGGGTTTAGGGTAGTGCAGTGGTCTTTGGGTAGTGTAGGGAGTCGTGCTGGGGTAGTGTTTTAGGGTTTAGGGTAGTGCAGTGGTGTTTGTGTAGTGTAGGGGTGGTGCTGGGGGTAGTGTTTTAGGGTTTAGGGTAGTGCAGTGGTGTTTGTGTAGTGTAGGGTGTAGTGCTGGGGGTAGTGTTTTAGGGTTTAGGGTAGTGCAGTGGTGTTTGGGTAGTGTAGGGGTTCATGCTGGGGGTAGTGTTTTAGGGTTTAGGGTATGGCAGTGGTGTTTGGGTAGTGTAGGGGGTCGTGCTGGGGGTAGTGTTTTATGGTTTAGGGTAGTGCAGTGGTGTTTGGGTAGTGTAGGGTGTCGTGCTGGGGGTAATGTTTTAGGGTTTATGTTAGTGCAGTGGTGTTTGTGTAGTGTAGGGGGTCGTGCTGGAGGTAGTGTTTTAGGGTTTAGGGTAGTGCAGTTGTGTTTAGGTAGTGAAGGGGGTCGTGCTGGGGGTAGTGTTTTAGGGTTTAGGGTAGTGCAGTGGTGCTTGTGTAGTGCAGGGGGTCGTGCTGGGAATGTTGTTCATTTCTATGGCAAAATGAACCCCCTCATTTTGTTCCTTTTTAAATTAAATGTTTTAAGTGTTACCAGTTTATTCCAATCAAGATGGCTTCAGGTGTGCCATAATTTTGTCATAAGTAAGACTGTTAGCTCTCTAGTTGTTCTTTAGAACACTCTGGGAAGCTGCAGTAGAACACAAAGGCATCAACTGACAGGCTGCTCCTGTTGAAATATAACAGGAAGATATTTGAGATCACACTTGAAACATGTCCTAATTTTTCTTTCTACAGCACTAACTATAATTTCTATGACAAAATGAACCCCATCATTTTGTTCCTTTTTAAATTAAATGTTTTAAGTGTTACCAGTTTATTCCAATCAAGATGGCTTCAGGTGTGCCATACTTTTGTCATAAGTAAGACTGTTAGCTCTCTAGTTGTTCTTTAGAACACTCTGGGAAGCTGCAGTAGAACACAAAGGCATCAACTGACAGGCTGCTCCTGTTGAAATATAACAGGAAGATATTTGAGATCACACTTGAAACATGTCCTAATTTTTCTTTCTACAGCACTAACCATAATTTCTATGACAAAATGAACCCCCTCATTTTGTTCCTTTTTAAATTAAATGTTTTAACCCCTTCGCTGCTAGGCCTTTTCCCCCCCTGTGCTAGGCCTTTTTTTGGCTATTTGGGGTAGTGCGCGCTTAGGCCCCTGTAACTTTTTGACCACATAAGGTATCCACGCCAAATTTGCGTCCTTTTTTTCTAACATCATGGGGATTGTAAAGGTACCCAGGGTTTGTGGATTCCCCTGGAGGGGACCCAGAAATTAGCCAAAATACAGCAAAAGTTTTTTTTGGGGGAAAAATGCGAAAAAGGGCTGCAGATGAAAGCGTCTTGTTTTTCCCCTGCAAATGGCATCAAAAAGGGGTTGTGGTGCTGAAATCACCATCTTCCCAGCTTTCAGGGACAAGCAGACTTTTGTCAGAAAACCAACTTTTTGACACAGTTTTGGCATTTTTCTGGGACATAGCCTATTTTTGCTATTTTTTGTGCTTTCAACCTCCTTCCAGTTAATGGTAGAAATGGGTATGAAACCAATAATGGATCCTGAAAACCCATACATTTCTGAAAAGTAGACAAAATTCTGAATTCAGCAAGGGGTCATTTGTGTAGATCCTTAAAGTTTTCCTTATAGAAACTAACAGTTAAATGAAGGAAAAATTGAAAATTAGTTGAAAAAAACAGCCATTTGTGTCAACGTTTTCACCTGTAACTTCTTCTAATTATGACAGCTATTTGAAATCAATATACCGTTATATCCGCTGGACCTTTCTGGTTGTGGGGATATATAGGACTTGTAGGTTCACCAAGAACCCGACGAACCCAGAGCCAATAACTGAGCAGCATCTTGCAATGGTTTTTTATTATGTACCGGGTATATAGCAATTATTTTGGGAAAATGTATACATGGAAAAATTGTTATGAAAGACACCTATGTATTTCTGAAATGGGAACAAAATGTGATTTTAGAAACAGTAGATATTTGCACATTTCCGAAATTGGGAGTACCCATACTAGCATGAGAATTATAGGTCATTTTTCAAAATGACTTATTTTTTACACATTGTCTTTCATTTGGAAGGCAGAAATGCATCGAAAGTCAATAGGTAATAACAGCTGCTCTACAATTCTGTGTTACCCTAAGTCTCTTGATAAAAATGGTACCTCACTTGTGTGGGTAGCCCTTGTGCCCACAACAGGAAATGGCTCACAATGCAACGTGGACGTACCACATTTTCACAATGAAAAATTACCCTTTTTTTGCAAAGTGCCTAGCTGTAGTTTTTGAACCCTAGCTCTGCGGGCACTTAGGGAAACCTAGCAAACCTATACATTTTTGAAAACTAGACACCCAGGGGAATTCAGGACGGGGTGACTTGACTGGCTCTCACCAGGTTCTGTTACCCAGAATCCCTTGCAAACCTAAAAAATTGGTAAAAAAACCACATTTTCCTCACTTTTCTGTGGTGGAAAGTTCTGGAATCTGCGCGGATCCACAAAATTCTACCCACCCCGCGTTCCCCAAGGTCTTCCGAAAACAATGGTACCTCACTTGTGTGGGTAGGCCTTGTGCCCGCGACAGGAAGCAGCGCAAAACGCAACATGGACGCACCACATTTTCACAGTGAAAAATTACCCTTTTTTTGCAAAGTGCCTAGCTGTAGTTTTTGAACCCTAGCTCTGCCGGCACCTAGGGAAACCTAGCAAACCTATACATTTTTGGAAACTAGACACCCAGGGGAATCCAGGATGGGGTGACTTGACTGCCTCCCACCAGGTTCCGTTACCCAGAATTCCTCGCAAACCTAAACAGTTGTCAAAAAAAACACATTTTCCCCACATTTCTGTGGTGGAAAGTTCTGTAATCTGTGTGGATCCACAAATTTCCACCCACCCCGCGTTCCCCAAAGTCTTACGAGAAAAATGGTACCTCACTTGTGTGGGTCGGCCTAGTGCCTGCGACAGGAAACGGCGCAAAACGCAACGTGGTCACACCTCAATTTCGCAGTGAAAAATGACCCTTTTTGGCAAAGTGCCTAGCTGTAGTTTTTGAACCCTAGCTCTGCCGGCACCTAGGGAAACGTAGCAAACCTATACATTTTTAAAACTAGACACCCAGGGGAATCCAGGATGGGGTGACTTGACTGCCTCCCACCAGGTTCTGTTACCCAGAATCCCTTGCAAACCTAAACAATTATAAAAAAACACATTTTCCCCACATTTCTGTGGTGGAAAGTTCTGGAATCTGTGTGGATCCACAAATTTCCACCCACCCCGCGTTCCCCAAAGTCTTACGAGAAAAATGGTACCTCACTTGTGTGGGTCGGCCTAGTGCCTGCGACAGGAAACGGCGCAAAACGCAACATGGTCACACCTCAATTTCGCAGTGAAAAATGACCCTTTTTGGCAAAGTGCCTAGCTGTAGTTTTTGAACCCTAGCTCTGCCGGCACCTAGGGAAACCTAGCAAACCTATACATTTTTGAAAACTAGACACCCAGGGGAATCTAGGATGGGGTGACTTGACTGCCTCCCACCAGGTTCTGTTACCCAGAATCCCTTGCAAACCTAAAAAATTGTCCCAAAAAACACATTTTCCCTACATTTCTGTGGTGGAAAGTTCTGGAATCTGCGTGGATCCACAAATTTCCACCCAACCCGTGTTCCCCAAAGTCTTATGAGAAAAATGGTACCTCACTTGTGTGGGTCGGCCTAGTGCCTGCGACAGGAAACGATGCAAAATGCAACGTGGTCACACTTCAATTTTGCAGTGAAAAATGACCCTTTTTTGGCAAAGTGCCTAGGTGTAGCTTTTGAACCCTAGCTCTACCGGCACCTAGGGAAACCTAGCAAACCAATACATATTTGAAAACTAGACACCCAGGGGAATCCAGGATGGGGTGACTTGACTGCCTCCCACCAGGTTCTGTTACCCAGAATCCCTTGCAAACCTAAATAATTGTCAAAAAAAACACATTTTCCCCACATTTCTGTGTTGGAAAGTTCTGGAATCTGCGTGGATCCACAAATTTCCACCCACCCCGCGTTCCCCAAAGTCTTACGAGAAAAATGGTACATCACTTGTGTGGGTCGGCCTAGTGCCTGCGACAGGAAACGGCGCAAAACGCAATGTGGTCACACCTCAATTTCGCAGTGAAAAATGACCCTTTTTTGGCAAAGTGCCTAGCTGTAGTTTTTGAACCCTAGCTCTGCCGGCACCTAGGGAAACCTAGCAAACCTATACATTTTTGAAAACTAGACACCCAGGGGAATCCAGGATGGGGTGACTTGACTGCCTCCCAGCAGGTTCTGTTACCCAGAATCCCTTGCAACCCTAAATAATTGTCAAAAAAACCACATTTTCCCCACATTTCTGTGGTGGAAAGATCTGGAATCTGCGTGGATCCACAAATTTCCAGCCACCCCGCGTTCCCCAAAGTCTTACGAGAAAAATGGTACCTCACTTGTGTGGGTCGGCCTAGTGCCTGCGACAGGAAACGGCGCAAAACGCAACGTGGTCACACCTCAATTTTGCAGTGAAAAATGACCCTTTTTTGGCAAAGTGCCTAGCTGTAGTTTTTGAACCCTAGCTCTGCCGGCACCTAGGGAAACCTAGCAAACCTATACATTGTTGAAAACTAGACACCCAGGGGAATCCAGGATGGGGTGACTTGACTGCCTCCCACCAGGTTCTGTTACCCAGAATCCCTTGCAAACCTAAACAATTGTCAAAAACCCACATTTTCCCCACATTTCTGTGGTGGAAAGTTCTGGAATCTGTGTGGATCCACAAATTTCCACCCACCCCGCGTTCCCCAAAGTCTTACGAGAAAAATGGTACCTCCCTTGTGTGGGTCGGCCTAGTGCCTGCGACAGGAAACGGCGCAAAACGCAACGTGGTCACACCTCAATTTCGCAGTGAAAAATGACCCTTTTTTGGCAAAGTGCCTAGCTGTAGTTTTTGAACCCTAGCTCTGCCGGCACCTAGGGAAACGTAGCAAACCTATACATTTTTTAAAACTAGACACCCAGGGGAATCCAGGATGGGGTGACTTGACTGCCTCCCACCAGGTTCTGTTACCCAGAATCCCTTGCAAACCTAAACAATTATCAAAAAAACCACATTTTCCCCACATTTCTGTGGTGGAAAGTTCTGGAATCTGCGTGGATCCACAAATTTCCACCCACCCCGCGTTCCCCAAAGTCTTACGAGAAAAATGGTACCTCACTTGTGTGGGTCGGCCTAGTGCCTACGACAGGAAACGGCGCAAAACGCAACGTGGTCACACCTCAATTTCGCAGTGAAAAATGACCCTTTTTGGCAAAGTGCCTAGCTGTAGTTTTTGAACCCTAGCTCTGCCGGCACCTAGGGAAACCTAGCAAACCTATACATTTTTGAAAACTAGACACCCAGGGGAATCCAGGATGGGGTGACTTGACTGCCTCCCACTAGGTTCTGTTACCCAGAATCCCTTGCAAACCTAAAAAATTGTCCCAAAAAACACATTTTCCCCACATTTCTGTGGTGGAAAGTTCTGGAATCTGCGTGGATCCACAAATTTCCACCCACCCCGTGTTCCCCAAAGTCTTATGAGAAAAATGGTACCTCACTTGTGTGGGTCGGCCTAGTGCCTGCGACAGGAAACGACGCAAAACGCAACGTGGTCGCGCTTCAATTTCGCAGTGAAAAATGACCCTTTTTTGGCAAAGTGCCTAGGTGTAGTTTTTGAACCCTAGCTCTGCCGGCACCTGGGGAAACCTAGCAAACCTATACATTTTTGAAAACTAGACACCCAGGGGAATCCAGGATGGGGTGACTTGACTGCCTCCCACCAGGTTCTGTTACCCAGAATCCCTTGCAACCCTAAATAATTGTCAAAAAAACCACATTTTCCCCACATTTCTGTGGTGGAAAGTTCTGGAATCTGCGTGGATCCACAAATTTCTGGCCACCCCGCGTTCCCCAAAGTCTTACGAGAAAAATTGTACCTCACTTGTGTGGGTCGGCCTAGTGCCTGCGACAGGAAACGGCGCAAAACGCAACGTGGTCACACCTCAATTTTGCAGTGAAAAATGACCCTTTTTTGGCAAAGTGCCTAGCTGTAGTTTTTGAACCCTAGCTCTGCCGGCACCTAGGGAAACCTAGCAAACCTATACATTTTTGAAAACTAGACACCCAGGGGAATCCAGGATGGGGTGACTTGACTGCCTCCCACCAGGTTCTGTTACCCAGAATCCCTTGCAAACCTAAAAATTGTCAAAAAACCCACATTTTCCCCACATTTCTGTGGTGGAAAGTTCTGGAATCTGTGTGGATCCACAAATTTCCACACACCCCGCGTTCCCCAAAGTCTTACGAGAAAAATGGTACCTCACTTGTGTGGGTCGGCCTACTGCCTGCGACAGGAAACGGCGCAAAACGCAACGTGGTCACACCTCAATTTCGCAGTGAAAAATGACCCTTTTTTGGCAAAGTGCATAGCTGTAGTTTTTGAACCCTAGCTCTGCCGGCACCTAGGGAAACGTAGCAAACCTATACATTTTTTAAAACTAGACACCCAGGGGAATCCAGGATGGGGTGACTTGACTGCCTCCCACCAGGTTCTGTTACCCAGAATCCCTTGCAAACCTAAACAATTATAAAAAAAAAAACATTTTCCCCACATTTCTGTGGTGGAAAGTTCTGGAATCTGCGTGGATCCACAAATTTCTACCCACCCCGCGTTCCCCAAAGTCTTACGAGAAAAATGGTACCTCACTTGTGTGGGTCGGCCTAGTGCCTGCGACAGGAAACGGCGCAAAACGCAACGTGGTCACACCTCAATTTCGCAGTGAAAAATGACCCTTTTTGGCAAAGTGCCTAGCTGTAGTTTTTGAACCCTAGCTCTGCCGGCACCTAGAGAAACCTAGCAAACCTATACATTTTTGAAAACTAGACACCCAGGGGAATCCAGGATGGGGTGACTTGACTGCCTCCCACCAGGTTCTGTTACCCAGAATCCCTTGCAAACCTAAAAAGTGTCCCAAAAACACATTTTCCCCACATTTCTGTGGTGGAAAGTTCTGGAATCTGCGTGGATCCACAAATTTCCACCCACCCCGTGTTCCCCAAAGTCTTATGAGAAAAATGGTACCTCACTTGTGTGGGTCGGCCTAGTGCCTGCGACAGGAAACGACGCAAAACGCAACGTGGTCACACTTCAATTTCGCAGTGAAAAATGACCCTTTTTTGGCAAAGTGCCTAGGTGTAGTTTTTGAACCCTAGCTCTACCGGCACCTAGGGAAACCTAGCAAACCTATACATATTTGAAAACTAGACACCCAGGGGAATCCAGGATGGGGTGACTTGTCTGCTTCCCACCAGGTTCTGTTACCCAGAATCCCTTGCAAACCTAAATAATTGTTAAAGAAAACACATTTTCCCCACATTTCTGTGGTGGAAAGTTCTGGAATCTGCGTGGATCTACAAATTTCCGCCCACCCCGCGTTCCCCAAAGTCTTACGAGAAAAATGGTACCTCACTTGTGTGGGTCGGCCTAGTGCCTGCGACAGGAAACGGCGCAAAACGCAACGTGGTCACACCTCAATTTCGCAGTGAAAAATGACCCTTTTTTGGCAAAGTGCCTAGCTGTAGTTTTTGAACCCTAGCTCTGCCGGCACCTAGGGAAACCTAGCAAACCTATACATTTTTGAAAACTAGACACCCAGGGGAATCCAGGATGGGGTGACTTGACTGCCTCCCACCAGGTTCTGTTACCCAGAATCCCTTGCAAACCTAAAAAATTGTAAAAAAAAACACATTTTCCCCACATTTCTGTGGTGGAAAGTTCTGGAATCTGCGTGGATCCACAAATTTCCACCCACCCCGTGTTCCCCAAAGTCTTATGAGAAAAATGGTACCTCACTTGTGTGGGTCGGCCTAGTGCCTGCGACAGGAAACGACGCAAAACGCAACGTGGTCGCACTTCAATTTCACAGTGAAAAATGACCCTTTTTTGGCAAAGTGCCTAGGTGTAGTTTTTTAACCCTAGCTCTGCCGGCACCTAGGGAAACCTAGCAAACCTATACATTTTTTAAAACTAGACACCCAGGGGAATCCAGGATGGGGTGACTTGACTGCCTCCCACCAGGTTCTGTTACCCAGAATCCCTTGCAAACCTAAATAATTGTCAAAAAAACCACATTTTCCCCACATTTCTGTGGTGGAAAGTTCTGGAATCTGCGTGGATCCACAAATTTCTGCCCACCCCGCGTTCCCCAAAGTCTTACGAGAAAAATGGTACCTCACTTGTGTGGGTCGGCCTAGTGCCTGCGACAGGAAACGGCGCAAAACGCAACGTGGTCACACCTCAATTTCGCAGTGAAAAATGACCCTTTTTTGGCAAAGTGCCTAGATGTAGTTTTTGAACCCTAGCTCTGCCGGCACCTAGGGAAACCTAGCAAACCTATACATTTTTGAAAAGTAGACACCCAGGGGAATCCAGGATGGGGTGACTTGACTGCCTCCCACCAGGTTCTGTTACCCAGAATCCCTTGCAAACCTAAAAAATTGTCAAAAAACCCACATTTTCCCCACATTTCTGTGGTGGAAAGTTCTGGAATCTGCGTGGATCCACAAATTTCCACCCACCCCGCGTTCCCCAAAGTCTTACGAGAAAAATGGTACCTCACTTGTGTGGGTCGGCCTAGTGCCTGCGACAGGAAACGGCGCAAAACGCAACGTGGTCACACCTCAATTTTGCTGTGAAAAATGACCCTTTTTTGGCAAAGTGCCTAGCTGTAGTTTGTGAATCCTAGCTCTGCCGGCACCTAGGGAAACCTACCAAACACACACATTTCTGAAAAGTAGACACCCGGGGCTTCCAGGGAGGTATGGCTTGCATGGATCCCCCAACCTTTCCTTACCCAGAATCCCCTGCAAACCTCAATTTTAGCTGAAAAAAATCACTTTTTTCACACATTTTTGTGTGGGAAAGTGTGGCATCACTGGCCTCACACAAATTTCCTACCACCCAGCGTTCCCCTAGGTCTCCCGATAAAAATGGTGCCTCACTTGTGTGGGAGGCCCAAGTACCCGCGACAGGCAAGGGCCCAAAACGTAGTGAGGCGACATCAAAATTGCCTATCTCAAAACCACCTGGTTTTGCAAGGGGGTCACTTGGGTTTTTGGCCCCGTGCTCGGCGGCCATCTAGGAAACCTACCAAACCCACACATTTCTGAAAAGTAGACACCCGGGGCTTCCAGGGAGGTATGGCTTGCGTGGATGCCCCAACGTTTCCTTACCCAGAATCCCCTGCAAACCTCAATTTTAGCTGAAAAAATCACTTTTTTCACACATTTTTGTGTGGGAAAGTTGTGGCATCACCGGGCTGACACAAATTTCCTACCACCCAGCGTCCCCCCAGGTCTCCCGATAAAAATAGTGCCTCACTCGGGTGGGAGGCCCAAGTACCCGCGTCAGGCAAGGCCCCACAACGTATTGAGGCGACCTCAAAATGGCCTATCACAAAACGACCTGGTTTTGCAAGGGGGGGTCCCATGACGTTTTGGCCCGGGGCTCGGCGGCCACATAGGGAAACCTACCAAACCCACACATTTCTGAAAAGTAGATACCCGGGGGATTCCAGGGACGTATGGCTTGCGTGGATCCCCCAACGTTTTCTTACCCAGAATCCCCTGCAAACCTGACATTTTGCTGAAAAAATCCCTTTTTCCA
This sequence comes from Calotriton arnoldi, assembly GCA_963921515.1. Lineage (NCBI taxonomy): Eukaryota > Metazoa > Chordata > Amphibia > Caudata > Salamandridae > Calotriton > Calotriton arnoldi. The sequence goes on along the minus strand of CAWUFW010001107.1, from coordinate 1,873,171 downwards.
CACATTTTTGTGTGGTAAAGTTGTGGCATCACCTTGCTGACACAAATTTCCTACAACATTTTGTGATAGGCAATTTTAATGTCGCCTCAATACGTTGTGGGCCCTTGCCTGTCGCGGGTATTTGGGCCTCCCACCCAAGTGAGGCACCATTTTTATCGGGAGACCTGGGGGGACGCTGGGTGGTAGGAAATTTGTGTCAGCCCGGTGATGCCACAACTTTACCACACAAAAATGTGTGAAAAAAGGGATTTTTTCAGCAAAATGTCAGGTTTGCAGGGGATTCTGGGTAAGAAAACGTTGGGGGATCCACGCAAGCCATACCTCCCTGGAATCCCCGGGTGTCTACTTTTCAGAAATGTGTGGGTTTGGTAGGTTTCCCTAGGTGGCCGCCGAGCCCCGGGCCAAAACGTCATGGGACCCCCTTGCAAAACCAGGTCGTTTTGTGATAGGCCATTTTGAGGTTGCCTCAATACGTTGTGGGCCCTCACCTGTCGCGGGTACTTGGGCCTCCCACCCGAGTGAGGCACCATTTTTATCGGGAGACCTGGGGAACGCTGGGTGGTAGGAAATTTGTGTCAGCAAGGTGATGCCACAACTTTACCACACAAAAATGTGTGAAAAAGGGATTTTTTCAGCAAAATGTCAGGTTTGCAGGGGATTCTGGGTAAGAAAACGTTGGGGGATCCACACAAGCCATACCTCCCTGAATCCCCAGGTGTCTACTTTTCAGAAATGTGTGGGTTTGGTAGGTTTCCCTAGGTGGCCGCCGAGCCCCGGGCCAAAACGTCATGGGACCCCCCTTGCAAAACCAGGTCGTTTTGTGATAGGCCATTTTGAGGTCGCCTCAATACGTTGTGGGGCCTTGCCTGTCACGGGTACTTGGGCCTCCCACCCGAGTGAGGCACCATTTTTATCGGGAGACCTGGGGAACGCTGGGTGGTAGGAAATTTGTGTCAGCAAGGTGATGCCACAACTTTACCACACAAAAATGTGTGAAAAAGGGATTTTTTCAGCAAAATGTCAGGTTTGCAGGGGATTCTGGGTAAGAAAACATTGGGGGATCCACGCAAGCCATACCTCCCTGGAATCCCCTGGGTGTCTACTTTTCAGAAATGTGTGGGTTTGGTAGGTTTCCCTAGGTGGCCGCCGAGCCCCGGTCCAAAACGTCATGGGACCCCCCTTGCAAAACCAGGTCGTTTTGTGATAGGCCATTTTGAGGTCGCCTCAATACGTTGTGGGCCCTTGCCTGTCGCGGGTACTTGGGCCTCCCACCCGAGTGAGGCACCATTTTTATCGGGAGACCTGGGGGAACGCTGGGTGGTAGGAAATTTGTGTCAGCCCGGTGATGCCACAACTTTACCACACAAAAATGTGTGAAAAAAGGGATTTTTTCAGCAAAATGTCAGGTTTTCAGGGGATTCTGGGTAAGAAAATGTTGGGGGATCCACGCAAGCCATACCTCCCTGGAATCCCCCGGGTGTCTACTTTTCAGAAATGTGTGGGTTTGGTAGGTTTCCCTAGGTGGCCGCCGAGCCCCGGTCCAAAAACCCAGGTGACCCCCCTTGCAAAACCAGGTCATTTTGAGATAATGTGCTGTTTATTTCTGCAGCGTGAAAATTTTGGCACAATATTGCAAGGAAAATGTGACAGACATTTTGAGGTTTGCAGGACATTGTGGGTACCATAACTTGTTGGGATCCACAAGAGAGATATCACCATGTACTCCCATGGGTGTTTCGTTTACGACAATATCTACAGTTGGTAGGTTATTCTTAGACGGAATGTACACCTTTTCAGACAGACTAAAAAGACAAAGATTACTGCACAGCCATCTATTCCTCAAGCACACACACATACTGGTTGGATTTGGCATGAGGGCAAGTGATGGTTCAGTATATACAATTTTATTAACAAGAGATTTCACAAAAATGAAATGCACTGTCAATAATTGAAAGGACAAAGAACTGAACCAGTGACTCGCAGCTCGTGAGCTGTAAAGCCACGTCAAGGCCCCAACTGCTTTACAGGCCATTCACACACCTTTCATACGTGATACACACAAGACCATTCACACCACCAGGCACGAAACAAACACATTACAACATTCACAAAAAGAGACAAGGTACACCCTGCTTGAGAAAGACAAAAAAAAAATATTACTGCACAGCCATCTAATCCTCCACACACACATACTGGTTGGATTTGGCACGAGGGTGAGTGATGGTTCAGTATATACAATTGTATTAACAAGTGATTTCACAAAAATGAAATGCACTGTTAATAATTGAAAGGACGAGAAACTGAACCATTGACTCACAGCTCGTGAGCTGTAAAGCCACGACAAGGCACCAACCTCTTTACAACCCATTCATACACCTTTCATACGTGTGACAAATACAAAACCATTCACACCACCAGCCGCGGGCCCATCACATTACAACACTCACACCAGCAGACAGCGCCATTCAAGGGCCCATCACTTTCACACGCCCACATTCCTAACACAGCAACCACACAAGCTGATGGATTGCATGGAGTGTCGCTCGGCTAGCAGTGTGTGTAGTGACCAGCAGCAAGTCACTACTCACACACTGCCAGCCGAGCGCCACTCCACGCACACCACCAGCCAAGTGCCACTCCACGCACACCGCCAGCCAAACACCACTCCACGCACACCGCCAGCCAAGCGCCACTCCACGCACACCGCCAGCCTAGTGCCACTCCATGCACACCGCCAGCCAAGCGCCACTCCACGCACACCGCCAGCCAAGCACCACTCCACGCACACCGCCAGCCAAGCGCCACTCCACGCACACCGCCAGCCAAGCGCCACTCCATGCACACCGCCAGCCAAGCGCCACCCACGCACACCGCCAGCCAAGCGCCACTCCACGCACACCGCCAGCCAAGAGCCACTCCACGCACACCGCCAGCCAAGCGCCACTCCACGCACACCACCAGCCAAGCGCCACTCCACGCACACCGCCAGCCAAGCACCAGCCTACACACACCACCATCACATTTAGGATTTTTTTATACAAAAAAGAAAACACAAACAAATTGCAAATAGATACAAATCTACTAACACAAAATCAGAAACTAAATACATTGCACTAATGCCAACCTTGAAACAGAACAACAATTCTTAAACATTACAGACCAGGCAGTTCACTTTACCACTCATAGTTGCTCCCAATAATTATTTTGCTTGTGGTACGCTCTATAACAAGCAGGCACACACAGCCCAGGGTTAGAAGGACACTCAGGGCAGTACATACGAGTCTCCTTCCGAGTACCTCTTCGCCAACAGACTCTACATCTCCTAGTGGGAAAGTCTTTTGAGGGTGTAGGAGGAATGTGATCAGGAAAGTGGCGATCTTTCAATCGAGCCACATCCTCCACCACTCCAACTCTAGGAACACTTGCCTGTTCCACAACAACAAGGCTGCCTATGACAGACTGCTGAAACTGAACAAAAGTCAACTTTGACGCAGGAGAACACTCCTTGAACACAACAAAAGCATTGAAAGTTGCTAAATTGAAGAGATGGATGGCCAACTTCTTATACTAAATGTAAGCCTTACGAATAGCAGTGTAAGGTTCCAACCTCTGATCTACTCTATCAACACCACCCATGTGCTTATTGTAGTCTAAAATGCACACAGGTTTGCGCACTTCAGCAATCTGACCCCAAACAGCCACAGGTGAAGTACTCTCATCATGGATGGTAGTCAGCATGTACACATCCCTCCTGTCCACAAATTTCACAGCTAGCAGTTCCTCACTACGCAAGACACTGCACTGTCCCCTCTGAAGTTTTTTGCAAACAAGCTCTTTTGGATAACCTTTACGGTTAGAGCGGATTGTGCCACAACAAAAGTGTCCACTTTGAACAATTCCTTAAACAATTGCACAGCAGTGTAGAAGTTATCAAGGTACAAATGGTGGCCTCTGTTAAACAGTCCTCTAGCAAGATCCCACACAATTTTCTCAGAAACTCCAAAAGTGGACGGACAACCAGGGGGGTTAATATTGGAATCCCTACCAGTGTCCACACGCAAATTAAAAACATATCCTGTCCTACTCTCAGACAACATATACAGCTTAATTCCATAGCATGCCCTCTTGCTAGGAATGTACTGCCTAAAAACCAAACGGCCCTTGAACAGGACCAAAGACTCATCAATAGATATTTCTTTCCCTGGAGTATAGATCTCTGAAAATCGATCTACAAAGTGATCAAGAACAGGCCGAATCTTAAAAAGACGGTCACATTCAGGGTGATCTCGTGGCAACGCCAAACCATTATCAACAAAATGCAGCATCCGAAGCAAAAGTAAATACCGATCACGAGTCATAACTGCAGGAAATATGGCCGTTGCCATCAAGGGACTGGTAGACCAATATGAACCCATGGACGGCTTCCTTATCAAACCCATCAAAAAAGTCAAACCCAAAACTTCTTCATCTCTTCCAGATTTGTGGGACTCCACCGGGTAGCTCTAGAATGGGGCCTAAGTCTGGCACTGTTGTCCCTCAAAAACTGTTCAGCATACAAATTAGTCTGCTCAACAATCTCACCCAAAAATACATCATCCATAAACAACTGAAAATACTGTATAGGCAAATAATGTTCACAATCCACTCTACACCCTGCATAACCACTAAAGGCAGGCAACACCGGCTGCACCATGTTTGGATCAACCCAGAGTCCAGCACTTCCAGTAGGAAGCCTAGCAGCCCCAGGCTGCAATCCAGATGCCTCTTGCACCATCGGCACAGTAGTATCCTCCTCTAAAACAGGCACTTCATCTGCACTGAGAGTACCTTCATCATCCGATGATTCCATGTGGAGAGAAAACTCACTGCCTGAATCTTCCCCTCCCTCCTCTCCCTCAGACGCACTGTCAGTCTCATAATCCTGCTCAGAGGAAGATTCAAGAAGCAAACCAACCACCTGCTGAGCAGTCATTCTACGGCTAGCCATGATGCTTACTAATAAAGGTTACGTGTCAAACAAGTCAACAACAACAAACCCTTTGTAAAAAAGAAATAAACAAAATGTAGCTTTATCACAAAGACCTATATACTCCAACACTATACCACTCACGTGACAGAAGCAGCTAGACTCACCACCACCTACTCTGCACAGACACAGTAAGGATCAACAATATCCCACTAAAAAAGAAGAAAAAAAAATTACACATAAGACAATGCAAAACATCGCAAAGAATTTCATGCTCTGAACACTAACAAATATGCTGCCATTATGACACCACTTACAAAAAATTCATTCATGCATGACAATAATACTCATTTGGAGTACACACAACAAAAATATTTTTCTTACCAAATAAATGCAATTACGCAAAACTGCAGAACAACCACTGCCGAAACCGCAAACAGGAATCAAAAGCTTTACACTAGAATAAAAAGGAGAAAAAAAACATTACAATCACATATGCAAATAATGCACCAGTCCACACACAATCCACCAGCCAAGCTAAGGGGTAGGTGGGCCAAAGAGTATAAATAAAATATTCACCCCCGTAAAAGGGGAGCAACCCTTGCCCTTTTGGCCACTCCCGAACACAAAAATTAAAAAAACCCTGGTGTCTAGTGGCTTCTGCCCTCCTTGGGGGCAGATGAGCCTAAAAACATACTACTATTCTGCCACCCAAGGGGTCACTCTCCACAAATAAATGCCTGGTGGACTAGTGGGAAGATACCTTTATCTTCCGCACACGATCTCTCACTACTCAACTCTACTCTCAACTCTATCCACAACTGGATGTTAGCTCACCAACTCATTCTGAATCCCGCCAAAACTGAATTCCTCCTCCTCTCTACCTCTCTCTCACCTCCTCCTGTTCAATCTTGGATGGATCAGCTGAACCTACTCAACAACAAACCCATCATTGTCGACAGCGCTAAATCCCTAGGTGTCATTCTTGACAAAAGACTCAACCTAATCTCCCACATCAACTCTATTGCTAAGAACGCACGTTACCAGTTGCGCCTTCTATGGGGGATCCGTCGGTTCTTCCCGGAGAAAGACTTAAAAACCTTGGTACAATCTCTGGTTCTCTCAAGACTGGATTATTGCAATTCTCTTCTGACGGGCCTACCCAAATCCCACCTCTCCCCTCTCAAATCCATCCTCCATTCAGCAGCTCGCTTCATTTCAGGGTCTAAACGAAGCGACCACGTCACTCCTATCCTGTCCTCTCTTCGATGGCTTCCGAACGAGGCAAGATCTATTTACAAAACTGCCTGCATCACACACAAAGCCTTACACACGTCCTCCCCTCGTTACCTGGCGAATAAATTGAAATTGTCCGGTGGCTCTCGCCCTTCTCGCAATGCGAAAAAGCTTCTGCTTGAGCCCCCCGTCTTCAAAAGGGAAAGATCGATGGCGCAATCCTTCTCAGGCAATGCGGTGAGAATCTGGAACTCGCTTCCCCATTGCTCCGTGCCACCTCCTCTACCCGGATCTTCAAAGCTGACCTCAAATCTCTTCTCTTCCAAAGACACTTTCAGAACTAATACTTTCACTCTCAGCCCCCTCTAGGAAGTTCGCTCTTCATTGTAAATTTGTACTTTTTCCTGTACATTCCTCACTCTTGCGTGCTGTGCTGGATTTGTGTACCCTTCATTTAATTCACGCCCTCTCTACTCCCTCAAGGAAGTTCTTCCACTATAGGAAATTCTGTACTCCATGCCTATTGAAGTGCCTTCCCAGTGTGTTCTGAGTGACTGCCACTTATTGCAGTATTATACCTCAATTTGTATTTTGTATCTCATGTATCATGCACAATTGTCACTTTTTCCTCATGTAATGTAACGCTTGCTTTTGTATTATGCTCACTTGTAACCTTCTCATCATGTAATGTTACTGTTCCTATTGTGAAGCGCTCTGACACCTTCGGGTAAAGCCCCGCGCTATATAAAAAAAACTGGCAGAGCACCAAAAACATAAGGCCCCCAAAAGGGGAGCGACCTTTGCCCAAGGGGCCGCTCCCCAAAACAGTATTTTCCGTTTTTTTTCACAATTCCCTGGCGTCTAGTGGGCATTCCTGCTGCACGATCGCATGATCGTGCAGCAGGAATGCACTAAAGAGGCAGCGAGGGAAAGGAAAGGGTTTTCCTTTCCTCGATGCCTCTTCTGTTTCAAATCCCCCTCCCCGGAGCCAAAACTAACCTTATTCCCCGACGCGCTGGAAGCAAATGGCTTCCAGCGAGTCGGGAAACAAAGGGAAACCCCCAATGACGTCAGCGCGCCGCGCGCTGATGTCATTGGAGGGGGGCGGGGGAGGCAGGGGAAGCCCTTCCCCTGCCTTCCCCCAAAAAACCCGACGATCGGATTCCCACGGGGGAGCGCCAGCGCTTCCCCCGTGGGTGGTCTTATGACGAGCTGGACTCGTCATGAGCACACGACCACTGTGTGCCATGACGAGTCCAGCTCGTCATGAGCATCGAAGGGGTTAAGAGTTACCAGTTTATTCCAATCAAGATGGCTTTAGGTGTGCCATAATTTTGTCATAAGTAAGGCTGTTAGCACTCTAGTTGTTCTTTAGAACACTCTGGGAAGCTGCAGTAGAACACAAAGGAATCAACTGACAGTCTCTGCCCTTGTTGGATGTACATGTTTTACTGAGAATGTCAGACTTCATTCTCACATGACTGAGAAAGATAATGTGAATTTACTGAAAATATGCTCTCATTTTAGCTTCTGGAGCACCTTCCAAAACTCTATGGGAGAAGCATGTGAAAATAGTTTTCTCTCAAACATAATTCATGATATCCCAGCAGAAGGTTTTTCACAGGGTAAAATCACCTTAGAACACACCACAATTCCTGAAATTAGTATGGTACCATCAACAAATGAATTCTAATGTAACTAAAGTCTGTTATCACCCTTTATAGTTCTCCTTTTGGTAACCCTCAAAATCTTTGATTCACTACAATGCATTTCAATGGGGTACTATCATGTATATTGGTCCCAAGATGGCTGCCAGCAATTCCAGGATGAAGTGCTGACAGCCAATCAGATCTCACAATGACATGTGTGGTTAGGCTCCGCCCAGATATATATGTGATTTTACTTTTGATTTTCTCAGGAACTACTGAACGGATTTACACCATTTAACCAAAAGGCACGACTCTGAACCAAGGGCTACCTTTTTGCCAAATTTGGTGTAATTCCGTTCAGCAGCTCGGGCTGTAGCTGCGACTAAAGGTTCCTATGGAAAATTGCATGGGGAAAACACGTTTTGGGACCCCCCTTTTTTTTCGGCCCCCACTTGACGAATCACCCCGAGACTTTCAGGATAGGAGCGGACCGGAGCGGGCCATAAGTTTTCAAAATTTCACGAAGATTCGTCAACCGGCGCCAAAGTTATTGGAAATAGAATGTTGTGAATTTCCTATGGAAAATAGGTCCTAACTATAACTATCTACTGGCGACCGCCAGTAGATAATATATATATACACACACATATATATATTCACACACATATATATATATATATATATATATATATATATATATATATATATATATATATATATCAGAATCCTAATATATATTTATATACCCGCCACTCTGTGATATATACATATATATTAATTTACTGAGTAGTTATAGTTAGGATCGTGTTTCCATAGGAACTGAATTTTTCCTGTTGATAATAACTTTGGCGCAGTTTGACGAATCGTCACCAAACTTTTTAAAGAAATGCTCTTTTCTGCCTTGTTTGTGCATGGAAATGTTTGGGGTGATCCTTGAAGCGGGGGCAGAGGAAAAAGGAGGGTCCCAAACGCATTTTCCCCATTCATTTTCCCATACAAACTTTAGACACAGCTACAGCTTAAACCTCTGAACGGATTTACACCAAATTTGGCCGAAAGCTAGACCTTGGTCCAGAAAGACTGCTTTTTGTGTTTTGGCTAATAATAAATAAAACGCAATGAAGAATGTTGATACACTAGGAATATGGTACAACCCTGTATACATAGATCAGCAGAAATAGTATGATCAAATATGTAGCATTATTCTAATTAGAAAGATCCACTTGGAGTGTGGCAAATAATGTATGTCTTTAGTTATTCTATCTGCAAAAAGTGAATCATGCTATTGAAGTAATTAAAAAAATACATTTCTATCATATTGTCTACAAGTCAAACAACAATTTGAACTTTTAAAATGTCATGATTTGTGTTACATTGTGCCATTGAAAAAGTTGAAAAACATTGATTGTTATAATACTCCTTTATGTAGAAAATGTATTTACAAGGATTAAAAAAGAGCACATGGAATGCGCAGAAAAAGTTTCTCCTTTTTGCGGTTATATTTTTTGTTAACTTTTATGTCTTTGATTTGGCAAATTACGTGTACAGATATAAAACCAAAAAAATGGCGTCTATTTGATGTGAACAAGGCTGTTAACACGGCAAAAATGCATTGGGGCAGCCCTAGCTTGCAGTTAAGAAGGCATAAATTTGCGGAGCTGTTAAATCGACCATGCATGAGGTGTACATACCTACGGAACTGATCCCACTTTGGGCACAAGGGTTTTAACTGCAAAAAAAATAAGTCTACTAAAATACAGTGCGTAAAATAGATGTTCACTCTATAAATGTCAACGATCGATACCTTGCTGATATGGATGGCTATTGTATTCCAGACTCTTAGTGCACTACCTGAGATGGACCTTTTCAACTAGCTATTTACCTTGAAGAGACGAGTATCAAGGAATAGTTTGCTTTTTTCTTCAGAGCAATCTTTAGTCTGTTGTGATTCTCAGTTTTGGTGTCTGGTGTTTTAAATTGTTACAGTGGATGGCTTTTTAGACAAGGCATGCTGTGCTTTCAACCTCAAAAACAACAAGGTGATGGATGGAATACTTGAATTAATCTCAGCCAATGGCAATCACTTGTAGCCGCATCCCAATCCATCATTTGTCGCCCACAACGTCACCTCAGTTTGGACCCTGCCATATGCAAATCAGTCTTGACCCTGTTCCTTATGGAAACAGCCCAGCCCGAACTGCCAGGCTAGGTCCTCCTTGAACCAGAACACAAGCAAACCAGGACCAGGTTTACCCTTGTTATGGGCTCTTCAGCCGGGAATACCCTGTTTTCAGTGATGCAGTGAGCCCCGGACTCACATCTGGGCATACCCGGCGCACTTAGGGCATCAAATGTAAAAACAAGGTGATGGATGGAATGCTTGAATTGATCTCAGCCACTGGCAATCCCTCTGGCCGCATCCCAATCCATTATTTTTCACCCACCATGCCACCTCAGTTTGGACCTTTCATATGCAAATCACTCTTGACCCTGTTTCTCATGGGAGCAGTCCAGCCCGAACTGCCAAGCCAGGTACTCCCTGAACCAAAACACAAGCAACCCAGGACTGGTTCCACCTTTGTTATGGGCTCTTCAGCCGGGTATAGCTTGATTCCATGGGTACAGTGAGTCCGGGACCCTTGTTTGGGCATACCCAATGCACTTAGTGCATCAAATGCAAAAATGACAAGGTGATGGATGGAATGCTTGAATTAATCTCAGCCACTGGCAATTGCTCTGGGCCGCATCCCAATCCATCATTTTACACCCACCAAACCACCTCAGTTTGGATCCAGTCATATGCAGATCAGTCTTGACCCTGTTCCTCATGGGAACAGTCCAGTCCGAACTGCCAGGCCAGGTCCTCCCTAAACCGGAACACAAGCAACCGTGGACCGGTTTCGCCCTTGTTGTGGACTCTTCAGCTGGTTATAGCTTGGTTTTAGTGGCACAGTAAGCCCGGGACCCACCTATGGGCATACCCGTTGCTCTTGGGATGTCAATGCAAAAAACAACAAGTTGATGGATGGAATGCTTCAATTAATCTCAGCTACTGGCAATCATTCGGGCTGCACCCCAATCCATCATTTTTCGCCCACCTTACCACCTCGAGTTGGACCCAGCCATATGCAAATCAGTCATGACACTGTTCCTAATGGGAACAATGCAGCCGAACTGCCAAGCTAGGTCCTCCCTGAACCGGACCCAGGACCGGTTTCGCCCTTATTATGGGCTCTTCATCTGGGATTAGCTTGGTCCCAGTGGCACAGTGATCCCGGGACTCTCGTTTGGGGATGTCCGGCGCACTTAGGGTGTCAATGCATAAAGAACAAGGTGATGGATGGAATGATTGAATTAATCTCAGCCACTGGCAATCACTCGAGGCTGCATCCCAATCCATAATTTTTTGCCAACTGTTCCCATGAGGAGCAGTGTCAAGATTGATTTCATATGGCTGGGTACAAACTGAGGTGGCTTGGTGAGCAAATGAACGATGGGTTGGAGTGCTATCCTGAGCTATTGTCAGTGGTTAGACTTAATGCAAGCAGCCTCCCATCACCTTTTGTGTGTTTTGTGCTTTCGACAGCAGCAGCCTTTGAAAGGAAGCCTATTGAGTGAGGTGAGAACCAGTGTGATATGGGCTGATGGTTTTGTTTTGGTCAAGAATTGGGTCTTTCTCAGAATGACCAGGCCAATTTCATGGAAACTAAGCAGGATGTCAGAAGGCCTCTATGCTCTGCTTGTTATGCCAGTGAAAATAGTTACATTTAGAAAAGTTCAGCCAATTATGTACAATTTTTTCAGCAGGAGACTGATTCAAGCAGAAAATATTGTGTATGAGACAAGTTCTCCCAGAACCAGTTCCCTTGGTTGCATCTCTCATAATTTTTTAACTTGAGGTATTTCCAAATGTTCAATTTTCGCATGAGCTACCATGAAATTTCATTCTGCCAAATGTTAGGCAATTTCACCTAATTTTCATGAAATTTAGTGAAATATTTGCAGAATTTCAAAAAACATAATTTCACATTTTTACATAGGTTTAAATAGGACTCTCATTGCCCAAGAGAAATCTGACTATGGGCCTGATTACAACCTTGGCAGCGTGGCAGCGGGTCGCCATGCCAGCGCCCCACTGCCATACCACCAAAGCTGTACTGAGACCCTCCGCCAGATTAGGAGTTTTCTCCTGGTCTGGGGGAGGCGGTGCTTTGGTGGTCCCAGGCAGTGAGCCTTAGAAAGGCACTGCAATGGGAATGCCAACGCAAGTCTCTGCACAGCATGGACTGTTAAGTCCATGCCGTGCAGGAGCTGGGGGCGCATGCATATGGGGGTGCACCATGTGCCCCCCTGCATGCATCCCCATGGCCCTGAGGCACAGGGGGCCCTGTAGGGCCCCCTTAGATTCCTCACCACCACAGTTTACATGGCGGGCTTACTGTGGCGGTGAGTAAACTCAGAATATGCTTGGCGATGCTGCAACGGCACCACCAGCATCTTGAAGCGGATCCTAGCTTCAATGGGGAGCCAGTTAAGCTGGATTAAGTCAGGTGTGATATGATCATGCTTTCTTGAACCTGTGATTAGTCTATGCCTTCACCACTAATTTAAGGCCCTGCTGCTTGGTAGCAGAGCGTTTCTGTGGAAGGCCTAGCTTGACTAGATTGAGCATTATATGTTCCCCCCAGTGGTGCTACAGGGGTTGGGTGGGAGGGCTGGGCTGCTCCTGGGCCCTCTGCACTTGCCCTTGTCCATGTAGCAGTTTCACCGGTCGCATCTGTGCTCCTGGTGAAATCGGGCCCTGCTTCTGCGGACCTGGAATTATCAAGTCTGAAGGATGTGGACACAATATTCTAAGGTCTGGAATTTGCAGACCCAGTAATTTCAAGTCCAAAGGCACCAGGCCTACTATAATGGCAAGTGACGGAATTCGACCCAGAGATAGTGCTCTAGGTGGAATACTGCCAGTAATAGAGAGGGCTGTAGCCTGTTTGGATATGTATGAGCTGAACCTCCATAAGGCAGCACAATAAATGTTCATTATTTTCCTTAGAATGTCCAGGAGCATCCTGTGGTCAGTGGTAGCCAACACTCAAGTCCAGTAAGGCACGTAGACATGGATGGCCCTCATCAAAGTTCCTTCATCTGTCATTAGTTATTATTAAATTGTCTGTTATTATTTGTAGAGTCCTCCCCAGCCCGAGAGCATGCAAAATGAACACACCACTCATGGAGCTCATAAGTGACATCTTTATTCATCAGCGTACAACATTCAACTGAACTTTTCATTATCTCCTAACCGTTAATAACCACACCTTAATACCTCCCCAAACAGTTACATAATTCTCTCATTCAGTACACCCAGAACCGCGAGGTCCTAGCGTTCTTAGTCTTAAGACTGGGCGCTGGGCTTGGGATGGGCGAATAAAAGAACAGTCCTACCGCAGCAAGGATGATCAATACACAGCATAAGCAGGGCACAGGGTTCCGTTAGCAGGTTCCAAGTTCACTCGGTTGAGAAAAGGATGGTGTCTGACGTCTGTAGGTCTGAGGCATATCCCGTCCTGTCACCAAAATTGTAGTAGGCACTTCCATGAAATGAAGATGCTGTGAGCAGGGAGATTCAATCTGTAGGTTTAATGGAGCACAGGAACCCCATGCCAGGGGCACAGACACCAAACGACAGACTATGTAACTGACTCAGAACCCCGAGCATGTCATAGTCCCCACATTCCACTGCAGACATGACACAGAAGGTAAAGAAAGAAGACAGACTTAAGACTCAGTATAACAATTGGCCTGGTGCATATCCATGCAAATGTGTGCTGCACCTCCACTGTCCTTTTTTGACACAACCACTGTGGGTGACACCCATGTTGTGGGACCAGCAGAGCGCTCAATGATGTCGTGCTTCAACAGCATTTCCAGTTCCCTTACGACCACTTCTTGCAGGTGAAATGCTATTCTGTGGTGTCGCTGTGCAACAGGTGGATGTCTTAGTTGATGTGAAGTTGCACCTACATTGTCTTGAGCTTTCCTAGGCCATGAAATAACAATGGAAACTGACTCACAATTTCAGATTGCATATGTAGGTTATAATTGATAGATATTAGTCCGATGTCAGCAGCAGTTGCAAAACTGAGTAGACATGCACTGGATGAAGTAATTTCAAGAACATGAATTGGGGCTTGCACAGACGTCTTTTTATGTTGTAAGGTCGCCATGAATGATCCTTGACTCTGCAACGGTTTTGAAGCAGCCCATGTGTACTGTACACCTTGGTGTTTGATGTGTTGAGTTGCGGTATGGGTGACAAATTGTTAAATTGTTTGACTGGTATGATGTTGATTGATGCACTGCTGTCAATTACAAAGGCTTTAGGGCAACTGTTGACTTTTAGTGTGATCTTGGGACAATGTCCATCCATATGAATTCTTTTGTTTCGTTGGCTCACTTATTTTTGTTGTTCGTTCATCTTCTTTGCAAGCAGCAAGACCCACGTGTGCATGTCGCTTTTTGGTGGATGTGATCAATGCACCTTCACCCTCTTCACTGTCTCTCGATTGTGATGTCGAAGAACTTTTGTTTTAATGAACTTGATGATGATTGACTCTATATAATTTCCACCTGTTGCAATTGATGTTGCTTTTTGTCTTTGTAGGCTTGGTGAGAACGTTTCTGGAACTTTCTGGCTTCCATTTTCTCATCTCACCATGATGCACGTGGTTTCCTTTTGCCTTGCCAACCGTTAAGAAGTGGTTTTGCTTTCCACAACCTTTGCACGTCTGTCCGATGGCTGGACATTTGCCCGCATGCCGAAATGAAAATCCACATCAGAAACAACACAGCTTTCCTTTCTTTGAGGATGTCAACGTATGTGTACCTACTTTGTACTTGTGTTTGCTACTCATAATTAGCGCCGATTTATTCTTTGCTGTTCCAGCTTCCATGTTAGCAGCTTGCTGATCTGCTATTTCCTCAGCTCTTGCAGCCATTAGCACTTTTTCTAAACTGAGCATCTCTCTCAACATGCATATTCTGAATGAGTCTAAAAGACAGCCATCAATTACTCTGAGGCACATGGCTTCTTCATCATTAAATTCACTAAGTTTACAATGTTTGATAAGCACATCAAGTCTCTCAATAAACTCATCCATCATGTCACCAACTTGTTGTCTAGCTTGATTGAAAATGTGTCTTTCATAGTTGATGTTTGACATTGGATTGAACTTGGCTTCCAACGCTTCTTTAATTTGACGGTTTGATGCTGTATCAGCTTGCGATATTGTCTTCAGCACTTCTTTTACTCCATCAGGTACTTAATGACTTTCTTATCATCTACTTCTTCTGGGGCATCTATGAAATCATCGAACGTCTCGATCCATGCAGTCCCTCAGGTACCCATATTCTGTTTCTTCGCCGTGTCAAATGGGGGTGGTGGTTTCAGGAATGCAGCGGCATGATACATCATGTTCTTTTCGGCAGCCATTGACAAATGTCACTACTCTGAAGGCATTTTCGGTGCACTGAATGCCACTTGCTACTTTGTATGCATCGGTGGCTCACCAGGCAAGGTCGTGTGGCACTTCCCTTGCTTAAGCCGGTAAGAATGGTTGTGGTTTGGTACCTGGTTATCACTGCCTTTAGCGTATTCACATCGTACCTGGTTGTAGCTGCCTTTAGCATAATTTTACTTTTTGTCGTAGCAGGTTGTGACAGCCTGTAGCGTTTTCGCTTTGTATCAATGATGGCTGTGTGTTAGGCTGTGGCGCAGTATCTCTACTTTTTGACTTACCAGTGGGTTTCTGGTGGGCTTTCAAAGACACTCCTCAGTAAGACCTTCAGCTTCTTTGAGGGCTGTATGAGGGCTGATCCAGGGCTTCAATTCCACACACGCCAAACTCAAACTGCTTCTCATCGAATAGGCTCACGTGGCACACACAAGCAGTTTGCTGTAGCATTGCAAACTCTCAGGGAGAGCAGTCTTGTTTCTTCAGAGCGTAGATACCGCACTTGTCGTCAGTTGCAGCATCCTCCCCAGCCAGAGAGCATGTAAAATGAACACATAACACACGGAGCTCATAACTGACGTGTTTATTCATCAGCGTACAACATTCGACTAAACTTCTCATTATCTCCTAACCATTAATAACCACACCTTAACACCTCCCCAAATGGTTAACTAATTTTCTCAGAACCACATAGTCCTTGAGCTCTTAGTCTTAAGACACTACATTATTAAGGTTGCTGGTTGTTACTCCAACACTTTGCCCCCCTCCCTTAATCCCTAACTGTGTTTCTATGAATATAATCATCTCATTCGGAGTCCAAATATTTTTTGAGGGAATGGAGGCCTGACGTAGGGCAGTAGTTTTCAGTGATGATATGGTCTAGACTGTTTTAATAAAGATTTAATATGACCTGTTTTCTTGCAGTCACGGACTAAGTAGCTTTTCAGTGAAGCATTGGTAAAATGAAGCCAGTGTAGGAGCAGGATCCTACAGAATTTCATCACTAGAAGTGGGGAGACAAGATCATCCTCACAAACAAAAGGTTTAGTGTTTTAAAATGTAGTTTTCAGTAATTCCTACCAAGCAGGTGTGACATTGCTTCATGTGGTAGTTTTCTTGGGGTCAACTGCCCTTATGTTGTCAGGGGCAAAAATAGAGAATTCTTTATGGATGTTGTTAATTTCTCAGAAAAGGAATGAACACAAATTCTTAACATTCTGAATGGTCAGGACGAGTATCTGACAGAAAAATAAATTGAAAACTCTATTGATTTTTCATGTCTAGTCAGCTCTAACTCCAAAATATTTGAACTATAAAGTTCAAAATGAGATACACATGAAGATGTGACATATAACACTTGTCACATTACTCTACAATAAGAGTCATAAATGGATTGGAGCATTCATGGCGTATCTATATCTCCTCTGTAGGAAAGTGCTGCATGGGCTATTACTAGACAGTTATATGACCCAACTTATCTGAGAAATTCCAAGTCACCCCACACCAAAACCCATAAATATTATAAAATGTACAATTCCTATCTCAATTGGTATGGACATTCATGATCACCAGGATATTAGGGAAACTGAGGGCAGTATTTAAAATAAAGATGACCTAGAATTCTCACTACAGATTAATAGAATTCTAACTAGCATGTACAATACCTGATCAGCAAGTGTAACCTTCCATAGAATGTCTCAAAAGGTGTTCTAGCAAAATATTGAGTTTTCAATACCTGCAGCTACATCGACTAAAAAGGTGCTTTTTAAATTTTTACACTTTTGCACAACATTTGCATTAATCTGTATCAGGCATATACATATATAGAGTTCAATTTTCATGTTAAGGTTGGCCAATGTTAGTGAAGGCCTCAATTTAAAATGGCTTGTGTTAAGTTTAAATACGTTTCTGTCAGCTGTGTATTTTTTGTTTTCTCATTTCAGGATCCAAGCTTTCCAGCCCATGGTTACTAAATTTAATCATATAGTTTTTGCTCTGTGTGTGAATTTCATCAGCTTGGAGAGCTGAATAATGATCCTCTGCATCTGCATTAGAGAACACGATGACCCAGTTGTATCATTCCACTACACAAAATACATTGAAGATCATGCAGCAGATTAGGGGAAAAGGAGTAGTCCCATAGTAACGAGCCAACAGGCTCCTTAGACTTAGTCTTGGGCGGTTCTCTGTGCTCTTTCTGTTTTCGGACAGTTGAAGGGATGCTTGCGGATTTGTCACCTGTATCCCCCTCTTCCACATGTAGGCTGCTTGTGTCACTCTGGTCACTGTGACTAAGTTCTTCTCCTGTCCAGCCCTTTCCCAGGCTCTCATCACCTGAGGAGTTAGAGGGGTCCGACATTGAGTAAAACGTATCCCCAGAGTCCACCTCTTTTATAGGTCCCGAATTGTCCCAGCCACCAGCTTGATCCCCCCAAGTCTAGGATTTAGAGCTCCCTGATTTGGCTTTGCCCCTGGGTCTGCTCCCACCAGGGGATCTATCGAGAGTCCCCATTTCTGATCGGGATATTCGCAGGCATTCACTCTCCAGAGAGGTCCTTTGGGGGATTACTGGCAAAGTACCCCCTGGCCCCCCTCCAACAAGAGGTCCCACATCAACGTCAGGGTTTTCCCCATGCTCTGAGCCCCCCCTGCGCTCATCCCCAGTCACCCCACTTCCATCACTCACCTCTTTGCCACAGAGAGAGATTGAAGAGGTGACCTGGTGAGTTACTTCCGGGTTCAGCGAGGGGCTCCCCATCACGCTGGCCTTAGCTGCAGCCCCATCATCAGCCTCCATCTCGCCAGCCTGCAGCTTCCTAGTTTTTGCCGTCTGGGCTTTGAAGACTGCCGGCACCACGGACGGAGGAGCCTGTTTTCAAAATCGGCTCTCCAGAGTCGAAAGACACGCCTCCGGCCGCCCTCTGAGCTCCGGCTCCTCTTCCAGCCCTTACACCAGTTGCCTTCATGGTGTTTGTCACTGTGGGCGGTCTGCGAATCTTTGCACCTCTCACAGTCTTCGGAGGCATAGGGAGTGCTGCGCGAGTCGACCAAATCCAAAAAAACAAAGGACCCACATTGACGAGTCGCGAGGGCGCCGGCAACTCATAGCACTTCAGACAAAGCCTCCAGATCATTACAGACAGAGAGAGATCAGCCGTGGACTTGTCCTGTCCAAGCCAGAAGGTAGGAGGGGGGGAATTGCTCAGGGGGTAGAAGCCAGCTTACTCGACCACGAGTGCGGCCGCCCGCTTACCTCGGAAAAAGTCCCTCCTTTTCCCCTAATCTGGGAGAAAGTAGAGATGTGGTTACTGGAGAGGCGGCTACCGGGACCGGGATGATGGAAAATCCAGAGGAAATTTCGCTCTCCATCATCTATCAGAGCATTATGGCTCACAGGGAGGAGACTCGGACAGAGAACCTAAGGTCCCAAGCGCGTGCCGCAAGTTGCAGAACTCTATCTGCAGAGTCGCGAAGTCCTGTTCAGACTTCGCAGTAAGGATTGGGGCGGCAGAACCCCAGATCTCAACATTGGAGGACGAGCTTGTCACCCAAAGAACCCTCATGGATTCTCTAAGAGCACAAAAGGACGATACCATCTGGAAGTTAACCGACCTGGAAAATCATGCGAGAAGGAACAACTTGAGAGTCCTGGGTATCCGTGAAGGCATGGAGGGAACGGACGTCCGGAACTTTATTGTAGAACTTTTTACAGAGGCATTCCCGGAACTCATGCAGTGGGACTAGAAGTTGAAGGTTCAGAGGGCCCACAGATTCCCTTTCAATCAGCATAAGAGATCCGGACAGTCTACAACCATTCCTAGAGCTATTCTGATATGTTTGAATAACTTTTTGGCCCAAGAAACAATTTATGATCTAGCTAGACCAGATAGGAAAAGGGCAGGAAAGGGATCTGAATTTTTTGTTAGGCCTGATTTCTGTCATGTGACAGTAGAGAAAAGGTGGCAATTGCGGCAATTGATGCCAATGCTCCAGGCAAAGGGAGCTCAGGTTTTTTTACTTAACCCAGCCAAACTAAAAGTTATCTGCAAGGGCCAAACACAGTTCTTTACCTCCGAAGTCCAAGCAAAAGAATATCTACAATCAATCTAGAATAGATATGATAATGCATATATAACTGTGGTTTGCATACTGATCTGGCTTGGTAGATATTCATTTCAAAAGGCCAGGTGTTTTTTTTTTTTCTCTGCTTTTTCTAGGGGGGGGGACCAGGGTTTTTTTTTTGCGAGCTTCTCATCACCGAGGACCTTCGGTCCTTTGGCCTCACTAAGTGGGGGGGAAGGGAGGGGAGGCACGGAGGGTGTCACAGAGGGTTGGGGGATGATGGTATGGGGGCATGGGAGGGGGGTTCGGGGTAGAGGGAGGGGTGGTCTGGGGAGGAAGGGGGGGAAAAATAAAAAAGGATATATTATGGAAGAAGGTGAAGCATCGCGCATTGATTGGGCACGGAAAAAGGGTGGGAAAATCGGAGAGAGTGTATAGTATGGTGGATGAGAAGATTCAGATGGAGAAGGGACTTGAGAGTATCTGGAGGGACAGCCTCTGCTTTGGGAATGGGTAAGGTAAATATATGTACCATCAATGTGGGGGGCCTAAATAATAGGGTCAAACGAACAAGGGTTGCCGAGGCTCTTAGAATGCAAGGGTCTGATATAATTTGTCAGCAGGAAAAACACATTCCATGGGGGAAGCGGGATATCTTGACGATTAAAGGCTATACCTTGGCAGCGTGCTCCACTCAAACCTCTAATATAAAGGGGGGGTCGCTATTCATGTTAGAAATGGCATGGGGTCTGGCACTCGGGTATTGGAGGATAAATGGGGCTGATGGGCGATTGTGTTACTACCTTTGGGATTGACAACTTGTACTATTTATGGATCAAAACAGGATGACCAAAAAGTCTTTAATTACTTAGAAGTTGAGTTGGCATCCTGGCCAGAACCATTAGTCATCTGTGGGGATTTGAATATAAATCTGGATGTGCGCTGGGGTTTTATGTCGAAATACAATGGGAGGAACCATTAGTATATAAAGCTTTGGGTGCCCTAAAAACAAGTTATGATTTAGTGGATGCGTGGGCTGAGAAGCACCCCACAGATCCGGGGTATATGTATTTTTCATATCCCCATAGTAAATATGTTAGGTTAGACTATTTTTTAGATCATCTTCTATGTGTAATGTTGTAGAAATCAAGAAGCTACCTAAACTGCTCTCTGACCATAACCCATTAATTTTAGATTGCGCAATACAACCGGATGTACGAGCTCAGCCTAAGTGGACATTTGACAGAAAATTGCTTTACAATGTCTCCTTTATACAACACATTAGGCAATTGATTGTACAATATTTTGATGCAAACCAGTATAGCACTTCTCGTGGTATGGTCTGGGACAGTTTTAAGGCTGGCCTGCGGGGGGAAGTTATTAGTTTTTTTGGGAAGAATAGGCGATTGGAAAAGGATGAAATAGAGGGTTTGATTGGTAGACTTGCAGTTTTTGAAAAGGACCATACTCTAGCAATCAGCCAAAATCAACAGGCTACAGCATTAACCTCGCAGCAAGAAATAGTAATGACTAAAGCTGAAATCAGCAGTTATTACAATAGGAGGTGCGCAGCAGCATATCAGGTACATAAAGAAGATAGCTATGAATATGGAGAATCTGTGGGCAAACTATTAGCTAGCGCTCCGCACAAAACAGAAGTCAGTTAGGAATAATATTTTGGGAATTAAAGGACAGGATGGACGGCATGTCACAAGTTTAAAAGATACTATTAAAGTATTCGAATGCTTCTATCAGGATTTATACCGGCAGGAGGATACTCACTCTCCCTTTCCTAATTGGATAGATAGTATGGGGAGCCCACAAGGGATTGATGATGAGATGCGACAGGAGTTAGAGGCAGAGATCACAATGGAGGAAATGGTAATTGCCCTACAGTCTATGGCCTCAGGAAAGGCGGCAGGTCCTGATAGAATCCCCTTAGAACTATATAAGGTATTCCAGCCGGAACTCGCTCCTTTACTCCTAGATTTGTTTATTGGGGTACAACATAGTGGGTTTCCACCGGTTTCTTGGGAAGGGACGGACATAATCATCTTTTTAAAAAAAAGATAAACCCTCAGATAGTCCGGCTTCCTATCGGCCTATATCGCTTATCAATTCAGATGCCAAGCTTTATTCTAAAATTGTAGCGTCGCAGCTAAGTAGGATCATAGCTCACCTAGGGGCATATTAGCAAGGGCGGTATCGCTGCTTTAGCGGCACTTTTTGCCGCTAAAGCGGCGATATTTCTATCGCCCTATTAGCAAGCTGTCGCTAACAGCTGTTAGCAACAGCTTTATGGCGAAAGCGACCGTTTTGGTGCCGCTTTGCATGTCAGCGATATTTATCGCTAATGACATGCAAAATGGGCGTTCCTCCACACAACTCCATGGCAAACACTCGCTAACACAGCTTCGGGATATTAGCAAGGCTGCACAAGACCCGCGATGCGAGCTTGAAAGCCGCGCTAAGCCCCCTTTATCGCAGGTTTTTAACACCTGCTAAAAATATAACTTAGCCATCTTTAACATGGGAGGTGGATTGCATGGCTGAGTCCATGCCTGCCTATCAGCAAGGTTTGCAGTATCGCAGGGAAATCATCGCTTGTTTTCCCGCGATACAGCATGTTATCACGGCTATCGCTGGATTTAATATCGCCTTGGAGATACGCATTGCTAATAACGCGCTATCTCGGCGATAAAATCCAGCAATATCCGGCAATAAAAAAATGAGCGCTAAGCGCGCTTTGCGATATTTATCGCAAAGCGTTGCTAATATGCCCCCTAGTTTCCCCCTGGCAACATGGTTTTATTCCGGGGAGGGGCACCACTGACCATATTAGGCGCACTATTGCCTTATTTGATGCAACAGAAGTGCTAGGGGAGAAGAGGCCTTGATTCTCCTGGATGTAGAAAAGGCCTTTGATCGCGTGTCCTGGCAGTATTTATGGGGAATCTTGGCGTATAAGAGGTTATTTGATTGTTTGAGTCACGCCTAATGGTGCATCCACTTGAGTGCAGGTTGTACTTGAGTTTGCACCAAAGAGCTGCATGGTGCAAATCCTTCTGCAACAATCCACAATATTGACTACCAACATAATTCCAAGACAAGTAGAATAGAGTTAAGATCAGTATATCTAGACTGCCACATGTATTCTTACATGACAATCCATTGAACTAAGATATTCTGAAGTCAGTATATGCACAGGTCGATATTACTGGCCTCAATATTTTGACATTCAACTGTCTTAAAAAGCTCGACTTTCAAAGATCAAGGAATAAGTATTCTTCATTGCTAAATGTCCTTAGTATTTTGGTTTTTACACACGTTGTGATTACAGCATCTCGGCATATTGAGAACATCCTTTTGTGAGAATTTGTACAATTGCCCATTTTTGAATCAGTGGCGTAGATGACTGCAGACCTGCCATCTTATAAGATGTGTGAACTATAAGGTAAACTTTACACTGATAGTGCTTTTCACAAAAAATATTTCTTGGTGGTATTGTAATGTAATGTGGTGTTTTCTAGTGTGTTGGAACAAAAGGATGAGCTATGTTTAAAAAAGTCTTTTTGAGTTTTATGACATCTCTTTTCAATTTATAAAGAATGGTTGCACTAGTTAGGCCCAAATGTTCCTAACACTCCTTTAAAAAAATCACATTTGGAAAAGCAATGTTTCATACTAATTTGGTGTTGGATTTGTGAATATTTTGTGTGTATAACAAAATGAAATCTTGCACATGTCAAAGAATATTTGGTAATGACTACTCTATGGGTACTCTATTTGAGCTTATATTGTTTCTGCCTGATAATTCAGCTATTATACATGATAGAGTCTACAAATTCAATAGAACATGACTCCCATATGAAGAGGTCACAGAATCTAGGGGGATCCAGCAGTTGTATCAGAAACTCTTCGCCATTCACTCATCAGAGACTTCTCTTTGCCACCCCCCTATCTGGAGACAGTCAGGACTGATAATGGGGGCCTGATGGGACAGCCCTGCCATGCCCATAGTTGAGATATGCTCTATTCTGTATTTCATTGCTCTTTCATACGTCAGGTCCTGGTGTACATTTATGATAACTTCAATATTTTCACCAAGCTACTGTGTGGCTCAATGTTTATAAAATTAAGATTTATGTACTCAGCTGTGGGATTGCCCTCTGCTGTGTCATAAAATGAAAATTGGTGTTTAAAAAAGAATATACATGAAGGCGTCCCATTTGCACTGTCATATGACATAATTTACATTGAGGGGCAAGTATGGATTGCCCCTAAGAGAAGCTGCTACATACCAAAAGCTACAGGTTGCTGCCAGGACCTGTATGAAGGTCCTCGAGACTTTGGGGTGGGGAGACCAATTCATGGTCTACCCAATCTTAAGGCACACTAAAGGTGTACCTAAGCCACACTAGGTCTGTAGTTTGAAGGAAGCCTTGGGACTAGGGACCTCTCAAACTGACCAAAGAAGCAAAAATAGAACGGGTTCATCAAGACAAAGAGGAAATGGTGGGGACAGGAACAGATGAGCAACTATTTAGGGATGCGCTTAAACAAGGGAACCCCCCTACACCTCTGGAGGTCAGGCTTAGTAGGCAACCTTTTTTTTATTATTGCATAAATGTCTATTCAAGACTGCCTGACAAATCTGAAGCTTTGCGGTAGATTGTTTGAAAAGTGTGTTGTAAATTACCACATTTGGTCCAATTTTTTCAAAATTTCAAAAGTTTAGAAACATAAATCCCCTAAACTCTCCAACGAAAGGTTAAGCTTGCTGTTTTCTAGATACTCCCTTGTACAAACATATTTCCATTCAAATAATAGGCCACTGTGGCAGACACCATATTTTGTACTACAAAGCAGGCACCAACATGGGTGGTCTAAACATTGTGCTTCTGGTTAAGACGAGGCTGAGATGGAGGAGATTATGGTGGCTAATATAAAGGGTTGTGTGGACCATTCTTCTTCCTCCTCCATTAGGGGATTCTCTCCCCCTGCCAATTGTAGGTGTTGGTACCACAGTGACTGAGGGAGACCAAGACAAAACCCACATTTTCTTACCTACCGTTGGTCTTTTTAGAAGTCCAAGAGGACTTTAAGCCTTGGTCAGTCTCAAACTGTCCCCTTCCCACGTATCCTCTGGTCCCAGTGAAAGGCTGAGCAGGCAGGATTATGGCCAACGCCGAAGATGAGGAGATGCGCAAACGTGAGCTGCCCACAGAAGGGCGTGCATTTTATATGACCTTCATAGATTCCTCCACAGGTCTTTAGTTGGCTGAGCTGTCTTGGGCCAGGTCCCTTGGAACAATGGATGAATTTATGCTACCTTGTTTGCTATTCACTTCTATATTCTAAAACATTTCTGTTCTCCATGTTCCTAACTCTGAAATTGTAATCTTCTATTAAATTGTCTGGCATCGAAAAAGGTTAAAATGATTTATCATTATCATTAATGGTTCCTAAAACACAAATGTGTGCTTTTACCCGAGTGGAATGTGCATTTTCTGGACAAGTGCATTAGAGCATCCGTTTGTCATGCGGCTATTGGGCTGAGTGAAAAGGGCACGCGCCCCCCGCTGAACTGCAAGCGAGAGCGGCAAGGACAGCCAGCAAGAGCAAGGAAACATGTATTTACATGTGGTCGGCTTTAGTTCATTCTTTTAGTATCTGTTATTGAAAGAGAAATAGTTCCACAACATATTGTCGACACAATGCACTTTATCTTGCACGTTTATTTTGTTGATCAAAAAACTGAATACAAAACTAATGCACCATTATGTGTGCTTCGTGTACAGAGCTGCATTAAGGTGTTATATACTTTAGGAAATTTTGATATATCTGGACTAAGATGTGTGACATGCAGAACGGGGAGTAAGTGTACCTCATGGTTTGTGACACGGGGATCGTGTTCCAAAAATGAAAAGATTCGGCCAGACAACAGGGGAACGAGGTGAGTTGCGGGTTAGTGCAGCCATGTTTGCAGGTTTGACCACTGGAAAAGCTTTTTCCTACTTAGGGTCCCATAAAAATGGCAGAGTAAAAAAGATCCGTAATACCAATGCTGTGTGGTATTACCACCCCCTTTAAGGCTCATTACAAGTTCAACATCGTAAATGGGGAATAACATTGCAGAAATCATTTTTATTGTGCCTATTTCCAAATGATATTCCTGAATTCTCTCCTTTTTTCTGGGACATGTTCCCCCAGTGTTGACCTAGTGGATTTTTCGCCCGTATCACACGTAGTATTCCTGCAGGATATGACACTGTAGCTCAATGAGCTCAATTCTGATTTGAGCGGAAAATTCTGTTTCTGCCTCAATCGTAATTAAGATGTCACTCGTAATGAGGCCTAGTTTTTTTTTTCCTTGTTGCAAACACTTTTTACCGGATGCTCCTCTGTGCCAGTTTTGTAGGTTTGGTGCAACCATCATCTGCGAGAAGATTCTCATTACATATTTGATCTAATATAAAAACACTTTGTAGGTTCTTTGTAGGACTTCCATTATATTCTGTGACACTCTCAACTTTAATCGAACAGGGTTATGTTTTTATCGGTATTCATACAGGTTTACAATTATTTATAATAACTTAGGGCCTAATTATGACTTTGGCGGTGCTGCACCAGCTCTCCGTCGACACAGCAGGGCCGAAGCCGCGCAAGGACCGCCCGCCTCATTACGAGTTTTTCTTGTACAGGTAGATGGTCCTTATGCTGTTTCCAGGGCGGTGCCCTAAAAAGGGCACCGCCATGGGAGTGGCAAAAATGTTCCAGCACGGCATGGACAGTGACGTCCATGCCATGCTGGAACTGGGGGGTGGAATAGAGACAGGGGGACAGGGGGGCACATGTGGTGCCCCCCTAAATGTATCCCCATGCCAGCCTTTTCATGACAGGGCTCCCGCCATGAAATGACTGGCGGTGGCAAAACTCGTAATATGCTGAGTGGGACAGTCCCGCTCAGCATATTGCATTGAGGCTCCGCTGCGCTACCGCCGGGGAAAGGCTGGAGGTGGAGGAATAAAGGGGGCCCTACAGGGCCCCCATGCATCCCCTACCGTGGGGATACATTCAGGGGGGCACAACATGTGCCCCCTGTCTGTATTCCCCCCTCAGTTCCAGCATTGCATGGATGCCACAGTCCATGCCGTGCTGGAACATTTTTGCAGTTCCCATTGTGGTGCCCTTTTTCAGGGTACCGCTGTGGGAACGGCAAAAGGACCGTCCACCTGTACAAGAAAAACTCGTAATCAGTTGGGCGGTTCTTGCGCGGCTTTGGCGGTGCTGTGTCGGCAGAGAGTTCTGGCGCAGCATCGCCAAAGTCATAATTAGGCCCTTTGCTTTTGACCTTGACCTTTTTTTATCTCTTAAGAGTAATAACTTTGATTAGTTATCACATGCATCCTCCGGGATGTCTAGTAAACTTAAGTCTTGAACTCAGTTTGCTTTAAATAATGATGGATGTATTTTCCCTTAGGGGACTTTGGCTTGCCCCTATTTGTAGTTTTCTGAATCAGGCTGTTTTTTTAAAGCACATAGATGTATTCTGCCTCTGTCCTACTGGCTGGTACGTCACAAATCTTATCCTCAGCAGCAGAGTAACTGGCACAGGTCTGTCAAGGTAGGATACGATTTCTTTCATTCAGTTTAAAAATTGAAGAAAAAACATCCTCTGGTAGCTGTGAGAAAGTGGATTATTAGTTGGGGTGGGTAGTAGTCTACCTCAAGCAATAATGTCACTATTCTTGTTAGGTTCTGTAAAGGTTTCTATAATTTAAACCGAAGTTCAACCCTTTGTATCTATGGTACAGAGCAGTCAGGCTTAGCTTATGAAAATGTGCAAAGCATTTAGAGGACCAAGACAGTTAAAAAGATTTAAACACCCCATAATAAATATCCCACTCCAATTTAGAAAAATCGAGAATAATGTTATGAACAAAATGACACCAAAATGACAAAAAAATCCAATAAGATTTGGGTTTTTAAAGATAAAATTTAAAAATGGGGCCAAAACGCATTAAATGCCAACCACATTTATTTGGTTGCCCTTGACCGGGACAGGATGTGATTTAATGCCAACCATGATGGAGCACAGTACAGAAGCCATGTTTGTCCTGGTCAGAAGTTTTACCTTTTGACTTAGGGCCTGATTTAGACTTGGTTGAAGGGTTACTTCATCACGGTTATCTTATGCACCGAAATATAAATCCAATAAGATATAATTGGATTTATATTTCAGCGGACAGGATATCCATCTCCGTTGTGACGGAGTAACCTGTCCACCAAGTTCTAAATCAGGCCCTTAGGGGCCTATTAGCATGGCGGGCGGATCGCCACCGCCCGACCGGTGGTGACGATCCGCCCGCCAAAACACCCCGCCGGACGGCCATTTACCCCCCGCCACATTTGCATGGCGGGGGGTACCGCGGGTGACGGAAAGACCGTCCACTGCTTTTCCGGTCAATCGTCACGATTGCCTGCCGGGCGGAAAAGGCCCATAATATGGTGGCGGTGCCTTGCAGGCACCGCCATCCATATTATGATGTGTGCGGAGGAATGCCTTTCCATGGCGGAGACTCCGCCATGGAAAGGCATGCGGAGTTCACTTTGGGGGCCCGTTGCGGGCCCACAGTGGGGTGGGGGGATGGGGGGCTGCACTTGGGGGGTACCCATGGTATCCCCTACATTGGCATGGACAAGGTGGCAGGCACCGCGCGGTGCCTGTCACGTTGTGCATGCCAATGCACAACATGCATTTTCAACATTGTGGCGGGTGCTGCTTACAGCACCGCCCGCCACAATGTTGAATATGCGGAATGCGACCGCCAGGGTGGCGGTCGCATCCTAATGGGCCCAGCGGGACCGCCGCACCTCTGGCGGTCGGTCCCGTTTACCGGTACGGTGGCGTGCGGACTTTGTCCGCCCGCCATCGTAATGATGCCTTTAGTCTCTGAAACGAAAGTCAGAAATTATCAGGGAGGCAAGACAGTAGGCTGTGGCCGAGAAGGACTCCATGAGGCTGGATAGCCGTCGGTCGAGGTCCTGGTAAAGACCTTGGGGCATATTCTCAAGAACGTGTGATAACCATTGCAAAAGTTACTTAACGCAACCTTCAACATCGCAGTCCATCGTGGGAAATTTACACCGTGTTAACCAAGTATTCACAACACGGCGGTACCATGCGATAGTCTCCAGATAACGCGTCAAATGGGCGCGTTAAAATCAACGCCACGCCGCAAAAATGCGAAACACGAACGCAAAAAAAGCTGCGATGAGGCCAAGTGCGATACGAAAATCAGCAAAACCCAGCTACAGGCCTGCAATTCACATGCGTCAGGTGGGAACAATCACCATAAAAATAGAAAAACAACAGACAAACAAATGCCAAACAACAGCGAAGCACAATAGACATTGCCGGAGCAAGTACGGAGGAGAACCAGAACCCCACAAGCCCCCCGGAGGACCATCCTGGGACCTCGGGGTCAGGGAAGGGCAAGGACAAGAAGAGTAGGAAGAAGCAGTTCAGTCCGCAGGAAAACAGGATCCTGATAACGGAGGTGACAGAACACCATCAACAACTGTTTGTCACCTCTACTGTGTCATTGGCAACAAAAAATGGACTATGGCAGTCCATCGTGGACAAGGTGAATGCAGTCAGAGTGCTGAAGAGGACAATGGACGAGGTCAAGAGGCGCTGGAATGATGTCAAGCGCAAAACCAAGCTGAAACTCGCCAACAACCGGAAGGCAGCAATGCAGACTGGAGGTGGGAGCCCAGCACCACAGGAGGAGCTGGACGACATGGAGGAAATGGTGTCCACAGTCATCAGTGGGGAGACGGTGGCAGGAGTTGGGGGCCCGGACACTGCTCAACATGACCTGACACAACAGCAACAGGGTGAGTAACGACCAGGGACTGGGGGGACGGGGGAGATGGGCACAATGGCACACATGCACAATTAAGTTGAGCACATCTGCGGACAAAACATGCCCCAGACCACCAACTCCCACCAAGAGACCAATGTACCCAAGTATGCAACATGTCAGCCCTGTACAAGCACAGAAGTCAAAGGCACACCTCATGAAAGGGATAAGGGGCAGCAAAATCTGAGCTGCACGGGCGACTCCCCCAAAATGCAGCACACACATCACATGCAGAGCACATCTACATTGACAACAATGTGACACAATCCGCAAAACACCTACAACAGAACACAGGACACAACTGGTGCCGCTTGGGTGCAGACACTGGCCAATCACATTTGGCATTGCAGGGAAATGTGCGTTGATACTGTACAGGTACAAACACACACACGTCTGTTGTCGAAATGTCCACTGTCCCCCATCAAATAGGCAGCTCCTCCCAAACAGCCACAATGTACCCAGTCATGCTGTCTGTATGAAAACATTTACAATGCGACAACATACATGTGGACACATTGTTAAACTGCATCTCCCCTTCACATTGCAGAGGGAGAATCAACACCTCCTGCAGAGCAGCCCGACCCTCTCTTCTCTGGAGACAAAGAGGACCACCACAGCTTCGACTCTGATGCCCTCCAACTGCTCATGGACAGCCTACGCAGCCCACTTCCAGGAGCTGGGCAGCCCAGCAGCTATGAGGAGACCCCACCCCCTGCACAGACCACACAGCAAGCAGCACCCACCACCACTGCTGCCTCCCAGGACCCCCATGAAGAACACATGGCCTTCCAACGCCGTGTTTTGGGGTGCCAGGAGAATCTGGCTGAACAGGTGCGGGTGGGCTTCGACCGCATGGCAGACAAGCTAGATGCCATACGTGGGTGTCTAAGTCCCATCAGGGACCACTCACGGTCCCTAACGGACACCCACAGTCCGCTCCATGCTCTCCAATGGACCATGGCTGACATCGCTGGAGCCATGACTCAGAGATTAGTACAACTGTCCAGTCCGAGTGGCTCTAGCGATTTCTCACGGGAGTTGGGAAACATGCGGAGGTTAATGGAGACCATGGAGCGGGCGAATGCGGAACGAGCGACTGCCATGGCTGCACACCAGCGAGAGGTAGCTGGGTTCCTCAATGACCTCAGGACCATCCTCATGGCATTGCTGCCACAAGGCCTGGCACGGATGCATGCTGCTGCCACCACTCCATCCACATCTCCGCCCCCTGATGTGTCACTGCCACACAGTGCTGGAGACAGAACACCACCACCCACACGTGAGGCACATGAAACAGCAGAGGACAAAGATGCGGATGATTCTGCCCTCGTGGTAAGAAGGACGCAGCAGCATGCATCTCAGCCATAGGTCCGGCTTCAGCTTGGTACTGCCCTCTGCATCATCACCTTCCACTGTCCCCTGATGCACTCTGCGACACTTACCTTGGACCTCGACATAGACTGCCATACACTGTTTGATCGCCATTGACACAGCAATCAGACTGCAGACTGAACTCTTCCTCTTCCTTTGGACTCGTCATTCCCTGAAGGACCCTGGCTGGCCCTCCACGGGACAACATCGTCATGTGGGGTTTGCATGGCCCTGTACTGCTGCAGATGCAACACTCCACTGAATGTGCATTAAACATTCATATTCACACAGATGTGTCATGTCTATGGTCTTTCAAGTGTGGAAGTATGGATGAATGTTGGCTCACTGGACTCCTCTTACGTCCATGTGGTTCATGGCGTAGCACAGGGATCACAGGGTTACACTTTGCCGAATGCGGTGCGGGTGGCGCAGACACAACAACAGGGACACACGCATGAGCTACTTCCTTGTCCAGCCCAGTAAGGAACCACGCCCAGCGCCCCAGGGTCATTTACACAACCTTACGCTGGACTGGCATACGCCAGGCCAGCCCACTCCGCTGAAGCTCACAGGGGGGGACGGCAACGCTACATGTCCAATGTCTTTCCTGAAGTGATCTGCTGCTCACAGGTCTAGTTGTCAGCATGCCACAGCCACTCCCTCACGGCTGGTTTACACCCACACCACACCCATCCAGCACACGCGTCACAGGACATGTGACCCTGCCAATAAAAAGGGCCGGGCGCACGTGCTCGACGCCATTTCCCCTCTCTATCTGGGTGCATCCGTGTGGTGTCAATGTAGGCATGGGGGCCTCGGGCCCTGCAACATCACATTCCCCAGGACCGGAGGTGACATGATAGCGTCCGCAACACGATACCCAATCATACAGGGTCCATGACTTTGGGACACAGACTTGGTGTCACCAGATACATTGCGGCCGGCACAGGCACACCGCCACGGGGCGGTGACTTTGGGTGCACTGAGGTAGGGGCACCTTAAGTGCTGAGCAGGTGTGCAGCCTGCGATGATGCCCCGTCCTGGCGGTCCGGACTGCTCAGGATTTGTGTGCCCTGCTGGACCGCAGTGTAGGCCAGAGCCAGCGGGCAGCGTGGGCCTACCGCCACGTGGCATCGCATCCCGGATCACAGAGTTAGTGGCACCTCAAGGGCTGAGCGGGTGTGCAGCCTGCGATGATGCCGGGTGCACTGGTATGTCCTCTGCCATGGCGAAATCAAGACCCAGAATCATATGTGAGACCTGGTGGCCTGCGGAGCGGGGCTGCATGATGTGGAGGGTGCCATGTCTGCGGGCCCCAGGCATGTGGCTTGCAGCGGCACGTGGTGGGCCCTCATTGCTACACGCCAAGGGCGGAAGGTGAGCAGTGAGGCCTGGGTGCGCAGGGGCGGGCATGCACCGCTGGGCGGTGGGAAGGGCTGGGGTGCATCTGCCTGGGTGCGCAGGGGCGGACAGGCGATGATGTCTTGTGCAATTGTATGTACTTTGCCATTCATGTATCTGGACTCTGTTTCAGATGACGGATCTGTTTCAGATGTGTGACCTGGTGAACTGCACTACGTACCGGCACGTGGTTGGAGACACACCGGTGGCAACAGGTGGGCAGTGTGGCCTGGGTGCGAATTGTCGGCACTCTCTCTCCCTGTCCATCAACTTCTGTTATCTGTGTCTCGCTCCCCCTCTCTGTCCGTCTTTCTCTCGCTTCCCTCTTTCTCTCTCTCTCTCTCTCTCCTTTGCTCTCTCTCTGTCCTTTGATGTGTGCAAGGCCCACCTTCTCATCGTGATTTTTGTCTTGCAGGCTGTGACCTACGGATTGTCCCGAGGGGAACCGCCATGTCTCTTCATTTCTGTTCTGTTTCTCTTTGGATAAATTTTCATTTGTTACATCGAAGGTGTATGTGTGATGCTCATTTTTGTGACAACACGTGCATGTCAC
Source organism: Calotriton arnoldi (assembly GCA_963921515.1). NCBI lineage: Eukaryota > Metazoa > Chordata > Amphibia > Caudata > Salamandridae > Calotriton > Calotriton arnoldi. Next base: position 1,840,493 of record CAWUFW010001107.1, on the reverse strand, counting down.
CAAATGTGGTTGTGCGACATCATGCAGATTATTTGGTACGTGATTCCGTGTGGTTGATGTGGCATGTCTTTGGCCGGGGGGGTGCCCGGGGAGGGGGGATCCTGGGGGTGGTGGCGGTGGGTGTTGTGGCCCTGTTGGGGCTCCGAGCTGCATGATCAGTGGCTCCATGGCATCTGTTGCCCTTCAGGTGTGGCTCTGGGCTGGGCTCCATTTTGTGGTGCAGGCTGTGGTCCGACTTTGCACCAGGTCAGAGCAGGTGTTCGTTTCCTGCTGCTAACGCACCTTATCGCCTGTTTTGTGGTCTTGTCGCCGATCTGGCTGGTCGTTGAGAATGTTGCGGAGTGGTGTTTTCGCGGCTTTTTGCACGGGTACGCCTACTCTGCATCTCATTAGCGATAGTTGCGGGGGTCATCTGTGGCGATGTTTTTTGCGGCTGCTATCGTGGGAGAACTGGTGTTATGGGCCGTTAACATCAGCTTGTGAATGGGGTGATAAATTTATCGCGACTTTGGCTGCGATAAAGTGCCGATAACTCGGCGATAGCTCCTTGAGAATATGCCCCCTTGACTTTTGCTGGGAAAACTCTGAGCGGAAGAATTTCAAAATTCATGCCCAAGGAAGGTCCCTCACTGACCCAATACATTTGACGCCATCGCCTACTGAAAAGTTCTGAATTTGGACTTGGTCACTTTTATGAAGCTTGAATATCTCCAGTGGGACAAGGCTGCAAGCTGTAGCCGGACAAGGCTCCATGACTCTCGATACCTTTTCCACGACATCCTGCTAAAACAGATTTGCTGTTAAAGAAAAGCTCAGAGCTGGAGCAACCTGAAACATTGGCTAGGCTGCAATGCACGTATATCGGATTGCTTTCGCAGGTCTGTGCAGGTCATTCTGAGGTCTTTGGAGCCAGAAAGTTTCTAAATCCCAGTTTTTTCAGGATGGCCGGAGGGGTACACTTTGACGCAGCCAAGTGTCCCAGAACATCAGGAACAGCACTTGGGGGTCAAGACTCACTCCAGGAGAAGCCACCAGCAGGGTCTGAGGCAGGCCCAGTTGGAACTGGTCAGCTAGGCTTTTCAGGAAAAAGGGTTTCTAGCAGCTTGTTGTGTTCTTGTAGCTTAACAGGAGGCTAGCCAACTGACCCTAAAGTGTGCCACTTATTTGTTCTGGGTACAAGTGGGAGCAGGTTCAGTCTTTCATTTCTCCTCCTGTGTCTCAATGGCAGGTGCAGTCTTTCTTTTGTCTTCCATAAGTCTAGTAGTGAAGAGATTCTGAAGGGCGTGCCCTGGGGTAGCACAGTGATTTCTGGCACTAGCCTGTGGAGGGTGTTTGCTCCTGCCCCTCCTTAACAAATAGGGAAAAACTTTGCAGGTGTAAGCCTCCCTACTTGTGTAGTGGTTCTTGAGTGCCCCACTGCAAACAATTCCTCAGTGCCTCTCTAAAACCAAGATGGCAGAACCTTTTTTCATCTCTGTATAGCTCTTGTCACATCCTAGAGGCATAGCAAGGGAAAAGAACAATCCCTCCTCTGTGGTCACTCATAACTGGCTCTGGGGGCTGCTTCTTTCCCACTGGGATTGCTGCCTGACTGACTAGAGGGGCAAAGGGGAGAGCAGGACCAGGCATTAGCTACATCTGCTTGTGACAGGGTAGGCCTCTTTAAAGTTTATTATGTTCCTGGGCACAGCCCAGATGGTCATCCTGCCAGAGGAACAGAAAAACCCACCCACACTCAAGGCATTTTTCTGAGCTTTCAGAGCAAGTTCACACCTCATCAATTGGCCTGTTCAGCTCCTAGGTAATAGTTGGAAGCTCATGCCAATGAAGTTCTAGAAGCTTTTGGTAGGGGTGGGTGGAGCTCGCGGAGTTTCACTCCATGGAATTCCGTAGAGTTGCATAAAAACTCAGATTCTGTGGAGTTCCGTGAGCTGGTGGAATTTGGCACTTCATGATGATTTTTTGTGCCGGGAGCTAGTTCTGCTCTGTGACATCAGCGCATACTGCACCACACAGCACACCAGAGGGCGCTGCTTCTTTCTGCCGTTTGATTAGATTTTCTACTTGAGCAGCAGTTTTCTCAATGCTAACGATCACCATCTGCTGTGACCGCTCGCGTTGAGAAAATCTTGCTGGGAAGTATTCTAGCGGCCGAAAATTGCGCTATGAGACTCGCTCGCCTGCTTAACATTTCTGAGCCACGAGTGAGAAAAATTCTGCCGCGCAGCGCTTGATGGAGTTTTGCTGGAACTCTGTGATACTCACGTGGTGGAGCAGAATTTTCCACCCGCCCCTAGCTTTAGGCAGGTAAAAGGTGATTTTCTAAAATTATTCTTTCTAAAATAGTCATTACAAATCGTACTTTACCGGTGAATTTGGCTTATAATAAATATTTTTAAAGAGTTCAAGAATGAACTTTTAAGGTGTTTCCTAGGTGGAGATAACATTATTAAATTTAATATTGTATTCCATTGATTTCAAATGGACGAGCTAACCTTGATAAAGTAAAAATTGCTTTTGGGGTCTTGTCACTGTAAAGACATGTTTAACATTAAACTTTTACATGTCCTACTTTTAGATACAATGCACCCTGCCTCATGAGGTTTGAGGCCTGCTTAAGGGTAACTTATTAATATTTAAAAAGAGGATCTAAGCCTGTCAAAAGGCATTATTTTGACAGGTCAAATTTACAGTTTTAAAACTACACAGATAGGCTACAGTGGTAGGCCTGCAGTCATGTTTGCCCTGTCACTGGAGTGGATGGCACATGGGTACTGCAGTCCACTAGTGACATTTAATGTACAGTCCCTGGGTGCATTATGTACCATATACTAGTGACTTATAGGTAGGATAAATATGACAATTAAGATTTTAGCCAATTTTGATGTTTAAGGGATCAGAGCATATGCAATGGGACCTGGTTAGCAAAAGCACATTGCACACCGCAGCCCTGATTCTACTCGACCTGTCAGCAGCATTCGACACCGTCTCCCACCCCACACTCACAGCCAGACTACACAATGCCGGCATACAAGGAACCGCCCTCGACTGGATCCGATCGTTCCTAACTGGCAGAAGCCAAAGGATCTGACTGCACCCTTTCTCTCTGAACCCACGGAAATCAACTGCGGAGTCCCACAGGGATCATCGCTCAGCCCAACCCTCTTCAACATCTACATTGCCCACCTCGCGCCGCCATCGTTAGACAGCACGGCCTCAACATAGTATCCTACGCGGACGACACCCAGCTCATCCTCTCCCTCACCAAGGACCCCGCCACCACCAGACTCAACTTCCAGGAAGGAATGCAGGACGTCGCAGCCTGGATGATGAACAGCTGCCTAGAGCTCAACTTGGAGAAGACAGAAGTCCTCGTCCTCGGAACCACCCTTACGGCATGGAACAACACATGGTGGCCCACCGTCCTCGGCACCCCCGAACCCCACGGACCACGCTAGAAACCTCAGCATCATACTCGACTCCTCCCTCTCCATGAACCGTCAGGTCAATGCGGTTGCCTCCAGCTGCTTCAACACCCTCTGCATCCTCCGTAAGACCTTCAAATGGATCCCCCTCGAGTCAAGGAAGACAGTCACCCACGCACTCATCACTAGCAGGTTGGACTACGGAAACGCCCTCTAAACCGGCTTAAACAAGTCTCTACTCTGCAAGCTCCAGACGATACAGAACACCGCTGCCAGACTAGTCCTCGGTATCCCTCGACACAAGTACATCAGCCAACACCAACGAAAGCTCCACTGGCTACCCATCAAGAAGAGATCACCAGATACTCATCCACGCCTACAAATGCCTACACAACACCGGACCCCAATATCTAAACAACAGAATCACCCTCAACGTACCCTAAAGGAACCTCCTATCAGCTCACCTTGTCCTTGCTGAAACCCCTGGCTTCCTCAGAGCCAGAGCAGGGGGAAGATCCTTCACCCACATCGCAGCCAAGACCTGGAACGAGCTGCCGATCGACATCAGATGCGCCCCGTCCCTAAACACCTTCAGGAAGGCTCTCAAGACCTGGCTCTTTGGCTGAACAGAACTGCTGACCCCTCCCCCCCAGCGCCTTGAGACCCTAGTGGGTGAGTAGCGCGCTTACAATTCCCTGATTGATTGATTGATAGTAAAAACAAGCATTGGCAAAGCCAGTAGGTCTCGCCTAGGAGAGCCATTGGCAATGTTTTGTCGCCATGATGTAGAGCAGCATGATGGCTTTGCAGTGTGGCTAACACTAACTTTAAAAAGCGCTAGGATGCAGCCAAGGCTAATGCTATTTTTTTTTAACTTCACTAGTGCGGGATGCATCATAGTCCTTTTTTTATTATTATTTTCAGCCATGCTGCACAGCAGCCACTCTGCTATACAGCATGGCTACAAATCATTGGCAAAGTCAGCAATGACCATGCTGTACAGCATGAACAAAAGGCAGTGGCAGAGCCAATAGTCTCAAAGGTGAGACCTTTTGACTTTGCCAGTGCTTGTGAGGTCTCAGTACAACACCCCTGTTATTTTGAGCAAATCAGTTAATCTCCCCATGCAAACAAAAGAAAAAATATGACATTTGGAACAAAATGCTAAGATAAACAAAGCAATTGCACATATGTCCATGTCAGTCACAATAAAAGCAGATAGCATCTGTTGTCACAATAAACGTCGATTTCCAAGGAAAAAAGTGGTTCTTTGAAGTGCATGTGGCATAGTGAAAACATAGATACAAATGACAAGAGGTACAGCAAGGATAACAGGGAAGAAAAAAAAAGTAGTAATTCAATCACAGCACAATCAACGGAAGGACAGCAATCAAGCTAAAGCAATCAGTACTTGATCTATACTCTAGCCGAAAGAAGAGGAAGTGAAGCTAGCACGTGTTGGCCAATTAGAAGGCAGCAAATAAGAGTGACAATGAAGCCAAAGAATGTTAAGCAATCGTTGGGTTCCCACTCCCTTGTTGTATACAATATCTCTCGCAAGCAAGAGCACATGCAAGCGATACCTAAAAACAGCATCATCAGCCCAAAAAAGAGGAGCGATCATGCAAATATAGCCATTTTCCTCCAGTCTGATTAGTATTTCTTTTTCACATTTTTTTCTGTTCAAAATATTTAATTGAGGAAAAATGATACAACACTATGTGAACTACATATAGTACTAATCCATCTAGTAGTATCCGGGACACTAGAAGGATCAATTACACAAACATCTTAACTATAGCTATTGACATAGAACAACACTCAAGAAACAAAACCTCCCCATACACAAAAAGGGAATTCTTAAGATTGTGAAACATTCTAGAACAGTGAGAAAAGTCAGACCGGAGAAGAAAAAAATACATAAGGGTTAGTCTGAAGAAGTATGGAGCTCGTGATTACAATCAATAGGTTGTAGCCAAATCTATCATCAACAAAAAACCAATGTATAGGGCAGAATTCCCTACTATGAAATTCCACTTCTTGGTTTAATATGTCAGGACAATGGCCTGTACCATCACCCTAGGTGAGATGTCCAAGAAAACTGATTATCCAGTGGTTATCTCTGGTACTGCAAGGAATAAAAATAGCTCGGAAAGACTTGCATAATTTGTGGACTTTGCAAAAGCTATATCTGTTTGTTAAATTTTCCTCCTCATTGAGTCAGTGCTACTGTTTTCCTGGAGCCATTAAACTTGATAATGCACATGGCCTTCAAAACCTGAGCAAGCCTGATTCCTATGAGAAAGATGCACTCTAAGTTAGAGGGGAGTTTTACCTCTGCTCGAAACATTCCCACTTTCATCTCAATGAGTTATATCTGTGCTCTTCTGCCAATCTTTCCTAAATATTGCTTGTTACGCATGGTGCAAAATATCTTTCCCTTGACTGGACTCTCACTTGAGCATGCTCTACCACATTACAGTCAGGCAACCAAAGACAAGAGACTATTCAGGAATATGCTCAGCGCTTGGCTATTTTATAAATACCCAGACCCTCACCATTCCAACTCCAGAATTATCTTATGGGAAGTGACATGGGAACAGTTCTGGTATACGTGTATTTAGTAAAGAATATATAATAAGATTAACTCAATTCAGTCAGTTCTAACTTTACCCAACTGCAGTGGCACTGAACCTAGGGGTGTGAAGGTGCTGCAGCAACCACAGAACACTTGAAAGAGTTTAGAAGTAGAATGAATAATAAAGGGCCCTTCAAATATTTTTTTCTGTTGTGTCTTCAAAGCACTGTGAAATATTCTCAATGCCTTTAGTGAGGTGACATGATTTGGGAGCACCCTCACTCTAAAAACTGTTCCTGCACCACTGACCAACTGTTACTTGTCTAAGGTCCTTATTAAGAGTTTCGGTGGTCCTGGAGCAGGCAGCACACACCGCAGTCCTCCAGAACTGCCAAAACACACCGCAGCCCACCAGATTACAAGAAATTTGGTGGTCTGGTGGGCAGGCAGCATAGCAGTCTCATGAAGGTGTTGTTAAAAGGCTCATTGTGAGCCTTAAGCAGCACATGTTACTGCACGGGAAGAAATGCACTGTGTTGTGCATTCCTTCCCATGCAGGAACTGGGGGTGCAAAACTACAGGGGGGCACAACATTTGCCCCCCTGCATGCACCCCCGTGCACAGAGACACATGGGGTGACTGCCATGAAAAGCATAGCAGTGAGGCAACTCAAAATATGCTCAGCGGTGCCGTTGCTGCACCGCCAGCATATTTTGGCCTCGAACCGCAGCAGGATCCTTGATCCACGGCGGTAGCAGTAGTTCAGTCACGGTCCAACGCCACACTTATAATACTGCGGGCGGTTGAGCTGCATGGCAATGGTCGGACCACCACCATGACAACGGCGGTCCCATTGACCGCCGTAGACGTAATAAGGCCCTTAGACTCAGTGTGTCCATAGATGGATTTGGAACGGTACTACCAGCCATGAAATCTGAGGATGCTCATGGAGAAATTAAATGATTATGGATGAACCTACTGTTGAAATTAATAAGGCAAAGGAATTGGTAGTAGAGCATGAAGAATGCTCCATTGTGGTGACTACAGGTTTTTGTCAAGGTTTTCATAGAATAATGACTTGCGCATGGGCTTCAACATAGTGTTTGGTAACAGTGAGACAAAGCAACATAGAACATATCACATGTTTGTGCTAACTGACTTGAGTGAGGCTCCATAGCGTTGTGGTGGATACAATCCCTGGACCATTAATTTCTTTTTTCAACCTTCATGTAGCAGTAAAATGCAGATTATTTTTCAATGTGGTAATCTTCTTTCATTTCAACAGTTAGTTCAGTTCAATTCTCACCAAAATAATCTCCTGGTCATACCGTTTCTGTTTCATGAAAGCTCATCAGTGGAGCAAAATCTTTTGAAGCAATGCTGACACTGAATGCTGTTGAGCAATTCAAATGGTAAAATACCCAAGTATCTGTGTAAACAAGCGTAACAACCCCCAGTGCACACCAGGAAAGTCAATATGTTTGGGTTACTAACCATATCGCAAATTATTGTGCTCTCACTCGATTAAGTGGAAATAAATGAATTATTATATCTGATCTCCATGTTGATGAGGTGGTGCTCCTGAAACTGGCAGAAAACAGTATCATTTGGAACAGACTGAACCTTCTGTAGGGTTTGAAATAAAGTATGTTTGGATAGCGCTGATTGGCTAGGGTTAATGAGGCATGGTGGATGACAGTAGGCCTTTGTTCATGAAATAAGTAGCATTATTGTTTTTGGTGAAAAAGTGAGGAGGAAGAAAGAGTCCAGATATAATTCTACTTCTGGCCTTACTGACATCTCCCTTTGAAGAAAGATTCTGTCTGAGGGACAGTATTAGAGGACAAAGAAAGAACAGGGGCAGCTAGAGTACGGTGGGCTCCTGGAGCCATTATTGTTGTCATTTAAAAGATGAAGAGGGACAAGGTCATGTTTAGCCTGCATGCCCTTGTTTGTTTTATGTTGTAAACCACTGTAGCTAAATCATGTTTTGCAATGTTTCCATATATGGCATCAAGCTTGGGAGGAAATGCGATCAAATGGTTAAATTGGCAAATTATGTCTGGTGACTTGCTTCTAATCCTGGTTCTCACTCTTAACACAGTTGTATAATCGTCAAAACACCACCTTTTCTTCAAGCACCTCAGTTTCATTATTTGCCAAAACAGAAGAGTCTAGAAATTGACAAAATGTAGGTGTATAGGTGTAACAAACACATAAGCCTGCTGAAATTATAAGTAACCCAGGTAACATATATAAAAATGCATCGGCAAAGTCAAAATGGTATGAGCTATTTTAGTTGAATATGTTCTTTGTTGTAATGGCTAACATCAGATGGAAGAATTGTTGTTGCATATTGCAGTGCATAGTTACAAAATGCCCTGCACCAAGTTTATTGCCTATGAGCACCATGAACCCCATGTGGTACGCACTTGCTCAGGAGGCCCAAAGGAACAAAGTTGGGGGTCAAGCTTTGCTAGCGATATGTCCCTGCATGAACCAGACTGGAGGGAATTACCATATTTTGAAAAAGAAATTGCTCACAATTTGACAAACGTCATGGTGAATGCAATTGGCCAACCAGCCTTTCCAAATTTCCAAAATGCATTGCACTGAGATTATTGTCTGTGGACACCCTGAATCCTTAAAAAATCCCTACATTTCTGCCACTCTCCCACTCGGGAGACCCAGTGGAACACACCTGGGGCCATATTACAGAATACTGCGCACTCTCTTTGTTTGCGCCGGGTGCACCTTTCAAAAGGTGCGCCCTATGCAAACAAGGAGAGTGCGCCGTATTATATTGAATGTGCTGCCCCCAGGGCATCGGCAAAGTTGTGCTTCCCTGTGGGCAGCACATTGAAGTGAAATGCAGAGCGGCTTTGAAGCAGAGTAAGGCAATGTAGCGATTTGCGCTGCGTTGCCGTACTTCAGATTCATGGAGCCACTCAGGACCACGCAAACTGGCTTTGCAATGCTTCATAAATCTTACTTAAAGTTTTCATCGCACATATACCACATTGTGTGGTGCAAACGTGAGGCAAACCATCTCGTAAATAGGCCCTCAAGTCTCCACCCATGCCTAATATCTCCGTCCCATATAAGAGCTGTGGGGGTATCATTGCTTTATGAGCTGCAAGAACCAGTTGAAGTGCTGGGCCTCCATAATCTCTTTTAAACTTCCTTAGACCTCCTATAGTAGAACATGCCCTTGCTTTTAGAATGCCAATATGCAGCATCCACTTTAACGACTTACTAAATATCATACCCAAATACTTATAATTCAAAACTTCTTCCTCCCTTGTCTGCCCGATTGACCAAACATATCCATGCTGCTTCGTACCAAATGCCACAATTTTGGTTTTATCCAAATTAATTGTTAATTGATTTTTTTGGCAATAATTATTAAAATCTGCTAGTTTCCTCTCTAATCCAATAGGTGTCCTGTCCTGTACTAGGCCATCTGTATGGAGTAAACATGACAAGTGTTTACCCCCCATTTTAGACAAAAAAGCATGAGAATATGATAACGTCTTGGGAACTTCAGCTAGATACCATGAAAACAGAATAAGAGCCAGTAAACATCCTTTTTCGCAATCCATTTTCTATACTAATTTTCCTTGATAGCTGATGTATCCAATTTGATCCTTCCCCAATGCTTTCTATGCAGCTCTTTCAGAACAGCCATTAGACCTCTTGATATTTTTAGAGATTCTAGTTTTGACCACAATATCTCTCTGTTGATTAAGTCAAATGCAGTATGAAAATCTACAAACAAGCAGAACAAAGATCCCCGGTTTCTATGGGCTTTCACGCCATTGCCCATAGACTAAAACAATGGTTGAGTCGAATGATGACTTGGTTTGATCGTCTTTTTAATAGATAGGCTTTATAATTGCGCCTTTCCAATTAGTTGAATCATCTCCTCTTAAGGTAAACGTATAAAAGGCCCAATGGAAAAAACTTGCTTACCATTCAATGTTTGATTTAAATACAATTGCGGGGAGGTCACCCCCCTGCAGCTCTTGTACATTTCAGAGAAAAGATAGTATTTTTATAGATGTTTTTGTAAACACGGAGAGGATCTCGTCACGGTTTTGTATACTTCTTCAGAGGAATTTGAGTACACGTTTGACAGGAATTCCATCCAAGCTTTTCCCATTACTGTACATTTGAACTTGCATGATTTCCCAGTTGATCCAGAACAGAATAAATTGCAGAGTTTAGGGTCATTATTACGTGCAATTACTGATATAATTTCCTCCCATTTAAACTTGTAATATTGGAGTTTAATCCCCAGAATCCGAGCCTTATATTCTAATCCTCAGAATGCACTTTCATTATTATTGCCCCTTTGTTGGTGTTTCATCTTTCTCATCTTCTTCAACTCTAGACAAGGTGTATCAAACCATTTCACCCTTTTTTGTTCTGACGATCAATTGCATTCTGCAGGATAATTCTTGCTTCGCTTTTATAATTGATTTTTTTGGCAAGGTGAGAAGAGACTCTTACTTTTGTAACCTCTTTTGATGAAATCCCTTCAAGAAAGCCAACCTGCTTTAATCACTTGAGGGTATGTCTTTTGTGAGGGGTAATTATAAAATTCCCCCAGAAGGCTTGTTCTATTTTAGAGTCTCAGCTTTTTCATTGTTTCCCTTCATTTATACGACCAAAGTAGAGTACCAGGGAGTCAAAATTCTCTTCTAACTCTGGATGATAATTAGCTTCCTTAACTGATCTCGCTATTTTATTTGGTTTCCAGACTTGTTCCTCCTGCTTTTGGTAAGACATCTTCTTACCCCACTGCTTTTTTAACCTTCAGGTTATTCTTTGGGGGAACATCCCTTTGATAATTTCCTCCCCTGTTAGGTAGGCTAATTCCCTTTCCTCTTATTCTTACATTTATGTTCTGACTGAAACTATTCATCTCTTGGACCCTCAGCTCCTTACTTCAAACATTATTAACTTAATTATAACTTACATTTCTTTTACTAATATGAGATCCGGTGATCTATTTGCTCCTAACTGGCCCAAGTGCTTCATCTTTTAGATGTTTTTTAGTATTTCTATATTGTTTGTTGCTATTATTGTTTTTCCGACACACTCTAGAAGGTATAGTATGTATAAAATATATGGCCTCCTTTCCTTTCTATCTGCATTGGGGCCTTTGATATACATACTTGGGCAACCTCAACCTCCCACCTTTTTTCCTCTGAATGACCTTATTCATCCTCACCAGAGTTAACATCCTGAACATGGTGAATCATTGTGGCCATATGTGACTTTATTAGCTCTAACTCCTCATTTATATTCCTCAAGAGACCTGACTGATTTTTCAATCCCTCATTATTTAACACTACCAATTTGAAAATCTTGAATAAAGTTCTCTGCATCGAAGATGTAGGGGCCACCAAAGTAGTTAAGTTTGAAAAGGATAGCTGACTCGCATGATTATTAGTCTCCCTTTTAAGGAGTTTCTTCGCCCTTTCTGATTTTTTGCTCAATTATCCTGTTTGATCCCTACCTCTGCCATAACCTCCTCAATAAAAGTAGTTTCCAGTGGTTGATCGGATAATCGGATGAGGCCAAGTGAAAGATAACCGGAGCTGGAGCGGGTGCATCCCTGAGTCTTGAAAGAGTTGGGGGCCACTGGGGGGCTTCTATATCCAAAGAAGTGATTGAATCCATTTGAACCCCCTTCTTCATTCTAGTGTCACATGATGAGTCTAAAAATTGATCTTCTTTATTTATTTATTTAATAAAATGCCTCCCAACAAAATCTGTTATTGAGATAACCAACGAGACAATGTCTAGCAGTAATGGAGACTTTTAAATACTACTAGGATTATTGGATGGAGTAACAAGACTCAGTACTACAGGTTATTTTTCCATCTCCTGGACAGAATGTGATAGGGCCTTTCCTCTTCAACCCCCCGTTTGTTTTCCGTGACTTGAAGCCGCTGGTGCTTTTTTGGCTTCTTCTTTGCGATTGGCATTTTAAAAGCTTAAAATGAACTGAAACGAAAGTATTATCAGCATGGGCAAAACAAACCAGGCTCTACTCACCGCACTGCCTGGTTTTTCAGTTGTGGCCTCTCTGAGTTCCTCTCTGGAGTCAGATTGCTTAAGTTAATACTTCAGCTTAGTGCCTTTGGATAATTTACTAACATTGGCCTGCTTCACCTTGCAAAGAAGCCCCCAATAATGACCTGGAAATCTTACACCACACAAAGTGCAATGAACAGGGCTTCCTCAGGTCCTCAAGAATAATAACACCAAGATAGAAACCAAAGGCAGACTTTGAAAGCAGAAGAAAAAAAAGTGTTAATTAATTCCTTTGTGGTTCTGATAGCAGAAGCTGCTCCTCTAACAGTATTTTTGTCTCGGCTCACACCAGAACCTCAGGCACCAGTCAAGATGACTTAATGGACGGTGATCACCGGCATTAGCTGCACCCTAAAATACCTACTGCAACCCACACAACCAAACTCAGCCCGGCACAGTTGAAGCATTTCACACTCCCCTACAGCAACCTCGCCTTCCAAATCAACTCTCCTCAATACTTCCTCCAATAACAAACAGGGGAGGCGGTATGCAAGCAGAGGTTTAAAGGCTGGGACAGTCCAGGGATCCTAGGGTAACAGATGAGCAGACGTAAACAAACTGAACAATCCTGCATGAAGGTGGTATGGCTGTTCAGCTAGCTAACCGTCAACCAGCAACCCAACCAACAAGCAGAGAGAGACATGAGCACACACAGCTCCAGGTGGGGAGAGAGCTTCCTCCTCTGCATAGCAAATGACAAATAGAAGGATAGAACTCAGCGAGGACTCATGTAGCATGAGTAAGGCATTAGCCCAATTTTGAGACTGTGTTCTAAGTGTTGCTAGTCATGCGGAAAGTAATTGGTACTGGCGTCAACAGCCCAAAGGACTACAGCCACAGTCCACACTAGCCACTACTCGTAGCAGCTTTCTGCAGCACTTTACAGTCAAGTAGCCCAAAATAGCCCAATGCAAGCCAAAGTAAGGCAGTCGAGCAACCTGGCACCCGACAATGAGTGCACAAAGCAATCAACTACTTCCAGCTCCCTGAGGGTTGGAGTTGCGACTGTAATAGTACTGAGACACAGGGAGCACTACCTGGATTTTACCCGGCCCCACTGTGTCAGCAGGAAGTGAGGCAGGCTGTAAGGCAGCAAGGCAGCAAGGCAGCAAGGCAGCGAGGCCGCAAGGCAGTGAAACTGCAAGGGGGCAGTGAGACTAATTATTCAGAGCCCGTGCAGAAAAGAGGGAGGAGTGTGCACGGCGTAAGCACAGTGCACAACCATATGACTGAGCTGGGCATAATTTGTTTGAAATATTGAACACATTTGTTAAAAATTGTAAATATCTCTACATTTTTCATTATAACATCTGGCTGCAAGAAGATATTGATGCAATGGTTAAACCAATACATAGCCCTGTATATTCTGAAAAATACAAATAGCTTGGATGAGTGCCCCAAGAGGCCAAAGAGGAACATGTGTTTAAACAAACTAAAGCCCTTGTTTTAAAAAAAAAAAAAAGCTCCGGCTAAGAGGTGTGCAAACACTCAGAAGTGGATGGGTTAAATTAACGCTAGAGATCCACAATGTGGCCCAAAAGGCAACAAAGGAAACACACAGCATGAGATTTCCAGATGTTTGCTAACATTAGGCCAAGTAAGTTCATATTACAATCATACCAAAACATCAGACGAAAACAAAATGTAACATATCCTGGTTCTGCCATATCAGGGATTGTGTGGATCTCTTAACTCAGGTGAACTGCAAAGCTTGCACTACATATGCCTCTATTGTAGTGGCTTTGTATAAGAGTAAAGCTTGCACTTCTGTAATGAGTGTTACAAGAAGTCTCTATTACAATCTTGCACTGCTTTTCGTGCTGTGCAAGTTCTTAGTGTGAGCTGAGGGAAGCTGGCACTGCAAATGTTTGTACTGTAGGTGCTGAGGGAATCTTACACTACTGTTGCTTTTATTTGTTATGGTTGGGGTGAAGCTTGAACTGTGAATGCTTGTAGTGTACCTGTTGTATCTGAGAAGCTTGGTACTGTGCCTTCGTGTAGAAACTTGTCTGTCCTGCACCTACTCCATGTATGAGGGAAGCTTAGCATAAATATGCCTTTATTGTACCTCCTTTGTGTAATGAAGCTTATCCGTCTGTTACCATTACTGTGCTCTATCTGCTTTTGTAAAGGAATTTTGCACTGCTGCCCTCACTGTGGATGTTCTGTGTGTGAGCGGGAGGAAACTTGCCCTGTAGATGCTTGTACTGTACCTGCTATGTGTGTGAAGGAAGATTGCAAAGCTGTCAGCAGTACAATAGCCAGTGCAAAAGCTGGAAGCTTGCCCTATTGAACCTAAGTTGCAAGCTAGGGAACGTTGTACTGTGGATGTACTGTGGATATCCTATGGGTAAATAACCCCATCCTTCATCTGCTACATCAAGCATTGGTTGAGTGGGAGATGGGCCTTTGGCCTTCTTTACATGAGCATAGGACCTGGTGTTTCCCTTCAGCTTCTTAGCCTCTTTGAAGGACACAACAGGGATCAAGGAAAAAGGTGAAATAGTAAAAGGATCATAATCTAGAACCTCTGATGAAAAACCTGGAATCAAGAAGAACACGTCATGAATAGGAAGAACAAGTGCCACAGGCAGGATGCCAAGAATTCAAGGTCTGAACATAAGAATGTGAAGGTGGCACCAACCCATGTAGCACAATGATGAACCTTCACAAATGGACTTTGTTATATCTTATCATACAGTGATTGTGTTAGGAGCGTTAAGGGTTTACACTAGGGATTAAGACTCAACTCTCAATGCTTGCTGTAGAATGTTCCTCACATCTAGTTCTAGGATGACTTTTGGGATTTGAAATGTGTTGGACAGTTGGGCGTGGAGACTGGGGGAAAGCCAAGAGTACCTGCTTGTACTCCCGAAGCATTTCTTTATTTGATGTAGAATAAATTTGTTCTTACTTCAATTTTACACCGTGTCTGTAGTCTATTACTATAGACATGTGATGCTCTGGGCATCAGATGGGTCCCCTATTATGGTCTGGAAGTAATTCACCCGGAAGGAAGCATGCGGATGTGAAAGGAAGTAATGATCTGACATGATAATTCAGATAACCAGAAGGAAAAGTATAGGAAGGAAGGAATATGCCTAAAGGAATACCTGGCCTGGATTCTGAGTAATGGAGGACTTCATTCATAATAAAGGGGCTGTGTTTCCTCCACTGTATTAACCAAGACAGTTGGCATGGTGACTTGGCTACGTGCTGCCAGAGAGGGTCAGCTGCACACTCAGATATGCATATTTCTGTCCTGAGCCTCTCTGCTTGTAACTGCTGTCCGCCAGGACCCTGGGAACAAAGAGACTGTGGCTTTGATAAGGCCATTGTGTGAATAGCCCAGCAGGATCCGGCAATGCAGGAAAAGTGCAATGTTGTGATTATATGTGTGTGTGTGCGAGACACTTGCTATTGTACCTGCTCTATGTGTTAGAGAAGCTTGCACTGCGAATGTCCTTATTAAGTAAGTACTTAAACTCTCCTCAGTCAGGGAAGGATTGAGATCGCTTCAATGGCTGCCAGTGAAGAAGTGGGCGCACTTCAAAGCCCTATGTTTGGCTCACAAAGCTCTCCATTCTCAGGGGTCGTTTTGCATCAGGACGTCCTTTAATTAGTATGTTCCATGGGGGCATCTGCGTTCAGCTGGACAACACATGATTGTGGTTCCTAGGTGCAAGAAATCTGGGTGGGGGGAGCGGGGTTTTCACAGTGGCTCCAACAGGCTATGGAACTCCCTCCCGGAGCAGATCAGGAGCTTAACTTTGCACATAATTTTTCACAAGCAGGTGAAAACATGGTTATTTGCAAACTAGTCCTCGTTGCGAGATAGTTAAGGAGTTCAATGCTTGGGATCTGCACTAGTCACACAGTTTACTCCGTTTTCACCTCTTGAATGCCTTCTGGTTTAACATGCTCTAGAAATGCCAAAATTACAATTACAAAAGTCTTAAACAGCTCACGACTGCCAAGGTGTCTTGGTGCTAGCGTTCCAGAAGCAAGCAGGAGACTCTTTATTTTACATGATTAGTAAAAAGCCAGGTTTTTAACAGTTTTCTGAAAGAGGATCGATTTGATTGGGATCCCAATACCAAAGGAATGGAGTTCCAGAGTTTACAAGCTAGGAAGGAGAAACTTCTCCCTCCCAATCTCGCATCTTTATTGTTTGGACTGAGATAAGTCTGGCAGAGCCAGATCTCAGATTCCGAATGGGTGTATGCCATGAACAGGTCTCTTGGAAATAGTCAGGGCCACTATTATACATGGCCTTATGGACTATACAAAGAGCCTTAAATTTCATTCTTTCGCTAACAGGCAGCCAATGAAGATCCTGAATACTCTTAGAACTAGAAGCAAATGTTGGTATTTCTAAAAACATTCGAGCTGCCATGTTTGAAGGGATTGGAGCTTCAATTGCAAGCGTTTCTGGGTACCCAGATATAACACATTGCAATAACCTATTCTGGATAACAGCAAAGCCACAACAACCATTTTATGCATTTCCGCCAGAATAAATGAAAATACTTTCCTTAGGAGTCTAAGGAGATGGAAACATGAGGAAGTGACATGGTTAATTTGATCAGAAAAACACAATTGTTTGTCAAATATGACTCCCAGGTCTTTTGCTTCCTGAACAGGGCAGGGAAGAGGCCCAAGATTTGAAGGCCACCAAGACATATTCCAAAAAGAGGTGTTTGCACTAAAGCGGTTATTAAGTTTAAAGGCAAACATCAAAGCTTCACTTTCTTATTGTAATGCTGGATTCAG
Organism: Calotriton arnoldi; assembly: GCA_963921515.1. NCBI lineage: Eukaryota > Metazoa > Chordata > Amphibia > Caudata > Salamandridae > Calotriton > Calotriton arnoldi. Next base: position 1,823,612 of record CAWUFW010001107.1, on the reverse strand, counting down.
CACATCTTTAAGATGGTTACAATACACCACTGCTATGCCCCCCCTCCACCCCCACCGTTTTTCTTGTCTGTCAGTTCTGAATATGTCAATCCCATCTGGGATTGCGAATCTCAGGTCGGGGTTCGACAAGAGATCTGTCCAAGTTTCCGTTAGGAATACCAAGTCAGGAACATGTAATTCCATAAAATCCGCAACTTCGTATTTGTTTTTACCTAGAGATCTTGTATTTAATAACATGCAGCTGAGTGACTCAGCTGAGCGTCTTGAAATCTTGGAGTTACCTATAGAGGTTGTTGAATCTATATTACTACAGCCACCAGTGGACTGGAGACTAAATGCCTAGTTACACTTATGGCATCAATATTCACTTGAAATTCCCTTGCAGTTAAAAGCTTCACAACCAGTTGACTTCCCTATATGGCCAATGTCCAATAGTTCCTTCCTAGTGATGGAGCAAGGACTCACAAATGAGACTTGCTCGGATGCAATGTTCTCACAGTATTAATTTATTAAACCTTGTATTGTTTATACTAATTCTTGCATACACGACATAAGTAGTAAGGAAGCTTGCCTATGTGTTTTTTTACTAACAAGTAACGCTTGTCTATTCTAAAATGGCTGCTAAAGCGCGGGAACTCTATTGCGCATGTCTCAACCATATCACGTGGTGTGACGTCTTTCTTTGCTTGGAGGGAAACTCTTGCTTCTGCGCAGTGTGATTTAAAATGGCTGCTTTATGTTTTCACATGCTACAGCTTGCTCTCATGTTTTATTTAATCGTGGTATTTTTAACGCTATTAATGCAGGACAGAATTTATGAGTAAATGGGAATAGAATAGAAATAGTGGGAATACAGTGAAACATTTTATTTGTGATTTTAATATTTTCTTCTTTGATTTTATTAGTTCGTAAATATGGGCCTGGGGTTGGTGAACTGAAAACTCGTGTGACCATGGTTCTGCGCATGCTCCCTGAATGGCTGCCCAGAAAGAAAAAGATGAAGTCAACCTGGACGTCGTCCAAGGCCATGACCTGATGGCCGATATTGTCATATTCACGAATGTCCCTATTAATGTGCAACAATGTACATGAAGAATGTATAAACTTTGTCATGAGACGGGTGGGAAATAAAGCAAATGTATTAAAATTGATGGGCGGTATTTTTAAACAAAGGGCTTTAAGAAATTGAATTTAATCAATATGGTGTGAGGATCAACCCCTGTCCCTGTCCAATCAGAAGTAGTAGCCCCATAATTCTGCAACATTAAGGGGAGGTACATGGGCGTAGAAGGGTATAATAGAGATAAAATTAGCTAATTAGAGAGAACTAGACGCTGACAGGCATAGGCTCCAGACGTACAAGCTGATCGATTGCAGACTGAACCGCTGTCCAGAGAGGTCCTGAGGTGGGGGCGGCGGTGTACCTAGAAGGAAGACACGGGAGAATCGAGGAGCAGCGAAGTACCAGAGAGGGGAACGACGCAGGCGTCGTAGGTAGAGAGGTCACCGGTCCTGTCCTGATCCGGGAGGAGGTCTTTGCTCTTCATCCTTCCAGGGTCCTATCTTTCCAACTCCTTGGCTAAGGGGTTTGGTTCTCGCACTTTTAGGTAAATATAAATGCAACCTTAGTTGCGCTGCTGTCTCTATCTTCTCATTTCCTAAGGGACTGTCATTGATGAATAATTAATTCTTGTGCTTTACCCTTGATATGCGACCTAAGTATCATGTGGTTCTGTATTTACTCTGCTAAATCTTTAGATAAATATTTTAAAACTTCTTGACTCAGTGATTATTTCAGAATTTATGAATTGTATAGAACGTCACTCATTTTAAACTTCCCAATTATCAAAGGGCCCATCGGTAAGTCATTACTCTTCAATCAGAAGGTAATTGGTAGCTGTGATTTTGATAAAGAGTACCAACTGACCCACCAGCGGAAATTGCTAGCGTAGTATGAATGTATGGGCCCAAGTGAGTATTTTGTGTATGAATGCTTGTTGCTAGTAACCCGCTGGATCAGTTTTCTGGTAAGCAGAGGACGGTTATGGTTCTACTTTGTTAATTGGGTAATGAGAATTTTATTTTTATGAACTAACATCCGCTATTTTGTTTAAAGTTTGTTTTATGTTGTCCAGAATCCCCGGGGAAAAATTGAGAAGCGGTTGGTAAGTGGAAGCCATACTGCAGTGAGGTTATCTGTCAGGCAGAAACAGTACTGAAAAGTTAAGTAGGGCTATCAGTACTTGTTAGGGACTCTATGCGTGTGAGTAATAGCAAGGGAATATGCTAGTGAAAATGTTGATGTTATATCACCTAGAAAGGGTAACATTGAAGAAGTAACAGGTATTTCTGAAACTTGCGTGAAGAGTAGACGGAAGTGTTTTACTCGTAGTGTATGATTAGTAAACGGAAGAGTTTTACTAAGAAGTAAGAGAATCTATCTTTTCAAGTTAGCGAAACTGGCACGATAGCGAATGTTTTATGTTGTTACTGAATTTAAAGAAGTATAGAGAATTTAAAGTTTTGCGTACGAATTTTGTAAAGGGAGGGTCAGCTGCCGGAGAGGAAGCTGACATCACAAAACGCTGCGCTGGGATTGGTTGAAATAGCGGGCGTGGAAAGACCTTGTAAAGGAGGGGTCAGTAGTCAGGAGTAGTACGGACGTCACAAGTGTCGCGCTGGGATTGGTCGAAACAGCGAAGGACAGAAAAGAGCAGATTGTAAAGGAGGGGTCGTCAGCTAGACGTCACGGAAAAGCCGCGCTAGGATTGGTTCAGAGACAATTGTTAGCTGGAATTTAATTGGTTATCAGCATAGAAGTCGAAATCTTAGTGGACAAGTGAAATATATGATAAAACGTGATCCGACTTTAATGGGAACTCGTCCAGACAGGAGATTCTTAGGATTTGCAGAATATAATTCAATAAACAGATATTTACCCAGAATGTACGGAGAAAAGAGAAAAATGTCATTTCTACAGAAGGTTAAGAATTATTTTAAAAAGGACAAACCAATCAAAACTAGGGAAGGAATTATCATCCCACCAGCTAAAACGCCCGCTTCATTCATGATGATGGAGAGAGGTTATCATACTTGTGTATGGATAGAAAATTGGATGGAATATACCAAAAGTGATGGAATATTAGCTTTTCCCGAAAATGGTACTTTCAATGGGAGAATTCTTCAAAATTTGAGATCAAGAATGAATGACTTAGAACCCAGACCTAGATTAACCCAATACGAAGCCTTAGAAGAGTGGGAAACTGAGGCATTTGAACGTGATCGATCCATAAGTAAAAGGGGTTATCGGGGATTTTTCCCTAGATATCAAAATGAGTCAAGGGACGGTCACATGAAACAGTGGAGAAGAGCAATGCTTACAGAGGGTCTGTATCCGATATTAATGGCAGAAGAATCAGTATTGAATAAATGCACAGAAAAGACAAAACATCTGACTAGATTTGGAGATTCCGAAGATGAATTTATGGAAGATATATTAAAGAATCTTCCACCATATCAGGAAGGGACAAGTGGATGCACCCCAAGTGCACCCTTGTTAAGAACACCTTTGATACCACAAGTATTACATGATTCACCAGCTAGTAGAGTACTTCACGATAAAGAAAAGGAAGCTATAGATAAAAACAGAGCAGAATTAATTCAGAAAGTAACACAATTGAGTGTTCATCCAGATTCATTGACCATACCTGTAACGATTGGTCCAGTGGTTCCCTTGTATGGTGACAAAGTAACTTATCCCAAACCTCTAGTTATGCCTACACCTGTGAATGTTCCTAGACCAGAAGCAGTAGTAATGGTTGAGGATCACTTTAGTGATTGTGAGTCTATAATTTCATTAATGGACTTGCCCATTAGAGATTCTGTAAATAATACTCCAAGAAGAGTAACACCTGGTTGCTCCAAAGATGTAAACATAATAACTTCATCAGGAACAAAAAGTGCCACAGTAGTTACACCTGAAGACTTAGAAAGGTGGGCTCAAGGATCAGAAAAACAGAACTCACCCCCAAAGATCATGGATATTTATAAATTATAAGTTGAATTAGAAGAAATGATAGCAGGAAATGTAGGGGTAGATCGCCTAAATACTTATGATGAAGAAGAACTATTGTTCGTTTGCAGAAGCATCACAAGAAATGCAAAAATATTTCATGAGAAATTATCAGATTTAGCTCAACAGATGGGAATTGAAATAGGGAAGTCAAAGGTGTTACAAAAACCCTATAGAGCAGATTTTTCCGACAAAGATTTGGAAAATATGAATGCGTCTGGTAGAAAATTACAAGTAAAAGAATTAATGACAGTTTTACAGAAATGGGGAGAGTTAGATAAATGGAAAGTTAGATGGACCAAGAAAAAGGAAGAGGCACGATATAATAGAACAACTTCTGAATATTTGATGAAGGAAACAGGGAAAGGAGATCAAATGTACCCTATGCGACAAGTTCCAGGAGGAGGATATGTACATGTCCCATGGAGCAGACAGGATATTTTGTCATTTACGAATGATTTCCCAAAATTAAGAGAAAAGCCAATTGAATGGTACAAGCAGGTTGAGAGGTTTGTGAAAGTGTCAAGGGTATTGTTGAAGGATTTAGATGGTTTGTTTGACAGAGTGGTACCTGCCGATTTGTGGACAGATTGCAAAATCACAGTTGATTGGCCCAGTGAGGAGTATCCTAGAGATCCAAAGACAGGTGCCCCGTCAAGTGATGTAATGAAAAAGTATCAGCAGGCAATAACTTACCTGAAAGGGAAAATTCCACCAAAGGAAACAGATTGGGTGTAAATAGACAGGACTACCCAAGAAGCAAGTGAATCGGTACATGCCTACTATGAGCGTTTATTGCAGGTATTTAAGCAGTATAGTGGATTTGAGGACATTGGAGATAAAAACATGAGTCAGTTTGTTTACCGATTTGTTTACGGTTTGAAGCCAGAGATTTGTCAGATGATTAAGCAGCACATGCTGTGCTGGCAGGGGAAACCGATTGACGAGATTTTGAAATATGCCAAATATTGTGGAGATGATATTGAAGATAGGCACAAGAAATTGCAAGAGAAAGTGATGTGGGCTCAAGTAAAAATGGCTGAGAAACAGGGAATTAATTTGGATAATCCAAATGATAATCAAGGAAAAGATTCTGGAACGAATGGTGACACTGGGAATGGGGGAAAAGTGAGAGGACGAATGAGCAGAGAAGAGGCTAAAAATAAGTTTCCTTGTCATGGATGCGGAAAATTGGGGCATTGGAAGGATGAATGTAAAAAGATTCGGAATAATAAAGGCCCAAATCAAAATTTAAATCCACAGACGCAGAATGACTCACAGCAAGGTGTAAATCCTCAGAGTCAGTTACCACCTGCACCTATACAGGGTAATGTAAGCAGAGCAAAGCACGGTACAGACGTCGGATATCAAGGAGGAAGTTGTAAGAATGATTATGTAACATCACAATTTCTTTTGCAGGACGATTTCTGTCCCTATAATTCATGACGGTGCCTGGGAGAGGGGAAGAAGGAGTGCGTACTTGGTGCATCCTTACCGGTAGATCAGTCAGGTCCATATGTTGAAGGGAATGTGAAAGGTAATGATATTACTTTTCTTTTGGTCACTGGTGCTACTAGGTCTACTGTGAGAACAGCAGACATCCCAGACCTTCCTCTCTCTGGAGAAGCTATCCAAGTTGTGGGGGTGGCAAATCAGAAGATTAGAACACCTCTTACCGAACCAATGGAAGTAAAAATTGGAAATTTTAGAGAAATGCATCAATTTGTAGTGTGTGATTCCAGTCCAGTAAATTTATTGTGCCGGGATTTACTCTGTAAAATGAATTGTACAATTTTCTGCACGCCGGATGGTGTTGCAGTTCAGACCCCAGATGAAGACCATGTATATAAATTTATGATTGCAAAGCAAGGTACAGAGGTAGATGAGATGTTTTCTTTGATAACAAAAGACGAGTTACCAGAAGAACTGAAAACTACAGTGAATTCCATGGTATGGGATTTCACGGGAAAAGAAGTAGGACTTATGGCCAAAATAGACCCAGTTAAAGTTACTGTAAAAGAAGGTGCGATTTTCCCAAACACCCGACAGTATAAAATGAGTGCAGAAGTAAAAGCAGGAGTCATTGAAGAAATTAACAGAATGGTAAAACAAGACATACTAAAAGAAGTAATGAGTAGCCCATGTAACTCACCAATAATGGGTCTGAAGAAACCTAGTGGAAAATATAGGATTGTTCAAGATTTACGCAAAATAAATAAGATTGTGGAACCCTGTTGTCCTATAGTACCAAATCCTGCAGTGATCCTATACCAGATTCCTTGGAGTGCAGGATGGTTTACTGTAATTGATTTATGCCAAGCATTCTTTTCCATACCATTGCATCCAGATAGTCAGTATCTATTTTCATTCAAATTTGAGAACAAGGTCTATGTATGGAATCGTGTTCCTCAGGGGTACACTGAAAGTCCTTCCATCTTCAATCAAATACTGAAAAAGTGCCTAGAGAAATTAGTAATGCCAGGAAGCTCAGTCTTAGTGCAGTATATAGACGATTTACTAGTGGCATCTAACACTAGAGAGGACTGTGTTGTTGACACCATTGCATTATTAAATCATTTAGCTGAGGAAGGGCATAAAGTTTCACCTGAAAAACTGCAGTTTTGTACAACAGCAGTTAAGTACCTAGGACATCAGATTGAGAGGGGCAGAAGGAGAATAACAGCTGAGAGAATTAAAATAATCAAGAAAATGCAGATGCCTGTCTCTCAACGAGAAGTAAGAATGTTCCTTGGAATAGTAGGATATTGTCGACAATGGATACTAGGATTTTCCCTATTGGCAAAGCCATTAATTCAATTAACGAAAAAGAAGGCGAAGGACCCAGTTGAATGGGATGATGAGAGTGTAGGTGCGTTTGTAAAATTAAGAGATGCCTTGTGTACAGCACCTGCCCTAGGCATGCCTGATTATAAGAGAAAATTTGCATTATTCTGCCATGAAAGAGAAAATTGTGCACTTTCGGTCTTAACCCAGAGACATGGTTTAGACAGACGTCCTATAGCATATTTTTCTGCTACATTGGACCCAGTGGCAGCCGCATTGCCAGGCTGCTTAAAAGCAGTGGCGGCTACCTGTTTGAGCATTGAGCAAAGTGAGTCAATTGTAATGGGACACCCTGTAAAAGTGTTTGTTCCACATGCGGTTGTGATTTTGTTGACAAGAACTAGACCTCAGCATCTTACTCCTAGTCGGCTGACTAAATATGAAAGAATAATATTAGGTGCTGAAAATGTGACCATTGTAAGGTGCACCATAGTGAATCCAGCTACCTTACTACCAGACCCATATCATGAGGAAGTTAAAGATGACGAAGAAGAGCATGATTGTTTACAAGTCACAGAGTTGTGCACGAAACCGCGTCCTGATATTCAGGAACTGCCCCTCAGGAAACCAGACAGGGAGCTGTTTGTTGATGGCTCATGCCAAAGGCATGAAGATGGAAAACTAACTGCAGCATACGCAGTGTGCGAACTAACTGGAATAGTCGAAGCATCCTATTTACCAGGAGTAAAATCTGCACAAATAGCTGAATTGATTGCTTTGATAAAAGCTTGCAAAATTGGGAGGAATCAAAAGGTAACTGTATTCACTGATAGCCAGTACGGTTACGGGGTTGTGCATGATTTTGGCCAATTATGGATGCAGAGGGATTTCATGACTTCTTCAGGATCCCCCATTAAAAATGGACAGTTCGTAAAAGAACTACTGGAAGCAATACAATCACCAAAAGAATTGGCTGTGGTGAAATGTGCCGCACATCAGTCAGGAGATGACTGGGTGGTAGTCGGCAATAGATATGCAGATCTTGTGGCTCAACATTGTGCCAAAAACAGATTGGCAGTAAATAAGAGGGTGGAAAGGATGGGAATCAGCTGCCAACTTATGCTGTGTGCACGAATGATGTAAAAAGATTACAAGATGATGCTGATGAGAATGAAAAGAGTACATGGATTAAAACGGGATGTTATCAGAAGGGAGACGATGGTGTGTGGATTTGTGCCGATGGCAGACCAGTCATGCCTGATTGTCTGCTTTCACAAATGGCTAGGATGTATCATGGAGACACACACGTAGGAAGAGATGCCATGATTAGGCTCTTTAGACAAAATTGGTACAATCCAAAGTTTAGGGCAGTAGCAGAGAGTCTTTGCCAGAGATGTCTAACTTGCCAAATGCATAACCCAGGAAGAAAAACAGTAATTGGGTTTGGGAAAATTGGAAAGGCAGAGGGTCCATTCATGAGATTGCAATTAGATTTCATTCAGTTACCACCATGTAGAGGGCTGAAATATGTACTAGTAATAGTGTGTCTATTTTCAAAGTGGGTGGAGGCATACCCTACCAGAAGGAATGACAGTCTTACAGTTGCAAAGTTGTTGCTACGTGAACTCATTCCTAGATTTGGTTTTCCAGTAACTTTGGAATCAGATAGAGGAAAGCATTTTAACAGTGAAATGATTAAAATAATCTGTGAAGCATTCCAAATTGAGCAAAAATTGCATTGTGCATATCGTCCAGAGGCTTCTGGAGTGGTTGAACAATTGAATGGCACGATAAAATCCAGATTGGGGAAAATGTGTGCATCAACATCATTAGATTGGCCAGATACATTGCCTCTTGTCTTAATGGGACTCCGAAGCATTCCAGATAGAAACACCGGATTGAGTCCGCACGAGATAATAATGGGAAGAGCAATGAGACAAGCACATGTTCCTACAAATAAACTGCTGAATATATCTGATGATATGGTTCTGGATTATTGCAAAGGATTGGCTGACCTGGTGCATTCTGTCTCTCACCAGATTGGAGAAGACGCAGTTTCCAGGCAGCCTGAACAAGAACATGATCTGAGTCCCGGAGACTGGGTGGTAGTGAAGAATCACACCAGAGAAACGTGTCTATCACCTAGGTGGGGCGAACCTTGTCAGGTCATACTGGTCACGAACACAGCAGTGAAGTGTGCAGGATTTCCTAATTGGATTCATGTAAGCCACACCAAGAGAGTACCAGATCCTGAAGAAGAAAATCCTCAGACAGCATCAGAAACTGAGGAAGCTGAAGGTTGCCCAGCTGAAGAATCTCAGGAACAAGATTCGAAGGAAGCTGAAGAACAACCGAGCACAAGTCAGGACTGGATACCAGTGGTGGAAATACCTGAAGTCTACATCAGAACAAGAAGTCAAGCAAATTTAGAAGAAATTGAAGAAGATCAGATAGGTGAAGAAGAAGCAGCTCAGGAAGAAGAAGAACAAACACAAGAACCTGAGCAGGAACAGATAGGGAGAGGAAACTGGGCTCAAATTAAAGAAGAACAAACAGATTTTGAGCAGGGTCAGACAGGTTTAGAAGATCTCGGTCAGGCTGCAGAAGTACAAAGTGCAATAAGCCCTGATCAGAACCAGTTAGATCAAGAAAGTACACAGAAGAAAGAAGATCTTGAGAATCTCGAGCAGGAAAATGCAAATAAAGAACAAGACCAGTTACTAGAAACTCACAGTGAAGCAGCTGAAGATAAACAAATAAGATCAGAAAAAGAACAATTCGAAAAAGAAACTGAAATCGAAGAAACCCAAACTGTGCTACAACCTGAAAATAAAAGAATTTCTGAAGAAGGAATTAAAGAAACAGTGCAAACAAAGAAGACAAGAAAAGGTGATCATTGGCCTAGTGTCATTAAAAGAGTGAAATACCACATAACAACCAGAAGTGAAGACCCAGAACAAGTGAATGAAGTAACAAGCCAAACAGGACAAGAAAATAAAAGTGGAAAGCGAAGAAGTAAAAGACTGAAACTTGTGAACAACAAATTTAAAGGTCCTGACTGGACTTATATCATTCTCGAAGATTACGAAAGCTCAGAATCAAGTGAAAGTGGTGACGAAGGAACAAGTGCAGAACTAACATATGAAAAAGAAATAGAACCTCCTTGAGAACGTAAAAAGACTTGAAGAAAACGATAAGAAGAGCAATCTTCCTTGTCAAAAATGCCTGACGATAGAGCTACTGGAAGACCAAAGAAAAAGGGTTGTAAAAGATGTTGTGCTATATGCATATGCAATTTGGTAGTAATGCTTATAGTTTGGTTAGTTGTGATCGTAGCAATTCCTTATTTAATGATAATAGATAAAAAGATTAACGAAACCAAGGAAAGGACAGATAACTTGGAGAGTAACAGAGTAGAACTAAGGGCAGAAGACGAACCAGATGTGCATCATGAAGTAACAGATAACGACACTAGTTTGAATGTTTTTACAAAGTTATTATTTCAATATGTAGATACAATGGAGGTTAGTAATTGTTATGTTTGTATGAAATTACCTGAATCAGTAGCAGAAGGGTTAACGTATCATCACTTGCCATTAACATATGGCATATCATGTAGTGTATTAATGAGTTTATTTTATAGAACAGGGAAACTTCAGTATTATTATTCAAACATAGATGTGATATTTTCTGAGGTTCCAATTCGAAAGAATATGAACCCAGTGCTTAGTAGTAAAGATGCACAATTTATGGAAGAATTTTTCTTAACAATGAAATCAATAGACATAACACATGCACATAGAAGCAATTTAACATGTTCCTTACATGAAGAAGAAAAGGTATTTTTGAATTTAGTAGAGAGTAGAAGACAAGATTTCCAAAAGAAAGCTTCTGAGCATAAGGCTCATTTGCCACCTTGGGCTGAGAAAGAAGGTAGTTACACACCTGGCAAGGCTCAAGCTGCTATGGCTCTAGATTTTGTAAAGACAGGGAAAATTTGTCTACATAGGTTAAAAACTGAATATAACAATGTTTTCATCAGTACCAGTGAATGTGAACACAATTTCTTAATTCTTGGAGGTTGGGGACTAAAAGGAGGAACGGATTCAGTTTTTCCTGGAATCTATTATGTATGTGGGAATAAGGCTTACTTTAGGCTTCCTGCACGGTGGTATGGAAGTTGCTACGTTGGAATAGTATTTCCAAAAATATACCACGTAAAAAGAAACACTGGTAGCAATGAAAATATTAGTGAATTAACACGTAGAAAAAGAGCTAGTTTTTCAGAAATTGTAGGTGATATATTTGGTGCATTGATACCTTCAGTGGGGATAATTTTGAATTCAAGGAAAATATGTAAATTATCTACAGTAGTTGATCGTCTATCAACTGACACTGCTGGAGGATTTCTAATGATTAATACAGAAATGGTTGCGATTAGATCTATGGTTATGCAAAATCGACTTGCTCTTGATATAATATTGGCAAAAGAGGGCGGAGTCTGTAAATTGTTAAAGACGAAACACTGTTGCACTTACATACCTGATAAAAGTGAAGAAATTGGAACGTATATACAGAATATAACTAAACTTGAGAAGGAACTAAAACCACTGGAAGTTGATAGTGTATGGGAAAGATTGACCAATAGTATTAGGTCAATTGGTACCTGGTTTGCTAATATAGGGAAAGGACTTATAGGTCAAATATTAGTACCCTTAGCAGGAATAGCAATAATAGTATTTTTTATAATAATATGGTGCAAATGTTGTAGAAGGAATGAATCGTATAAAGTGACCGAAAGAGGAAAGAAGAGAAAGTTTGATGAAATTGAATTAGAAGATTTGAGAAGTGAATTGTATAAGAAACTGAAAGGAGATGTGAAAAATAGAAAGTGTAAAAATGAAAGTGAAACTACAATATGCTAAAAGTTGGCATTTGGTTGTGGGTAGTATTTTTGATGGCTCAGAAACGCCATCAGAGAGGGGATTGATGAAGCAAGGACTCACAAATGAGACTTGCTCGGATGCAATCTTCTCACAGTATTAATTTATTAAACCTTGTATAGTTTATACTAATTCTTGCATACACGACATAAGTAGTAAGGAAGCTTGCCTATGTGTTTTTTTACTAACAAGTAACGCTTGTCTATTCTAAAATGGCCGCTAAAGCGCGGGAACTCTATTGCGCATGTCTCAACCATATCACGTGGTGTGACGTCTTTCTTTGCTTGGAGGGAAACTCTTGCTTCTGCGCAGTGTGATTTAAAATGGCTGCTTTATGTTTTCACATGCTACAGCTTGCTCTCATGTTTTATTTAATCGTGGTATTTTTAACGCTATTAATGCGGGACAGAATTTATGAGTAAATGGGAATAGAATAGAAATAGTGGGAATACAGTGAAACATTTTATTTGTGATTTTAATATTTTCTTCTTTGATTTTATTAGTTCGTAAATATGGGCCTGGGGTTGGTGAACTGAAAACTCGTGTGACCATGGTTCTGCGCATGCTCCCTGAATGGCTGCCCAGAAAGAAAAAGATGAAGTCAACCTGGACGTCGTCCAAGGCCATTACCTGATGGCCGATATTGTCGTATTCACGAATGTCCCTATTAATGTGCAACAATGTACATGAAGAATGTATAAACTTTGTCATGAGACGGGTGGGAAATAAAGCAAATGTATTAAAATTGATGGGCGGTATTTTTAAACAAAGGGCTTTAAGAAATTGAATTTAATCAATATGGTGTGAGGATCAACCCCCTGTCCCTGTCCAATCAGAAGTAGTAGCCCCATAATTCTGCAACATTAAGGGGAGGTACATGGGCGTAGAAGGGTATAATAGAGATAAAATTAGCTAATTAGAGAGAACTAGACGCTGACAGGCATAGGCTCCAGACGTACAAGCTGTTCGATTGCAGACTGAACCGCTGTCCAGAGAGGTCCTGAGGTGGGGGCGGCGGTGTACCTAGAAGGAAGACACGGGAGAATCGAGGAGCAGCGAAGTACCAGAGAGGGGAACGACGCAGGCATCGTAGGTAGAGAGGTCACCGGTCCTGTCCTGATCCGGGAGGAGGTCTTTGCTCTTCATCCTTCCAGGGTCCTATCTTTCCAACTCCTTGGCTAAGGGGTTTGGTTCTCGCACTTTTAGGTAAATATAAATGCAACCTTAGTTGCGCTGCTGTCTCTATCTTCTCAGGGACTGTCATTGATGAATAATTAATTCTTGTGCTTTACCCTTGATATGCGACCTAAGTATCATGTGGTTCTGTATTTACTCTGCTAAATCTTTAGATAAATATTTTAAAACTTCTTGACTCAGTGATTATTTCAGAATTTATGAATTGTATAGAACGTCACTCATTTTAAACTTCCCAATTATCAAAGGGTCCATCGGTAAGTCATTACTCTTCAATCAGAAGGTAATTGGTAGCAGGGATTTTGATAAAGAGTACCAACTGACCCACCAGCGGAAATTCCTAGCGTAGTATGAATGTATGGGCCCAAGTGAGTATATTGTGTATGAATGCTTGTTGCTAGTAACCCGCTGGATCACTAGTATAGATTATATTATATAACTCCTATAGATTATGTTATCATAACTCCTCTTTGTGACAGGGAAGCTTGCCAATGACTTACTGTTCCTGCTTGTGAGGTAACCTTGGATTACAGATGGTTACACTGTTCCTAGAGTATGTGAGGGCTGTTCGAACGGCTGATGCTTTTTCTCAGGATAAGACCTGGATCTACATCCTACATCTCTTCTATGTGAGTGGCACATTCTCTGTGAATGTTTGCACTGTACTTGCTCTGTGGGAGTCCATAACCTTTGCTGTGTGAGAAGCTTATGTTACAGATGGCTGTGATTGCCTATTCATTTGAGTGAAGCTTCTCCCTCTGTTGTGTGCTCTGTAGCCAGCCTGTCAGAGTGTGTTCGTGTAAAGACTGCTACTATACCTGCTTTTTGTGTTTGTATGCTTGAAATTGCAGAAGCCGGTACTCTACCTGATCTTTGTATAAGGGAAGCTTACACTTTGGATAACTGTATTGTGTCAGCTCTGTGTGTTAACTAAACATCTATTGAGGATGACTGTAATGTACCCATTAGTTAAGGAAGCTTCTATTGTGGATGCCTGTGCTGAATTTGCTGTGTTTGAATGAAGCTTGAACTGTGAGTGTTTTCCTAAGGACACACATCTACATATTGTAACTTTTCAATGTGAGTGAAGCATGCACTGCAAATGCTTTTACTGTACATGTTTTGGTTGAAACTCTGTACACCTCTACTGTACCTGCTTTGTGTGAATGAAGCTTGAGTGCTGTACCCAGTATGTCTCTGTAACAGAAACATGTACTTTTGTCTATGTTTTAATGTTTTCTGTGTGAGCCAAGGGAGCCATGCATTTCAAATGCTTGTACAATGACTGCTCTTTATTGAAGGTCTATTTGCATTGCTATTGATAGTTCTATACATGGTCTGTGAACTGGAAGTTTGCTCTGCTGTAGCTGGTCTTTATATAAGAGAATCTTGTACTGCAGACACTTACCCTAAAGACATGCATCCGAGGTCTGTATCTGTTTTGTTGAGGCAGGGGTGGGGGGTGGAGGTGAGGTGCTTGCCACTATACATCTTGTGTGTGTTAGGGAAGCTTGGACTGAAGATGACTAAGCTGTGCCTGCTTTTTGCGGGAGAGAAGCTGGCATATGGATGCCTGTATTGTACCTGCTTTGTGTGTTAGTGAGGTTAACACTCAGGATGAATAGAATGTAGTTGATTGTGAGGGACACTTGCACTGCTAATAGGTATACACTTGTCACGGTATGTGAGGGAAGCTTGCACTGTGGATACGTATCTTAAATCTGCTCTTTGTTTGAGAGAAGCTTGCACTAGAAGTGAATTTCTTTCACCTTCTCTGTGTTGGTAAAGCTGGGTCTGCTGTTGTCAGCGGTGTACTCAGTGTCCGTCTGATAATGAGTCAGCAGTCCCACCTGCCTGATTAGGATAGGACCGCCAGCACAGCAGTCAAATGTGCCTTTTTGTACTGCGGACCAGGAAAGGGCTGCAACACAAGCTGCAGTACAAACAGGCACTTTTCAAACATCCATGCACTGTGTGCCAGGCACCTTGTGGTGTCTGGCACACGGTGCATCGATGTTTCGGGGGGCACCACATGTGCCCTCGGTCACTTAGCAGTGGCCCACAGGGAATGGGGGCCTTGCTTGGGGCCCCCAAAGTCTGTTTCCACCTTCCTTTTCATGGTGATGGGACTGCCATGAAAAGGCAATCAGAAAGGGACATCCGAATACCTACTACGGTGCCTGCGCAGGCACTGCCTCCATTGTAGGGCTTAGTGTCCAACTGCCACCCGCCTGCTGTAGGCGGCGGTCCATTGTTATCTGGCAGTCGGACCAATACCCTGGATGTCCAGTGGACCGCCATCGACAGCCTGTCGGTGGCGGTCCGCCTGACATCAAAATGAGAGACTGAGTGAGAAACAGTGAAAAACAGACAAATCAGGAAGTGTGGTCCAGAGAAAAGACAACTTGGACAGAGTCAAATTTGCCCACTTACTAACATGTGCCTACAACTGAAGGATAACATTGATGATGTAGGTGTTATAACAACTTTATACCACAGCATGAGGCTAGACCATCAATGAACCAGTGTCCCTTACATTAAAAATAAAGAAACTAAATGCCTATTTTTCACAAAAGCTCTAAAGACTCAGGTTTTGCTTCACAAACTACATTTTGCAGTATGTAAAGTTGTACAACTGTAGTACTCATTATTCACTACAAAATGAAATTCACAAACATGCACAGGGTCTTCTATCTTTTCTGTGCAGAAGAGATCATTGTACACATAAGTAAATTACTTTGTAGGTAATGAGGAAGGGCTGGGGGAGTGGTGGAAAAATGGAGAATAATAACTCAAAACTGGGTAGGGTTTATGAAAAATTGAAGAGGGTTTGGATGGGACATTCTACTATAAAATACATTCCCTCAAAGAGGAGACCATTTCAATTCACAAAATACACCTCTAAAGTTACTACAGACCTAAAAGTGTCAAAACAGGCTTAAATGAACTCCAGCCTAGCCATGTAAAAATTCAGCACTGCACATGGCCAGTTACTCATACTGGAACACACTCTCATATAAGTTAGTAGAGGCTGGGAATTAAAATGGCACCGAATAGGAAATAATGTTAAATTAATTAAATTATTTTGATATTTAAATAGCTATATTATATCTACATATATATATATTCACTGAAAAAACCATAGGTTTTAGGGACAGTTATAGTTACAAATTAGCATTTAAAAACCTTTGAAATTCACTGAAAAAACCATAGGTTTCAGATATGTTATAGTTACAAATTAGCATTTAAAAAACCTTTGAAATTCACTGAAAAAACCATAGGTTTTAGGGACAGTTATAGTTAGTTGGACATTTCACTCGTACAAAACCCGTGAAATTCCCCGTTATAGTTAGTTCAGCTAACTATAACTCGCGCCCCGCAATGCACTGCTGATGACGTCACATATTACATCACTCATGACATGGTCAGTGACATCACTGATGACATCACTGATGACATCTCAAATGACATCACTGATGACATCATCCAGTGACTGTGTGTTTCTGTAAAGTTTAAATATTTTTAATATATATAGGAAAAGACGTATTGAAGAATGAGTGGGTGTGTAAGTGTCTGTATGGATGATTTAGTAGGTGCGTGACTGACTCTATAAGTGAGTGATTTAACGTATCTTACTGAATGCATGGGTTAGTGACTAAACTGGGTGAATGTCTGTATCCGTCTGTCTGTTGCTGTGTAAGTGGCTGCATGGGTTTGTGAATAGCTACATGAGTGTCTATATGAGTTATTGATTGGTTGTCTGAGTATCTGTATGGGTGCCAGAGTGTTTGTGTGGGTGGGGTGTGTGCGACTCTGTGCATAGATGTGTGAGTGGGTGATTCACTGGGTGGATGGTTTCAAGAGTGCATCTGTGATAGACTGTATGGGTGGGTAAGTGTGTGTAAGAGTGTGTTAGTGAGTGAATGTATGTCCCAGTGGTACATGTGTGAGTAACTACATATGTGAAAGCCAGTATATATGTGTGTTGGAGTATATAAATAGCTATAAGCTGAGAGTGAGTGATTGTGATAGTGGCTGTATGGATGAGTGTGTGCTTGTATCAGTGATTGTATAAGAGCGTAACAATGTGCTAGTATTTGTATGATTAAGTGAGCTGGTGTGTGTATAACTGTATAGGTGAGTAAATGGCAGTGTGTTTAATTATTTGCATGACTGACTAGGTGTGTGAGTACCTCTATGGATGAGTGGCGGTGTTTGAGTGTCTATATAGGAGTAAGAGTGCATATGATAGTCCTGTACTGAGTGACCATAAGTATGAGTGACTGTACGGGTGAGTGAGTGGATGTGTGTGTGTAGACCTAAGAATCAGTGAGTGGGTATGTAGTTATTGGTGTTGGAGTGTCTATAGTTTTGCGAATGGCAGTCTGTAATTTAGATTGGGTGTATCAAAGGTTATATTAGGGTGTGAGGAGCTGCATCAGATTATCACGTGGATGATGTCATCAGTGATGTCATTTGAGATGTCATCAGTGATGTCATCAGTGATGTCACTGACCATGTCATGAGTGATGTAATATGTGACGTCATCAGCAGTGCATTGCGGGGGCGCGAGTTATAGTTAGCTGAACTAACTATAACGGGGGAATTTTACGGGTTTTGTACGAGTGAAATGTCCAACTAACTATAACTGTCCCTAAAACCTATGGTTTTTTCAGTGAATTTCAAAGGTTTTTTAAATGCTAATTTGTAACTATAACATATCTGAAACTTATGGTTTTTTCAGTGAATTTCAAAGGTTTTTTAAATGCTAATTTGTAACTATAACTGTCCCTAAAACCTATGGTTTTTTCAGTGAATTTCAAAGGTTTTTTAAATGCTAATTTCTAACTATAACGTGTCTGAAACCTATGGTTTTTTCAGTGAATTTCAAAGGTTTTTTAAATGCTAATTTGTAACTATAACGTGCCTGAAACCTACGGTTTTTTCAGTGAATTTCAAAGGTTTTTTAAATGTATTAATTTTTATATTATTTTTTTTCATACTGATTTACTACATTTTTAGAAACAATTTCTTTTACATATTTTATTTTTTAAATTACATTGTAATTACATTATACATTACATTACAAAAAATACTTTCTCAGAATGAATTACTTTAGTTTAAATACTTAGCACATAGGCAATAGACTTTTAAGTACAGTAGTTACAGTTGTTGCAATGGGCAACACATTTTCAAACACAATGCAACATTCAGCTCAATGTGAATTTCTAGTTAAATGCAATTAGTTACTTTATGGATTACTTTTTCTAACCACAGGACTGGATCCTAGATTCAGTCCTGGGACATCTCCTGTAAACAGTTGAGTAAAAGCGTTTTGGTTACAGTCGTGATTTTTAAGGAATATTATTGTATTTTAAAAGTTGACACTTAGAAACTTTTCCTCATAGAATCACCAATGTTATCCTATGGAAGGAAATTCACTTAGCAGGTAAAAACTGTTATCGTTACTTTTTCTTACTCAGTGTTGGATCCTGGATCCAGCACTGGTGCATCTCCTGTAAACAGTTGAAAAAATGCGTTTAAGTCATACAGGCGATTTTTAAGGAATATTTGTAGTTTGTGAAAATCGACACTTTGAAACTTTTCTGCTGAAAACCAGACAATGGATTCCTATGGAAGAAAAGATAAGTTACTGGTAAGTACGGTTAAAATTAGTTTTCAGGGTCAGTGCTGGGCTAAAAGATGCAGCACTGGGTTCTCTCCTGATAACAGGTGAGTAAATCGGAATTCGTATTTCGGCTGATTTTAGAGGAATATTTGTATGTTTCAAAAATCAACACTTAGAAACTTTTTCAGCAAAAAGCAGGCAATGATATCCTAGGGAAGGAAATTCAAGTTACTGGTAAGTACGGTTAAAATTACTTTTGAGGATCAGTACTGGGCTGAAAGATGCAGCACTGAGGTCTCTCCTGATAACAGGTGAGTAAATCGGAATTCGTATTTCGGCTGATTTTAGAGGAATATTTTAAAGTTCCAAAACTCCACACTTAGAAGAATTTCCAAGTGAAACCAGTCAATGTTAGCCTATGGAAGGAAATTCAAGTTACTGGTAAGTACGGTTAAAATTACTTTTCAGGACCAGTACTGGGCTGAAAGATACAGCACTGAGGTCTCTCCTTATAACAGGTGAGTAAATCGGAATTCGTATTTCGGCTGATTTTAGAGGAATATTTGTATGTTTCAAAAATCAACACTTAGAAACTTTTTCAGCAAAAAGCAGGCAATTATATACTATGGAAGGAAATTCAAGTTACTGGTAAGTACGGTTAAAATTACTTTTGAGGATCAGTACTGGGCTGAAAGATGCAGCACTGAGGTCTCTCCTGATAACAGGTGAGTAAATCGGAATTCGTATTTCGGCTGATTTTAGAGGAATATTTTAAAGTTCCAAAACTCCACACTTAGAAGAATTTCCAAGTGAAACCAGTCAATGTTAGCCTATGGAAGGAAATTCAAGTTACTGGTAAGTACGGTTAAAATTACTTTTCAGGATTAGTACTGGGCTGAAAGATGCAGCACTGAGGTCTCTCCTGATAACAGGTGAGTAAATCAGAATTCGTATTTCGGCTGATTTTAGAGGAATATTTGCACAATGGTGAAGGGAGGGGGCGGGGCCTGAGGTGACATCTGTGCAAACGCGCCCCGTGGCGCGTTTTAAGTAGGGGGATTAAGTCCCCTTGAATCATGAGGGTCCCTACGGCCCAACTAGCCCACCAGGAACCTCCAGTATGCGCCAGGGGGCTGCGTTGCAGAGACATGTACAGAGGCCACACCCCTTTTTACACCTCTCTGCAACGCAGCTCTGTGGCGCTTTCTGGACATACCTGTTGGGCTAGTTGGCCCCCAGGGACCCTCAGGATTGAAGGGGATTTAATTCCCCATCTTAAAACGCGCCACGGGGCCTGTTTGCACACATGTCACCTGAAGCCCCGCCCCCTCCCTTCACCACTGTGCAAACGCGCCCCGTGGCGCGTTTTAAGTCGGGGGATTAACTCCCCTTGAATCCTGAGGGTCCCTGGGGTGCAACTAGCCCACCATATACCTCCAAAAAGCGCCAGGGGGCGCGTTTGCAGAGTGGTGAAGGAAGGGGGCGGGGCCTGCGGGCCCGATCGTTTTTTTTTCCCCCCCTGAAGGGGGGCTGTGTGGCCCCCCTTCCTTTTTCCTATTTTTAGGCCCTGGGGACCCCATCCCCCAGGGCCTTACCCCTTTTTTTAAAATTAAAATTAAAAAAAAAAACGGCAAGGGGGCCGCGTGGCCCCCCTTCCCTGGGCCTGTATTGGCCCCGGGGACCCCATCCCCCGGGGCATGGCCTCTTTTTTTTTTTATTTGGAGGGGGGCTGCGTGGCCCCCCTCCTCAGGCCATTTAAGGCCCCGGGGACCCCATCCCCCGGGGCCGGCCTTGCACTTTTTTTAAACTTTTTTTTACCTTTGGGGAGGGGGGCTGCGTGGCCCCCCTCCGTGGCCACTTATGGCCCCGGGGACCCCATCCCCCGGGGCCTGGCCTCTCGTTGGGGACTGTGGGGGGGTCCCCAAACCCCCACAGTCCCGCCGGCTCCCCGTGTCCTATGGGAGCCGGCATTGCTTTTACACATGGGGAGCAGCTAACATGCTGCTCCCCATGTGGAAAAGCAATCAGCTTTGGATATTGGAAGAGAGAGCAGGTTTCCTGCTCTCTCTTCCAATATCCAAAGCAGTTTGCAATGACAGGACGGGAGTCGCGAGGCTCCCGTCCTGTCATTGCAAACAGCAGTGTCCCGGGGGTAGGCACCCCGGGACACTGCAGGAGCCGGCCCTGGGGGGTGGCGGTCCCCAGGGCCACCACAGGCTCCAGGAGGGGGCCGCGCGGCCCCCTCCTTACATTTTGAAAGCCCCGGGGAGGTGGTGGTCCCCGGGGCTTGGGGGTCCAAAACGGACCCCCATTGTAATTTTCTTAGTGCCCTGGGGAGGTGGTGGTCTCGGGCGTGTGGGGGCTGGAGCCCCCCACACAGGTTAATCAAAAATAAAAAAAGAAGCCCCGGGGAGGTGGCGGTCCCCGGGGCTGCGGGAGGGCTCAGAGCCCTCCCGCACCATTACACATAAAGCCCCGGGGGGTGGTGGTCCCCGGGGCTTGGGGGGCCCTTAGAGGCCCCCCACACATAAAATTAACCCCCCCCCAGCATGCCCCCGGGACTTGGCCCACCCGGGGCCAATTAACTATCGAAGCGCGGAGACCGCGCTTCGATTTTTTTTCGGCAGGATTCGCGCACCCTGAGCGCATCCTGCCGATTTTTAAAAAAAAAAAAAAATTTTTGCCCAGGGGGTCCTTGTGGGACCCCTGAGCAAACTAGGGGGTCAGGGTGTTTCTACCCTGCCCCCTTTGTGCGCTTTGCGCACTTGTTTCTGTCCCTCGGTTCTACCGAGGACAAAATGGCTGCCAACATTTCCTGAATCGGAATGTTGACAGCCAGCTGACAGCCAATTAACATGCAGCTCGTGATCGGGACGGTGCACGCAGGGTGCGCTGAGGGTACGCGGACCCTACTCGGCCATAGATATCACTATCTTTTTACTTTTGATTTTCTCAGCAACTACTGAACGGATTAACACCATTTAACAAAAGGGTTCTTTCTGAACCAAGAACTACCTCTTTGCCAAATTTGGTGTAATTCCGTTCAGCAGTTCGGGCTGTAGCCGTGTCTAAAGTTTCCTATGGAAAATTGCATGGGGAAAACGCGTTTTGGGACCCCCTTTTTCTCGGCCCCCGCTTGACGAATCCCCCGAGACTTTCAGGGTAGGAGTGGACCGGAGCGGGCCATAAAGTTTGAAAATTTTGCGAAGATACGTCAACCGGCAAGAGAGTTATTTCAAATAGAATGTCGCGGATTTCCTATGGATAATAGGTTGTAACTATAACTATCTACTGGCGACCGCCAGTAGATAATATATGTATCTAGCAATATATGTATATTCAGTGAAAAAACCAAAGGTTACTGGGACATTATAATTAGGAAATAAAATGTTAAAAAAACATAGAAATTCACTAAAAAAACAAAGGTCACAGGGACGTTATAGTTAGATTCAGAATTTACACACACAAAACCATAGAAATTCAGCAGTTATAGTTATTTCAAGTAGCTATAACTCGTGCCCTAAGGTAACTATAACTTATGCCCCCGCCATACACAGTTTTCTCATCAATAATTTCACTGTAAATGTTGCATTGATATTATCAATGATGGCATAGAAGATGCCATGAGTAATGCATTATGAAGGGTAATTAGCAGTGCAAGGCGAGGGCGCAAGTTAAAGTTAACCTTAGGGCACGAGTTATAGTTGCTTGAGATAACTATAACTATAAATACTGAATTTGTATGGTTTTGTGTGTGTAAAATCTGAACCTAACTATAACGTCCCTGTAACCTTTGTTTTTTAGTGAATTTCTAAGGTTTATTTAATTCGATTGCCTAGCTATAACTCCCTGTAACCTTCATTTTTTTCAGTGAATTTCTATTTTTTTATGCTGTTTCCTTACTATAATGTCTCTGTAACCTGAGTGTGTGAGTGGTTGTGTGGGTGTGTAAGTGGGTGTGTGAGTGAGTGGTGGGCATCAGTGTGTGTGTGACTAACCATGTGGGTCTGTGAGTAGATGTGTGAGTGGCTATGTGGGTCTGTGAGTGGCTGTATGGATGTGTATGTGAGTGTGTGAGTGGTTCTCTCAGTCTCTGAGTGGGTGTGTGAGTGGGTGTATGAGTCAGTAATTGGGTGTGTGAGTGGTCTTCTGGGTCTCTGAGTGGGTGTGTGAGTGGTTTTCTGGGTCTCTAGGTTGGTATGTGAGTGGCTGTAGGAATGTATGAGTGGGTGCGTGAGTGGGTGTGTGAGTGAATGTGTGACAGGCTGTGTGGGTGTGTGATTGGATGTGTGAGTGGTTTTGTGGGTCTCTGGGTGGGTGTGTGAGTGGCTGTAGAGGTGTGTGAGTGGTTGCATGAGTGTGTGAGTGGGTGTGTGAGTGCCTGCGTGGATCTGTGAGTGGGTGTGTGAGTGGTTCTCTGTGCCTCTGCATGGGTGTGTGAGTGGCTGTATGGGTGTGTGAGTGGGTGTGTAAGTGGTGTTCTGGGTCTCTGAGTGGGTGTGTGATTGGCTGTATGTGAGTGGGTGTGTGAGTGCCACAGATTCACATGGGGAAACGTGCTGAGCACCACAGTGGAACCGCGGATCCTCACACGCACAAAAAACATTTTTGGACAATTTCTTGCCCATGAGGGGTCCCTCACAGACCCCTCTATCAGTCCCATGGGGTCAGGATACCTCTTTCCTGTCACCTTATATTCTATTTACACTTTATCCCCACTCCCCTGAACCATGTCCTGATTGGCAAAATGGCAGCCGCAACTTTTCACTCAGGTTGCAGACAGTCAATCATGGCATTACAGTTGGCACACAGATCCGCGCATCCACCACGGTGGGTCCATAGTAGAACCGCGTCTCTAAATATTTATGAATCTTTTTTCTTCAATAACTCCAAAACTACTGAACAGATTTACACCAAATTACAAAAAGCACTCTTTTTGGACCATGATCTAGCTTTCTGCCAGATTTGGTGTGTAGATAGTTATAGTCAGGACCTAGTTTCCACAGGAAAAGCGTTTTTTTGTTTTACTGATAACTTTGGCTCCCTTTGACGAATCTTCACAAAATGTTTAAAACTAGTTTGCCAGTCACTTCAGCTGCTGTCTGGAAAGTTTCACAGTGATTCATCAAGCAGATGCAATTTGCCATAGGGATTTTAGACACGACTACAGCCCAAACCGCTGAACTGGATTACACCAAATTTGGCAAAAAGCTAGATCTTGGCCCAGAAAGAGTGCTTTTTGTAATTTGGTGGAAATATGTTCAGTAGTTTTGAAGATATTAAAGAAATAAGATTTATACATATCTAGAGACGCGGATCCTCTGCGGATCTGATGAATCTCAAAATGAGATCTGGTTGGTTGCCATCACTTCAACCATGAAGTGGTGGCAGCCATCTTAGGACTCGGGACTCAGTCCCGAGTCCAAAAAAAGCACAAAAAAAGACATGGGGGCAGGGTATGGATACTTTTTATTTTTATTTTGCCTTGAGTTTGCGGAGTATCCGTTGCAACTTTTTATTTTTTTTAAACAAGCGTGGTCCTCCATGCCTGTTTCTTTGTACATCCCCGGGTGAGGCAGGTCCTGGAGGAAATAATATATATGTTTGGGGGGTGCAGTTGGGAACCTGTGTTTGCTCTAGCTTGGCAGGAGCAATTTCTTAACACCTGCCAAGTGAGAGCAAGCAACAAGCCTTTTCTCAGTGGGTGGGATCATGAAACATACTCCCACCCACTGGGAATAGACTTTTCATCTGTTCCCCTGCTCGCACTGAAGGGGGCAGGGAAACAGATGAAAAGATTGTTCCCACCTGCAAGGAGCAGAATTTTTATCTGCTCCCTACGGGTTGGAGCAATGCTGGCTCCTGCTGGAGATGGGGAACCGGCTGGGCCCGCACAGGCCTTGGGGCATCCCCATGGCCCCAACCATAGTATAGTGGGCGCCCACCCTTTGTCCCCGGGGCCAAAATTGGCCCAGGAATGGGGCCTCCTCCTCCTTTTGATACTGAGTGGGCCCCTGAGGTTGAGGTCCCGGGTCGATTTCGGACTGGGAAGGGGGGCTGTGTGCCCCTCCCCCTTTTTTGGGAATATGGCCAGGGGCCTGGGGATTGGGTTCCGGGGGCCGAAATTGGCCCATGGAGGGGAGCTGCCTGCCCACGTAAACATAGTGGCAGGCCCCGGGGAAAGGAGTCCCTGGGGCCAAAATCCAAAATCAGCCCAGGAGCGGGGGCCATGTGCCCCAGAAATATGTTGCCAGGCCCCAGAGGATAGAGTCCCCGGGCCAAAAGCGGCCCGGGAAGGGGGCCCACAGGTTGGCTGCCTTTGGGATGGCTGGTGGCCAGGCCCTGTGACCAACCCCCCACTGCGCATGACCAATGGCTATGCGCAGTGTGGGGTTGGCTGCATGCAGGGGGTTGGCTGCGGGGCCTGGCCACAGGCCAAGCCCTGCGGCCAATCCCCTGCTGCACACGGCCAAAGGCCTTGCATGGCAGCAGTTGGATTAATGTATAGTAATTAAATATTACTTTATGTTAAAAAAACTAGAAATTCACTGAAAGAAAACGAACCTTTACAGGGAGGATATAGTTAGGAAAGTTCCTCATCACTATTCAGACATTTCCGGTTTCTTGGCTTGTAAACTAATGAGGTACCTAGACTCCAATCGTCTCAATGCCAAATCTCTGTTTCCTCCCCTTCCCCCGGGTTGTACTTGGTCAAGGCAGAAAAAATTCAGCTGATCCTTATTGCTTGAAAAGTACATCTCAAAGTGTCTAGCAACAGGATAAGTTGAATCTTTATCAGTAATGGCTCATATATGTTCCAGAGTACGTTTTTTGACTGGATGTGTTGTGGTGCCTATGTTTCTTATTGAATAGAGTACACAGTATACTGTATAGTCTGAATTACAGTTGATTAGGTATTTGATTGTCATGGGTTGGCCTTCACTGGAACTTCATATTCCTTTACTGTACTGCTAAATTTACAAGCTTTGCACTTCATGCATGGATAGAATCCCATTGTTGTCTCACTCGGTTGCCTTTTGATTTGCAAAGAAAAGTGGCTATGTATTAGGTAATCCTTTAGAAAAGCACTTCTCCTATGTGATTTGTAGATGAATTGCTATATTTTCTTCTATGACATTATCTGTATGGATTATTTGCCAATATTTTCTAAAGATGGTGGAAATCTGTGCTGTATTTGTGGAGAAATCTGTGATCATCCTGACCCGGGTCACTTTTTCTTCCTTTTCCTCTTGTCTAATAATAGTTCTTTATGGGTCTGTTGTTTGACTTTGTTTCTGACCATATTCAGGACAGTCATGGGATAACCTCTGGCTTTAAATCTACTTATCAAATCTGCCTCTGCTTTTGCAAAGTCTACCCTCATGGAACAATTTTGTTTAATACGTAGGAGTTCCCCATAGGGAATACTCCATTTGAGATTGTGTGGATAACTACTATTGGTATGCAAGAGGGAATTCCCAGGTGTAGGTTTCCTGAATAGTGAGGTGTATAACATATTATCTTTAACATGGACTGTTAAATCTAAGAAATTCACCTCACTCTGACTAATGTGGCTAGTAATGTGCAGAGTAAGAGAGTTTTGATTCAAAGAGGCTATATATTCTTCCACTGAGTCTCTTGTTTCTTTCCAAACTATAAAAAAGCTGTCTATGTAGCGGGCCCATAGAACCAATTTATCTACCCATGGTTGTTACTTATATGCCCAGGCCACCAGCTTCTCCCACCGGCCCACAAATAGATTTGCGTAGCTGGAGGCGAAGCCGGTGCCCATAGCTGTCCCTTGTTTTTGTCTGTAGTACTGGCCTCCAAACAGAAATATATTCTGATTTGGGCAGTATTCTATCAGCTGTACAACCATTCAATTGTGTTCATAGTCCTTGAGTGCCCTACTTCGCAGAAAGTACTCCACTGCCTTTACTCCAGCCTTGTGTGCAATACTAGTGTGAAGACTTGTAACATCAAGTGTATTCATGAGAAAATCATCTTCCCAAATAATGCCTTCAATCTTACGTAAAAAGTCCTTAGTATCTCTTATGTATGAACTAAAATCTTTGACAAATGGAAATAAATAATAATCAACATAGGCAGATGCATTTTCCAGCAGACTAGATTTAAAGGAAATGATGGGACGCCTTGCGGGAATGACTAGCATCTTAATGCACCTTGGCGATATGGTAGAAAGTGGGTATGTGTAAAAATTGACATTTTAGGAATTGATATTCTTCAAATTTCAAAGTCCCCTTGTCCCTCCAATCACCAAGTAGTTCATGACAATTGTTGTAGTGCTTCCTGTTCATAATATTCTTTTGATAGTAGCACTACATTCCCCCTTTGTCCGATGGTTTAATTATTATATTGCTATCACTCTTCAAAGCAAAAGAACTTGCCATGGTTCTTTGGTAATGTAACAACAAAATGGCTGAATGGATTTTCATGAAGTTTGGCAGGAAGATAGGCCATGGTGTGGAAAGGGTCCTTTTTGTTATTTGATCTAAAATGGTGCAGTCGTTTTTAGGTAATAAGGGACAAACTCTTAGTGATATCTTGGGCTGCTCTGTGCCTCGGTACTTTACAATGACGAAAAACAATATGATTGGTTAATAAAAGCCCTTGCAAAATTAAAAGGCAGCCATATTGTTTAGACCAGACTTTGCCTTTGTTTTGTATCTTAATGTGAAATATAGGTTATAACTTTTGTTTTAATGTAGAGGAAAAAGTGAGGCAGTTTACTAAACTCTTTAGAAGTAGGGAAAAGTAGTTTAATTGATTTATGTATTTCTTAAAAAGTTTACTGAGTAATGCGGTACACTTGCAAAAGGATCTAGAAAGTACTGTGGTACTTATTGAAATGTCAAAAAATAATTTATACATGAAAAAATTGAATTAGACATAATGTAGGGTGACTCTTAAAAGAGCCATTGTTTTTTTTACCTAAACATATTTAAATAAGTTGGTCAAGCAAAGTGTTTAGGTTTGAAATGAAAAGACGGTTTCCATAGGTTGTAAAATGTACACCATCAGGACAATACAGTGCTGCACAAGAATATTTCATGTTCAAATGAAAAATGGAAGACATTTCATGATCTCGAAGGAATGCTGAGGGTGCCTTGTTGACATGTCAACCATTTCCACTTTTGTCTTTGACACATATTTGAGAACACAAAACGTGTTCAGAAACGTAGACATTAGGATGGAAAATGTCTCCTTCATCTCAATTTCCAGTCTAACTCTAGTTATGTGTCCTATATCTTTGCCTCCACAGCGGATAACCATAAAGTGGGGATGGTCACATTTACTAACAGAGTAGAGGGAGTAACTGATTCAATTTCAAACCTTTTTCACCAATTTATGTTATTTCAGCTCCTTTCAAACTTAAATTATTTTCAATATCTGCTTTCTTGGCATGTTCTCTGGCCGAAAAATTAAACACAGAGGCAGACAAACAAATATATAATGAGTTAGATGATCAGCCATTAAGAAAGTACATAATATCAGCAACTTAATTTTGAAAGGAGGACAATTATTGGCTTAAACACAATTTGGGCTACTAATGTAGCACAATACTACCACGTTACTCTATGACACACTACTCCACTCTACTCTACTACTCCACTCTACGCCACTCCACTCTACACCACTCCATGTCACTCCACTCTACAACACTCTTTGCCACTCCACTCTACCACTGTGTAAGACACTCTACTCTACTGTACGCTACTCCACTCTACAACACTCTACTCCAAGCTATGCCACCCCGCTCTACTACACTATACCACACTCCTTTCTATGACACTCCACTTAACGACACTCTACTCTATGACACTTCACTTTATGACATTCCACTCTATGACACTCCACTCTATGCCACTGCTTTGTACAATAATGAACTCCACTCTAAATACAATCACATATCACTGTAGTAGCCTATTATAAACTTACCATCTAGTATGAATACACCATAAGGTACATGTTTCACTTACCTTTTCACTTATCTTTTATCTCTATATTAATTACAATGTATGGTACAAGCTCTTTATATTTTGAGATATTAGGTTAGTTTTGAAAAGAACCTTTTTTCATTTAAAAAAAAAAATATTCTGTAAGTTTTTTTTTCAAAAGTCAACATGACCAACCAACAAAAAAAGTCTAATCAGATAACAGTAGGTTAACAAAGGTTAAAAATAGGCTGTTGGGGGGACTCTGGTGGACCATGACAAGCTCCCAGTGGATAGTCAGATCAGTCTCTCCCGCAACAATTACAGTATGACACAGGGACAGTATGTGGAAGTACTGCCATACTTCTCTATAATTTGTCTACGTTGCCTGAATAGATCTACTGGCATTGCGCTACTAGGAGCAAGTACTGATGCAGGGACAGATGCATGGTGTGGTAGTGAACATGGTGATGGAGCTGAAGAAGTTAAAGATGGTACTGGAGAGACAGATGCAGGGGTGGGGGGGGACCTGACCACACAGAAGAAGTTGAATGTGTTGCACAAGCTGAAGAAGTGCCCGCTGCCGATATTCCTGCTTTGGCCTCTTCCAACACCTTCTGACGCCTTCTTTCGGCCAATGCAAACCTGGTTGAATGAATTGCCTGCGGGTGTTTCCTCATTCCTGTCATACCAAATGAGTATTATTTGATGTTACCACAGGAAATTACCTTGTTGAATAGGTTGCAGGGTGTCAGTTTGGAATTTACTTTTTTCTCTCCGGGTGGCAATGATAAAAACTCCCACACAATCAAATCTTTGAGCTTCTTCCTCCTCTCCACCTACTCTTTCTCCTCTTGCATCCTCGGTTCCACCTCTTCTTCCTCCTTTTCCAATAGGACAGGATCTTCTTGTTGAGCTATTTCAGTTTCTCTCTTAGAAAGACCCCAACCTTCCCCTTTTAGGATCTCAATTGAAATGAGGATAAGGGGCGTACACTTCCTGTTTCCTACATTGGACAGAGTTCTAAGCCAATGAAATGCTGTTTTACATAAGTTAAAGTACCACAGTAGTATCTCGATAGTATCATGTTACAGGTATAATTTACAAACACAACCTATAGATTCACTGTTAGCACATAGATTATTACAAAACATAATTAGCCATGAAACCCTAAGCCCATAATTTAAATACAATATACGTATTTGGTGTGAATAAGTATTTGGTGTAAATAGTATTTTAAAAATTTACAAACATACAACAAAATGACTGTGGTACCAACAAAATAAAAAAACTAATATCATAATAAAGAACATTATATGGTAAATAATATTTTTTTTTAAAACATACACATTTTAAAGGATTAGCTATAGTTAGGAAGACTTAATTTAATATTTTTATAGAAAATATAACTTAAACTACACAAACATTAGAAATTACTAAGTTATAGCTTTATAGTTATAACTTAAGGTTATAATGTATGCCTACTGTTAAATTACTATAACTCGTGTGCATCTGTAAAGAGTCTTGTCAACTCACTAGCTAGACTAAATTAACTATTACTCGCGCCTTCCACATGCACTGCTTATACCCTATCATATTACATCACTTTTCACATGTTTAATTATAGCCTTCATAAGAACACTTGTGACATTAGAAATTACATCATTTGTGTAAAGTCTGTGCATGGTAGAGGGCAGAGTTATAGACATATAGAATATGTGTGTGTGTGTGCGTGTGAGAGCGAGAGAGAAAATGTATGTTTTGTTATAATTTTTCAAAAACACTAATATGCAACATAATTAATAAATTAAATGGCTACCCTTTTTAAAAAAAATATATATATAAACTATTTAAATTAGATACATACAAAAGTTAGTGAGGGGGTAATTTCATTTTTCATTTATTGTTTAAAAATGACTCTTTATGCATTTAAATAATATTTTGAACATATTTTATAATTTAATACAGATTTAATTTGAGGAGCTAATGCGGGTAGCTTTTCCTTTTATTAGTTCCAGTATAACA
Source organism: Calotriton arnoldi (assembly GCA_963921515.1). Classification (NCBI taxonomy): domain Eukaryota; kingdom Metazoa; phylum Chordata; class Amphibia; order Caudata; family Salamandridae; genus Calotriton; species Calotriton arnoldi. Next base: position 1,793,009 of record CAWUFW010001107.1, on the reverse strand, counting down.
TTAATTATTTTCAATGATTTTGCATTTATATTTTATATTCAAATATATGTATTTATTAAAAGTAAATAAACAAAAAATAAAGTTCAACCGTCCTCATTCTGAACTTGATTTTTACTCTCTCAGATCTTGGATTTTTCCAACCTCAATTGATAGCAGAGGTCATTAAGTTTTGTTTCAGCCTTTAAGTTTGAAATGGACCACCATATCAAAAATGTGGACAAAGGTGCCAAATTCCTGCTGCATCTTCTAAACATTTCATCTCAAAATCGGGTCTTTAATTAGTGGTAAAGACACAATCATACAAAGGAATGACTACTGCAATACCTCTCTTTTTTGATTTTCCAAAAAGCTTCCCTCTGCCCCCGCAACCTCAGATCTGCAGACCAGCATGCTGGATTTCAAACACTTGCGGTTTCAGCCATATGACCCGTGGTGCTCATTCCAATGGCTTTCTTTAGAAACTTGCTGCTGATTCAGGTTATCATCCTTGACATATAATGCTCTCTACCTAAACATTCCTACACCAGTTAAACATACTAAATCTGGAGGCTGCTGAGATTCCAGACCAAATACATACTGTGCTTGTAATGCTCGGCTTCAAGAATGGGCAAGGGTTGAGCAGAATCTGTAAGCTAACAATCCACCATTTAGATCTATAAAGGGAACTCAGTACAATGCACTTACACATCGCTTCACACTGGCCACTATGCTGGCACGATTTTATTCTTGTAACATGCCCTGATCTATTCCTAACCTTTGTTTTTTAATCTCTTTGTGCCACTGCCTACATCAGACACACAAGATCGTTGCTGGTTTAACTGCTAACATCACTCCAAGCCTGGAGGCTGCATAGGTGAGTTGCAGCAGCAAAGACCACTCTCCTCACTTGTCTCATCCTCTCCTGAAAGCCAGTTACTGCTGCTGGAACCCTCCTATGCAGCCTCCAGGCTTCTGTCATGCTTGATTGCTGCTCGCTATGAGCTCACTGCTTTGCTCTGGACCCCACAGACTTCTTCCTTAAGGGTTTTGTATCACCACTACCCTCTCGTGCCTAACTTCCCTGAGTATGCCCACAGAGGAATATGTAGTGACGCTCAAGTATCAGAGGTGCCTAGTGACTCAGGTGGTGACATCTTTTCAGATATAATTTCCCACATGCTCTCTTACTCTTGCTACTTCGCTAATTTCCTATTAGCTAGCTCTTAAGTGAAGTGACTCCACCAACAGGAAGAGATCCTCCCTGTGAGAGTGATTCATTCCGGCAAAGGTGGCTCTTTAGAATCTCCAGCAACAGGAAGAGGGACTTTGTGGCCTATTCCTCTTCACATTCCACCCCTGACTAACACTGATGTCTGATGAGGGCTCAGTCCAAACCAGTGCTTAATTTGAGCCGGTGGATTATGGTGCTCGGCATCCGCACTTATATGTCAGCACCGTCTCTAGTGACAGTCCACCACATGGTGGCACTGTCTTCAATCTTGAGACGAGCACAACAACGGTGTTTATCAAGACAATATACATTGGAAATAAATAATACCAGCCTCTCACGTCATTATTATAGCTTTGTGTGACCTAAAATAGTTTGAATTGTCACACTTGTAGGAGTAAGATGGTTAGGTCTTATGTTGGTAATGTCATCGGCAGCGCTGACAGGGGCAATGTGTGGTGCAAGCTGTTGTGGCCTTCCGAGAAGGGCCCTGGCACTTATTTTTTTACAAATTAAACACTGGTCCAAACTCCTATGTACCCCTACCTGCTGTCCTACCTACCAGTGACTTCACTGAATAAAAAGGCATATGGTGGAATCCAAACTAGGTAGCCTTGGAATTTGTCTCCTTCAGCATTCAGCAGTGCAGGAGAAGCGCCTAAGAACATCTTTGGATCCATGAAAATGTATTTCTACAAATTAAACACTGTCAGTACCAGAGGCCTTTCTTCCCTTCCCACAAAGTAGTCATCATCTTCACTCCACCCCATCCCAAATCCATTCCCCACCGCCCATATTTGCCGAGAGGGCCCCCCACTCTACAATAATTTTACAGACAATGTCCTCCAATTACAAAATATGTTTATGATAATTTTTCCCCTCTCTCAATGTATACTTATGCTCTGGTGTCAGATGCTCCCAGTGCCCTGGACTATGCTGTACAAATCTGTGAAAAGAAAAGAAATAAAATAAACAGCGTCGTTGCCAATGCACAGGAATTCGATTGGGCTTTCAGGCAGCTATACCGTATTCCGTATTCCGGTCACACATCAGAACAATAATTGTTAAACGACATTTTTTAACTGACTCTTTTATTTGGCTCCCAGAGCGCAGCAGAGATTAACCCCAAGCAAATCTCCTCATCGGCCACCGTAATCCAATCTGAGAGCCCACGCGCTGTTCTACCGGCGGGCCAGGAGCCTCTTTACAAGAGCTTCTCTGTCACAGAAGATCACAAATGCTATTAATTATGAAAGTGGTCTCTCTCTGGGCTTCGATGTCAGATGTCTCAGTCTGAAATAAGTTCCACAGCCGGTCAGAGCCTCGTGTCTGAACTGTGCCACCTGACCTGCACCCGTGTTTTCAAGGCCGCTGTTGATTGTTTCCTTATCCACCTTGGAATCTGTTGGCATGGCAACATCCCAGAGAGCCCTGGGCTTTGATGTTTGCTTTTGTAACCAGTGGCAAGGTTTCCATCCCTGCCTCTGGAGGAGATTTAGTAAAGTTCAGGCCTCCTGTTAGCGTTTGAAAATATCGTTTTCTTCTTTTGAAATTGTGTCAGTTTCATAAAAGGCGAATGGCTGTGCGCATTATTGCACAACTGCTTCGTATTTTCAAAAAATCTTTGGATCCACAAACCATTCGATAGTTCAGTAAGGTTAAAAATTGCCTTAGACTACAGGTTTACTTGCTGTTTTAGGGACCCTTTTCCTTTCAATTACTTTGCTGTTTGGTAGCCTGCATGATGTTACATAACAACAGGGTGGTCAAGATATACACGCTTTGCATGTTTCGGCTCAATTCTGGGTTAATATTCACTCACCTAAAAATTAGACTCCAACCCACAGACACTGAGTTGCAGGCAGACATGCTTGACACTGTGAAACACTAAAGTCCTCATTACAATGTCGGGCAGAAACTTTCCGCCCAACACCGTCTCGGATTCGGGATCCTACCGACTCGCGGTCGGCGGTACCTCCCGACTGATTACAATGCTTCTGAACACCGTTCGGAAGGACTCCCATTGATTTCTATGGGAGCCTGTGTTCCGACCGAGAACACAGGCTCCTATGGGGAAAAGGGGTGTCTGCAGAAAACCTTGCACCCTGTGGCGGGCAACCCATGGTGCATGGTCCTACAGGGGGGTTCTTTGGATACCCGTGAGGCCCCCAACTGGAGGCCTCAGGATGAAGGGGAGCCTGCTAGGTGCCCCCAAAGTCAGTTTCCGACAGACTTTTCGTGTCCGACGGACCGAGTCGGAAAGGCTGTCAGAATCCGACTTTGTAACTGGTCGGTCGGAAACGCTGTCCGTAGAGCTGTACGGATCACCTCCGACTGATTCGGATTCTCCGATTGCCGGTCAGGACCGATTCGGAATGACCGAACGCTTTCCCTTCCGACCACGAGCATCGTAATCGGTGGGGCGGTTTGGATTCCGACCGACTCGAGTGGATGGGTTCCGACACGGGGGTCGATTCCGATCTCGGCCGGAAGCGCACCGAATATGATTCGTCCGGAAAAAATGCGAGCCGAACGCGTTTTTCCCGAACGATTCGAACAGTCGTCTGAGCGAGCAAGTACGATGCGCATTACTGCTAAAATTCCGAGCGAGCCGTACGTACCCATTCCAGCTCCAGTTCCCCGACCGAGCTGGATCCGAAAACGCCGAATCGAGTCGCACGGAAGTAAATATACAGCACCTTCCGGCCGGACAAGTACGATGCGCACTCCGTACGCGCCGAACTGGTCGCTACGTCCGGCACGTCAGAGCATCCGGGAGAGCTGCACATAAGCTCCAATTCGCGCCACAAGATGATCCACGGCTACGAGACGAACAAGCCAGCTACGAGTACGAGTCGAAGCCACGAGAAACCCGAACGAGACGACCCAACCATGAATCCCATCGCGCAGGTCCTACCAATACTGTACATCTATTACCGGAACCGGTACGGACGCGTACGGCGCAGACGGTAAGTCAAACACCCACTACACAAACAAACGACACGTACCCGACATATGTCACACACACATAGGGATGCAGAAATGACGTACACTAGCAACAGCCGAACCATAGGGGCGGGATGGCTATCACCAATGCCATACACACCCATAGGGGCCTGATGGCTACCACTACCACCACCCCCACTCATGGGGGGCTGGATGCCTACCACAACCACCACCCCAACTCATGGGGGCCTGGATGCCTACCACTACCACCACCCCTACTCATGGGGGGCTGGATGCCTACCACTACCACCACCCCTACTCATGGGGGCCTGGATGCCTACCACAACCACCACCCCAACTCATGGGGGGCTGGATGCCTGTCACTACTACCATCCCCACCCATGGGGGGCTGGATGCCTACCACTACCACCACCCCAACTCATGGGGGGCTGGATGCCTGTCACTACTACCATCCCCACCCATGGGGGGCTGGATGCCTACCACTACCACCACCCCTACTCATGGGGGGCTGGATGCCTGTCACTACTACCATCCCCACTCATAGGACGGGTAATGCATGACACAACCAGCATACTCCAACATAAGGAATGTCAGCAAAAGACATCCCCCCCACATCATGACAAGAGTGTGTAGTCTGTGTCAAATGCCAACAACACTGAACATGACATTGAACATACAATGTGACCCCCTATCACATGTGTAACACAAAAATGTGTGTGCCCTTCACAATGCAAGCAGACCATGACCACTGTGGCAATGGGGTCTAAACCCCCATCATCACAGTGACCAAAAGGTAAGTGTGGGGTCCATAGCTGAAGCACATTTTGAACATTGTGGCAATGGGGTCTAAACACCCATCATCACAGTGACCAAAAGGTAAGTGTGGGGTCCATAGCTGAAGCACCTTTTGAACATTGTGGCAATGGGGTCTAAACCCCCATCATCACAGTGACCAAAAGGTAAGTGTGGGGTCCATAGCTGAAGCACATTTTGAACATTGTGGCAATGGGGTCTAAACTCCCATCATCACAGTGACCAAAAGGTAAGTGTGGGGTCCATAGCTGAAGCACATTTTGAACATTGTGGCAATGGGGTCCAAACCCCCATCATCCCAGTGACCAAAAGGTAAGTGTTGTCATGGAAAAAGCTGCAACTGCCAAACAGCATGGATGATCCCTGGTCACAGAACAACAAATACATCAGTGGCAAAGTAGTGGTTGTGTCCCATAGCAACATAGATTGGGTGAGGCAAACAGTGCAGTGCAAATAAAACATACCTTTGGCCATGTGCAGACAAACATCACCCATGGGGACTGACATCGTCTCCATTGATCAATTACACAATGCCAGAAGTGACCATCATAATGCAGACCCACATATCTGCACTAATGGACACACAAATGTAGATATCCTGGGGAGACTGTAGATGTGAGGTGAACAAATACCATACCATGGCAGCAATGGGACATACGAACCATGATTATTGTGCTGACTGATGACCTAGGAGTTCCAGGGACAGCATGGGAAATCCTCCAAACAACATACAGGCAATGGCACACCAAAGATATGCCAATGCAGTGGTGCAGATGCACAAACACAAACAGGCAGCCTCACACTGCATATCAAACACAACAGGTGATGGGGGTGTGCCAGTGTCCCCAGGCAACCACACAACACATGAGGAGGCCTGAATTCCAATTACACAGATGTGTATACAGTGCCATACAAAAGTAACTCATGGATCGGATTCCCCTATGTGGGCAATCAGGCATTGTTAGATGAGAGGGAGCCCAAATTACACATGTCACACAAGCTTGTAGGAACAGCAACTAACACAGCAAGAGACAGACCCACCACAGCACTACCCCCAGGGACCCCACATTGTGGTGACACTAGCCTGCATGATAATCCCACTGTGATGACAAAGGTAGATGTCGTTCACACTGTGAACCACAGCCATGTGTCCTGAGCAACAAACTACCATCACACCTACACAAGCACAAATCAATCAGCACGGCCTGTCAGCCAAGGGCAATATGGAGGTAGGGGTCTAGCCGTGCAACAACTCACATTTGCACACACTCAACACCACACACCTTGATCTCCACCAATGTGCAGCAGTGAAGCTCACATGGACTGGTGACATTGCACATGCACCCATCACAATCCCAGGGGTGGTTGTGGGAACTAAGGTGCAGAAACCCATCACACCTGACCAGTCAACAAGACTCGTGAATGTCTGACACACTGCACAGTACGCCGTACATGGGCATGACGTGAAATCCACCCCCATCAATGGGATCCCGGCCACAGTCACACACCAATGAAGAAGCCAAGGTCACCCACAAAGAACACACGTAGACAACTTCCAACATTGCAGCTCTGACCCTGAGGAGTGGCAGCAGTCACACACACAACATGTCACAATCACTGAAAGCTACCACAAACTGTAAATTACATGACTTGTGTAACCAACAAGTGCCAAGGGGAATCCTGACTGTGTCTCATCTGCGTTTGCCCACATCCCCAGCCCTGACAACAAAGACAACTAGGGATGACAACCTGATGAACATTAGTTTGCCATGCACCCACATCACGGAGAAATCAGGTACAAGATGCTGGATGAACACAGGACAACTCAGCAAGCATCACAAACAGGAACATCCATAGGGACACAGCCGGTGTAGGAAAAGGGAAGGGAACACACACAGACATGCTTACACAACACGGGCCCAGGCAATGTCACGGGATTACACACTGCCATGAGGGCACTCCACTCCTGTGGAAGGTCCGCTGTGCCAAACCTTGTCTTTGCACGACTCAAACATGTCAGCAGAACACTCGGTCAGTGAGTCAACAATTACAATACACTGAAGGCTCTGCTCACATCAGCCTGGGTACTGGAGTGTCACTTCAGTCATCTGCATATACCCAAAACACGTGTCAAGCAAGTTGCACTGTATACACAGATGAGTCCTTCAACATTGATGTGCTAAACTGCATGTCCAGTGGAGACGGGCACACAGTCAGGGAAATAGAAACATTGAACAGTGGTAAGCCCACCAGATGTGCATCAGTGTAAGCCACAGATGTTAATTTACAAATGCAAAACGTACATCCCTGTGTCAAATGCTGAACATTACACCCTCAGACTGCAGCAAAGGATGCTATAGATCCAGACTAGATTAGGACACATATCCCATGGACCACATGGAGTCCATCACAGCAACACTTCATTTTCCTGATCTGAACACTATTACAACAGCAAATGCATGATGATACTCATCTACATCATGTACATCAAAAGAAAAACCACTAGTAAACAAAAAGAGGCTTTATTCAGCAAATGTGAAAGAAAAATTTGAAGTCCAAAAGAAACTAAGGCCAATGGCCAGTCCACACACAGTCCGAACAGGGTGATATGTGACAACTTGTCACCCATTGCTTGCCTGCACTGGTACGGACAGGGGACATCCCCCTCGGAGGGGCATACAAGGGGCAGGCCAGGCACCGCAGGGACAGGATCAGGGGATGCCAGAAGGAGGCAGTGAAGGGGTGGTGGGTGCAGGAGTGTCACCGGCAACTGCAGTGGAGGTGTCTGACTCAGTGGGGGCCGGCACCACTGTAGGGCACAAGTCAGATGGTGTGGGTGCTGGCACCACTGCAGTGAGCCGGTCAGATGGAGTGGACTGGGTCCCCACTGCAGTGCCCAAGTCAGACGGGGTGGTTGTGGACTCCACTGCAGTGCATAACTCCAAGGGAGTGGAAGGGGGGGCAGATGAGGTGGGCAGGACAGAGGGGGAGGACCCGGTCTCCACACCAGTGGCACAAACAGGCCGAGCGTCTGGGTTGGGGGTGGAAGAGCAAGTGGTAGGGGGAGGGCCTAAGCATTTTGGGGATGCAGTATGGGTGTGTGGGGAACCTGGGTCAGGGTGTGGGGGGAACCTGTGGAGTGGTGGCCTGGGGGATGGAGGAGAGAGACTGTGTGGTGGAGCTGCGTGGTGGTGGTGGTGGGGTCTTGCCCTTCCTGGTCCGGGGGGACTTCCGAATGGGGTCCCCAGTCTGCCTGTGCCTGGGGGAGGGTGTCCGGGTGTGAGGGGCACTCCCCTCTGTGTGTGGTGGTCGCCTCTTCCGCCTGTGTGTTAGGTCAGATGGATCTGTGGGGAAGAGGCCAAGCTCACAGTGGAAGAGCTTCTGGGAGGGGGGGGTTGCAGGTGAGGCAAGGGAAGGGGTTTTGGAGGGAGAGGTAACTGAGGACTGCGGAGTGCTCGTGGATGCGTGTGTGTGTCTGGGCCCCATCCCCTGTGAGTGAGGTATCAGACCCCTGACTGTGCGTGCGTGTGCGTCTGGATTTTGGTGTGTGTGTCTGTGTGCTGCTTGTGTCTGTGCTGGTGGGTGCCTGTGCCGGTGTGTGTGTGCTTGGGACAGGTAGGGTGCTGGGGATTGTGGATGGGGCAGAGGTAGGAGGGGTGAGGGACTGTTGCAGGAGGGACACTGCTGCCGTCAGTGAGGAGGCCATGGACTGATTGGTCCGATGTAGGGCAGACATGCCAGATGACATGCCCTCCATGAATGACACCAGTTGTGTCAACAGACCCGTGTGTGCATGGAGGACACTCAGCACTGATGTCTGCCCTACATGGATCTGTTTCAGCAAGTCCACAGACTCCACACTCAGGGCAGCAGGGGAGACAGAGGCAGGGGGTGCGGTGCCTGGCATGAAGGAGACACGCTCCCCTACACGGGAGACTCCACGGACATGTGGGATGGGAGCAAATGGGAGGGTGGAGATGGTGGTGGTGGCGGGGACAGACTTGCTTGATTTTGTCTGTGGTCTGCTGACACCCGCCTCCACAAGGGAGTCCTCACTGGAAGTGCTGTGGTCCTCAGCCGAGGTGGTCGCAGCTGAGGTCTCCTCCGTGTGGCTCCCCTCACCCTCCGTGCCACTGGGTCCCTCGGTCTCCCCTGCAGTGGACCCAGTCTGGCTCTGCCGCTCCTCTTGGTCCGTGGAGCTGTCTCCTCCTGTGGCCGTGGATGTATCTGGAAACAATCAGGATAAACAGAGCAACATTAGTCACCTGTACTGACCACACACACCACAGTAAGTACAGCACATCACAGAGCAAGCCCTGCCATCATTCGCTAGACATTGCAATAAGTGCTGACACTGATTTGAAGAAGCCCATTGTCTGCCTGACAGTCATTCATGCCACACATATCCTACCTGTCCATGCACCCATCTGTCTGGTGCCTGTTGTATGCGACTAATCATATGTGCACACATGCACCACATACACAGTTGTTGGACATCCAAGAGAACATATGGAAATGTGTCACTCCAAACACATGTCATCTCCTGCCACTGACTCAGTACATGTGTCAGGAAAAGTGATGGGCAGAGTCTCTGTCGATATGCGGGTTTTGCTTCCATCACCAGACACAATGATGTCCTCATGTCCTGATAGACAATGCGACAATGGTGTGCATGCAGGACATATCACACTACTGCTGGATCACCCTTTGCGAGTTGAATGTCATGGCACACGCCTGTCTGGCAAGTCAGTCATAACTGTCTCCTGTCACAGGGGCAGTGCATACACACAACACCAGTCTACACTGTGTCACAATCATGGAAGTTTTGGGAATGCAAGCCCTGTAGCTGACAGGTGCAGATGTGCACCCCTGGCCACCCACATCATGAGGACTAAGATGGTCCCACGTCAATCAAATGAGACATTTGAGTGACTGCAAACACAAATCCATACACATGAGCACTTCACCGTCTGATGAGAATGAACCAAAGCTGCCTGCACCTCAATGTTTCATACACCATTGTGCACAGTCAAGGGATCAGAGACCTATGCATTAACCAATGTGCAGATCCTATAGTCACAACTCAGATGGCTGGCCACCCCAAATTGTTAAACACTCCAGGAGTCCAAAAAGCAAGGCCACACCACGGTGACACAGAGGCAGACACCTGAGTGCACTCTTCACAATGCCCAATATGTATGCTGACACACGGGAGTGGGAGAACAGAGTGCCTTCGATGTACGGAGTAGGCATTACAGTCCTGGTCCATGTGCAACATGGTATTACCCTGAACACTAGGCAGGTGGCTATGCATGTGTCACACACATGATGTACATACTCCTGAGGCTCCCCCCTTGGTCTCTGCTGCAGCATGGGTGTGTGGCACATACCCCAGACATGTGGTGAGTCAGAGCAGCAATTGGAACACATTGTAAAGCCATACCCAGAGTACATGTCAGATCACAGGCATTGTGTGAGCAATTGTACCACCCATGCAGCCCACAACAAAGTTCCTGTAACTGATGCTGTCCCCAACTTGAACCACAGGTAACTGCAAGTACACAGTACCCAAGTGACCTAAGTCACAGACTGTAAGGGCCACTCCTGTGTATCAGATGAGGAGGGGGCATGACACAAGTGAGGGACATGAGTCCAGTACGACAAGACAGTTGTACTGTGGAAGTGGAACCAGGCTAAAGGAGTGCATAGAGCATGTTAGTCATAGTACACAGAAAAGGCTAGCACTTACCCCCTCCTTGCTGCTGTCTGGCCTTCAGCTGCCCATCCAGGTCAGGGAAGACCACCGCCAGAATCCGGAGCATGTGGGGTGTCAGGGTCCGGTGCCCGCCCCTCCTGCGAGGAGGCGACAGCTTCAGCTGGACCCTTGCGATCCTCCGGGTCCAGCCACGAAGGTCCTGCCACCTCTTCTGGCAGTTGCGGATCCTGCGCCTGTAGACCCCCACAGATCTTACTGCCCGGACGATGGTCAGCCAGATCTCCTGCTTCTGGTGGGCATCAACCTGTGAGGATGACAAAGTGAAAAGGCCATTACTACACATGCAACATATCCGTGCATCACACAGTTGGATATACATGTCTCAATCACAGGGGCATATGATGAACACAGGTAGTGCAACTATGGCTATGAACAGTTGTCCAGCAGTTACTAAATGGTATCATTGCCTGGGAAGTAAAACCTTGTTGGAATGCACTGTTACTGCACTATACCTGTCCAGTGCATGTAACTACACACTTTGGGGGGTGACAACTACTCAGTGAGCATGCTAGCCACTGGTGTACACACTGTAAGTCTTGCTAGTCAGACAACATGCACAATTAGTAAGGCAGTGGCCAGCACACTCACCTGCTCCCCTGGTTTCCCATACAGCTTGCTGTACTGTGGAAGGAGGCTGTCCAGCAGGGCCTGGTTCTCCTCAGTGCTGAAGGCTGGGGCTCTCTCCACAGTATGTGCCATTGCAGTAGCCAGAGGATGCAGAGACAGCAGCAGTGGTGGTGGCAGATGTCGTCCTGGAGCATGTAGTGCAGGCAAGTGAGCTCTCAGGGGAACAGCCAGCATTATATGTGTGCTGCAGAGGCAGATACTGTCCCATGTGTCCAAAGTGATAGGTCCAACTCGTTTGCATCTTCTGAATCTGGCCAATCCATGGAATTGCACCACTTATACACGCCCACAGCATCCTTCAAAAGTTCAACTTCATGACACCCATGAATTTGCAACATTGTTGTGGGTGGCCAACTGAATTCACTGCATCCGACTCGTAAAAGCTTTGAAAACGCGTCCGTTACCATGTCAGTCCATAGCCAATGCGTGCGCACCGATCGGTCCATTGCTGTACAACGCGTATTTCAAAACACAACACGCATCCGTCCACATCATATGCAATGGCCAATGCGTGCGCACCGATCGGTCCATTGCTGTACGACGCGTATTTCGGAGCACAACACGCATCCGTCCACATCATATGCAATGGCCAATGCGTGCACACCGATCGGTCCATTGCTGTACGACGCGTAATTCGGAGCACAACACGCATCCGTCCACATCATATGCAATGGCCAATGCGTGCACACCGATCGGTCCATTGCTGTACGACGCGTATTTCGGAGCACAACACGGATCCGTCCACATCATATGCAATGGCCAATGCGTGCACACGGATCGGTCCATTGCTGTACGACGCGTATTTCGGAGCACAACACGCATCCGTCCACATCATTTGCAATGGCCAATGCGTGCACACGGATCGGTCCATTGCTGTACGACGCGTCCCTGCACAAGTCACTCGCATATGTCACTCGCATATGTCACCATGGTTGTCACTGGTGAACGTATGCCAGCCACAATTACTTGCCAGGGACTCAGGGGCACACCTACAACACCACAGCCTGTCCACACTGTATCCTAAGGCATGTAAGGCTGCATTACCTGTGTGTGTATGGGGGTCAACATGTGGTTTGTTGGGTGGCACTTGGGGGCAGCCACTCCCAGGCTGTGCACGTGTTCATGGGGACAGAATCCTTTGTGTGTTGTGCACATGACCACTGTGATGTGCAACTGTTCATCTCAGAGCATGTGGCATGGTCACATCTCCAGGTTGTGTATGTGTGTGTTATGTCACATACACCCTGAGTCCCATGTGGGATGGTATGTACGTCACAGGGTGACCCATTGCCACAATTGTGATGGCCCTCCACAGTCTGTGTGCATGTTGTGTTTCAGATGTCTCGGATTCCATGTGCACAATGGGAGACAGTCTCCACATCCACGTTGTTTGTGCATCGACTTTGATGTTGTGCGTGTGTGTGTCACAGACGTCCATGTCTGTCCTGCAGAGGCAACAGGGGCCACTACCTGTGGGAGTCATGGTTGTTTTGCTGACGTGTACGTGATACGCCATGTCATGCCAGTGTCCATGTGGCAATACAGGGTCCCTGGGAATCTACCTGTCAAAGAGCTGTGATGCCTGGGGCACATCTGTCCTCACTTGTCACTGTGGTGTGTGTTTGGAACATGACAGCAGTACATGGGTACTGTGACACAGCCTAATGATTTCCCATAGCACAACCTGGAACTTGTTGTCAACACATGTTGAACTGAGATGTTAGATGTTGGCCATGTAGGTGCCATATATGTCCATATAGAACGGCACACACATCAAGTACTTGTGTCTCGTAATGATGTATCATGTGATATTGAGTATGGTCAATGCCACATATGTGGGGTGACTGACAATCTTTCTTTGTTCACCTATGCACTGCAGGGCACCAGCTGTCCATAGACCATTCCCTGACCTTGCAACCATGGTTGAACGTGACTGCATCCGACGGTACCGCTTCAACAGGCCGCTTATTGAGGAATTGGCGGTGCGGTTGGCCCCACATTTGCAACCTGGCCGGCCATACCCTGCAGCGCTGACCCCCAAGGTGAAGGTGATGGCAGCCCTACACTTCTTTGCCACCGGTACCTTTCAACACACTGTGGCGTCTGCTGGTCGGATGTCACAGACCATGTTCAGCCGTGTGCTACGCGATGTTTTGGAGGCGATGTTGAGCTACTTGAACCAGTACATCTATTTCCCTAAACGTCAACAACTCACTGACGTGAAGAGTGACTTCTATGCCCTGGGGAGGATGCCACATGTCATCGGCTCCATTGATGGGACACATGTGGCTTTGGTACCACCACAGGCACATGAGCAAGCATACAGGAACAGGAAACATTACCATTCTATCAATGCCCTGGTGGTATGTCTTGCAGATATGAGCATCTCACATGTGTGTGCACGTTTCCCCGGTTCTGCACACGATGCCTACGTAATGAGGAGTAGTCGCATCCCGAGGATGATGTCACAGATGCAGAACCAGCGTGCCTGGCTTGTCGGTGTGTGCTGACTTTGTACCATTGTGTGTGTTCTGCAATGTTGTATTCCACCCTCTTTTCCAACTCAGCTAATGTGCAATTGTCTGTATGTAGGTGACTCCGGATACCCCAACATGCCGTGGTTGCTGACACCCCTCAGGAACCCTGTGACACCAGCCCAGATGCGCTACAATGAGGCACATGGTCGGACCAGGAGAGTGATTGAGCGGACATTTGGTCTCCTGAAGAGCCGCTTTCGCTGCCTGGACAAGACAGGAGGGGCCCTCCCATATGCCCCTGCAAAGGTGTGCAAGATTGTCATCGTCTGCTGCATGCTACACAACCTGGCAGTGCGGAAGGAGTTGCCTCTCATCCTGGATGACGATGACCAACATCCGCCACCTGTGGAGGATCCTGGCCTGGGCCACGATGCCAGTGATGATGATGATGATGAGGGTGATGTCCGCACACAGCTCATCACCAACTTCTTCAGCTGAATGTGAGTATACAGAGTTGGTATGTCAATGATTTGAGTTTGCATGATATGTGTTGGTGGTGCTCTGTTGCTGTTTGAGTGTGGCCATGTGCTACTTGACTGGATGCGTGCAGCGATGTGTCCTTACAGGTAGTCTGTACTCCCCAACAGTGTTGACATGCTAACTTGGTTTTGTGTAGGTATCTTGTGACATGTATTGGGCATGAGTATTGCAGTTCTGTCCTGTTCTTCAGTGCTTTTGACTGTGTGTCATGTCTGTCCTTCACAGGGTACTTTCAGAGTTGTTTGGTCAACTCGGATCCCCGACACCATGATTCAACTTCCAGGGTGGAAGCAGTCGTTTCCCTACAGGTGATGTGCCACACACCCCTGGGCTTTATTTTTTCTACACTTGGTGACTGTGTGGCCACTGCCACGTGGGATTACCTTGATCTGTAGTGGAAACAACATGTTGCAAATGTGTAATAAACCTGTGCTTCAGTTTGGGATGTGCGTTGTCTGTGGTCACACATCTGACTGACATTTGCTTACTGCACCTGTGGGCTAGTTAACACATACTCTGAATAGGTGTGGTGTCTGTGCATTCCACTGTATTTCCTGGCAACATCAGTGTAGGCAATGAGTCAGATGGCCCTGGTGTGTATGTGTTGTGTAGCCCTAGTGGTGTGTCTCCCTCATATGTGTCACGTCGCCATGACTCACATGACGGTGTTGAACTTGCTGTAGCAGTTAGCATGCACAGTGCCATTTAGCAGATCATCATCTCCATGACAAAAACAACGTTGGAATCACAACAGAGGCAAGTATGGTGTATTAGTGAGTTTATTTACATACATGTGTGAGGATAGTGCACAGGATGGTGGGTGCTGTACATTGGGATTGGAATCCAAAGTTCCCAGATGAGTTGGAAGTGTTGGTAGCAGAAATGTCCTGAGTAAAGTCCACAGTCATCTGATACATTAGTCCAACTTAAACTCCCCATGTCATGTGGGAGAGTTGTGTTGCATTCGACAGGGTGAACAGTTTGCACACAAAGGAGAATTTCCAGAACAGGTGTTGGGTTCCTGGGGGATGTACATGGCCATCGGCCTCTCAGTTTTCCTTCCTCGGACGACCCCTCTTCTTTCTGGGGGCACCGTCACGTGCAGGCCGCTGCGGTGCAGAGGACTCTCCACCAGAGTCATCCTCCCTCCCTGTGGCAGTTGCAGTTGTTGCGGCACCAGATGTTGTGGGCACACAGGGAGGTGTGGACATGTTGGTGCTAATCTGGCGGAGGCATGTCAATATGTCCCTCTGCACCGCTGTCAGTTCTTCCAATGTGTCCCACTTGGACTCCATGCCAGACATGTGTGTCTCCACACGGGACATGTGGGAGTCCAAGCGGGCATGATGGGCAGCCTGCTGCTGTTAAATGTCCTTGAGGATCCCCACTACCTGGCTGACCTCTCCGGTGCTATTCTGGTACGCATCAGCAATGCGTACCAGTTGTGGGTCATCATGCAGTCCAGACCCTCTGCAAACAGCGACCTCTGCCTACCACCCCTCCCACCACCCCTGGCCACACGTGCGGGACCTGCGGTGGCACGCACAGGTGAGCCTAGGCCCCCTTGGGGGTTGGTACTGGGGTTGTTGTCCGTTGCTTCACAGTGGGCCGGGGTCCCTGTGCTGTTGCCATTCAGTGTCCTTGGTCTGTCCGTGTCGGCGGGGGTGGTCTGTGTGTTGGCAGATGTTGGAGGAGTGGGTGCAGGGGGTGCAGATGGTGGTCCTGCTGGTGCTGCATGATGACTCACACAGGAGGTGCCAGGTAGGTCTTCGCCATCCGAGGAGGGCAGAGGCTGTTCCACACCAGAGAGCTCAGGGGCCACCGGAGCCTGGGACAGGGACTCCTCATCATCTGCTGCTGTGTCCCCATCATCACCTGTTTTTGGAAGAGACACACAATGTATGTTATGTCCACCTCTCCCCTCTCAATCCTATTTTCCCCCTGTCCCTCCTTGTCCTGCTTTTCCGCTAGAACAGAAAATCTATTTTCCAATAGTATTGGGGCTGTAGATATTGCCCTCTTTCCCCCCTCTCCAGATGGTGCTGCAATCTGCTCCAGGGGGAAAATAGGATTGAGAGGGGAGAGGTGGACGAAGAAATAGAGATAGAGTATCACCCTAGTATTACATCATCTGCTACTTGTGGGGCGTCCTCTTCTCCCCCACCCAAAGATATAGTATAAGAAACGAGAGCTTGGGAGACTCTGAGAATCAGCAACTCCCAGTTACAGGCATGGTTTTAGTTGCAGGTGCTGAGACAGGTGCTGCAGTAGAGATTACCCCTCGATTAAGCATAGTCAATGGAGAGGTGGTGGAAGGGGCAGTAGGAGGGGTAGAGTCTCAGGTAGAAAAAATGTTCCGGAGTTTAAGACAAGACATCCTGATCAAATTTGAGATTTCGGAAACAAATCAGAAAGGAATCCAGGATAAATGCGAGACTCTAGAAGGAAAAATAGATGGTATAGCACAGCGGACTGGCATATTGGAAGGGGAAGTAAAGGCGCTCTCGGAGGTTGAAATTGAAAATTCAGGCGAATTAGAAAAACTAAAAAGACAGAATAGAGTATTGGAGGAAGACATGGAGAGGCTGGAGATGCAGGCTAGGCGTAACAATCTAAGACTTCTTCAGATACCAGAAGGGTCTGAGAAGGGAGACATTAAAGGCTACATCTGTAAACTATTAAGAGAAGGGGTCTTGAGAGATAGACCGGACATAGAATTGGAGAATGAGATCCAAAGAGTTCATAGGGATCCGTTCAGATTGAATTCAGCAAGGAAGGCGCCGAGAAGAATTCTGATTAATTTTCAAACATATGCAGTGAAGGAATTGGTGTTGGGAAGAGCTTTGAAAGAGGGAGTACTAAAATATTAAGGGTTTAGCTATCAAATAAGGTTGGACCTGGGCAGGAGAACAGCACATAGGCAGTGGGAGCTGGGATCCCGAATGAGTGAGCTCCGTAGTAAGGGTGCCCAGGTGCAGATGAGATTCCCTGCATTGCTGAAAATAATGTGGCGCAACAAGATGTATAATTTCCAAACTCCAGAAGAAGTGGATGTTTTCCTGGTACAGATGGAGGGTTGAGCATTTTTGAGCATTTTCTGATACATTTCTAGATATAGTACTGTGATATAATGAGATAGCAGATAGCAGATCAGATGGAAATTGTAAAAAAGAAAAAAAAAAAAAAAAAAAGTAAATGCACATACACAGGATGGTATACAGGGTCTATATAGACGCCGTTTTCATCTTAATTTTTGTATTTAGAATTTCTTTCTCTTCGGGGATGGGGGGATCACAAAGGGCGGAATACAGTGCCCAGGGAGTAAAAAGGGGGTTTCCCGGGGGGGAGGGAGGGCACAGGGTGAGGGGAGCATAGGGAGAAAAAGAAAAAAAAAATGTCCTCAAGATGCTGAACTCAAAAGGGGAAATGAATAAGTATAGCAGGATAAAGGATATATGCAGAAGGAGCTGGAAAGATGTGGGGAATTGTGGGGAAAGTAGAAAAAGAGTAGAGTATGGATAATTATAAAAATATGCTTTTTGACATGGAATGTAAACGGTCTAAGGGGTAGAAAAAGGCATGTAGGGTGCTAGAATTTTTAAAGGAAAGTGATGTACAAATCATTTTCTTACAAGAGTCGCACTTAGAGAGGGAGGAGTGTAGACCGTTTTTTTGTAAAGCACGTTGGGCCCAAGAGGTTTTGTGTTCAGATCAAAGGGGAAGTTCAAGAGGTGTGGCTATTATTATAAGGAGAAATTATGGAATTCGAGTGGTGAAATATGAGACAGATACTACAGGGAGATGGTTAGTAGCCACAATATTAATACAAGATAAGCCCCTGGTGTGTGCTGTGTACTATGGGCCAAACGAGGATAATCAGGACCCTTTAGTAAAGTTGGAAATCTGTCTGTTGGAAACAGAAGCACCTGTAATCTTAGGAGAAGATTTTAATTTAGTTCTTAATAAAGAGATAGATAGAACGTCACGTGTGAAGTATGTTACCCCACCAAAAGCTTTTGCCAGATTAAAAAGTACGATACAAGAATTTAATTTGGTAGATATTTGGCGTATTATGAACAAGGAACTACGGGATTTTACTTATTATAGCAAAAAGTATAGACATCACTCCCGCATAGACTTTTTTCTTGTAGATCAAGTTTTATATACGGATATAGAAACAGTATCACACATTCCAGCAGTCCTATCAGACCATTCTGTAGTGGTAATGTCTGTAAATATTTATCAAAAGCAAGGGCCAAGAAGGTGGACGTTAGATAGGACCGTATTATTAGATGAAATTGTAATTAGAGAGTTGGGAAAGAAAACCGAGGAATATTTCTTAACTAATATAGGTTCTGCAAGTGAGCAACTTGTCTGGGATGCCTTTAAGGCCTATTTACGGGGAATATTGACATCTATAACCAGGGGGAAAAGAAAGATATCAAAACAGGAGGAGGAGAGTAAAATAAGGGAGATTAAGAAGAAAGAGAGAGATCTACAGAAGGCCTCCTTAGATGGTGCCACTAATATATCCCTTTTGGCGAAAGATTTAGAAAATTTGCAGGTAAAATTCCAGGCGCAATTGGATAAGAAATTACTGGACAAATGGAAGGCTAGTAAGCTTCAGCATTTTGCGTATGGGGAGAAATGTAGTTCTTTATTAGCATGGAAGGTGAAAACAGATGAGCCAGGAATACAATAAAATGTTTGAAGAGTAGAGAGGCAGGGGAGGAGCTATGCGCAAATGAAGAAATTGGCCGGGAGGCTAGTGAGTTTATGAGTGAGTTATATAAGGAGACTGTATTTCCTAATCAAGAAAGGATTGAGAATTGGTTATACGCTGATGATTTGATTGTATACACTATTAATCCCCAGGAGGCGATACCCATTTTAATGAGAAGGGCAGAAGAATTTGGCTCACTCTCTGGATATAAGGTTAACGCAGATAAAACTGAGATTATGCAATGGAATCAGAGAACAAATATTCCAGGGGTTAAAACTCAAATGCGATACTTGGGTGTGACAATCACACAAAAGTTAGAGGATATTACAAGGGTGAATTGGAAGAAAGTGAGTCAAGAGATATCGAGTTTATTGTTAAAATGGGCGAATTTACCATTAACCATCTACGGCAGGGTAAATCTCATAAAAATGGTTATACTCCCGAAAGCCACTTTTCTTTTTAATTCCATCCCCCTAACTTTTAGGAAAGAGGATATAGCTAAAGTACAGGGAAAAATTGGGAGTTTCGTATGGGCGTCAAAGGGACCCAGGATAGCATGGAGGAAGTTGAGAGGAAAACTTGGGGCAGGAGGGTTAGCATTACCGGATCTGCTTGCTTATTGTTATGCCTTCCATCTCAAAAACTTTCGTATGTTGGCAAATAAGCCCGATAGGTCATCGTTGGGCTTATTATTTTCTGCAATGCTTGGGGATGTTAGTCAGGGCCAGCACTATTTTCTTTTTAAGTACGGAGACCCGAAGTTTTTCAAAAAGGTCAGATTGAAAGTTCTAAATACTGCATTGAGAACATGGATGTATGTCCGGGAAAAACTGCGATTCACATATTATTCTGCACGGGCACCTATTTGGGAATCTCCAGGCACCCCCGAATGTCTGAAAGATCAATTGAGCCAACCATTAAAAGCAGGGGGCATATTTTATTGGGCAGATCTTATGAAGGATAACAGATTAGTGAGTTGGGAAACACTCAGCAACCTGACCAGGGGGAAATTGACAAGGTTTAAATACTATCAATTAGGCTCCTGGTGGGTAACCCAAAAATGGACGCATGAGGAGGAAGATTTGAAGCTAGATCAGCTTGCAAGAACAGATGATTGGAAGAAGGAAATTTCCTTCTGGTATTGGTCCTTCCTGGAAGCAGAGGACACGCTTAGTACTGACATTAGAAACCTTTGGGGCGAAGAATTTAGGGAGGAGGAAGCCAAGAATCTGTGGACGGATTCTTTCGATATGTTACGAGTAGCTGTAAAACCTGCCTCATTAAAACGAAATCATCTGTTTACCGTTCACAGAGTTTACTGGTCCCCGTGGAAGTTGTCGAAGGTTACTGGTAATCAATATTGTTGCCCAAGATGTAAGCATGAAGAAGCAGATGATTTGCATATGTTTCTAGAATGCCCAAAGATCACGCAATATTGGTTGGACGTATGTAATTTTCTAGGAGATGTTCGGGGAAAAAGATGAAGGTAAGCCCACATTTAATATTTTTTGGGCTTACGCAAGAAGAAGGGATGGAGAAGGAGGTGGGTTCTATGTTTACCTTCTATGTGGTAATATTGGCAAGACGCGAAATATGTATTAAGTGGAAATCTGAAAATTCACCGACCTTTGCTGAATGTTTAAAGAGTGTTATATCAACAAGCTGAATCAGATATGGCCTGTGATGCAGAAAGTAGAGATAAGATCTGGACTTTATTGTTGGAATGGAGAGAAAGGACAAGCAGGTCCAATGATTAAGCCTAATAGTGCTGGCGGCTCTGGTGTCTCTAAGGGGCGCACAGGTAGAAGTGGAGATGGGACCAGTAACAGCATTCCTCTTAGAGAGTACTCCCTCTCCTCTCAGACGGTCTTCACACGGAATATAGAGAGATAGAGGGGGAGACTCAGTATGAGAGTTGGCAAAATGAGGACAACAAAAAAAAAACTATGTATGTTATGTTTCTACAGGCATCAATGGTTCAAACACCTGACAGTTGTGACTGTACCTCTGGATGCGGGCCTGTACATTGCATTGTCCTAAGTTGTCACAGTCAGAGGTTGATATTGGTGTAGCACATTGTCCTGCCAACCTGAAGCATTTCAATGTGAATGTTGAGGTGTGTGCATGACCAGCATTGGTGGTATTTGGTTGACATCCAGACCTCCTTCTCCCCCCAGCCCGGTTATCCCACCATGAAGCATGCTACCCTTGCAGTGGGTGCAGGTTAACTCTCAGGATGTCAGTCAGTGGTGTCCTGTTGTTTGTTGGTGCACAGTTCCCAGCAGGGCCTTGTGCTCCCCACAGCTGAGGCCAGTGTCAGACATCTTGGAAGTGGCTTTTCACTCACTCTCTTGTGGAGCACGGTCCCAGGTGTGTTGTTTGGAGTTAGTGGAAGTGGTGTGTGTGTAAGGGCCTGCTGGTAGCTGTAGTCGGAGCTGGCACTCCTCCTCCCCCCAGCCCAGATATCCCACCATGAAACGTGCTTCCATTGCAGGGAGTGCAAGTTGGTTGTCAGGATGTCAGTCAGTGGTGTCCTGCTGTTGGTTGGTGCACAGTTCCCAGCAGGGCCTTGTGCTCCCCACAACAGAGCACCATTGTCAGACATCTTGGAAGTGGCTTTTCACTCCCTGTGAGGTGTGCATGCTTCAGTGTGAGCTTGCCGGGCCATGAGGGTGGGGGATGTTGAGCTGTGACTACCACTCCCATCATGCTATTGCCTACACCCCCCTTCCCAGCTTGCCCATACTTCCTTCCTTTTGAGTGGACTTCACTGTGTGTGAGTGTGACAGCAATGGCAAGATGGCTGACAGTGTGGTCCTGTTGTTTGTTGGTGCACAGTTCCCAGCAGGGCCTTGTGCTCCCCACAGCTGAGGCCAGTGTCAGACATCTTTGAAGTGGCTTTTCACTCCCTGTGAGGTGTGCATGCTTCAGTGTGAGCTTGCTGGGCCATGTGGGTGGGGGATGTTGAGCTGTGACTACCACTCCCATCATGCTATTGCCTACACCCCCCTTCCCAGCTTGCCCATACTTCCTTCCTTTTGAGTGGACTTCACTGTGTGTGAGTGTGACAGCAATGGCAAGATGGCTGACAGTGTGGTCCTGTTGTTTGTTGGTGCACAGTTCACAGCAGGGCCTTGTGCTCCCCACAGCTGAGGCCAGTGTCAGACATCTTTGAAGTGGCTTTTCACTCCCTGTGAGGTGTGCATGCTTCAGTGTGAGCTTGCTGGGCCATGTGGGTGGGGGATGTTGAGCTGAGACTACCACTCCCATCATGCTATTGCCTACACCCCCCTTCCCAGCTTGCCCATACTTCCTTCCTTTTGAGTGGACTTTACTGTGTGTGAGTGTGACAGCAATGGCAAGATGGCTGACAGTGTGGTCCTGTTGTTTGTTGGTGCACAGTTCACAGCAGGGCCTTTTGCTCCCCACAACTGAGGCCAGTGTCAGACATCTTTGAAGTGGCTTTTCACTCCCTGTGAGGTGTGCATGCTTCAGTGTGAGCTTGCTGGGCCATGTGGGTGGGGGATGTTGAGCTGTGACTACCACTCCCATCATGCTATTGCCTACACCCCCTTCCCAGCTTGCCCATACTTCCTTCCTTTTGAGTGGACTTCACTGTGTGTGAGTGTGACAGCAATGGCAAGATGGCTGACAGTGTGGTCCTGTTGTTTGTTGGTGCACAGTTCACAGCAGGGCCTTGTGCTCCCCACAGCTGAGGCCAGTGTCAGACATCTTTGAAGTGGCTTTTCACTCCCTGTGAGGTGTGCATGCTTCAGTGTGAGCTTGCTGGGCCATGTGGGTGGGGGATGTTGAGCTGTGACTACCACTCCCATCATGCTATTGTCTACACCCCCCTTCCCAGCTTGCCCATACTTCCTTCCTTTTGACTCTGCTTCCCTGTGGGGTAGTGTGCCTGTGCTGACAGGATGGCTGACAGTGTTGTCCTGGCGTTTGTTTGGCTACAACTCCCAAAAGTGTCCCTGTGCTTCACACAGCATAACCCAGTGTGGTGGTTCTTTCTGGGATATTTAATTAGAGTGTGAGGCAATGCATTCGCCCAGGTGAGTTGTGTGGAGGGGGTGTGTGAGAAAAGCTGCTGGTAACTATGGTCAGAGCTGTCAGTCCTCCTTCCCACCCAGCCAGATATCCCACCATGGAACGTGCTTCCATTGCAGGGAGTGCAAGTTTGCTTTCAGGATGTCAGTCAGTGGTGTCCTGCTGTTGGTTGGTGCACAGTTCCCAGCAGGGCATTGTGCTCCCCACAGCAGTACCCAGTGTCAGCCATCTTGTCAGTTCTTTTCCACTCCCTCTGATGTGAGCATGGTTCAGAGTGGTGTTGATGGGCCAATTGCGAGGGTGACCAATATCTGTGACTACAACTCCCATCATGCTATTGGCTACACTCACTTCACCAGCATACACACAATTCCTTCCTTTCAGTGAGCTTCCCTGTGAGGTGGTGTTCTAGTGGTGGCAAAATGTCTGACAGTTTTTGTTGGTTAGATTTGTGCCACTGCCTTGCTCTATTTGTTATTAGGTTTGTACATGTCATGACACAGTTACATATCACTATGAGATGGCAGGTATTGTGTTTGTCTGACTAACATACATATCTTGGGATGATTATCTTTTGGTTACTGTGGCTTTGCTAACGGTGCATGGTTTCACTATCCCCTTGACAGTGATGTGTGTGTATTGTCACACAATATAGGGTATATTGGTTGTGTACTCACCAGGCTCTGGGATGTTTGATAGTCCATGTACGTTCTCTGGTGGTAGGATGGCCCGCACCTTCTCCTCCCAGGGCCTGAGGTATACTGGTTTGGCAGGAGGGCCACTGCCGGTGCGATGACTCAAGGCGTAATCCTTCTTGAGGAGGTCCTTGACCCTCCTGCGCACATCATACCACATGTTCTGGATGTCTTCCTTTGTGCGCAAACATGGTGATTGTGCGTTCACCCTGTCGACGATCCTCTCCCACATCTTGGTTTTCTGCGACATGGGGGTCTGTTGGACCAATGTACCAAACAACTGTGGCTCTACCCTGAGGATTTCATCTACCAAGACTTCCAATTCACTGTCTAGGAACTTTGGATTCATCTTTGGGGGCATGGTGATGGGTGGTGGTGGGTATTGATGTGTGTGTGGGTGTGCAAGTGAGGGTGGGTGTGTGTAGGTTTTGCTGGGTGTATGTGAGGGTGCTATTTGGGAGGTGCTAATGGTGTGTGGCTTGTGTGATGGATGAGTTGTGAGTGTGTCTGTGGTTGCTGTCTGATGGTGTTCTGTGCTGGCAGGTCAGTTGAATTTGCAAAGGATCATGGTAGGGATTTGTGGCCTTTATATGGGTGGAGTTGTGGGTGTGTCTTTGTTCCATGTTTTTTTCCCCCCGTATTTATTGACTTTGTCATTGCTTGTTTGGCCCTTTTTTTTTGTATTTTTTCCTTTGTAGTTTTTAGGCATGTACGAGACGTTCTTCTGACCGAGTAGGACGCTGCAGTTGGCTCGTGCGAGCTTCTCCGAGTCTTTCAAGCTGTGTTTCTGCTGGGTTTCATGTGCGGCGTACGTGTCGGTCGCGGAGTATTGGGTTGCTTCGGCTCCCTGTTTTGTATGCGTGTCGGTCGTACGGCTTGAGCTCCGTGCGACTCGGTCTGGTTTTATACGCATTGCATCGTATTGCGCGGGTCGGAGTTCGCGGGTACGTTTCTGTCGGGTTTATTCCTGGTGCGTGTCGGTCGGTTCGATTCGTGTAGTTTTCCGGCCGGATAGCTGGTTTCCGTGCGGTTCGGTCGTTCGGCTTGTGTTCCGTACGAGTCGGTCGTAATTCACATGCATTGCATCGTACTACGCGGATCAGGCAGCGCCGGTATGTGTCGGTCGGACTACATTCCCGTACCGAGTCGGTCGGTACGTTTTCCGGCCAGAATCGGATTCGGCCCCACGGTCTACGGGAATCCGTCTGTCGGTCGGAGGCTTTCCGCCCGACATCGTAATCAGGCCCTTAGTATGGTGGGCAGCTGCCCCTCATACCAGAGTCCCTGTGGTTGGCATGGATTAGCATTTTGGATAATGGTGGACTGCAATTGATACATTCGAGGATTCTGAATCGTGCCTAGAGCAATCAAGGGGACTTAGTTCATGCTGGGGACAAATAGCTAGCCCCTGGCTATTGTTATAACCAGAGGTTCAGTGCATCAAAAGTGCTGAGAGGTTTGGAGTCTTGTTCACAATGCCTACACGCTCCGGTGTGTAATCAGAGCTTATGATAAAGGGTGACTGGCGCAGGAGAGCAGCTAGAGATTGACATAGGTCTGCCACTGGGGACAAGGATAGTTTTGGCAAGTCGAATACCACATTTCTGGTGTCTAAGGACCAAATGAGGGTTTTCAAAGTCTAGGTGATGCTCTGTAAGGGAACATCAGTGGTCTCTGATGGCCAATTGAGAATGTTAGGGGCGGTCTGAAGGACTCTCAGAGCAGACTCATAGATTCTAAGAGTACGCTGGAAGTGACTGAGGGCACCCCAAGTGTATCTGAGAGCAATCCTGGATTGTTAAAATACCAGATGTTGGTGTCTAAAGGCATGCAGAGGAACAGCTGATCATGCCTAAGAGCCAATAGAGATGTCCATTGGGCATGCTAGTAGCCAGCTCGTGGTCCCTAAGGCACAACTAGGTTTTCTGAGAATGGTCAGGGGGGGTCTTAAGGGAGAGTGTCTAGTGGCGCTGGGGTCTTAAGGCCTTATGAGAACCTCTGAATGCAGGGTCCGGGTTTCTGAGGGCCATCTGATGGGATCTAACTGCCAGCTGGAGGTGTCGAGAGGTAGGCCAAGGGCTGAATGAGGTGCCTAATAACCCAATAAGGGCGTCTGTATGTACTCTATATTTTTATTGTCTTTTCCCATACTCAGTTTGCTATAGCTTATCAAACAGCTAACATACCGAATTAGGCGAGAGTGTTTTTACTCTTTAAGCAAAAAATTAAGTTATTTTTACCTTTCACTCCCTTCCTTTGTTTGTTTGTTTGTTTGATGAGTTTTATATAGCGCTGGCTAGACCCTGAGGTATAAGAGTGCTTTACATGAGGTTCCACAATGTTACAAAGTTACATCAGTTACAAGTTACATTTGTTGCAACAATTTTTTTATTAAAGAGCATAGAAGACGAGATAAAAGGAGCGTAGAAGGGTAGGGGAGTAAGGTAAAAGGGTAGGAGGGAGATAAGGCGGTGAGACAAAGGAAAGTCTGCCCAAAGTCCGCCTGGGTAGGTGACGGCTGAGGGGGAAGTCCACAGCCCATCTCCTCTATAGCTATCAAGGTAGCTCCACCGGGCACCGGCCAAACTGCTAAGTCTCAACAGTCAATAGCAAGTTCACAGATTCCATGCCCTGATGGGTGAGCCGGATGGGGGATATGCTCGAGGTCTGGTCGATGTCCAATTTGGTCCAAGAGTAGTAGCACAACGTGGTAAAGGACCACTGTGGCAGCCATCCTGGGGTCAGGCAAGGGATTCTGCCCCTGGTGTTTCATTCTGCCGGTCCCCATTTTTATCTTTCCCCTATGTATTTACAGGGGCCCCAAGGTTAATCGCGCAGCTTCTTCAGGTGTCTCCTAGGCTGTTTCAGTAGGAGACTTCTCCTCGATGCCTATTCAGCCGCCATTTAGGGTCCGGGGTGCAGGAAAAGAGATCGCCAGAGGCGGCGCCGAAGCAGGCTCTCAGGGGTGAACGCTGTGCGATCCCCGCGTTCAAGGGGGGGTGTTTGTTGTGCAATGGAGCAGCTTGGGCCAGCACCAGTGTCCGTTTGCCTCCAGAGGAGTGGAGTATTATAATGATATAGCTGCAAAGGGGGAGAGACGGCCGCCATTTTAAGATCAAGCGGGGCGCCTCCGGTTTTACTCTCACTCGCTCATAGAACTTATCGAGGGACCCCCTTCACCCCCGCACCATTTCTTTGAGGGGTCAGGGGCCCTGGGGGGGGGCAGGTGTCCACCGCCGCCTCCTGTTGCCGTTCAAAATGCACTGCACAATTAAGACGAGGCGGAGGGGGGGGATGAACACCGCTCACCTCCGCTTACAGCTACATTTATTTCTGAGCTCCAGAAATATGTCGGGTATCTCCGCTGCGGCCGCAGCTCCTTTTTGTACGCAGCGACCGGGCCCTATGCCACCTTATGCTCCCTGGTGAATGTCCATTGCGGGCGCCATTTTGGAGTCAGGCGTGTCATGGCCTGCTTCTTATACCCCTCAAAGTGTGTTGCCAAAAGGTCTATTGAGGATTATGTCGGGAGCCCCCGGCCACCCGTATTCACCAACGGGACTCCCGGCGCCCCCCTCCAAGGCCCCGGCTCACCGCCTTTCAGCCTCCGTCACGTATCTCAGACGGGGGCGGAGTCCTCGTATAGTCGGCGCCACCTTCTCTCCGCATTGAATGCACTCCGCCGGTACCGCCGTATTTTTCTCAGGTCCCGAACTCCAGAGTTTTTCTCTGAGAGGCCAGATGTTATCACTTCAGTCATGGGCGCTCCACTTCAGAGCCTCCGCTTCCCCGATTCAAGCGCAGCCGGTGACGCCATTTTGGAACCCGGTCCGGTCTCTCTCATCGCTGAATGGGCCGCGTTCCTCGGTCAAACACAGTGTAGGGTTGCTCCTGTGGGGTCCCGCTGAATTCAAGATCCTCTGGTGGCCGTTTAAGTGTCTTTCTGGCTACCCCTCAGGTCAGGAGCATCCCAAGACAGCTACAGGGCTCCGGAGCCGGCGTGGATCACGTCCACCCGGCCATCTTGACCCTCCTCATTGCTGAATTAATTCCTTTCTTCCTTAATTCCAATGCAAGTTAATTCAGATATTACATTCCCTTATTTTATTCTCAATATCTTCATTATAGGCCTCCCAAATAAGGACATGTGTGTGAGAGGTTTATTTGTGAGAAAGCAGAAGCATTTATTAATGTACTTTAATGCCAGTGTCATTATGCCTGAATATTCACAAATACATTTTATGTTGAATTGTAATGACATTTCTACAGTGGCTTAACATACACAATAACCTTAACATGCCTGCTATGTTTTATGGCTTTCTGAGGCCCAGCATCCATTTTATTTGGTACTGTACATTTGCACATTTCCTGCAGTGTGTAGTAAGCATAGCCTTGTTATGAGGATTGGCAGGAAAATGCATACATTTCAGAAAATAGTGAATTCAGCAGTTCAGACTGATTCCAGACACCCCCAAAGGATATGCCAGTGAGTAGACCAGCTAGCTCACAGTGCCACCATAAGATCCACAACCTTACCACGGAGCGAATAGTTTCTGGAAACTCTCGAACATGACAACTCTGACCCCTCAGGCATTGTGGAAACAGTACAGTACTTTTCGCTCAGTCACTCGTGCTCACTCGGTTTCAGAGTAATATACAGAATAAACGGTGGGAACGTTTTCAATAAGCATTTATTGAACCAGCGTCATTCTAGTATACAATATGTGTGCTGCAACAACCATTAGACAGAAACAAATTTATACACATATCAGCACCAACAGAGTAAATAAAAGGTAGAATTCTACCATGGTGCTATTACAATTAATATATTCAGGCACATAGATACATGACAGTATCATGAGAACTCCTAAGATGCAAACCCTAACTAGATGTACCTAAGTGTACCTAGCATGTATGTAGGTGTAAAGCCAAGAATCCCCCTAGGAAAGAGCCAACCCCATTACCTGATGGGAGAGAACAAAGGACCCCGTCTTGGTCTATAGTTGGAACCCCGCAAGGGATGTGAGACCACTGCGTGCTGGAGTGTCTGCGTGCAGGGGCATCAGCGTCTTGTGTCAGCATGGAAGTTTTTCCTCCTCTGGTTTGCCCAGCAGAGTTGTGCTACTTTTATACCCGAAATGTACCCTCAGGGGTTCTACCTAGATGTGTCATGATACTGTGGGCCTGTCGGCCAAGGATGACGATAGTGGTGACTTTTGTACAGAGTTATTATGCAGAAGATGGTAATCCTGCTGTGATACTAAGAATTCTCATGCATAATAAATGAGGCTAGTTTTCGAAGAAAACCACACAATATTTATTCGGCATCTAACTAGGTAAAAGGTCAGCACCAGAGCCATTATGTAGAGCAAGGGAGGACGAATGTAGGTAAAAGGCCGTACAACTACCTAGGCCTATATTGGGGTACATTGGGGGTCATAACACCCACTACTCATCCGACTGGATGACAAAATTAACAAATGCTAAAATATGCCTGGTTAAAAAGCAAAAAAGATATTGCTAAAATATGAGTTTAAAAACATCT
The DNA here is from genome assembly GCA_963921515.1 of Calotriton arnoldi. Classification (NCBI taxonomy): domain Eukaryota; kingdom Metazoa; phylum Chordata; class Amphibia; order Caudata; family Salamandridae; genus Calotriton; species Calotriton arnoldi. The sequence continues at coordinate 1,763,583 of CAWUFW010001107.1, read as the reverse complement.
AAAAACATGGTATGTGTTAAAAATTATGCAAAACTTAAAAAAGCTCTATATGTCCTCTAAATAATCAACATACTGTTAGACCAACTGAGCACGCAGAAAGCCATAGTGCTCAGTGAGAGCAAAAGAGAAATATAAAACAAAAATGATGTTGTTGAATTTCAATTTCGGTTGTTTTGGAAAAAGGCTGAATTGTTCCCAGCACACGGGGAGACAATGTTTATGTGTCCTGTGTGGAAGACGCAACATCACTGCTGCTTGCCTTCGCAGACAACGGTCCCTCTAACATTTCTTGGATCAGGTCCATAGAGCAAAGGTGATCTTCTCCAGTTCCCACAGCCAATGCCGAGGAAGTACTTGAAGCCTCTGAGCCTCTGGTAGAGCCGGTGTCCATTCTGACAGGATCTGAAGCATTCAGTGGGGGCTCAAAGAATGCCGATATGAACATTGGAATAAGCTGAGGACACTGCAATATGTGGGCCTTTAATGGGTCCAGTAGTACATCCACGTCCGGAGGAGCAACCGATGGAAGTGTTAGACATATGTTCAACACACATTCGTATCTGCAGAATAGGCAACGGAGCACAGGCAAGATGCAGTCAACCCAGACTGATCTGAACGATAGGAACCAATACTCGCTTAGCCTCCAAAGCCAAGGTGTGCCCAGATGGAGTACCATGCGTTCACGGCATCGTCGCACAAGAAGTGCTTTTTCCATCTCTTTGGAAACTGGGACGTCCATTGCGTAGCAGGAAATTAAAACCAGGATACCCACTACAAGTAGTCGGACCAGCAGAAGCCCTCCAAAAACGCTTCCTAATACGGAGTGTATAAATGCTGGAATAACTCCGAAGATCGTCTGAAAGGTACATAATAGTCCAGAACCTATGCTCTTAAGTAGGTGTACTATCCTACTCGTATCAGACATGTTAAAGATACGATGTACCATTTCTCCGAAATGGAGCGGGAAGTTAGTTCGGACTAATGCCTGTATCTCAGCCAAAGACCTTGAAACCTGGAGATCAAAAGTCTCTCGGGCTGAGGTTAAGGCCACATCTTTCTGTAAAAAGGCTTTCAGTCTGCTCAGAGAATCAAACCGTATTAGGGAAACATTCAATGAAGGCCATAGCGGCGCCTCCCTGACTGTGTGGGTCAGTGGAAACAATACTTGCAAAGAACAAGTAACCCTGGAACTTACTGTGACAAGATATGCGATGCCTGGTAGAATCCCACAACAACCTTGATCATTCAATATCAAATAACTCCCATTCGAGAGCAGTTTGAACACCGAATGAATCATGGCAGCTGGGGATCCTTTCAAGTGACATGATAGGTTTGCAACCGAAGCATTACAAGCTCAGTGAAGCCTAATATCCTGACAAATTAGAGACCCACTTAATGAATTCTCACAGTCTGAACCGCTGGGAAAGATTTCAGTGTCCCCATTCCTGCATCTAAATCTGTGTGGTAATTCCCAAGATTCATGCATGTATTCCTTTCTCAACGCTTCATACCTGCCTACTTGGTGACACTGTAGACAGTATTGAAATTGGAATGTCGTGACTAGTAGTGTAATATGGCCATGGATTAACCATTCTGTGGAGGGTGACTCAGCCACGGTGAAAGGTAATTGGTCCAATTTTTCAATGTGCTGCATTGTATATTTCGCATCTCTTCGCGCCATTGTTGTCTGTCTTTCTGTTAGATTATATGCAGAAAATAGAGACGTACTTTTGATGTATCACCAGGGCATGTGACCAGAGCGCAACAAGTGTAGCGTCCAGCTTAATAATAGAATGGACCGCAACTGCGATTGCCCATTGTTAGAAATGGGGGTCTCTAGTTGGCAGAGGTAGGTACCTTTGACCAAGTAGGGACCCTTGCTTCTAGTCAGGGAAAGGGGGCTACACTCCTAAATAACCCCTGCTCACCCCCTTGGTAGCTTGGCACGAGCAGGCAGGCTTATCTCAGAGGCAGTGTGTGAAGCATTTGGGAACACATACAGTAATACAGTGAAAAAACTACAAATGGACACTACACCAGTTTAGAAAAATAAGTAATCTTTATCTAGCTTTAACACAAGACCAAACGACAAAAATCCACAATACAATACTCAACAATATGACTTTCAGATGGTAGAAATAGCTTAGTTCAAATTAGATAGTAAATGCGGCACTTGGTTCTCAGAGTACCTGGGATGCGTCACGCAATGCAAACAAAAGGGTCGCAGGGAAGTTGATGCGCCGTTCCTTACACTCAGGGGAGTGGATGCATCGGTTCCTTACTGCAGCACAGGGGAGGTGATGCGTCGCTTCCTTACTGTGTGGGGAGTTGATGCGTCGTTTCTTACTGCGGCCCGGTGATGATGCGACAAGATGGCGCCTCGATGCGATGTGACGATCCGGTGCGATGCGACAAGATGGCGTCTTTGATGCGATGCGACAACGTAGATGCGATGCGTGCACGCCCGACGGCCGTGCGGCGGAAGCGATGGTTTCTTGAGCCGCGACAGGCCCTGCAATGCACTTCTCTGGTGATGCGACGCCGACCTCTTCGGCAGCGGCACGCTTCTCCGGTGATGCGATACTCTTCGTCGGTGATGCGACGGCAAACAGCTGCGGCGGCGGCACGCTTCTTCGGCGATGAGAAGGCAACAGCTGCAGCGGCGACATGCTTTTTCTACGTTGCGTCGCGCTTCCAGCTCCCAGCGACACGCAGACACTAGAGGTACCCAGAACAACAGCAGGCACCTCTCTGCAGGTAGAATTCCCAGCAAGGAAATTCAGGGGGAGCTGGTGGTGAAGTCTTGGTGTCCCTGTGACTTCAGACAGGAGGCAAGCTCAGCTTCAAGCCCTTGGAGATCTTCCTCTAGATGATAAAGTACACAAAGTTCCTTTTTCCCTTTCCTTGGAAATGAGTAACCACTGCAGGCCAACCGCAGACAGCAACCAGCACTGGGGCAGCCTCCTCCTTCAGCTTCCTTGGTTTCTCTCCTTGACAAAGGTCCGTCTTGATTCCCAGAAACGATCTAAAGTTCTGGGGTCTGGGCCCCAATATTTATACTGCAAAATCCTTTGTTCTCTGAAGGCAGAGAGTGTCCGTGCCCAGCCAAAACCAGTTCTGTCCTCCCTGGTGCAGCTTCCTGGCAGGAGGTGGAGACAGCATTGTTAAAAGCAGACCTGGCCCAGGTAGCTGAAAGGAAATCTCCTCCCCCTACTCTCTATTCTATGAAGGCTCAGGCAAGTGAAAGGAAATCTCCTCCCCTACTCTCTATTCTATGAGGGCTCTATTCAGCCCAGCACTGACCCATCAGACTGCTGGAGCCAAGGCCCTCTCCAGCCCCCTGTCACTCACAAACCAGACATGAAATACACAAACCTAGCAAAGGCATGCTGGATGGTTAGGCAAGAAAATACCTACTTTCTAAAAGTGGTATTTTCAAACACACAATGTAAAAATCACCCACACTAAAAGATGTATTTTAACATTCTGAGTTCAGGCATACTAAACTTTATTTTCCTATCTTGTTCCTAGGGTCAGTTAGGATTATAAGATGTTATAATCAAACTGCCCATTCTGGCCTATGGGAACAGATAGCCTTGCAATAGTGAAAAATGGAATTGGCTGTAATTCACTATCAGGACATGTCACACACATCAGGGCATGTCCTACCTTTCACATACAATGCACCCTGCCCATAGGGGTACCTTGGGCCTACCTTAGGGGTGACTAACATGTAGAAAAGGGAAGGTTTAGGGACTGGCAAGTGGGTGCACTTGCCAAGTCGACATGGCAGTCCCAGACTGCACACAGGCTCTGCGATGGCAGGCCTGAGCCATATTTTACAAGCTGCTTCTGTGGGTGGCACAATCAGTGCTGCAAGCCCACCAGCAGCATTCGATTTACCGGCCCTGGGCACACATGGTGCACTGTACTAGGGTCTGACAAGTAAATCAAATAACCAATCATGGAGTCACTAATCCATTACAACAATTTACAGTAGGGAGCACTTGCACTTTGGCACTGGACGGCAGTGGCAAAGTGCCCAAAGCATCTAAACCAGCAAAAACATAGAAGAAATACAGGAGGCAACAGGAAAAAAATGGAAGGGAGACCCACGCCAATGGTGCCAGGTCTAACACCCATGCTGAACATTAGACACATCCTGGTCTTTTATATCTATTGCAGAAGACACAATGTTGCCCAGTGAATATATCCTGGATGTTAGTGTGGTCATACCATTGTTGACCACTGCCAAAGCCTTTTCTACGTTAATCCTGTCAATCTTACGCAATCTCTCTGCAGCTTCCTGTTGAGAGATTTTCCATACTTCATTGTAAGGAGCATATAAGAGGTGTTTCTGACGTGGCTTCTGGGGACCTAACAAAAAATCTCTAAGATCCATGTCATCTGAGTGTAAGGACAAGTGTAGTTTCACCTGGGACAGTGTTGAGGTTTTTAGGCATAACTTCCAAACACTGTAGGATGTCACCACCCCCGGGAGTTCTCGTTGTATGTATCGTTGGTCAGGCCTATGGATACTAAACCCTTCGGCGGTACTCCTAAATCTTGACTGACACCTCTTTGTTACGATAGGCCAAACCAACCATCCCTTCCAATTGGGGTCTGATGAATTGTATGAACCATCATGTAGAATGTCATTCAGTGTATCCTCACTATGTTGTGTTTGATTTTGCCATCTCTCAAAGTGTGTAGGTTAGGGAATCCGAGGTGTGTTCAAGTCCTTAATCTTGGCTAATCCAAGACAGGAATTCTTTTGCACTGTGTTGTTCAAGAAGATAATCTGCTGTGGTACGAGACATGCTCTAAATAATGCCTCAGTTCCCTGAACTTGCCATTCCTTAGTCCACCAGACAGATGTTATGTCTATAATGTCTTTCCATAAGTCGAAACCCTGTTCAGACAGTTGGGAAACAAATTATGCAGAGTATATGTTTTGTGTTAGTAAGCATATTTTTCTCTGCAGGTGTAGGTGCAACCTTATAATAATAAGAGGTCGGGTCTGAAGTGTTAAACCCATAAAAATAAGCAAACTTCTGTGCAAACGTTTGTGGACTACCTTTCGGCAGTGTTGGGCAATGTTCCCATTGGTGGTAAGCAAAAACATTACGTGGGATACTTGCTTTGGGCAGAAAATGATGACCACAATGTTGGTAACAATACATGGTGTCAAAATCAGATGGATCATCATACAATTCATCATTAGAGAATGCAGCAGATTGTTCTAAATCAGACAGCATACTATTCACAGTTTCAAAGTCCCAATCGTCAGAGAAAGTACTGGAGGTGATGAAAACTTTCAAAGAAATTTTAAACAAAGTTAGTATTTTCAAAAGTTCAGTGGGACCAAATACGTCATATGAAACCCTATCCTAAACTATTCCTTCAGGAACGGGAACTGCTGTAATGGTCTCTTTGTTCATGGTGAGATGATGTATGTGGTTTCAGGACCAAGTTCACATGTGGTACTGCGGAGCGTTCTGGGAGATAGTGTCCATTTAGGAGCAGGAAAAAGACATTCACTACACCTATCCAAAGGACTAGGAAAAGTAGACCAATTGCAATCCAGAGCTGTAGCCAGGGAGAAACAATGTAAGTCTTTTTCAGCCAAAGGTAGAGATCATATATTTTTTCTTTGTGGGAAACAAAAGCTGGTGGTGACTCAGGTTCACTTGGATCCAGAGAAAAGGTATCAAAATCGATGAAGTAGCCAGATGCAGTTTAATCTATCTTTGGTAGCTCAGCAGACTTTGTTGAACTGGCAGTTGACTCGTTTCGAGACAGATTCACATAGATGTCGGTATTAGGCCGAATTGAGATCTGTGTTTCATTTGTTGCTGTTCAATTTCAATAGGCATTAGTTCCATTCCATTGTTGGTAACTCCATTACTTCGTATAGTAGAATCTTCAAACATTATTAATTTTTCAGTCTGAACTTCCTGTATGGTAGCGAGAGGAGATCGACGGCTACCCATGAGCCCACATGACCTGCTATTTAGTATCGGCCACATAGTGTGGTTTGATCAGATCAATGGAGACGAATCTTTTTTCTTTTTTGCTGGCAAGAGGCGGAAGAAGTACGGTTCTTGTTCCTTCGACAGCCAGGACAGGTACAGGGGTTCTGTAAGATGGCCCAAATTCATTTTTGTCCACAATCTTTTCTCTGACTAGGTTACGATCTTTGGGACGCAGGCAGGTCTTGCTGGAACAGCTTTCACTTCTCCAGTGGCCGTGCCGTTTACTTGGACGTTGCTTTGTAATGCCCGGAATTCATTGAGTTCCTGTAAAATGGTGAACAGACAGAATATCGAGTTTTAAATGTTGACATACACAAATATTGAGTTGGAAATATCGTGAAGCAGAAATATCGACAGCAGGAATATCGTGGTCAAGAATATCGACTTGGAGGTAAGAAATAACGTTTTTGAAAATATCGAAGTCATTATTATCGTTTGCAAAAATATAGGGGCCCATTACGATGGCGGGCGGAAGCACTACCGCCGTGCTGGCGGATGCAAAACCACCAGTTACCGCCGGCACGCAGCAGTCCACACGCCCGCCCAATTACGATGCGAAAAGCAGGCCAAACACCGCCGGCAAGCCAGCAACACCGTCCGCCATCAAAGTGCGCCCGCACACGTAGCGGCGCAGCACAACTGACACACACCGTCCGACGAAACACGCCCCGCCCGGCGCATAAATTACGATGCCGCAAACAAACGGCTCCCACGGCAAAGAGACACCGCACGTGAAAGAGAGGCGGAAACACGGACGCAGAGCACGGACAACGAAGAAGCGGCACCCCGGGCATGAATCCAGCACTGCAGGCCCTTCCCATGCTTCTGCTGATGCACCACCAAGGACGCAACGTATCGCGGAGACGCAGGTAGGCACACACACAACAAGTGCACGCAAACAGCGCACACAGTGCAAGGGCGGAAAAAGCGGACAACCCCCACCAGCGCGTGCACACTACACATCCACCATTGCATCCACATATGACACACAGGCCAAATCCTAACATCGCGGAACACATGTGTACACACCACCTGGGACTAGGAACCAACCACCCCGTCACGGCCCCAAAGCGCCGATGACGCCGCCACACATGCGCACAACGCAGAGGCCAACCGCAGCGCCATGCATGCGTCGCACACAGACACAGGGACACAACCAAGCAGCACACACACTAGCCCCACCCCGAACGCACATGACACGTGACAGGCCTGCCACAGACATGTCCCCAACGCCCAATTCACGGACAACACCCAACGCCACACAACCGACGCACACATGTCAGTGAAGTCACGCAACAGCAGGACACACCCCAGTGTAACAAACATGGCGAAGCACACAGCGGCGGCAACACCAACTAGGAGAAGCAGGGCTCCTTCGGGAAGAGGAACGCCAGTACCACACTGAAAAACCCATACCACCCTGCACATATGAACAAGACACATGAAACGGAACACCAAAGAGCCCGGTGACCGACAACAGGTGGCCCAAGAATTACATCCACACACAAGGCCCAACGCAGAGCGGAAAGGCAGCCTGCCGCCCACACAAGGGAGAGCAGACAGCACTGAATGACCTTCCATTCCAACACCGAAACCACAGCCCTACGACAGAAGCCGGTGAATACAGCCATTGTCCAAGAATAGACCAACACAGGCATGCCGAGGAGACCGACCACAGGGCAGATAGCGCATATCACAGAAGCACACAACGGACGGGAAGAAAGAAGAAAACACTCCCCATGTCGGCCACATGCAAGTTAATTGGAAGGAGTCACACAGCACTGACCTTCAACTGTCTGAGAAGCATGTGGGAAGAGGGCCCGTGTCCTCCAAACAAGCCAACAGAACACAAGTCCTGTCTCCCTACGACTACACAGAGCTCACAGCAACCTCGGAGCGTGCACATTGCAGACTGCACACACAGCCGGAGCACGCCACCACAACGCACCGCTGCGAAATGGCAACCGCAACACACCTACCCAACTACGCCGAAGAGCTCTAAGCTGTACCAAACCAGCACGATACATACATTGGGATGCGATCTCCTGTCCCTGCTGAACGTAAGTTACCGACTGACTTACCGCATCACATTGTTCAGCTGCGTCATGCCCGTCTTCTACTGTCGGAGGTGTCCCTACCAGCATCCCGTCGAGATATGCCTCTCCAACCCGGCATGTCTGAAGGCGGACCTGCTACCACTACTCCTCCCTCTGGACGCACACGACAGGGCCTGCTCTGCCTATGGGGGCATGGCGTATGTGGCCAACATCGCACGCGCACTGAAATGGAACCACTGTGCCTCCACACGACGGATCATCGAGAACAGCTACATCGAATGTCACCCAGCATGCCCCATCATGGTCCTCCAAGGGACAACCTACGAACAACACCTTGACAGCCACCATCCGCTTCATTGGCTGGCAAACATGTACACCACCAATGACATGGAAGCCCTGCTGGACGGCATCGCATACCTGACAACCTGTAAATACGTCGGACCACAACGCAGGTTCCCCGAGTGACCTATGAAGTCCAACCCCGCACCCATGCTCAGCTTCCGCACGGACTGGCCAGTCACCACCACAACAGCCATACCAAACGACCGGCAACTGTAACCACACCATCAACGACATCGCCATGACATCGGATATGACCGGGACATGCACACTGTTCCCCATCACATCCAGGAACACCGCATGCATCGTGGGAGGCAGTGGCATGGGCTCTGTGCATCGCACCCACATGGACGGAACTGCACGAACAACCAGGACACGACATGGATCCAGCGCACATGGACACACACACCGCTCAGTGGACATGAATAGGTCGCCTGGAGTCTGTGGGTGCTGCACCCCTCCCACCCCCCGCCCGGGAATCCCATACCAGGACCTTTGCATGGACGACAAGTGCATACAACAACAACACGACCCCAGTGACTGTGACATGTCCAGTAACCACCACAGTGCAACAACAAGTGGCACGCCGCTGCATGCACGCAAGCACATGCCCTGATGTCATCTCACATGCACGCGTGCATGAGGAACAACCGCAGCAAACCTGTCACATGGAACTGAGATGGACTGTGCCCATGATGCCGAGCGGTCTGGTAGGCTACATGTATACCGTCTGTGTCAAAGTCCGCAGCTCCGCAGCTATACGTAAATGTACATTAGCACAGCCTTGGCCAAGCAGATGTAACCCCACACCCTATCCCATTTGTAATCATGCTCAGTATATCCTCAATATGTATTCCGCTGCCAGTAGTGTCCACTATACTGCATCACAGAGGACAGAAGACTCAATATAATGTTTGAAACCAGAACTGTCTCCGCTGACTCATTTCACAAGTACGAATGAGAGAGGATGAGAGTATGTGAAGTACACGGCAGTCGTGACATGACCATGTAGTCCACTGGTATTGGATGTCAACGCAAATGAGTAGCACTACTCTGGAAGACACACATGTGTCGTGGTGAAGTCGTATGGACGCAGTGCTCAGGTGGGTGGGTGCGACGGGTAGATGCGCACATGCCAAGTTGGAGCACGCCGTGTTGGGAGGGCTCATGAACAGTACACCACCGCTTCCCTGGGCATTGTGAGAGGACACCTGTCGGGGGAGTGAACACGTGTGTGCACAGCAGCCGGGCACACGTACAAAGCGGTACCAGGCGCACCTCAGCCCACCCTCTGTGGACGAGCTGGATCCTGTTGTGCGCCCGCCATGCCCCTTGACAAGGCACACACAGCCCCAGTCGACCAGGTGTAACCCCAACATAGTCAATCCGCACAGGCGATACAGGGCACGGGATGGCAGTGGAGCATGGTGTGTGAGAGGTCTCCTCGCGCTCCTCCTGGTCATATCACGCAGGCAATAGAACATCAACGTCTAGCATGGCACAAGTCAGATGGAAGTGTAGGGGGACGCACCACAGCACGAGCAGCACAGACGCCACGGGAGGTGGCTCGCACCATCCCATCCATTGCCCATCATACCAACCACGCCACATGCCATTGCGACTAAGTGCAAGCGCGTGCGCCACCACCCCTGAGCCCTCCCCAGAGAGGCCAAAGAGTGAATGTGTGGGCCATCAGCCACAGACGGACGCGGCATGGCCGCAAGGGCAGCCACAGCCACTGGGTGTCGCAGGTGGCGGATCCGGGAAGGCGAAGACTGTGATGCATAGTCCATGCAGGCCGGGTCTCCATTTGGGGCACCACGCAGGTGGACGGCGTCCCGCCACACATCATACCCTGAGACAGCCCACTCGTGCAACTGGACCCACACATACACTCCTTGCCCTCTCTGGTGCAAGCTTGGGCTGCCTGTGCAAGCGCTAGCCTCGCAGGTGAGCATGCATATTGGGGGGCGAGGGGAGGACATGAGGGCTGGGGTGAAGATGACTGTATCACTGTCAGTTAGTACAAGGGATGACCCAGATGTGGAAAGGAAGAGACGTGTCCCGTGTGTACTGCAACTAGTCGCCAATCCAACTACCCCCATGTCCGGAATGTAAGCCCGCACCTAGGCCCGCCCATCCGCCACATCGAACATACCACCAGCACGACAACCTTCCCATTCGAAACACTGACTGGGGGTGGCGACCAGTGAACAATCATGTGTAGCCTACCCACGCGTACATGTGGGCCCTCCATGATCCATGTCACCTGCGGCAAAGACATGACATGCGCAATGAGGGAAGTGAGGAGAGCTGTCCGCCCCACGCGCAGAAGGTGCATCAGCTCCACAGACCCAGCAGCGAGTCCAGCAGGGGTCACATGTGCAGGGGCAGCTGTGCCTGGTGTGAAGGCACATGCATATAGACAGCACATCGACCAATGTGTAGTCTGCCCACATCCACAGTCCATCATCATGCGGACATAGGAATTGAACACAGGGCAACACATCTTAGCTGGTGCACCCACCGTGACCAACAATGCGCAATCATCGACGTACCCGCCCTGTGCATGGCCCCCCACCCAACGGAGGCACATCCAGTGCCACCATCCCACACACACAAGCCTTCCACGGAACATGCTGTGTCCAATGGTCAGTACAGAGTCAGCGCCCATCTGGTGGATCCTGAACAGGAGACACATGCACACACATGCCAGCTCCCACTATGTACGACTGCCACCTGGCACGTGCAATGTAACCTCTCACCTGTGACGTGTGACTGCAAGCACACAGCCGTCTTGGCATGGGGCTGTCAATGTGGACACCAGTCAATGTTTCGGGAGCTGTGATCCGTACAGTGCTGTACATAGGGTGCAGTGCTGACACCTACTACTGTCTCATATCCCCTCGTGCCACAGGTCCCACTTGTATTGGCCGCTCAGCCTGTGCCCACATCGTCGTCGTCGTGTGCCATACTCATCCAGCCTCGGAAGCAGTACCATGCTCAGCAGACACTCATGTTGCCGTGGCGTTGCCGCTTGACGAATATGCAGTCAGTCCCCATCAGCACGCCCCGCAAGTCATTGGGGCCTAGATCCCCATGTGCATGCACATGGCAGTGGTATGTCTCACTTGCCATTGCCATTGTTGGGAGACCTGTGTAAGTGTATTGTGGCCGTGCCGTCCCAGCTTGACAGCTGGGCTGTGGCTCATGTGCTTGCTCAGTCATGTCAGTGATGTGTATGCGAAATTGCTATGTGCCGTGTTGCTTTGACATGTGTCCTCTGCCATTTAACCCAGGCGGAGACCGAACATTGACCGCCCATACCAATTGCTGGCGGACATGGACGATACAGAGGTAATCAGGAAGTTTCGGCTGGACAGGCCAACTCTGCATCGACTGTGTGCCATGTTAGAGCCCCATCTCCGTCCCCGCAGGGTGTATCCGACTGCTGTCACCCCCACGGCTAAGGTGATGGCCGCCATGCATTTCTTCGCCACTGGGTCATTCCAGCACACAGTGGGCAGTGGAGGAGGGATGTCCCAGCCCATGTTCAGCAAGGTGCTGAGGGATGTACTGGCAGCCATGATGCTGTACCGGAACAGGTACATCAGATTCCCCAGGGCACGTGAATTGGCGGCAGTGAAGGGTGCATTCTATGCCCTTGGCAGAATCCCACACGTCGTGGGAGCCATTGACTGCACTCATGTTGGCCTTGTTCCACCACAGGCCACTGAGCACCTGTACCGCAACAGGAAGCACACGCACTCCCTGAATGTGCAAGTGGTGTGCCTTGCGGACATGGTGATCACCCACGTGTGTGCAAAGTTTCCAGGCTCGGCCCATGACGCACACATAATGCGCAACAGCATCTTGCCACGACTGATGGCCAATCTGCAACAGGATCGTGGCTGTATTGTCGGTGAGTATGTGGAGTGGTGTAGCGTGCTGGTTGTGCGATGCTGTCCCCTGTCCAGTTGGAATAGCAACGGTTCTCTGTGTCCCTCACACCCAGGTGACTCTGCGTATCCGAATGGGGCATGGCTGCTCAGTCCATTGAGGAATCCTCGCACCCCAGCAGACGATCGATACAATGAGGCACATGGGAGGACCAGACGTGTGGTCGAGCGTACCTTTGGCCTCCTCAAGTCCAGGTTCAGGTGCCTGGACCGCACCGGGGTGCACTGGCGTACTCCCCACAGAAGGTGTGCCAGATAGTGGTGGCGTGCTGCATGCTGCACAATCTGGCCATTCGGAAGCAGATCCCCCTCATTGTGGATGACGGAGATCAACCAGGGCCCCAGCCCGCAGACCAGGACAGCTCGAGTGAGGTGGACAGCGGAGAGGAGGAAGCTGGGAATGTGCGCCAGCAGCTCATCGCCCGCTACTTCACTTGACGGTGAGTGTCCATGTACGACGGATGATGTGTCTGTATCTATGCAGGTGTGTGTGTGCTGTGTCAGGGTGGCCGTATGTTCACTGCGTGCAGTGTGTCAACGCTCCATGGCCAGGGTAGTATGCCACTGTTGGTGGCTGTGGCATTGTGCCCTATTGCTCTGTGCGATGTGTGTACATTGCTTGTAGTTGTTGACATGTACTGTGTGATGGGTGTGTGACACACTCATTGAATGTGCTCCTGTTCTGTCTCCCACCCCTAGGTCCCTACAGGCCCTCCGGATTCCATTGCCATGCCACGCATCAGGTGCCTTTCCGCCCAAGGTGGCCGTTGTATTCCGTACAATAAAGACACAGGGCACAAACAGCAGTTAGTGAAAAAGGTGCATTTATTACAAACTGTGACATGTGATTGTGTGTAAGGTGATGACAAAAGTGGTGCGTGCAGTGACAATGAGCTGTCGGTCATGGCTGCGTGATGATCAGGGTGTACCCACTGGTTCTATGTCCATAGTCCAACACACACATGCCATCCAGATGGCTGTGTGGAGTGGGATCGTAGAGCAAGTCAATGCAGTGGCTGGTCAAGGAAGGCTGGCGGAAGGCTGGCTGGCTGCCTCACTTGCGACTGGAGCGTGCGAAGTCCTCCCGGGAGATCTGTTTCCTCTTCGGACGGCCCCTTCCACGTTTGGGAGGGGGTGTGTGGTGGCGACCTGCTGGTGGTGGGTGAGGTGTGCTCACTGGCTGTGGACGCAGGGGAAGTGGACACTGCTGCCCGAGCCTGCGCCCTAGCAGGTGGTGGCGGAGGTGGTGTTGCTGGCCTTGCCTGTGACCCCACCGCCACCACCAGCTGGCCCATGAGGTCCACGAGTTGGTCCATACGGGACACGAATTGGCCCATATGGGCGTCCATGGACCTCAGCACCCCCAGCACCTCCCGCGTGTCAGTAGCAGACCTGGCCCATTGTCCTTGGGCCTCTTCATAGGCCCCAAGGACTCTGTCCATTTGAGGCAGGGCATGGCTCCCAGGGAGGCTGGCGTTTCCCTGACCCTGCTCCTCCTACCAGTCCTGCTGCCACCGGCCTGCCCACTAGCCACATTGCTCACCACGGTCCTCGCTGTGGCTCCCAGGGTGGATCCAGTCGGCCGGGCCACCACCTGCGCTGGGGCTGGTGCCAGCGAAGACGTGGTGGTGGTGGAGGCGGTGGTGGTCGGTGCGGCGATGGTGGCGGTTGCGGCAGTGGTAGTGGCCGCAATGACCGTGGGTGTGGCCGCAACGACAGTGGCAGCAGGGGACTGGGACTGTTCAGCATCCCTGGATGATGGGTTGGTGGGTAGGAGGGGTCCTGGGAGCGGCTGGGCCCTGCCACGCCAGATGGGCCAGCTTGGTGGTCCGTGTCCGAAGAGGTGGACAGATCCTCCAGATCCGTGTGTCCTCGTTGGGGGCTTGTAGGCTGGCTGTGCTGGCTGCTGTCTCCATCCCCAGCGTCCAGCAGTTCGTCACCTGTGGAGAGAATGAGATTTGTTATTGTGTTGCACCTGGCGAAGTATGTATTAGTCGTCTGACATTGGCAGTTCGTGCAATCTCGTACATGGGTTTCCCGGAGGCGAGTGTGTGGCTGTGGCATCTGTAGGTGTGTGTGCTAGGCAATGGGACTGTGTGCTGTGCACATGTGGCATGGGACGGATTGGCCATGCCGATGGGTGTGTTGCTTTGCCCCTACTCATTGTGACTCTGGTGTATGCGGGCTCCTGGCCCATCCTGGGTCTGGTTTGTACTTTGCTTTTGGAGTTCAAATGGAACGCTTAGGAACGCATATGGCAACATGGGGGCCATGCCCCAGATTCGCATTTGGGATGGAATATGCTTTTGGGGTTCAAATGGAACGCTTAGGAACGCATATGGCAACATGGGGGCCATGCCCCAGATTCGCATTTGGGAGGGAATATGCTTTTGGGGTTCAAATGGAACGCTTAGGAACGCATATGGCAACATGGGGGCCATGCCCCAGATTCGCATTTGGGAGGGTATATGCTTTTGGGGTACATGCTGTGAACCATGGGTGCCGAACGTGACATGTGTTGTGGCAGCATGACAGTGCATGGTCTGAGGTGTGTGCATGCCTGACATGCCCTGCATATTTGCTGTCTGTTGTGGTTACTGGACATGGCATTGGACGCATCGTTATGAGTGAGTGATAGTTGTGTGCCAGCCAACGTATTGCAGTTGTCCCATCTCCTTGGTGTGCGTGCTGCCCTGTGCCATGTGCATCACTGCAGTGCTCGGGGGGTGTGGCCCATGTTGTGTGTTGTTGCTCACAGTGTGTCGTGCGCTTAATTGACTTCTGGCACATGGTTGGTCATGGGCATGTGTCTTAGCGTGACTGCTGTATGTGTGGCAGCTGTGCGGATGACATGCCTTTCATGAGACTGGGGCTGACGGATGGGATGGATGGTATGTTGTATGTGCATGGTGTGTCTGTGTGTTTGATGGGTTCAGTGGTGTTCGTGTGCATATATGTTGTTCCGCTCTGTTGCGTCTAGTGTTGTTTGTCTTACATAGGCGTAGTTGTGGGGTGTGTGGTTGACAGGCAGTAGGGGCTACATGGACAGGACTTCAATGGTGTTTCGGTTGTGTGTGATGAGTTGCACAGTGGCTGCCGTGTGGTACTATATTCAGTGTGGCTTGTGCATGCAGACGTGGCTCCTTGGGTGTTGCTATGTCTGTGATGGGTCATGTGGGGTGTGAGTCTGTTGTTCATGTCCGTGTGCACATTGTTCACTTGTTCGTGACGGTGGGCAGTGCTGCGTGTTCGTGTGCTACGTGACATGTCCCATGTGTTGGTGGTGTTATGGTCCTCATGCCTCCAGTAATCCAGCCCTGTCCAGTTTCCCACCTGCAAGTTGTTCGTGCGTGCACTGTACTGGATGCCACATGGCTCTTAGCGGGGGTGCTCCATGTTGCAGGTCTGTGGGGGTGGGGGGTGTAGTGGGTCGTGGGGTGGCTGTACACCCACTGACACCGATTGCTGTGGACCGTGATGTCTGCCTTTCGGCTGTCGTTGTGCACTGCGGTGGCTGACACGTGGGTGTGGGGTGTGGGGGATGCTCCTCCTTGCTGTGCTGTGGGACTGGGGCCTGGTGTGTGTTGTACTTGGGCTGTCCACCGTCCCACCCACTGCACTTTGTGTTCCTGCCACTTACCTGTTACTTGTCGGTTGGTGCAGCTGTGCCTGACACATGGGTGTGGGGAGTGCTCCACCTTGCTGGTCTGTGGGAGTGGGGGCCTGGTGGGTGTTGTACTTCAGCTGTCCCCCTCCGACCCACTGCACTTTGTGTTCCTGCCACTTACCTGTTACTTGTCAGTTGGTGCAGCTGTGGCGGACACATGGGTGTGGCGGGTGCTCGTTGTGGCGCTTCTGGCATATTTGTGGACCTGTTGGTGGTTACGTGGCTGGCTTAGTGTACACATGTCCCCACGCATCTTACAGTTGTTCGGTTTGGCCTGTGTGTGGTAGTGTCTGTTGCATGTGCGTGTGATGTGTTGTGTATTGTGTGCTGGACATGGGGGTGTTTGTCCCTGGGAGCTGTGGCATGGTGGTTGCGCATGTGTGTACATAGCGGTGTGCTGGTATACATTAGTTTGTACTTACCAGCCTCCACTCCCCCTGCTAATCCGGCGAGGATCTCCGGATGGATTACGACTCGCACCTTCTCCTCCCACGCTTTGAAGGTCTTAAAGAGCGCGGGATTCCCTCCGCCAGTGACGGCAGCCAGCTCTCTGTTTTTGCCCTCCTTCTTCTTGACCAGGCTCTTTACGTCATTCCAACGTTTGTTTATCTCGGTTCTGTTCCTGGGCAGGGTCCCGACTGCATTGACCTGGTCTACGATCCGGGTCCACATTCTGTTTCTGGTGGCTAGTGGTGTGTGCTGGACCATGTTCCCATAGATTTGTGGGTACACCTTGATGATCTCGTCGACCATGACCGTCAGCTCCATGGGCGTGAACTTGGGCATCCTTTGTGGTGCCATGGTGTTTGTGGTGCTGGTGCGGTGTGTGTTGTGTAATGTGCAGGGGGTTTGTGGTGCCGGTGTTTGGTGGTGGTGGTGGTGGTGGTGGTTGTGATGTGTGCGTTTCTGTGGTGTGCTGCTGTCCTTGCTGTGTCACTGTGTCCTCTCCTCTCCTCTCTGGTTTGCAATGTAGCAAGGGGTTGTGGTCTGTGGGAGTGCTGCTTTTGTACTCACCTATGTGGGTGTGTCCTCATGGTCTGTTGTTTTCAGGTGTGTTGTGTCTGGGGTTCTGGCCTTTGTATTTTTTGTTTGTCCGGGGGGTGTTTTCGGGATGTGTACTGTGCTTGTGTATTTGTGCGTGCCTTGCTGTGTGGACTTGTTGGCCATGTTGTGTGCTATTGGTTTTGTGTGCGGATGGTTTCTGTGCAGGTACGTGGGCGCCATGGCTTCTGCCGTGTCGATTCTCATCGGCGTTGTTTGCGCTGGCGGGCGGTATTTTTGTTGTTTTTCCGCGCTCATGGCGGTGCGATCGTAATTTCACGTGCGGTGTGTCGGCCGTGAGGGCGGGCGGTTTTGTGTTGTCGTGCGTGTTTCCGTCCGTGGCGGGCGGTTTGACTCCGACTCGGACGATGGCGGGCGGTATTTTGTATGATTTTTCCGCCGATGGCGGTTTTCAGTTTGTGTACTCATAATGGCGTGGTCGGTGTTCAGGCGGTGTGTGCGGGCGGATTTTTGCCGCTTCCATGCCTGGCGGATTTTTTTACGCCGGGTATCGTAATGGGCCCCATAGTTGTTGAAAATATCTATGATTTAATTAGTGTTATGTATTTTAGTATGTATTTTAAAAGTAAGTGAACTATTTTTTTGTATAAGCATTGCTTTTGTTTTTTAATATATGTGTTAAATTTTTAGTAGTTGTTAATTTTATTTTAATTAAATTTAGCTTTTTTTAGTTCTGTAGCGGGTTATGGGTTTATAGGGGAATAGGGTGGAAAGTAATTTAATTATAATAAATTAATTATGTTTTTATTTATTAGTATTTATTAAATTTAGATTTTATAGTGTTAATTGTGGGAATTAATTTATTAATAATTAATTATTAATTGGGTGTTAATTATTATTATTTAATTAATTGGTAATTATGGTAATTGTGTCATTTATTTAGGAGCGGGTTGTGGGTTTATAGGGGAATAGGGTGGGAAGTAATTAAATTATAATACATTTATTAATATTTTTTATTTATTATTATTGATTTAATTTATATTTTATAGTGTTAATTCTGGGAATTAATTTATTATTAATTATTTATTAATTGCTTGTTAATTTTTAATAATTAATTAATTGGTAATTAATTATGTTAATTGTGTTATGTTTTTTAGGAGCAGGTGGTGGGGTTTATAGGGGAATAGGGGAATAGGGTGAGAAGTAATTTATTTATAATTAATTAATAATTATTTGTTAATTAATGCTAATTAATTAATTACATTTAAATATGGCAATTGTGTAATTAATTTTAGATGTGAGTTGTGGGGTTTATAGTGGTAAAGGGTGGGAAGTAATATATTCTTAATTAATTAATAAGTTGTTAATTGATATTAATTTATTAATGTTAAATTAGTTATGGAAATTGTGTAATGATTTTTAGGTGTGGGTTGTGGTGTTTATTGGGGTAGAGGGTGGAAAGTTATTTATGTTTAATTAATTAATAATTAGTTGATCATCACTATTAATTCATCAATTCATAAATATTTATGGTAATTGTTTATTTTTATTTTGTGTGTGGGTTTTGGTTTTATAGGGGTAACGTTTGGGGAGTAAATTAATTTTTATCTGTTTTAATTTGTTTTTAATTAATTATATTTCTTTAATTGATCATTAATTAGGTTAATTATGGAGGTACATTTTTTTTTTAAATTTAGATGTGTGTTGTGAATTGTGCGGTGTTATAGGGTAGGAAATAAAAAAAGATTACATTTATGTAATAATGAATGTTTTTGATTATAAATAATTTCTATTAAAAATAGTTATTTGTAAATCATTTTTAAATTTAAAAAAAAATCTTTCTAGGTATTTGTTAGATGTTTTTAACATTATAATATGTTTTTATCTTTTGTAAAAAAATTATATTTTTGTATATGTTTTCTTTTTATGTTTTTTAAAATCTTTTGTGTTGTAGTTGATATTTTGTTTGTCTTTAATTTTGAACTGAGTCCAATGGGAATATTAATTTATACCCCTCTGCTATCCAAATCTTTCCCTACTGTTGCACTCACTGGAGTGGGAATAGTAATTTTTACCCTCCCTGTCCAACACTTTCCCTACTGTTGTACTCACTGGAGTGGGAATAGTAATTTTTACCCCTCCGCTATCCAACACTTTCCCTACTGTTGCACTCCCTGGAGTGGGAATAGTAATTTTTACCCCTCCGCTATCCAACACTTTCCCTACTGTTGCACTCAGTGGAGTGGGAATAGTAAGTTTTACCTCTCCGCTATCCGACACTTTCCCTACTGTTGCACTCACTGGAGTGGGAATAATAATTTTTACCCCTTCACAATCCAACATTTTCCCTACTGTTGCATTCACTGGAGTGGGAATAGTTATTTTTACCCCTCCGCTATCCAACACTTTCCCTACTGTTGCACTCAATGGAGTGCAAAATTTAAGTTTAAAGACCATTAAATATTTTAATGTTTTAATTTATAATATAATGTGTTTTTTATTAGATTTTATGTTATTGGTGTATGTATATATATATATTTATTTGTAAATTTTTATATATTTATAAAATTTTAAAATAAATTAAAATTAATAGTTTATTTGTTTTAAAGTAAATATATATATATATATATATATTACATTTTATATATGTATGTTTACAATTTTTGAAATGTAATTTATTTCTTATATTTGTTAAAATGTATATTAAATCAAAATATTTTTTTTAAAGTTAATTTTATTATTTAATATATAACATTATTTTTTATATATATAAAATATTTTGTACATCGATATTTTTCACATCGATATTTTTTTCTCGATATTTTTATAATTACCATTATAAATATAGGATGTCGATATTTTTGTCATCGATATTTATGACTCGATATTTGGTATGGGGATATTTTGGGCGTCGATATTCTATCAGTGAACCCTGTAAAACAGCCAAACGATCATTGATGTCAAATGCTTTTTCATCCGCCACTGTGCTGCCACAATCGAGGTCGGGTACCCACATTCTAGTCCCAAACAGGACTGCATATGGATTACGGCCTCCTAGGGAACTTCTTGGCATGTTATTAAGTGCCCTCTGGACCCCATTTAGATGATTGACCCAACTGCCACCCTAACCTGATACTCTCGCTGTTAAGGATTGCTTTAAGTCCCGGTTCTTCCTTTCCATAATCAAATTTCCCTCAGGATGATATGGAGAGGAGTACCGCAATACCACACACAAACTATTTTTTTTTTTGCAGAGTTTTATATAGCGCGAACTTGACCCGAATCGGGTATCAGAACTTCCCATGGCTTCTTTGTAAGTCCAAGAGCTAAACGCAGGGCCACGGTCAGAATATAATGTGCCAATTGCGTATGTCCCTATGAAGTCTCGCAAATCCTTTATAACAGTTCGAGCGTCAGCCGAGCGCTGGGGCCAAACTCACTGGAATCTAGAGCATGAATCCACTGCCACCATGATGTACTTGTAAGCCCCTCCAGATTGTAGGGGTCTGCAGTGGTCCAAATAGACACATGCAAGAGGTCAGTCTGATATCAATAATGGTGTCTGTGGTGGACATGCTACGGTGGAACCCTTCAGCTGCTGACAGATGTCGCACTTAAGGACAAAGCCCTTGGTCTGTTTCGTAAGACCTGGCCACCAATAATGTTGTTTCAGTAGTGAAACTGTTGCAGTAATACCTGCGTGTGCTGAACCCAGAGCCTCGTGTGCAGCTAGAATTAAACCTAATCTGAGATACATGTTTGGTATTACTCTATCCCCCACTCCTGGAATTTGAGCATACAGAATGCTTTGTGCATCTAACTTGTAGGAGTACTTGAGTGGAAAACCTTTTGGCAAGGCCGAGCTGTTATTGCGCGTCGCGCTGACAGCTACCATTATCTGTCCATCTATTCTCGTGCTAGAACGAGTGATTGCAGCAACGGCGGCAGTTCTCACTGTCGCCTTGGCGGCTTCATCAGCCAATGAATTCCCTTCAACGTGCACGCCAACACGCTGATGACTCAGTGTATGATTCACGTGAGCCCGTGGCAAGCCATTTTTCAGCTCTGCCACTTGTTCCCAAAGCAACTTGTGCTTTATTGTGCAACCTTTTGAATCTCTAAACCCATTCTGGCCCCAATAGTGTAGATATTCATTGTAAGACTGGACACAGTAAAATGAATCGCACACAATAAGGGGCTGATTCCGATTCAGGCCGGAAATCTCCCTGACCGAGCCGGACCCGGAGAGATTTCCGACCGAATCGGACCCTAGCAGTCCGACCGAACGAGTACGATGCGTTCGCATGCAATCGGACTCGATGCGGTCGGACTCCCATTGAAGTCAATGGGAGCCGGTCGTACAACGCGTACGCGGGCTCCCATTGACTCAATGGGTGCGAGGCGAACAAGGGCACCCCCTACAGCGGGTACGCGTCGAAGCGACTCGCGCCGTACACGCACAGGTAGGGGGGACCCATGGGTCCCCCCTGTGTGCGACTCGCGCGGCAGGGCGTACAGGGGGGTCCGACACGGACCCCCAAAGTCCGGCTCCAACTGCTCTTTGGAGCCGGACTGCGCGAGTCGGTCGGACTGCTCGAGGTGCGCATCGTACTTACTCGGCCGGGGAATGTCTCCATTGCGCGGTGCGAGTCGTGTCTGTGCGAGTCGGTCGGTGCGGTTGGGTCCCGCGAACGAGTCGGTCGGCGATTTCGCGAGCGCTCGCATCGTACTCGCTCGCCCGGACGCACGTCCGAATCGGTCGGGAACGAGGGCTCCGAATCGGATCCGGTAAAGCCGAATCCGATTCGGTGCCCTACCGGCCGAGATCGGAATCGACCCCTAAGTGTGGGGAATTCCCGATCCGTATATTTTAGTGCCAGTATTAGGGCTTTTAGCTCTGCCAGCTGTGCCGTGCAATCTTCTAGAGACTGCGTTTGCGTATTGCTAGGACGTAACTTGCCATCCCGCATACGTCCCTTTACAATCACACATGTGGCTCTGTATTGCTGTTTATTACCTACGGCCGGCTGGGCAGATCCATCAGTGTAAATTATGTATTCATACTGATCTAGAGGCATTATTTAATTCGGGAGAGGATATTCTTGTTCGTCCTGTAAGAATGCTTGTGTTTTTAATGTACAATCAAATTTGTAGTCTACATCTGTAGCAGTGAGAGAATTAGCCCATTGTATCCATCTTGGAAGCAGCGCTTTGGCGTTTGGAATGCTTGCTTTTGTAACAGCCTCTAAGGTTGGTATTGGAGTTACGACAACTATCTGTTTCCCCTGAGCTAGTGCTCTTTTTCTCACTACAGCAGTCTGCACTGCTGTCAGTATTTTTTTCAGTTGATGGAAAACGGATTTCAGCGTTTGTATACAAACAGGATTTGTTTGCAATTGGTACCGTTTCGCCTTCATTGAAGATTAGGTACGTGTATCCTGATTGACTCGCTATTACACAGATCACCAAATTCGTGGTATTTACACATGTGTGTAAGTGTTTGGAAGCTATTATGTCAGCTTGCAAGGAACAGAGTATTTCTGTGTGTTCCTGTGTCCAATGTCAGACTGAAAAATCAGGTCGAATTAGGTCGTAGAAAGGTTTCACTTTTTCTGTGTAATCCAAAATGTATGTTCTGCCAAAATTTAGGAATCCTAAAATGGATTGTAAGTTTTTCAGAGTATTTAGAGGTTGGAGCAGCGCACATTTTTCTAAAAAATATAGCTGCTAGGCTTTTCCCTTCACGTGAGAGCTCATATCCTAAAAATAGGACATTGAGATGGGCAATTTCTGATTTTTTTAAGTTACATTTGTAGCCCACAGAGGCGAATCCCAGAATTATGTTGTTCACCCTGTTCAAATGATCCAATAATTCATCGTCCGTCAGATAAATATCATCTACATAGGAGAATTCCTCCTCATCAAAATTTTGAAGTAACTCCGATACACTTGCTGAGAACAACCGGAGCTATTCCTATACCCTTGGGGCAGTCTACAGAATTGGTGTTGAGAGCCTAGGGATGAAAATTCTGTCAAATATTTGCTTTCAGGCAATATATTTTGGCAAAAGAATTCATTTGAGATATCTAATGTTGTATTATATTTTTTCCGCACAATGTTATTCATTAACACTCAGCGGCACTGTGCTCATTTTGTACTGCTAATGTTTTTGTGCATGTGTTCAAATGCCTGTAGTCTAAAACTAGACAGTATGATTTGCCAGGTTTCATTACAGGAAACAAAGGATTATTCATGGAGGAGGTGCAATTCTCAATCACACCTTGATATTCAAGTTGATCTAAGATCTCCATGACTTGCTTTTTTGCGTCATGTTTTATTGGGTACTGCCTCTGTGGAGTTGGAGTCGTTTTTACTGGGATTTCATGGTGAGGTGACTCAGCATCCCACCCTACATGATTGCGGTATAATGCAGGAGCTAGTCTATGTTGTTCATCAGTGCTGCGCAGTGTGCATTTTGTACTGCAAATGTACGTGTAGCTGTGTTTAGTTGTCCGTAATCTAATACTAGACAATATGTATGGTCTGGTTTCATTACTGGAAACAGAGGATTATTCATAGGAGAGGTGCAAGTTTCTATTACACCTTGGTATTCAAGTTGTGTGAGAATTTCGCTAACTTGTTTTTTTGCATCCTTTTTGATGGAGTACTGTCTTTGAGGCTGTGGGGTTGACCTCACTGGTATTACCTGATATGGTGAACCGTCATCCCATCCCACATGGATGGGGTATAACACGGCAGCCAGCGCTAACGCCCACTCCTTTGCGTACGAATGTTTAACTGATTCTGGGACAAGGTTGGAGAAGGCAGGTAAAATCACAGTTTCCCCTTTTGGGCATCCATGACAAAATCTGGTGGCCAATCCTTTTCAGACAAGAGAATGTCGTAGCCGAATGACAAGTTCTCCCAAAGGAGAACATTTATTGGGCGATGTATATCACCTTCGGTTTGGAGCTCCATCTTGTATAAACCATGTGGAACACTCACTCTCGTATCGGTGTTTCCACCTGGATATAGTTACTCAACGCTACTGCAGCCAGACAATCCATCAGGTTCTGGCGAACTATCATGACTTCTGCCACGCTGTCCAGCATGGTCAGAGCCCATTTCCCATTCAGAAGCATTGTCCTCAATATCCGTGTCATGCTTCACTTTGATGCTTGCCACTTTATTTATTTTTTAATGAGTCTTGTACATTTTAGGTTTGTCTTCCTTTTTTATGCAGTCAGATGAGTGTTGTGAGTCCTTCTGTTCCACGTACTCCTCTGATCTGCGCTCTGACCGTCCAACTCTCTCTGAGCCTTTTTCAGATGATTCCAGAGAGGAACGAGATGAACGTGCATCAATATTCCGATACCTGTCAGACGTTTTGATAGTTTCACGGATGTGCAGATTATAGCGCTTTTCAGTGGGTTCCTGGTGAGTAGACCCACCCCGTGACTTAGTCTTGTCTTTGTTTTTCTTATTATCCCACTTCTTCTTAGTTGAAGAATTGGGTGCTTGCTTCGAATTATTCTTTTCAGAATTACTTTTAATTTGTGGTTTACCAGGTCTGGTTTCTAAATTATCTCTACCCACTGTTCCGTAAGTTTCTGCTGCACTTTTTGGTAAATCGCGCTCCTGCTGTCCTGGAGGCAAATCATGTAGGCACTGGCATATAGCCAACGCTGCTCCTTCCCCTCTAATGTTACTTAACATTATGGTGGACACTGCAGCAAAAATGCCCATCATTTTCATACCCAAATCCAGGGCAGGGGTCGCCCCGTACTCATGTAGGATCTGTTTAAATACGTCTGGCAAAACAGCTAATGAGAGTGTACCATGTGTTCTGGTATATACTGCAACAAAGACTGTGCACCAAGTGGCGCAGTCCTCTACAGGGGGAGCCATCCACATTGGCAAGCATATGGAAAGACTCTTGTGCTTTTCCTGGGGTCCCGTATGGGAAAAAACTGCTTCAAGCTGACTTGTTTGGTAACTTTCCCCATAACTGCATTGATTATTTGTGGGCTGATGCCCAGTGTAGCCAACTGTGGTTGTGCAGCTTGAGCAGCCCTCACAGGATTTAAAGTCATTGATCGCATAATGAACTGTGTCAGGCTTCTATATATTCTGACTAAATTATTATATAATGTTCATACTTGTGCTGCTGTTAAAGTAGCAATATTTGCAGGTGGTGTGTTGCTGGCTAAGACTGGCAATGTAGCTCCCTCATTGCTGAGGGGGACCAAGTCTAACTTCTTCTATTGTGTGTGGTAGAGCGCCATCAAATCAATTTTGGTGTTCTTGGGATGTTAGGGATATTTCTGGATCTTCATAAGCTGTGTAGTTATGTGGAACATGAGTTGCAGTGTATGTATGAAACAATCTCAAGCGATCGTCTGCTGCTGAGAATTTAACTCATGAATAGAAACCTCTGTCATAAATGCTTCATGAGCCTCAACCACAAAGGTAACTTTCCCAGCCGTGAGTGCGAGACCAAGCTGTTGCAGCATCTGAGTAACTGCATGTCTGCAGTTTTCAGCTATGTTTATTGCTGCTGGTGCGGCCATCAGAGTAAGTGGAAATCAGAGAGGGTACCACTACAAGACAATCCTTTTTGAAAGGTTAAAGCTTGAACAACCTACAGCCAATACACAGGGGTCTCCTAATCAGCTGAGGAGGATTTTCCCTTACACCTTGGATGTCTCCGTATAGTAGGTAAGGAGGGTTCTTTGGGTATACAAAGAAAACTACTCAGGCGATCCATTAAATAGGAGCCCAAACTCTAACTTTGGCAGCGCCATGTCGTATGACTTGTACCTTGTGTGGTAAAACTGTGCATTTGTTGGACAACATAAATGATGGGATGGTGCGAGTCTGATTCCCTGCACCCCCTCAGGAGATGTTGGCCTATAGTCTTGCTAGTTCACAGTGCACCATTCGCACCCACAACCTTAAAGGGTAACACATGTGTGTGCAACCTCAGAGCATGACAATCCTAACTCCCCAAGGAAATCGTGGTAACAAATCTAGAATCCTTTTATTTGGACTCTCATGCATACCCAAATGAAATACACAAGAAATACACACCCTGCAGTTTCAATATTTATTGAAGCAGTGAGATTTTTGAATAAAATATGTGTGCTACAATTACTATTAGAATGAAACATATTAGCATAATTAGTAATGCAAGAACAGTGGAAAGAATGAATAATTACACCATTGTGCTAACACAATGAATATATGCTGGCCTATATGTAGTGTAATATAGTGCATTCCTACCTGATGGTCCCTAACCTAGTTTTGCATTGGGTGAGTGATCTGCCAAGAATCCCTGCTGGGTGATCTAACTCCCCATTACCTATTGGCAAGTATCATCAGGCTGTTCTTCTTGGTGTCGAGCGAGACATCCCTCGTGGAGGTGACAGGAGTCAGCTGAGCTGGAATTCTGGCGTGCCACGATCTTGAAGTGTCAGCAGAGTGCTCCTCCGATTTTAACAAGAAAGAAGGTTCATATATATAATAAACAGTACCCATGCTGGCCTGTCAAAATCTTTGTCAGGCTGCAATTGTTTTTGTTAGCTAGATAGCATCATCGTCTACCGGGCAAAATAAGTCATGACGTATGAGCAGTGAACTTTATACATCGCACTGAATGTTCAAGGTGTCATGATAGTGTGCCTAAGAAGTTGAAGTGTAAACAAATGTAGTTTTGGAGAATCCTATCCTACATGTACACAAATGTATGTCAAAAGTCACTGTTTTGCAGAAAGAAGGCAACTTAAGAAATGTGAGCATGAAAATGGCATTGTTTCTAACCGGGCCACGTGACACTCTTGGCATCCGCAGATTGATATTATGCTTGATCCCTTCTCGTTGGTGGGGGCGGAGGGGGGTAGGAGGGACCAAAGATAATGCTCTGCAAATAAAATTAATGTTATTCATGGTTCAGTGGACATTGATTGGGAGGGGGAAGTCTCTGTGCTTACCCGCCCCAGCACAGGCTACGTGGCTACTTCTGAGTAATGAGTCACACTCAGCGCCTAAGGCCACTTCCAGGTTACTTGGCAGTCTGCTGGTCCAGCAGCTCGGATGCGTTGGTGTGTCTGGCAGCCGATCACAAGCATGCTGGGCCACCTAAATATACAGTGCCACATCTGCTTCCACCACGGGGTCACCCCAACATTCTGTGGTCACCCGCTGTAGCCTGCAAGGCTAATCTAGTCTTTGTCTGCCCCAGACTCCCCCTCCCCACAAGACAGCTTAGCTGCATTAGTGGCTTGCTCCACTCTGTAGGATAGAAGCAGAAAGAAGCAGAAATTTGGAAGACATCACTTGGTGTTTCGATTTACACTTCTGCTCCAGTCGCCATTTGGCCAAGCCCGTCCCGTGTAATGTCAGGGTTACTGTGTATCTTGTATGGTTTGTCTAATATCCTGGAATTAAATTATTCTTCTTCCGTCAACTTCCAGGGGGCCTCACGTTCATGCAGCCAGCAAGATTGCATCTTTATCGCAGTAGTTAAAGATTCTTGATATGATTGCTCGGGTAGGGGGGCTGGGCTTAAGAGCAGACACAAAGATTCCCTTTAACAGAAAATAAATACTGATTGCCTTTGGGTCAAGGTTTCTCCACTATTTGGCTTGCCATTTTGCTTCAAATGTTCACGTGAAGTGTCAGGATTACTGGGTACCTATTTCTTTCTTTGTACTCAGTTGCTGGGCCAGTAATCCTCCCTATGCCCATGGTCAGCCAGTAGGAGGCCACGTCTCCTGGTATTTTGCACCCATCTCTGGGGGATAACTATATGCCTATGTAATCTAAGCTAGTTCTTTATGTTTTGTATCAGCTGGTGTAATATTTAATATGATATAAAAATATTAACATTACTGAACAAATGTTGTTAACAGAGTGAGGTGAGTTAGCTTCTATATATATTTATCTATTATAACGGAAACCTATAAAAATCTTTGTTTTGATATATCTAAATATGTTTATATAACTTTTAGGATAACAAATCCCAAATCAAAATTCAGAAATAATTGAGTATACGGGAATCCAAAGAAGAATATGGGAATAAAGTGGAATTAAAATGGAAGATGGAATGGCTTTGTTTTGATATTTCTAAATATGCTATATAACTTTTAGGATAACAAATCCCAAATCAAAATTCAGAAATAATTGAGTATGCAGGAATCCAAAGAAGAATATGAGAGCAAAGTAGAATTAAAATGGAAGATGGAATGGCTTAGGTAAATGGGACTGTTTTTGAAGGTGGTTTACATAATTGGAATGAGGGTCACTAGTAAATAGCAGAATTTCCGATCATACACGGGTTAAGCACTCCTGCAAAGATTAAAGAAAAAGAGATTGGTATAGATATTTCAGCTATACAATGCCCTAGATAGGACTGTCCGATATAAAGAAGATGGGAGCATTAGTTGGAGGGTCTCTGAGGACAGGCTCTAAAATATTGAGGTCAATTTGAATTTATAAGACGTTAGAATAATATTGGATATGTTGGATATGTTGAAAAGAGTGAGGTAAATAGTAAGCCTAAAAATTTCAAGCAACATAATCACTAAATACAAAATTTGATGAGAAGAAATTTGAAGACTGATGAGGCAAGATGGTGAATGTGTGAGCTCGCTGCAGTTGCAGCTCTCTCTCAACTCTGTGCAGGTTACAGTATGAGGAGCGGAGAGGCAGGGCCTTCTTTCCTGTGACAGTAACGTATGCGGGTGAGCTCCAAGTTGTTCCCCGGCATTGGTACGAGCGTCAGAATTACCTGTGTGATTTTGCTGGTGGTGGAGCCTCGGACGTGGGTCCCAATCCCGGAGGCTTCCTGCCTGAGGAGTGTCAGGGCCCACAAACTGAAGTCTGCTCTTCACTGGGCCAGGCCGATCGCCGCTGGAAGTATCGCTGGAATCATGGCGGCGAACAACAACAGAGCAGCCTGCACAGTGGTTAATTTGTGAAAAAGTAAGTGTCGGGACTCTCGTCATCAGGCAGTTTGAACCAGGCCATTGCTCCTATCAGCGCCACCTATAACAGAACCAACTACTAACCATGAAACCCTACAGGTGTGGAGAGGATGTGGCTTAACGGCCAGAGCTGCTGACTTTGGAGCTGGGGAACCAGGTTTGAATCTCTGCAAGGCTTAACATCCT
Organism: Calotriton arnoldi; assembly: GCA_963921515.1. Taxonomy (NCBI): domain Eukaryota; kingdom Metazoa; phylum Chordata; class Amphibia; order Caudata; family Salamandridae; genus Calotriton; species Calotriton arnoldi. Next base: position 1,734,354 of record CAWUFW010001107.1, on the reverse strand, counting down.
GTGTGTTATGTGTTGATTGCGGGGCATACCAATGTGGTTGTTTACTGAGGGGTGTTGTGTAACGCCCCCTCCCGGCGTAAGTCCCAATAGTCACGACTGTGACGTAGGGGCGGCGGAAATGGAATAAAAAGGCTTGGTGTGTAGTCGAGCGGGATGGTAGCACAACAGCATTGTATTTGGGTGTGATTAATTACTTGTTCCTACCTTACGTTCACCGTCTGGAGAGGTGAACATAACAGTTGGCAACGAAGCGTTCCCGCGTTTGCTGCGGCTCTGGATCCCGTTGCCTGTGGATGTGCTGTGGCGGCCCGGGAGCATGTCTGTCTGTGCTCTGTTTCTGCAAGTCTCCTGCTGGGCACTTCTCCTGCTGCGCCTGTGCTCCTAGTGTGGCGCTCTGCTGTGCCGGTGGGGTCCTCTGGTGGTCTGCAGGTCCCGTCCGGTGCGAGGAGGCGTGGCCTGCTGTCCTGTGTGCCGTGGCTGCTGTGGATGGGCGGCTCTGACTGGGAATTCACCTCCGTTCCCATGTGTGCTGGGCTGCCGGGGGCCCGGTGATTGCGGCAAGCCTCTAGGTCTGTGGCCTTTTCTTTACACGGTGGACAGGAGTGGCCTGGCCTCCCGCAGCCCTTTGATCGGCCGGAGTGGAGGACTTGGTCTTCGTTTGACAGGCGAGTGTTTTCCGGTTTCCAGTGGGGGAGGAGTGCACGTTGTTTGGAGCATCCATTTGGTCTCTGTTTGTTGGACAAATGCTCCTGGTATTGTTTGGAGTCCCCTCATATTTCAATACGGTGCCAGCTTATAGTGGCCAGGACTGTTTTCCTACTGACTGTGCCACCCAGACACCGGCGCTAAGTCTACCTCTGGTGCTCTGTCTGCTATTCCCCCTGTGGAGTCATTTCTGCTTGAAGGCCCTCCTTCCGCTCAGGCCGCTAAGTGGAGGGACTGGGTAGATCGCCTGGAGACTTACTTTGCTGCCATTGATTTGGATGAGGAACGAAGGCGTCCCATGCTGTTACACTTAGGGGGACTGGCTATACACAGATTTGGTAAACCGGTGGTTGAGGCGGGCCCGCCACACACCAATGTTACATTAAAACGAGCACTCACGTCCCATTTTGAACAGCGGGCGAACCCCGATTATGAGCGGTTTCTGCTACGTCAATCCAGGCAGCTACCTGATGAGTCCGTTGACGCCTTTTATGCGCGACTGAGGGAGTTGGCGAACACATGCACGTTGCCTGATGCAGCGGACGAGATCCGAGCCCAATTTATACAAGGCTGTTTGTCTACTAAGCTTCGTGAAGCTATCCTGCAGGTTCCGGGCATGTCAATGGCTGATATGCTGACCAGGGGCAGATCCAAAGAACTATCAAGGGTGCGGGCAGCCCATATGGAGACAGCACTCCAACAGGTGGTGAAGGTGGAGCCGGTCAATACTGTTGCCGCCAGGACCCCAGACCAGAGGAAACCGAGGAATAAAATATCATTGGAACAAAGAACCTGTTATGGCTGTGGAGGACCATTCCCTCACAAAGGTCCCTGTCCTGCATATGGAAAAAAGTGTTCAAATTGTGGTAAGCTGAATCATTTTGCGAAGATCTGTCGTTCCGCACCGCTGCAAAGGTATCCTTGACCAGGTGCATGCCAATGATAGTCAGGTTGAGGAAGGGGACATGGACGACGACGATGTAGAGGGGGCTGTTCACGTCATCCATGCCTTGCAACTGGGAGGTTCCCTGCGGAAGCATATCCCAAAGTGTAGCGTGCTGGTGGAGGGCCACCCAGTGCAGGCCCTGATTGACAAGGAAGCATCCATCAATATAATGGCACATTCAATGATGCTCAAGTTACCTGTTTCACCGGTCCTGAGCCACACTACCACCAGAGTCGATGCTTATGGGTCCACTGATCCTCTTCCGCTGGCAGGCGTGTTCACTGCTGAAGTGGCGCATGGAGCTCGATCAACGAAGACCAAAATATATGTCACCAAAGGGGGCGAAGGCATGCTGCTGAGTTGCCGGATGGCAAAACTGCTCCATTTGGTCGCCTTCTCGCTCAGTGTGCATCAAGAGAGTGTGGAGGACTTGATGACACAGTTTGCACCGCTGTTTAAGGGTATAGGCTGTTTAAAAGATCGCCTGATAAAACTTCATATCGACGAGTCGATTCAGCCTGTGGTATTACGACACCGGAGGGTGGCGTTCCGTTTTCGGCCGAAGGTGGAGGAGGAATTGGCCAAACTTGAACAGGCAGGTATTATTGAGAGGGTGGATGGCCCGACTCCCTGGGTGTCTCCGATTGTGGTGGCCCGCAAACCCAAGCAGCCAGGAGAGGTTCAGATCTGTGTCGATATGCGCCTACCTAACCTCGCCATAAAGCGTGAAAGACACCTTACCCCTACAGTAGATGACATTGTGCTCAAGGTTAGTGGGTCGAGATGGTTTTCAAAGATGGATCTACCTGCTGGTTACGATCAGCTGATGCTGTACCCTTCCTCCCGTGTGATCACCACGTTTTCCACACACATGGGACTACGGAGGTACAAACATTTGAGTTTTGGAATCTCAAGTGCTGCGGAGGTCTTCCAGGACACCATCAGGGGGGTCCTTTCCGGCCTAGATGGTGTGTTCAATGTCAGGGATGACATTTTGGTGCAAGCCCCCACATAGGAGAAGCATTTTTCCCGCTTGAAGGCTGTCTTTCAACGATTGATGGAGAACGGACTTACTCTCCATAGAGAAAAGTGTGACTTTCTTAAACATGAGATATCGTTTTTTGGCTATCACTTTTTGCAAGAGGGGGTGTCCCCAGACCTCCTAAAGGTCCAGGATATACAAACAGCTCCTTCCCCCACCAACTTAACTGGCGTAAGAAGCTTTATGGGGATGGTGAATTACTGTGGCCATTTTATCCGCAACCTCACCGATCTTACTGCTCCGTTGAGGGAATTAACTAAGACCAATGTTACTTGGAACTGGGGCCCAGAACAGGAGATCGCCTTTCAGGCCACTAAGCAAGCCATTTCGGCAGATACGACCTTGGTGTATTTCGATCCAGCGAAGGAGTCAGAGTTGTCCGTGGATGCCAGTCCCACTGGATTGGGGGCAGTAGTTTCTCAGCGGCAAGGCAGTGGGGAATGGGCCCTGTGGCATATGCCAGTCGGGCGTTGACGGAGACGGAACAGAGGTACTCGCATATTTAAAAGGAGGCCATTGCCATCCATTGGGGGTGCCGCCATTTTCATTTGTACTTGTATGGACAGCCGTTTATTGTACACACGACTCCACAAACCGCTCATTCCATTGTTCATGGGGTCATCATCCAAGCCTCCACCTCCTATCGAAAAATGGATTCTCCAATTACAGGACTATTGTTTCACTGTGGTATTTCGTCCTGGGACTCAAAATCCAGTGGACTATCTCTCGAGGCACGCCCGTCCAGCCACCCAGAGCGAGCAAAAGGAGGCAGAAGACACAGAAGAATATGTTTGCCTAATGGTGGAACGGTCCAGGCCCCTTCCTATCTCTTTGGAGGAGATCCTGGCCGCCGCTAAGGGGGATGAGTGCCTCCAGCTATGCCTCTCCGCTATAAGATCCGGGAAATTGGGCATTTTGTTGGACAAAAAGGTGTATCGCACTGAGGATGCAAGGTCTGCGCTGGTGTCCCTTCACAATGTAAGGGGTGAGTTGATTGTGTCCCCGGAAGGGTGCTTGATGCGTGGTCCACAGTTGGTGATTCCTGGATGTCTGCAGCAGAGGGTGGTGGATTTGGCACAGTTGGCTCATCAAGGGATCGTCAAGATCTCTCTTGGGGAGAGGAGTTCGCATAACGGCTAGGGCGGTCGACCTCGAATCTGGGGAACCGGGTTGGAGTCTCGGCAATGACGCTGAACATCCTGTGATTCTGGGCAAATCACTTAATCTCCCCGTGCCTAACAAAAATGAATGTGTCCTCATGTAACGCAACTGGTGCTCGTGTAAAGCGCTCTGATACCCGATACCTTCTGGTCAAGTTCGCGCTATATAAAACTCCGTTAAAAAAAAAAAAAAAAAAAGACGAAAACCAGGCTACGTTGCAAAGTGTGGTTTCCCAGTCTGGAGGCCCTTGTGGAACAAACGGTGAAGAGGTGCTCACTTTGTCACGTGGCCGGGCCTGCTGACCCGCCCGCACCCATCATTACGAAGGTGATTCCACCGTTTCCCTGGCAGCGAGCTAGCGCTGATTTCGGAAGTCTCCCGGATGGGCGTCATATGCTGGTGGTCATTGACGATTTTTTCAAGTATCCCAGAATTGAGATTATGGAGTCCACAACGGCCAGCCAGACTATTCCTCGTTTTGAAAAAATTATGGCAACCCATGGATTGTTTAAAGAACTTCGCACCGATAATGACCCTCCTTTTTCAAGTCAGGACATTGCAGAGTATCTAAAATCAAGGGGAATCCGTCACCGGAAAGTTACACCCCTATGGCCTCAGGCCAATTGAGAAGCGGAGCTGAAGAGTATGTACTTTCCATTTATGAGCTTTTATCTGGGGAGGAGGCCAAGGGCTGTTTATTAAAAATGGTTGAACCTAGTTATTATAAAAAAGTTTGGTTTAAGACGTTAGTTGCAGCTTTCAAGAATTGGGCTGGCTGGTGGAAAAAGGCTGAGGTAGGCAGGTTTCATTGGTACACACCCCTACTGAGGAATACACAACTCCCAGACATATTTCAGGATGCCTGCTTGCTAAGGTGGGAGAGGCAGGGACTTGTGAAACTAGGAGATTTTTTCCAAGGACCTCATTTGTCATTGTTTGAGGAGATCCATGCCAGATTTGATATCAATCCATGGGATTTCTTCAAATACTTGCAAATCCGTGACTTTTTGCACAAGAAGGTTGGGGGTATTGCTGGATTTTCTAGGGCACCATTGTTAGATGTGTTATTAGGCAAAGATGATTGTACGATCAGCCAGCCGTACGCAAGTATGACTCCAACATTCCAGATGATTTAGAGAAACATAATATTAAGTGGCAGCAGAGACTTTACTCCAGGGATCTCAGTTTTTACGAGTCCCTAGAATTGAGCCATACTTTACTCTGCTCCTCAGGACTGCAGGTACAGCACTACAAAACAGTCTTTGATTTATATTTCCCTCCAGTAAAGATTGCTAATTGGGGGATGAGGGGGTACAGAGGGTATACACTGCCCACGGTGTTGAACTTTGGAAGCAGATTTGATCCACATGTTTTGTACATGCCTTCAGCTGGATGCACTCAGATTGGAGATTGCAAAGTTCTGCAGGAAATCCTCCATACCAATCTTGTTCTGACCCCACAAGCTATGCTTCTTGGGATACGGGAGGCGGGGGGAGGTCAGAGTTGGAGACTCCTAAGTATATGTTGCATTTGTATTGCTTCAGCATGGCTGGACCCACAGCCCCCCCTCCCCTCCTTTCAGAAATGGCAAGGACGGTTTTTGTCAATTTTTAACTTAGAATCTGCACTTTACAAGCGCAAAGGTAGGAAGGTCTGGCAGAAGGGGAAGAAAATCTGGGGTCCCCTTTCAGACTGGGTTAACTCCAGCCAGCCGGCCTCAGGCTCCACCATAGGCTGAGTAACACCTGTTATGGAATTCTCATGAAATTTTAGGAAAATAGAAAAAATATATATGCAAGAGAGACCGAGGGGCATATTATCAAGTAAGGGCGATAATTATCGCCTGCGCCACATATTGTGCTTTTTTGTACCGCACACTTTCACTGAGCAATTTCGCATTCTTACCGTCGTATTATCAAGACTTTGGGAACATGCGATGCTGTCTGTGAAAGTACGTGATGACTCCCGCCAACATGCGGTAGTAAATCATGCGATACCTTGGCATCGGCGTGTCAGCGGTGCGTTAGCGGCGATTATAATTCAGGAAACGTGTGAATATGCCCATGGATTGCCTGCAAACTCGGGCGGCCGCATGCCAAATCATCACGTACTGCTAAGGCCTGCTGCTCTGCTGAAAGGGTACCAGAATAAAGGGTGGGCATGTACTTCTGAAAGAACCAGATATAGGCACTATTGTGCATTTACACACTACTCTGAAAAAGCATTAGAGGCACATAGCAGACACAACAGATGCAGGCACTTTTTGTGCAAGGCCACAGTACACTGAAAGCGTACTGGAATAGAAGCTGGGCTCATACTTCCATATATCACCACGTTTAGTCAGAATTTTATCAGGTGTTAAAATCCTGCGTACATCGGTGCTTAGCGCAAATTCTTTTATCGCAGGACAACTTTGGTAATACAGCGAAGTGGTGTTCGCTACTTTTACCGTGTAAATTTGGTTAGGAACGCCTACCTTGCATGTCATTAGCGATAAATATCGCTGGCATGCAAGGCGATAGAAAAACCGGCAGCTAACACCGGAAAGCTGGCACTAACGCATATTAGCGCAGCCTTGCTAATAGGGCGATAAAAATATCGCCGCTTTATCGGCAAAAAGTGCAGTTAAAGCGGCGATAATGCCCTTGATAATATGCCCCCAAGTATATGCGCGTTTAATATTCATGCATGAGTTCAGCATTTCAGAAATACCATGAATTGGATATGGGCTTTATTGTATAGGTGGTTTGTTTCAATCCTCTGAAGAGTATATATTTGTTTCTCTTTCGAATGGTTGTGATGCAATTATATGTGGTATCATGTTGCTCCAGACTCATCAATCTATCTATTAGATATATTTGTTCCTATAGTTTTCTTATCTATTAAGACATGAATTCTGCTCATATGCTTTTACTTAATCTTGTGTTTTCTCCCCGTGATTTTGGTCTGAATATGCATTTTCTGATGAACTGTTGAGTATGATTCAATCTCAGCTGTGTGTGCCCTTTCTCCCCGTGCGTTTTTTGTAAAGATGAAGTAACATATTAAAAGCTTTAAATGTTTTTTTTTTTAAAGTAGACATTTGAATGCCATTGCTTTATAAAATTGCTGGGTAATTGAGTGATGATGCTGATGATGACTTTAGAATAATGCTGGATATATTCAAATGAGTACAATGATTGGTATATTGATTTAGGGGCTTCAAAATTTAAAATGCACATCAACTAAATAGAGAACTCGATTGGAAGACATTTGGATGATTTTTTTGTAAAATATTGGGCAACTGCGTGTTGATGAGAGAAGAGTAACCCTTGCAAGAAAATATTACAGGAGCTCTATATTGTTAAATAGAGAACCACAATAGTCTGTACTAGATTTTCCCTACCAAGTGTTATTAATATTAAGTTAATGAATGAGGGTTTGCTTGGGTTAGGTTTTTATTGTGTAAACTGTGAACTAGATGTGTTTAATGAATTATATATTTGATAAAATAACGTGGAAAACTCTTGGACAGGGTTTTCTACACTACTTAGTTGGGCGGTGTGCTTCAAATGTTCAAATGTTGATATGAAATGTCAAGGTTACTGTGTACCTATTTTTTTCTTTGTACTCAGTCGTGGGCCAGCAATCCTTCCTATGCCCATGGTCAATCAGCAGAACGCTGTCTCTCCAGGTATTTTGCACCCAGCTCTGGAGGGCTAAGTATATAACTTTGTAGTCTAGTCCAGTACTTTCTTATATCTGCCAGTTCCTTTTTATGTCGTAGCCTACCAGACAGCCGCGCTAAAGACATCTTGAGGACTTTCAAAAAGTTGACCTTGGAATGCATTCCACCCATTATTTACCATTGGCTTTGTGGCTTGTAACTCCCATTCTCTGGCTTTCTATTTGCTGGCTTTCTTGCTTTATGCTGTCCAGCTCGTGTTCATCCTCCTGTTGCCGAAATACTTGTTTACTAGCTTCCACGAACTCGCGTTCTGTAAACAGGCCTTTGAATCTTGATCTTGTTCTTTTCTTGACACATTTGCTGTGCATTTAAAGACAGAGTTCAAATATCAGCCTGTGCCTTCCAGGGAGCATGGTGTTTACTTTTCTTTCTCTGATTTCAAAGTGAGAGGATTTATGTGACAATCATGCTGGCCAGTGGGGTCTGCTTGATGAAGGCTGTACAGATGTTTTTTTTCTTGAACACAACAAAATTTAAATGTCTGTAAATGAACTGTGCTGACGATCAAAACCAATACATTGGGTGATGACATTCCACGCATTATCGTTTGTGCGCTGTATACTTTTATCAGTAAAATTGCATGTGAGTGCAAATGTAATGGTCATTTCAATTGAAGATGTGTTGTCTGTAATGGCAGTACGCCACCATACCATGCATACTCCACGTTACCCCACTCCACTCTACTCTGCACCACTCCATGCCACTGAACTCTACTCTGCACCACTTCACACTACGCCACTACGCTCCACCCTGTGTCATTGAACTCTTCTCTGCACCACTCCACTCTACACCTCTCTTCTCTACCCTACACCACCCCACTCTACTCTGTGCCACTGCACTCCGCGCCACTCTACTATACACCACTGCACTCTACAATAGTATACTCAGCAACACTGCACTCTCTGCCACTCTACTGTATGACACTCTATGCCACTGAACTCTATGTCACTGCACTCTACACCACTGCACTCTAAGCCACTCTAATCTACTCTGCACCATTGCACTCTGTGGCACTCTACTTCATACCAATTCACTAGCAACTTCACTCTACTCTGAAACAATCTACTATGCCACTCCACACCACGGCACTCTACGCCAATGCCCTCTACATCACTTTAATCAAAATCAATGCACTCTACGCCACTGCACTCTATGCCAATCTACTCTGCACCACTGCACTGTATGCCACTATACACTACTCTATGCCACTGCACAATATGCCACTCTGTGCCACCCCACTATATGCCACTGCACTCTACGCTGCACCACTCTATGCCCCTGCACTCTACACTACGCCACTCTACTCTAAACCACTGCACTCTATGCCAATTCACTCTACACCACTTTACCCAAAGCCAATGCACCCTACGCCCCTGTACCTATGCCAAATACTTTGCACCACTGCACTTTATGCCACAATACTCTACAACATTCTACTCTATGCCACTGCACTCTACGCCACTGCACTCTATGCCACTCCACGCTACGCAACTCTACACCATTGTGTTCTAAGTCACTGCACTCTACGCTACTCTATTATACTCTGCACCACTGTACTCTACATCATTGCTCTCTACCCCACTGTACTCTGCACCACTCTACGACACTGCACTCTATGACACTGCACTCTACGACACTGCTCTGCATGACTGCACTCCACACCACTGCACTCTATACCACTGCCCTCTACGGCACTCTACTGCACTCTACACCACTCTACTGCACTCTACACCACTGCACTCTATGCCACTGCACCACTCTACTCTATGTCAATGCACTCTACACCACTCTACTCTGTATCACTCCACTCTTATGCCTCTGCACTCTACCCTGCACCACTCCACTCTACTCTGCACCACTCCACTCTACGCCACTTCACTCTATGTCACTCTACTCTGCAACACTGCTCTCTCCGCCACTGAACTCTACACCACTGTACTCTGCATTGCTCCACTCTATGCCACTGTACTCTACGTCAATCCACTCTACACCACTCTAATCTAGTCAGCGCCACTGCACTCTACAACACTCTACTCTATACCAATGCACTCTAGGCCACTTCACTCTACTCTGAAACAATCTACTGTATGCCACTGCAGTCTACACCACTCTATTCCACTCTACGCCACTCCACACTATGCCACTCAATTTTATACCGCTGCACCCTATGCCACTGTACTCTACACCAATGCTTTCTACATCACTTTACTGAAAACCTATACACTCTATGCCACTGCACTCATACCAATCTACTCTGCACCACTGTACTGTACGTCACTATACTATACGACACTGCACTCTATGCCACTCTACACCATTGCGCTTTGTCACTTTACTCTACACCACTGTATGCCACTGTACCCTACACCAATGCACTCTATGACACTCTACTCTACACCACTGCACTCTATGACACTCTACTCTGCAGCACTGCCCTTTCTGCCACTGAGCTCTATGCCACGCTACTCTATGCCACTCTACTGTGCGCCACTTTCCTCTATGCCACTGCACTCTACTCTGCCCCACTTTTTGTCAATGCACTCCATGCCAGTCTAATCCACTGTTCACCACTATACTCTATGACACTGCACACTACACCACTCCAGTCTAGGTCACTCCACTCTACACCACTCCCCTCTGCAACACTGCACTCTATACCAATGCACTCTACGCCACTACTCTATACCACTACACTCTACTCTGAAACAATCTACTCAACGCCACTGCACTCTACGCCACACTACTCCACTCTACACCACTGCAATCAATGCTGTACCACTCAACTCTACACCACTCTACTCTATGCCACTGCGCTCTACCCTGCACCACTATACTCTACGCTCCACAACTCCACTCTACTCTGAAGCAATCTACTCTATGCCACCGCTCTCTGTGCTACTGCACTCTATGTCACTCTACCCTATTGTACGCCACTGCAATCTACACTATGCCACTGTCCTCTAAACCACTGCATTCTACTCCACCTAACTCAAAGCCAATGCACCCTATGCCACTGCACCTACGCCAACGACTTTGCACCACTGCACTTTACACCATTATACTCTACAACACTGCACTCTATGCCACTGCATGCTACATCCCTCTGCACCGCTGCACTCTATGTCACTGCACTCTATGCCACTCTATTTTACTCTGCACCACTGTACTCTACTTCAGTGCTCTTTGCACCACTCTACCCTGCGCCACTCTACTCTGCCCCACTCTACGACCCTGCACTCTATGACCCTGCACTCTACGACCCTGCACTCTTACACCTTACTCTACATCACTGCACTCTATGCCACAGCACTCTATTCTTCACCACTCAGCTCTACGGCACTCTACTGCACTCTACACCATTTTACTCTAAACCAATGCACTCTGCATCATTGCACTCTACAACACTTCACTCCACGATACTCCACCCTATGATGCTCATTAAACTCTGCTCCACTGATTCTCTACTCCACGGTATGCTACTCCAGTCCACTCTATGCCATTCTAGGACACTACTCCACTATACGATGCTCTAAGAAACTCCCTCAATGCCACTGCATGCCACTTTACTCCACTCTATGCCAATCTACTCTGCTGTACACCAGTCTACTCTACAAAACTCTACTCCACTCTATGCAACACCCTCTGCGCCACTCCACTCTGCACCACTCCACGGCACTCTGTGCCACTCCACTCTAGGACACTCTACTCAACTCTGCCACTGTGCTCCACTCTACCCCACTCAACTCTACACCCTTCCACTCAATGGCACTCTACTTCCTCCACAACCCTCTACAACACTGTACATTACTCCATGACACTCCACTTCACTTCACTCTTCTCCTCTCCTCTCCACGCCACTCAACTCTACTGTATGCCACTCCACGCCAGTCTACACCACTCCATAACACTCCACTCTACTCCGCTTTACAACACTCCACTCCACGCCATTCTCCTTTACCCTACTAACTTTTAGCCATGCTGAACAGCAGCCACTCTGGTGTACAACATTGTTAAAGCATATTGGCAAAGCCAATAGCTCTTGCATAGGCGAGACCTATTGGCTTTGCCACAGCTCGTTCTTTTATCTCATTCAACTGGTGAATCCCTTCCATCACTCAAAATTGCTAGAAACCTGGTCTGCTCTGTCACTCAATAATAACACAAAAGTGGACAGTGGACTATAAAGCACTGGTGCAGCACCAGTTTAGATAGCACTAATTGGTTCAACTGGACATTATGGTCATTTAAGATTTCTTACATATATGTTAAGAAAGGTGGTGCAGTTCTGATCTATTGTTTGCTCTGTCACTCACCCTGCTTGGCTCCCTGGGTATGGTTAGCTAGTAGGCCACACTTCACTTCGAAGCTGACTCTCCAAGCTTGTGCTGTTTTTTTGCCCTAGATGGGCCCCGGGACTCATGATTTCTCAGAGCTGTGTTGTCACACTCTATTGGCTTTCAGTGTCTGGAGTCAGAGGATGCCAAATGTTAGGTTTTGAGATTGGATCACCTTTACAGTGGGGCAGTCTAGACTGATGTTCAGTCACCTCCCATACCCCACCCTCCCACAGCACTAAAATGTAACTTAGATTTGCAAAAAGTGCTCTGGCTCTGCCTTCCAGTTTCTTGATGGAATTTAACTAGTCTCTCTTTTATATCTGAGTGTTCTCTTCTCTTTATCAGTGGGGTAGCTATTGTGTCATGGGCTCTAGTGAAAGGAGGGAGTGGACCCCTGACCGCAATTAGAACTTTGAAATACTGCAATAATCAGGGTTCAGTGGGTCCCTTAGGACTCTGTGTCTCGGTGCCACTGCACCTGCCGTGCCAATAGAAGTTACCCTCCAACCTGAAGTCTTTACAGACAAGTCCCCTTTCACCTATAAACCTGCCTCTTGTGTAGCATATTTTTTTTTGCTGACAATTAGCAACAATGTTTTCGGGTTTCCCGGGTAAGTAGAGACACTAAAGCACTGTGTTCAACATAACTGTAGGCCATACTCTTAAGTAATAACGAAGTAAGGATCCTGGTCACACCGAGTGTTTGAACACACTGCACCCGTTGTCCAGATATGTGGACTAATTGAGAGTTTTTTCACGTTGGATGTGGTCACCCCTCCACCGATTGTCCTTCACTGGTAGAGTCTAGAATGCTCAAGGTGTAAGAGGGCTCTTCGAAAGGAGGGAGGAGGGGTTGGGACTACTTGGGGACACACACTGGGGTGGTCTTAGGTGAGGAAGGCTTGGAGGTTATACACCTGTGTGACCCCTATCTAGTGGGGAATGGGTGTACACTAGTAACATGCCTATATTATGGCCAGAAATCAGTAAAACCAAGATGTTGGAAAGTTTAGTGCACCTAGTACCTAGATAAAATTGGTCTCAAGTGACTGATTTTGAGTTGGCTTAGGGTGAAGGGTGGCCTGCTGCTGGTCTTTGCCTTTTTGCTGTACCGCGGGGTTGCTCACATCTTTGCACTTTCATTTGCTGGGAGGGCTGTGGTAAGGAGTGGCTCTCTGTGACTCTTTGGCATCAGTCTTTTAAATTCGTCATATGCCACAATGTAGAGAATTAACATTCTAATGCATATGGTGTTTACCATTTGACACTAATGTCATAAACAGGAATATGATGTTAACACTTAATTTTGTCATTGCTTCAAACTTTGCAAAATGTGTTATTAATTGCTTTTAGTCTTAATGTCTATCCTGTCTTATCTATCATACATCAAAAGCGTACACCCCCAAGTTATTATACTCAAGTTAAATTTGTCTGTTATTTCACCGAATACTTTGAGGTTCATGGCTGACGTAACAAAATAGGCTGTGGGTGCCTTTCTATCAAATAGTGGTCATGTCTTCTTATGTGTGTGAAAGATACCCGAGTGTACCTACTATGCTCCTGAGCACAAATCCTCAATCTATACTGAAACCGAAATTTAGACCCCAAGTTGATAGAAGCTGAACACCACAAATTGGCTGTTTCTTGAGAACAAGACTGTAAATCCATTATCTCAGCATGAACATCGATGGGGCGCTTGCTTCAATAAATGGGACTCATTTATGTCCTGAGGAGTGGCACATCCATTATAAAAGAGCCCACGTAGGAATCAGCAGGCAATAGGACAAGACACTGTGGACATAGCAGCATGGGTCACGTGTCTCTTAGTTTGCATGCATTGCAAACCTGTTCTTAGCCGTAGTGGCCATATTTAAAACCAAATAAAGGTTGCTGTAACCCGGGCCATGCTACAGCACCCCTAACCTCCAGGGCCGGACTGAGTGTAAATCAGAGTATAGAAAATGTTACATAAAACAAAGAGGACTACAAGGTGTAGGATTCACATTTCATCCATACTTCTAGGCATTTCATAAGAGTACTTGGTCTGGAGAAGCGCAAGCTCAGGATTCAGAACGTAACACAGTGGATAGGGTTGGTTTTAATAATAAAAATGTATTTCTACCCAAACAAACACTTTTTAGCAACATTAGGATGATGAAAGACAGGGAAAAACATACATTTCTATCCTGTACCATGCAGTTTACATGCAGCTCTTTGATGACACTTCATAGCTCGCTGTGCTAGATTACGATTGAAATGTACTACCTGCATAGTAAGAAATGGATCTAAGTGACAAAAGCAGTAACCCACTGAGCTATGTAGATAAAAAAATACTGTTCTGTGATCTGCATGATACATGTTCTTTGAAGCAGGCAAATTAACTCTCTGAGCTATCTTAGATGAGTAAAACCTGCCACCGGACAAACCTATGAGCTCTCTTGACCAGGTAGATTAATCCAAGAGTTATCTTGACACTTTTATTATTGCTTGACAACTGCTGGACATACAAGAAACTCTGCAGCAGGTGCTTTAAAAACTGCTGGACTGCTACAAATTGCCCCCAGTAACAAAATCGCCCCCCCCCCAACCTTCGGGTCTCCCGGGGAGATGCCTGATGTATGGCCAGTCCGGCCTTGCTAACCTCTCGTCCATCATCATGCTGTTCAAACAATTGAGGAGCAGGTTGAGGTACAGTAATAGCAATCATAGAGGAGCTGGGAAATGTGAACAAGAGTCAGCGACAAGGATGGTAATCCGGCCTTGAAAGTTGACCTCAGAAGAGGAGGCAGATCTTTTACCTTCCTGACAACTAAGCTGTGGAATGCCCTCCTTCATAAATTGAGAAATATCACGTCTTAAGCTGGTTTCAGAAAGTTGTTAAAAACTTTTCTTTTTGTGTTATGTTCAGGCAGATGTTAGCCCCTTTCTGCTCCCTTCCTAGGGTGATCTTTACTGCTAGCGACAGGACACCTCTTCGGAGGCATGTGTGCACTCTACAAATGCGATTATTATTACTAACATTATTAAAGTTGTGTGAGTAACATTTTTGCAGGTGATTTGCTTTTAACAATTGTTACTCTTAAAGACAACAAACAATAAAAGCTCTGTGGTGATGTATGTTTTTGTTTGAAAGAGGCAAAATTTGGAAAAAATATTTTGGGATGGATCGAATGAAGGATTGCAACGCTTGTGCTCTGAACACTGACGTTGATTTTGTTTTCTAGCCTTTGAGTTAATTCCTTAAAGCCCCAAAGAATAGAATCATCAAGTAGAAATGTCCTCTATCAGCGTTTGATTTTTCACTCTTTTTTACTCAATGGATAATGCGCTGACAGCTCAGTGCAAAAACTGACTTGGTGCACTATCAATATGGAGCGCCACTTGAATATTTTTGAGTGAAGTTTGATTATATTGAACCAGCATCAGTGCAACATGACATGGTGTTGTGATGGTGTGCAGCATTGTTTCATTTTCTTGCTTTTTGCTCTTTTCACAGCCTTGCCACATTCTTCACACACTTTAGGGTGGTGAAGATAAGGGCCGTCACCTCGGTACAGCTCTGCGGGGAAGAAGCAGGCCGTCACCAATGTAATGTTGTGACTGAAGGGATAACCGCCTTGTGTGTGCTGTCACAATTCCCGGTACCAGGTGTGGGTCGTAGTGAAGGTAAGGGCCGGTACCCAGGCACAGTGCTGCAGTGAAGAAGTTTTTATTAGCCTTAACTTGCATGCTAAGTTTCATGGTTCTCTCTGACCCAGAGGCCATTTAAGTTGAGGTAAAACAGTTGCACATTTGCAGCATTCTCATCCTTTACTCAGTAAAGAGTAGCTTCATTTTCAGTGTTGACAATTAGAAGCATTATTTGCACAGTAGTGAATCAACCAGCATGTTGTTTATCATTATCCTTGTCTCAAGGAGTTCTCGCATTCTCTCCATGAGAAAATCCTGTCTCCTGTTCTTTAGATATTGTTCTTGAAGTAATAGTTTCTATCATGTGTTTATGTTCCATTCACTTGTATTTTGAGAAAAATGTATAAGAACCCCCCATAATTGCATACATTTTAACATTACATGCTACAACTGGCTTTTTGGGTGAATGTTCTGATTGGTTGAAATTCCAATTGTCACTTATTATTTTGCTAAACTGCTTGTTATTTTGGAATTAAACACGTTAGACTTTTAGGCTTCCCAACGTATTGTGTTGTATTTTAACAGTAGTTAATAATAAAATGGGTAGAAATGTAATTTACAAACAGTTTTTTATCACATAAAGTGTTGACCAAAGCCAAACCTTGGGGTTTATTTGCATCAACGAGTATCAGGTGTGGCTCTTCAGGACACAACAGTGTAATTGGTGGGCAAGGCCGGACTGGCTGTACTGGACGTCGGGCATTTCCCCGGGAGGCTGGAATGGTGGGGGGGGGGCCTAGATTTGTTACTGGGGGCCGTTTGTAGCAGTGCAGCAGTTTTAAAAGCACCTGCTGCAGAGTTCCTTGTATATTCAGCAGGTTAGTTTTCAGGTAATAATAAAAGCGTCAAGATAACTCTCTGATTAATCTATCAGGTGGAGAGAGATCGGAGTTATGCCTGGTGGCAGTTTTGACTCAGGTAGCTCAGAGGGCTAATATGCCTGCTGCAAAGAATATGTACCATGCAGATCATAGGACAGTATTTTATCTGCATAGCTCAGTGGGCTGCTAGTTTTTGTCACAGAGATCCTTTTGTTACTGTGCAGTTAATACGTTACAATCATAATCTAGCACAGTGAGCTATGAACTGCCATCAAAGAGCTGCATGCAAACTGCATGTACAGGATAGAAAGTTATGTTTTTTTTCCCAGTCTTTCATTATCCTAATGTTGCTAAAAAGGGTTTGTTTGGGTAGAAATAAATTCTTATTAGTAAAGTCAGCCCTAACCACTGTGTTAGGTTGTGAATCCTGAGTGTGGGCTTCTCCAGACCAAGCACTCTTAAAAAAATGCCTGCCAGTATGGATGAAATGTGAATCCTACAGTTTGTAGTCCCCTTTCTCTTATGTATCATTTTCTATACACTGATTTACATACATATATGATTCACTGTCTCTGTATGTGTGTGTGTAATGTGCTTCAACACCCAACACTGGTATGAAAGTCATGTGAGAGAGTGGCTATGGAGAGATGAGAGGCACTGTTGGAGGGTGATAGGGAGGGAATCATTAAAGAACCCCAACAAAGATTTCTGTATCCTGGTGCACTGTAAGGTCATCATTTACTGTGCTTTAAAAGCTAATACAATTGAATATATAACGAAAAATGTGTTGCAGAGTGCACCATTTTTGCAATTTTTTATAAACTTTCTAGGGGGGAGAACCCCCTAAAACCCCATTGTAGTGGTCATACTCACTCGCTCGCCATGCACCGTATGGGGGATGGTCTGACAAAATTTGCCAGGACTGCTTTTGGTTCCCAGTTCAGCCCTGTTTGTGGATCAGGAGGGGATGAAATGTCTGCCAAGCAGGACAAACTACCAATGGAGCACTACTTTCTTGGGGAGAGGAGTTGGCCTAACGGCTAGGGCGGTCGACCTTGAATCTGGGGAACTGGGTTCGAGTCTCGGCAATGACGCTGAACATCCTGTGATTCTGGGCAAATCACTTAATCTCCCCGTGCCTAACAAAAATGAATGTGTCCTCATGTAACGCAACTGGTGCTATGTAAAGAGCTCTGATACTCAATACCTTTGGGTCAAGTTCGCGCTATATAAAACTCTGTAAAATAAATAAAAATACTTTCAATGTATCAAAAACAGATAGCATTGCTTTGATCACCTGCTGAATACATTTCCATAAACATTTAGTTGTTTTGAGTTTTGAACTGATGGCAAAGTGCTGAAGTCTCAAATTCGTCTTGCAACCCTTGTGAAATGTTTCTCATGCTAGTAGTATATTCTGTGGAGTTCTGAACAAAGAATTTGTTCTTTCAGAAGACAACATGTTAACTTGTAATTGAGGCAGACTTGCAAACTCCCCGGATGGATACTTCTGCAGCTCACTACCTCTGAATGTCTTTCTCTCCTAAGTTTGTTCTTTGGAATTTCATCTATGTGGTAGTTTCATATTGTGCTTTTAATTCAGTGTGCTTATTTTAATCAAACGCTGCTAATGGCTGAGATGAGTTAGCAATACCAACAAAGGTCAGGCCATGGCCTAGATTGAAAAGAGGTCTTAACTGAAAAGAGATTCTATAAATGTATCCTGCATGCTATTTGAAGCTAACAAACACAGGCCCTTGGAAATTGTAGCCATGAATCACTTCACATTGCTCATGGATTCCCTCAAGGTAAAGGCCACCTACTCCCCCTCCACTGGCCCAAAGACTACCTTAGCATCAGGATGACCTCTGCAGAGTCCACTAGGGCCAACCCTGTGATCCAGTGGATTCAATCTCGCAGTGCTGGGTCCAACCTTTATCTCACACTGGATTTACTTCCCTTGGCTTGATCATTTACCACTGTTTACTTACTTGCTAACTTGGTCCTCTGATGCACCTTTTTGTGTGGCACTGAGGGGAAGCAGAGTTAGCATTACTTGTCCGATCAATTTAATTAACAGTGCAACCAATTTAGCTATACAATGAGGACCAGGAATCAGTAGTTAAGTTCAAGGGTGCAAATTAGAAATTAGGCTCAAATAGATCACTCTTAAAATTAAATTGTATAGATACAGTATAGCAACAGGGAGGCCTAGCCTCCTGAGGAAATTTAAGTGAACAAGAATCAAACAAACAAGCTACTCTGTAGCTGCAATACAAAACAACAACATTAACATTTGGAGCTCAGGATACAATCTAGCTCGCTCTTTATTAGGCATTAGCAATTTAAGTCTCTTCAATATGAGCTAAGGCACATAACCCTCATAGTACAAATTTACAAAAGACAATAGGGATAGGGTTAAATTGTACATGAAGTATTAGTAATGGCATTCCTGAAGCTCGGTCAGTAGTCTGTTGGGAAGTGTCGGTCTAGACCACACTTGGGGAAATTAACATGACATGAGGAATATCTCTAAGAGTCCATTTAAGGGGCCATTGATTTGGGAGCTTTGTGGGAAAAGGGAAATGGTTCGGTCGGAGTCCAAAGGAAGGCTCTGCAAAGAACCGGTAGAGAGTGTTCAGCAAAGGAGTTCAGCATGTTGTCTGCAAAGAAGTCCGAAGTCATCTGTCCCTTCATCCAGGGCAATCGATAAGTTATAATACATAAAGTTTATTGTCAACTCCCCTTTAGGCACGTCATCAATAGTAATCCATTCTATTTGTTTCAAAAGTCTGTATCTGTTTGATTTGATTTACTAATGTATTTCTTCAGGTCTTTGCTTCCATCTGGCATGTATTCAACATTGTTGAACCTTTAATGTCCGGCAGACTCCGCCCTCCTTCGCAAGAAGAACATCTAAAGTAAGTCTGTTCTGCAAGACCGGTGGATCTAATGGCAACCATTTCTGTATCCACAACTAAGAATCCTGCAGATGTACTGGTTGCTAACTCTTCAACTACAGTAGACAGCTTTCTAATCTTGTGTGAATTGAGTATCACTCCTACAGTTGGAATCAAGGCACCAAAAATATCACCTATTATTTCACTGGCACTTGCTCTCCTCCTGGTTCTCACTCTTTTCCTCCTTGTGGAATCCTCAATTTGCTCCACATGATAAACATTTGGAGAAACTACTCCTAAATAACATGTTCCATACCATCTCTTGGGTATTCTGTGAAATGCACTAACACAGGATCTCCTCCATCCAAATATAATCCCCAATTTCCTCGAACTTCAAAAGTGTGCTCACATTCACTCTTTCCTACAATATTTATGGCAGTTGTGGACACCTCCTAACCCCGTACCTAAGGCAACTCTTTAAATCCTTTAGACAAGGGGGAGTTGTGACACCCACAAGACAAAAGCTACCATATGCCTAATTCCTAAACTGGGCAAAGATCCTACATTATGCTCTGCCTATAGACCAATAGGCCTTCTTAACATAGATTTTAAAATTTACACCAAGATACTTTCCACCCACCTGGAAGACATCCTCCCCCAGCTAATTCACCCCGGTCAAGCAGGATTTATTAAAAACCAACAGACCCACGATAATCTCTATAGGAGAAGGCACAAAAAAGGCACAAAAAATAAGGTTCCTGATGTTCAAGTGGCTGGAGGTGGGAAAATGCTTTCAAATGGGTGGATTGGAACATCTTACAGTGGACCTTTCAGAGGATGAGCTTTGGCCCCACTGTCATGTGTCTTAGTTAGGCCCACGTAGAAATGATGCCATCTTTCACCAGGAACACGTTTCTTAAGTTGCCTTCACTTTCACATAGTGACCTTTTACACACATTTGTGTGCATGACATTGCTGGATTCGTTTCTCTGAAACTGCTTTGCTTACAGATTCCACTTCAGGAGACCATTCTCATGACACCTTGAACACCATGTAAATGGCCTCGACACACATTGTGCAAATGTCGTTCTATTTTTCATCCATGAGGTGACACGGCTATCTATAGACCATAACAATGCTGGCTTGCCCAAGACTCGCAAGGATGCTTTTTATTATAAATAAACAGGCATTTCCGGGTTTAGTTACAGGAGCATTTTGCTGACATTGGTGAGGTCTCAACAAGCTGAAGCTTCAGCCCAACAGCTTGCTGATATCTCTGCAAAGGGTGTCCAGATTGTGAACAAGATGGGGACTTACATTCTTCCCTTCAGGTGACCAGGGTTGAATCATTCAGTACAGGGATGCTTGGCAGAACACACATGCATGCCCTAGACACTTAGGTTAGGGTCTGCATAGTACAAATGTGTCAGATTTTCTATATTGTTTTATATGCTTGCATATATACATGGCTTTAGCACGATGGTGGAACTTTTTGTTCTGTTCACTGTCCTGTTACTTCTAATAACTCTCATCTGCTTCTGTCTATTGATCATTGCAGCACATATGCTCTATACAAGAATCACGTTGGTTCAATAAATACTGAAAACATCCCAGAGAGCACGAGTGACTTAGCAAATGGGTTCTAGACTTGTTACTACGATTCCCGGGGGATCAGGGTTGTCATGTTCAGTGGTTGCCAGAACCATCTGCTACCCGCCTAGGTTTAGGGGTACTCATGGTGGCACTGTGAGCTAGCTGGCCTATAGGACAAAATATCCTGAGGGGGTGAATATAGTCAGTCTAGCACCATCCCAACGGTTATGCCACCCACAAACGCGCAGTTCCTACCGTAGGATATAAACTAAATGACGCCACCTTCATTGAGATAGCTCTAGCAGCTAATCAGACCCCCCATCAACCAGCATAATCCTCAATGTAGGGCTGTTTGCTGTCCGCAGGGGTACGTGCCAGGGGTGTCCCCTTTCACCCCTATTGTTTGCCCTCTCCATAGAATCACTGGCCAAAATGATTCGCAAAGATAATGACTTTCATATCATTCAATATGGGCTGGATAGCCATAAAATAATGCTATTCACAGATGACATTATATTGGTGCTAAGAAACCCTAAGCTTCCCTCCCAATCTTACAACACCTTCTGGCTAACTATGAAGCGGTCTCCGATTTTAAAGTCAAGATGACTAAATCTGAGATACTCAATCTTACACTGACATGAACAGAAGAGGTCCTCAAAAATTCTGCACAGCTGTGCTGGGCCACGAGGTCGATTCAATACCGGGGGGTGACACTTACTTCAGACATTGAGGAACTTTATAGGGCTAACTTCCACCCAATCCTGGTGACAATAAGAGGAAAGCTTCATAGGTTGCGGGGATCACCTATTTCGTGGATTGGCTGGATAACTCTGATAAGATGACCATCCCCCTAAATATTTTATGTCTCTTTCAAGCTTTACTCATTTCATTCCCAGAGGCCGATTTTCACTGAGTTTAAAAAGGATTTTAGGGTTTCACAAATTGAGAATCAGATTTCCTGCAGTGGACACCATAATCCCAATATTATCATCCTGTTTACTGTTTTGGTGCTTTTCAGTTTAAAAGCACCTTGCTCCAAAATGTCTGGAGTGGTGGCCGGCAGAGACTGTCCTACAAAACCCTGTGTCAGCCCAGAGACAAAGGGGTGCTGGCCTTACCCGAGTTGAAAACCTATTACAGAGCCACCCAACAGCAGAATGGAGTGCCAGAGCATCCGATAAACTCTGTTTGCACATGGATGGAGTCATAGCTGACTCCTCGCTCAGGCAGCTCATATGGAAGCCGATGAGTGATCGTCCACCCACCACAGACCTCAGTATGCCAACCTCGACTACCCTCCAGACATGGGATTCCACCCATCCAACGATAGCTTCACCTAACTACCTATCCATCCCTGCATACACCAATTCACCACAACCTGACATTTTCTTCAGCCTTACACTCAGGACTTTTTAAGACTTGGTGTGGGGGAGACTGCCTAATCACAGACTTATTTAAGGATGAGATGATCAAGTCCTTTGAAGAGTGAAAGGTGGAATTCTGCATTGGGGAGGAAGAGAGGTTCCATTACACACAGATGCAAAACAAGGTGGTCTAGCCAGGATGGAAGGAGGCCGCAATTAGAGAACTGACTGCCTTTCAGAAGTTAGTTTGCCAGTTACCAAGGGAATAATTTCCTGATTATACTCCTTTTAAAAGCATCACCTTTTGATCATGCATGCCAAATGCATAAATGGTCTCACACACCATCACAGAGGCTCAATGGTATATGATTTGGCGCGACCTCCATCAAAATATTCACAGCATCCTTGGCAAGGAGGCGCACTATAAATTACTTTTAGAGTAGTACTAATATCCTGACAAACTACACCGCATCTACCCACATGTAGACCACAGGTGATGGAGGGTATGCAATGCTGTGCAGCATATCTGGTAGAACTGACTGCACATCTCACAGTTCTGGACTGAGATATGTCGGGCACCTAAGACCATATGGGGTACTCGCTCCAACATGACCTCCCCACCTTACTATAAGGGGTCTGACTATTAAATCTACAGAAGCAGACTAGGGCGGATAGGATGATCCTCTGGAACTCCTTAGGGGTAGCTAAAACAGATTTGGCATCATATAGGAAAAACTCAGCCCCCACCCATTTCACACTGGCATATGCGTTTGTGGAATTTTCACAAATTTAGCTAAGAGTAGACATATTTCAAACTGGTGTGGGAAGCACTACAATCTTATCTATCTGAGGGATCTCCAGCTCTGGAATATCCACTGAGGCTGAGGGCCCTGAATTTGCTCACACTGTGAGGAGCAACTAGGAAGGACCCTATAGTAGGACTACAATGCTTAAACAGATACGTTGGAGAATTTGATTTCTTCATACCAGCCTTTATTGGGGGAACACTGTTGTGGCACCTTTGATTGAGGCTGTCACTAAGCATTGACCAGTGAAGAAGCGGGGCATTATCTATGTTCAATTTTGCCTTTATTTCATTTTGAGAACAATGCACTTATGGTTAAGTGTTGAAGTGGGGGATTTTACATTAGTTTGTTCCTTTTGATTCATACTGATAAACTTACTATTATAAAAGACGGACACCATGTGGGTAGACCCACTAAGGGGCATATTCTCAAGGAGCTATCGCCGAGTTAACGGCACTTTAACGCAGCCAAAGTCGCGATAAAGTTATCGCCCCATTCACAAGCTGGTGCTAACAGCCTATAGCACCAGTTTACCTGCGAAAGCATCCGCAAAAAACATCGCCACAGAGGACCCCGCCAACTATCGCTAATGAGATGCAGAGTAGGCGTTCCCGAGCAAAAACCCGCGACAATACCACACCTCAACATTCTCAACGACCACTGTTCAAGTTGTTGCCAGCACCAACGACTCCCTGCGGGCTGGCTTACACTCACCCCACACACATCCAGCACATGCGTCACTGTACATGTGACCATGCCAATAAAGGTGTTGAGCGCACGTGCTCGTGGCCATTTCAACGAACTATCTGAGTGTGTCCGTGTGCTCATGATGTATGCATTAGGGCCCCGGCCCCACAACCTTACATTGTGCCGTGTGCAGAGGACGCAGCCATGTCACCGCAGGCAGAGGGTGGGACATTGCACATGTAGCTTTGTCGTCCCCCACCCAATACGTAAGAGGAGTGTACTTGGCCGGCGTACGCCAGTCCAGCGTGGGGGTATGGGTGATTATCACGTGGCTCTGGGTGTGGTTCAGTACTGGAAATGTGCAAAGGCATGTGTCCCTGTCGCAGTGTGGGTCTCCATTGGGGTGTGTAGGTGGTCCATGCTGGGACTTGGACACCCACGGATGGGATCTAGTTGGTCTCCCATGAGGTAGTACCCCACCCGCACATGTTCAGCCAGCCCCTTCTGGCAGTCTGACAGCTGGCCTTGTGATGGGATGTGTGCTTAGGTGGGCTGCTATGAGCCAGCCGGGGTGGTGGGTGCGTCCAGCTTAGTTGTCCGTGCAGGGGGTGGTGTGTCGTTGATGCAGTGGGGCTGCCCTGCTCCTGGAGCTCTATTGCCTGAGATGACCATGGACTGTTGTAGGGCGTCGGTGTTGGAAGTGTTGAGGTCCTCTTCAGCATCACTGATGGGTTGTCTGGTCTGCTCTGCTGGAGGTGTTGTTTGTCCCTCTGCAATGTGAAGGGGAGATGCTTGTTGACATTGTGTTGGCATGTATGTTGACACATTGTTCGGGTTTACATACAGACTGCATGACAATGTACATTGTGACTGTTTTGGAGGGGCGGACTATTTGATGCGGGATAGTGGACAATTGGACTACATGACGTAGGTGAAGTTGTACACGTACATTTTCGTCTCACAGTTTCCTGATATATCAGATGTGATTGGCCATTTTCTACACACAGGCGGAGCCAGTTGTGTCCTCTGTTCTGCAGTGTAAGTGTTGCACTGTGTCCCACATTGCCGTCCATGTGGATGTGCTGTGATTGCTATGTGTGTGTGTGCCATTGTGCCCGTCCCCCCAGTCCCTGTTAGTTACTCACCCTGTTGATGTTTTGTCATGTCATGTCGAGCAGTGTCCGGACTCCTGAGTCCTTGCACCGTCTCCACACTCATGACTGTGTCCTCCATTTGCTCCAGCTCCTCCTGTGGCGCAGGACTCCCACCTCCATTCTCCGTTGCTGCCTTCCGGGTGGCAGCGGGTTTTCTGCTTGGTTTGGCTTTTGACTTCGTGCCAGCGCATCTTGGCCTCCTCGGCAGTCTGACTGCATTCACGATGGAATGCCATTTTTCCGTCTGTATTGCCAATGACACGGTGGTGGTGACGGACAGTTGTTGTTAGTGCTCTGTCACCTCCGTGACGACGATCAGGTTGTCTACGGACTGTACCCCGTCTTCCTCTTCCTCTTCTCCTTGGCCTTCCCCGACCCCGAGGTTCCTTGCTGGTGGTCTGTGGGGCTTGTGGGGTTCGCGTTGACCTGGGCACTCGTTCCGGGTGCATCCATGTTGCTACGCATTTTATTTTGTTTATGGTGTGTTTTTCTTGTTCGGCTTTTATGGTGCATTTTCCCGCCAGGCGCGTGGGAATTGCAGGCCTGTCGCTGGTTATCGCTGTTTTTTTTCCGAGGTTGGCCTCATCGCAACTTTATTTGCGTTGGTGTTTCGCATTTTTTGGGCATCGCGTTGTTTTTTACGCGGTCATTTGGTGCATTATCGTGGGACTATCGCATGGTGCCGCCAGGTTGAGAATGCTACGTTAACACGGCGTTGTTTTCCCGCGATGGACTGCGATATGCAAAGTTGCGTTACGCTAAACTTGCGGTGGTTATCACACGTTCTTGAGAATATGCCCCTAAATGTAGTGATGATATGTGATTGCATCATTGTGCTCAGTCTTACCATCTACTCTGTATCCAAAGAACTTGTTGCATGTACTTCACTAGGGATCATACATGATTAAAATCAATAAAATGTTGCTGCAAAAAAAAATATAATGCAAGACCTGTTGACTAACAATGTGAAGAAGGAATGGATGAATATGCCACAAACAAAGCAAGAATTACTCTTTAAGTGTGCAAAGACAGAGGAAAAGCAACTGAGCAGTCCTGATGAGAATGTTCCTTCTTTCCTACCAGCAGCACAGGGAAGGAACATCCACCCTAGAAAATGATGATGATAAAAGTTTGCTAGGAGATGGCAATGGGATTTGATCGCACTTTAGTTAATGTCAGGTAAGCAACAACTGGCTGGGTGGTCCCTGAAAGTAGGAGGGGTTAAGAAGAAACTACCTTGTTTAAGAAATTACTTGTCCCCTCCCCTGCTTTCCTGTTTATAATGTCACTCCCGAGTAGTCAAAGGGATAAAAGCGTGACTTGGGAATCAGAAAAGTTCTTGCAAAGAGTTATGTAAATGAGATACCCATCAGAGTTACTGGTAAGGACAAGGACCTGAATCATCAGTAGTGGAGTGCAGATGACATGAGTCCTGAGTGGTGTTGGACTAGGGTCCTATCTGGCACACTTGCAAACCATAAAGCCCAAAATGAATCTTGGACGTAAGTGGGAGGTGTAATGAGCATGTTCATGTCATTTAAAATCCTGGAGTAATTTTGTAGAGTGAACTTGAGATGTTTTCCTCTTCTTAGAGACAAAATTAATGATAAAATTGCGGGCTGAGGCTTTAAAAGCATCCCAAATCATTTGAAAGGAAGTATGTATCAGAAAGATTAAATTGAAAATATCCATGAAAAACAGGGTAAAAGAAGAGGTGAAATTGGTATCCAACAGCGGGGAGTTGCTGAATTTCCATCTCTTAGGTGAAACATGTTTAGGTAGGCAGTCTAGTTGAATTGAAACTGGAGCATGATCAGAAATTAGGATAGTACCAATGTCTGCAGCATGTAAAGATTGAGTAAGGTGATGTGAAATAAAAATATGATCAATCCTAGATTGTGTAAAGTGGACTGGAAAAAAATACATGAAGGGCTCCATAATCTCCAAGCATCCGTCAAGTGACATTGACGAATAGCATGTACAAATGCTTTTTGTGATTTGTTTGGAATATAGTGAGGTGATGAGTGTCTGTCTAGTAAGGGATCAACGCAATGATTACAGTCGCCTGCTAATATTAAATTATCGTTTGAGTGTTGTAAGAGTTTCTGGGCAATATTGGACCAAAACTAAC
Source organism: Calotriton arnoldi (assembly GCA_963921515.1). Classification (NCBI taxonomy): domain Eukaryota; kingdom Metazoa; phylum Chordata; class Amphibia; order Caudata; family Salamandridae; genus Calotriton; species Calotriton arnoldi. Next base: position 1,707,290 of record CAWUFW010001107.1, on the reverse strand, counting down.
AGTCAGGAGCATTAGGGCCATATGCATTAAACAAAACAATTGAAACTTTGTTAATAGATAATCTAAGCAATATCCATCTCCCATCTGAATCTGATTCCTGTGATACAAATTGGATGTGTAGAGATTTGTGGCATAAAATCATAACACCATTCTTTTTACCATTATCAGGCGAAAAACACATCACCTACCCAACCCCTGCGTATTTTCATACATTGATGTTCTTTAAGATGAGATGCTTGCAAAACAGCAATGTGTGCATTAAGTTTCGAAAAGTGCGTTAGGACTCTTTGATGCTTGATAGGAGAGTTTAAACCCCTGACATTCCAAGAAACCAATGTTAAAAACATTGAAATAGAACAATACAATCAGACCTATCGTTTAGAGAAATATAAAACATCATATAAGTTTTAGTACATGGTAAAACCAATAATAATAAAAAAATGTAACATGACAAAATGAGATGTACAATGAAGGAAAGAATAAAGGAGGAAAGCGAAAAAGTTAAAGGAAAGAAATAGGAGAGATAGAAAAGGATAAGATGAAACAGAAAAGAGTAGTGTGAGAAAAAGAGGATAACAATACAAAATAAACATTTCAACGAAAGTTGTTGATGAGGACGGGTGGGGGGGAGACCACATGAGAAGACGGGACGTCGAAACCCCAGAGGGAAGGGAGGCACATGAAGAGCAATGTAACATATGACGGGAGACAGAAACATGAAACAAAGTTTTTTAGTTAGTAGGAGACATCAAATATTACACAAAGAATGTTTTAAATACAATTTTAGAAAACCAAACTGAAAGTTATCAATAGGAACATATCAATCCAACATTTTTGCATAAGTCAAAAGAAGAGCGAATGCAAGGGGAGAGAACATAAAGTCAAGTACATAAAGCGTTATCTTGATGGGTGAGCTGATAAATTAAAGTCCATATTCTCTGCCTTGTGAATTACAAGAAAGTCTCTCAAATGAGATGGGCTTGCATAGGTAGTTGTTTTATTATTATACATGACCTTGAAAGGACAAGGGTGAAAAAGCCTAAAACGAGCTCCAAGAAAGCGAAGCATTGGTCGCATATTTAAGAATTCTCTTCTTTGATCTGCCGTGATCTTGGCGTAATCTTGGCAGAAGAATAGATCATGACCTGACCATTATATACATTTGAGTTGTCTAGCAGCTGATAATAATCTGCATTAATTCCATGTACTCTAGAAAATACAAGATGACTCCACAAGGTTTTCCTAGAGGTGGTCGGAACTTTGGAAGAATGATTATGAGCCTGTTGTATGTTGAGTGGCGGGCCTTCAGGCAGGTTCAAAATCTGTGGTAGGAACGTTTTGAACAAAGAGATAGGATTTGGTCCTTCTGTGCCTTCAAGTAGGCCATAAATGCAAAGATTGTTTTTTCTGTTGCGATTTTCTAAGTCTTCTACCTGCTTGCACAAGGTAGTTATTTGTTGCTGAAGAAGATTGACCTTAGAAGGAGTGTCTTTGAAGTCAAAACCTTGATGTTCCACACTGGAGACTCGTTCCTCCATAAAATTCCACCTGTTAGTTTCTTCCATGAAGGGGCGCAAAGATCTTATTTCCTCCAATAACAGATATAGAGAGGCATTAGGAGGAGATTTAGAGGGTGGCAGTGGATCTTTCTTAAGCCTTTTGATTGACGCTTTGCTAATGTTAGATTGGACAGCAGTAGTAGGTGTAACTGAGGAAGAAAAGGCAGCAGTGCTCTTATGCGATGAAGTGGTCTCCATTTTGAAATAATTGCGAAGCGCAGGAGAACATTTAAGGGACTTGCCTGAAGAAAGTCTGGTTGAGTGCTTTTTATTCAGTAGTTTGCCCATATGCAGGAGACAATTGTGCGGAACTGTCAGGTACCTCAAGTGGTAAAGACTAAAATTACCCTATATGAATATTCTCCTTCACAGAAGATGCATTACATGGGATTGGAAACACAGTATAATATCAATTAAGTTTAAAAACCATAGTATGAGTAGCCAGTATATATAGTAGATGAAGCTTACTGAGTTAATGAGGATACAAATAAGAAGACAGTGTATTTTTCATAAAACCAGTCAAAAAGAAGTGTTTCCAATAATTAAGAAATACAGCGTAAAGACAGTGACAAAGTTGGAGAAATAAAGAAAACAGACATGCTCCCACTTGCAGAGCTTCAAAACATAGCAGTCATTGAGAGCGGCTCAAATAAACGGAATCATGCTCCGACGCATCTCCTCACAGAGGAGCAAAATGTCGGACGAAGGTAAAGGGAAAAAGACGCGATGCAGAAAATGAAGGTTTTTACGCGCTCCCCTTAAATACAAAGGTAAGGCACGGCATCCTGCTTACATTCAGACAGTGCTTAATTTGAGCCGGTGCTTTCAGGTGCTGAGCACCGGCACTTAATTGGTTTCCGGTGCTCGGCCCGGGCACCTAATTGTCAACACCACACTTAGGGCAGTCTGCCACAAGGTGGCGCTGCTCATGTAATTTAGAGATGAGCAGTATAACAGTTGTTTAGGAAAACAATATAATATTAAAAAATTGCTAATACCTGCCTCACCTGCCATTCCTTTAGCTTTGGGGACCTGGAATAATCTGAACTGTCGCATTTACATGCGAGAGAGATGGTTAGTAGTTGTTTTGGCAGCAATGACAAGGGCGATTGGTGGTGCAAGCTGCAGTGGCCTCCTGGTCAGAGCCCTGGCACTTAATATTTTACAAATTAAGCACTGCATTTAGAGTAAATGTGTTTCCTCAAAACAATTATGCGTCAAGGAAGCCGCTTTTATCAGGCCCCTTCAAGAGCTATCCCACGGAGCCTCAGCGGCACGCCGCCATCTTCATTCGGCATTAAGCAACGCCAAGTGATAACTCGAGCAGACACATTCTTTATCTGACAGCTATCCAAATGAGAAGTAAACATTAATATGGTGGGCTCTCTGTGAGCCCATCATCCATCTTGAAGACTTGCAAATTCAATGCTGCCACAAGTAATAAGTTTACCAAAAGCCTTGACTGTGGTTGCCAAGGTTTAGTCCGCATTGCTCCCAAAAAAGTCAATACACCTTACAAGGGGTATTGCCCATTACATAGACTGATATCTGAAATAAGGAAACTGTCAATAGCAGGGGAGTACTGTTTAGGGCAGGACTAATGCAAGAACTCAAAGTGAGCAGAGGGCTGAACATCACACTCTTGATGGAACAGGAGAAAGAGTAGGAAGCTTCAATTACAGGTAACATGCCTATCTGACCAGCCTTCACACACTCTAGTCCAAATTTTAAAAATACAGAATTTCGGTAAGTAGATTGCCCAGTGGAAAGTAACATAATTATTGCAAACAACTGTTCATTCAACAAGTAGATCTAACACAGCCTCAGTGAGGCTGTAGGTACAAGGGAAACAACTGTAGAAAAAGAGCCTAGTCCACTTTCTAAAAAGTGGATGAAAATATTCTCTTTAACCTACTCTCAAAAAAGTTGATTCCAAGATTTACTAGGATATTTGCGTCAGGGATGCAACCCTTTTTATGTTACAGCCCTGATGCAAAATCCATTTTGGCATTTTTGAAGCCACACAAACTCAATTTGCGTGGATTATAAATATAAAGTAACGCAACACATTGCATAGCGCTGCCTTGCGTTATTTTGAGTCAGGTAGGCGTAACATGGGTGGAGCATCAGTGTTCCCATGCATTTGCCCATGTAATTGGGAGCAAACCCAGAATTACAAAGACTTGTAAACCTGGATTTGCGGCAACATGGTGTGCCTAACCTGACAGAGGCGCAACAAAGAGAACTATCTTCTTTTCTCCTTTCTACTTCCTCTTTCCATATGTGCTGCATTCTGCACCACACGTAGAAAGAGGAATATGCCTCTAAAGATTTTTTGGGTGCAGAAATTATCCCATGCCTGCACAAAAACAATCCTGTCCATAATGCAGGCACCCTTGCATCATGGCGCAAGGATGCCTACGTTAGCCCTGGACAGCCACAAGTGCGCCAGTGCATAGAGGGAGCTGAACAGTGCCATATCTTGGTAAATATGGTGCTGTTCAGCTCTCTCCCATCCACACAACACCACACAGTAACTTGCCTTGCTAAACTGTGTTGCGTGAACTATCAGTAACTATGCCTCTAAATATTTAAACCATTTCAGAAGAGTTCTGGGAGAGGTAAACACCTCACACCCTCCCTCTGTTATCAAATTCCTTCTTCTGTCTCTAGCTTCATCTCTTTCAAAATAGCACAATGGCAAGCCTTCAAAATCATTTGAATTCCAAAGTAACACCACAGTAAATAAACTACGTACATAAAATGAAAACATCACTCCCTCTGTTGAAATTGCGGTATCTATGGTACATCATGGTTAGATAGGACAGCTTGTGAAAGTGAAGTTCATCCAAGCCTTTTTTGTGGCTTTGATTCTGTTTATAGCCAAAATTATTTAATGTGTTGTAGGAAAACTGGGTTTTTGTTGCATTAGTCTCCCCACTTTTCACCTGGTATTTGATGCAACTTTGATTGAAGTGCACTGGGTTCCTGCTAACCAGGTCCACAGTGCCAGTGTTCTTTCCCAAAAACTGTGCAATTGTACCCCAATTGCCAAAACCTTTAATACCCTCTGTAAGTCCCTAGTAAATGGTACCCCTGGTACCTAGGGTCTGAGGTACTAAAGAGGGTTCCTAAGGGCTTTAGCATGAATTGTGCCACCCTAAGGGACCATTCACCAAACTCATGCAAGACTGCCATTACAGGCTTCATGTGTTGGTGCAGACCCAAAGGTGAAAACACGACATTACACACATCCTTGCATGCCGTGACCCCTAACACTGCATGTAATATTTGTAAGTCACACCTGCAGTGGGCCTTACAGCCCTAAGGCAGGGTGCCTTATATTACATGTGAGGGCATATCTGCATGAGCAGATATGCCCCTGTGCTGGTCAGTATTGCTGCCAGTACAAGTGATCAGGGAAGCCATTTTTAAACATGTGCTGGACACTGGTGAAACCGAGTTCCCCAGCTACATGATGGCTTCACTGAAAATAGGGATATTTGGTATCAAATATTTCATATTAATAAACCCACACTGATGCCAATGTTGGATTTATTAATACATACACCCAGAAGGCACCTTATAGCTGCCCCCTAAAAATCTACCAGCTACTGGTGGTTGACTGATTGGTTTACGCAGGCCTGCCACTAGAGAAAAGTTTCTGACCCCCAAGGGTGAGGGCCTCCGCTCTCAGGAGGTTAGAAACAAAGCCTGCTCAGGTCTATATTTGGTATTTATAAGGCTTGGAATTTTATCCGTAAATTAGTCGGTATCGGACGATTATCCTATTATACCCCAATTTATAATAATAGTAATCTTCCCGGATTTTTAACGACATATGTATGGAAAGATGGATATCGAACGGTATTACACAACTTGGATGTTTTTATACGACTTTAGGACTGAAATCCTTCGGGGAATTACAATTGGAATACAATCTAGATCATCGGGATTTCTTTAAATTCCTTCAAATTCGGGATTTTCTCATGAAGAAAGGTGGGGGAACTTAAATTCCAAATAGCTCAGATTATGGAGAATTTGTCTAAAAAGACCGATATAAAAATAGGAGAAATTTACGAATCATTGAACATCTGTAATTCAGATGATTTGGATAAATCCATTAGGAAATGGCAGGATAAACTTGGAGTCTCGGCTAAAACAGTTCACCATTCCTTTGTAAAATATCAGTCCTGTTTAATGTCTATCAAGCTACAGGCTCAATATTATAAAACCTTTTTTTCCTATATTATACCCCCTATAAAATTGCTAAATGGGGGACGGGGAAAGGAACTAGTTGTCCTAGATGTGCATTACCTGAAGCTGATAGTATACATATATTTGCTACCTGTACAGTATTAACAAAAGTATTGAATGATATTTCAGCCTTTTTATCTGAAATATTTAACGAAAGAATAGAAATTCTAAACGATGAGATTATGCTAGGTGTAGCTAATATCGACCGACCAAAATATATGCGTGGGCTGATATTTGTTGCTATGGCGGTCTATAGACTATGTATCGCGTCAGCATGGCAGGACACAAACCCACCTGTTTTTCAGCAGTGGAGATCCCGATTATTGGCTACCTGTAGTCTAGAAGTTGCAATATATAAGAGAAAGGGCGTGGTAAACGTAAAAAGGACTGGCAATATGGGATCCGCTTTTACAATGGTCACAATTACAAAGACCAATGGACAATAATTAAATTAATCCATGATAAATTTCCAATATAGACTGGAACTGCTTAGGCTTGCATATTAAGCAAAATTCTGTTTTTTTGGTTTTCTTTGTTTCTGTTTTTATACCATAATATTATCGATAATATGGAATTAAATTAAATATTGTTTGTTTTTGGTAATATTTGGCATGTCTGAGCTTTGGTCGGGGTGGAGGGTGGGATATCTGTGAGGGTGTAAATGTAAAAAAAATTTTTAATAAAGAAATATTTAAAAAAAAAAAAAGAAACAAAGCCTGCTCAGGTTGAGGGCGTTCACACCCCCTCCCACAGGATGACCTGCTGATTAGCATTCCAAGATAGGGGAGCTTCAAACCACCTTTGATATGTGAATTTGGCTCCCCTCACAGGAGAGGATGCCAACACCCTTTGCCCAGAGCCTTTGGCACCTGGACAGGCAGGAACATTAGCTAGTCAGGTAGGCATGCCTACCTCCAGACTAGTACCAACCTAAAGGTGGGCTACTTAAAGTGGACAAGACTTTTCAGAGTTGGCCATCTTGGTGATGGCAAACTTAGGAACTCTGGGACAGGGTTATGCACACTTCCCACAGATAGTGGTCATATAGTGGGCATAGTGACCCAGGTGGTAGGTTGCCCATTGCCTACTACCCTACACTCTCCAAACGTCCCTAAATTCAGTATTTAGGGGAGCCCTTGGCACCAGAAAATCAGATCCTGCTGACCTGAAAGAAGAAGACGGATGTGAAGAGTCACAAAGAGCAAGAACAAAAGATCCAGCAACTGACATTGTGCCAACCCTGCCGGCCTGCCGGCTGACTTCGACAATTGCACCAAAGGACAACTTTTCCTGCAGCTGCTGTGTCTCCAAAGTATGGGAGACCCTCCAGTACTTCACCCTGGAACCAAGAACTCCAGTAGGACAGCGAAACTGTTCCCCTGCATCCTGAAGGTACCATAGACTGAGCTGCGAGGCTCCAAGACTGCAGAAACTCGACACCAGAAAGCACCACCACACCTGAGCCACCTAGCCTGAGCTGAAGTGGGCCAACTGTGCCAACGTGGTCCCCAGACCCTCCAGACTCGAAGCCAACCTTGGTTTTCTCCGCTGAGGACTTTCCGACGAAGCCCGCAGCCTCTGTTCGCAGGCCCCCTCTACAGTGACTGCTCCCAGTGACGAAAACCCAACGCCTAAGGACACCTCTGCACCCATCGCCCCTGGCCCGTGGAGAAGTGGACCCAAGGTGTCCCTGAGCACTGTGAGGCCTGAGCCGCCTTATTGGTTCAGCCTGACTGGCATCACAGTCAAAACCTGCAACCTCTTATCACAGGACCGATCCCTATTGACTTCTATTGGGATCCCGATGCTGTGTTGCACCCCTGCACCCAGTCGCCCTAGTGCTGCTGGGAACAGGACAGCGATTTCCCTACTTGCCTCCACCCACATGGGGAGAGATATTGTAAAAACATTTCCACTTGGGTAGACTGTTTGACGGAGTACGCGGCACCCACTGGGGTTTATGATGGATGTGATAAGTTTGGGCAACCAGTTCATGGACTACTACTACCAGGATGCCATGCGCCCATTTGGGCGGGACTTTGAATAAATTGCCAATCTGCTGAATACCGCTGTCTCCACGATTTTGTTTGAGCCACTGATGAAGAGCAAATACATTGCTTGAAACGCATATGGCGACTTTGACATGGAGGTGTGGGGGATAGCTGCTACTGTTGCTGCCGGCATTGGTGTGCGGTAACCCCTTCGGGTGTGATGTCTTCAGTGGGGCACCCCTTTGTTTTGTAACTTTTGCGGCTGGTCCGGCCGCGAAGATGTCCCGCCGCTTGCAAGGCGGATCCTAGGTGCTCGCAACCACGGGCACTGTTTGGAGCGAAGGGGGCCTCACTGCCGGGGTACAATTGGGAACAGGACAGCTATTTCCCTACTTGCCTCCACCCACATGGGGAGAGATATTGTAAAAACATTCCCACTTGGGTAGACTGTTTGACGGAGTACGCGGCACCCACTGGGGTTTATGATGGATGTGATAAGTTTGGGCAACCATTTCATGGACTACTACTACCAGGATGCCATGCGCCCATTTGGGCGGGACTTTGAATAAATTGCCATTCCGCTGAATACCGCTGTCTCCGTGATTTTGTTTGAGCCACTGACGAAGAGCAAATACATTGCTTGAAACGCGTATGGCGACTTTGACATGGAGGTGTGGGGGATAGCTGCTACTGCTGCTGCTGGCAGTGGTGTGCGGTAACCCCTTCGGGTGTGATGTCTTCAGTGGGGCACCCCTTTGTTTTATTTATATATATATATATATATATATATATATATATATATATATATATATTATCTACTGGCGGTCGCCAGTAGATAGTTATAGTTACAACCTATTATCCATAGGAAATCCGCGACATTCTATTTGAAATAACTCTCTTGCCGGTTGACGTATCTTCGCGAAATTTTCAAACTCGTGGGCGCTCCGGTCCGCTCCTACCCTGAAAGTCTCGGGTGATACGTCAAGCGGGGCCGAGAAAAGGGGGTCCCAAAACGCATTTTCCCCATGCATTTTTCCATAGGAAACTTTAGACACGGCTACAGCTCGAACTGCTGAACGGAATTACACCAAATTTGGCAAAGAGGTAGTTCTTGGTTCAGAAAGAACCCTTTTGTTAAATGGTGTAAATCTGCTCAGTAGTTGCTGAGAAAATCAAAAGTAAAAGTACATATATATCTATGGGCACGGAGGATTCGCGCACCCTGAGCGCACCCTGCGCGCACCGTCCCGATCACGAGCTGCATGTTAATTGGCTGTCAGCTGGCTGTCAACATTCCGATTCAGGAAATGTTGGCAGCCATTTTGTCCCTCGGTAGAACCGAGGGACAGAAACAAGTGCGCAAAGCGCACAAAGGGGGCAGGGTAGAAACACCCTGACCCCTAGGTTTGCTCAGGGGTCCCACAAGGACCCCTGGGCAAAAAAAAAATTTTTAAAAATCGGCAGGATGCGCTCAGGGTGCGCGAATCCTGCCGCAAATCGAGCGCGGTCTCCGCGCTTCGATTATTTTGCCCCGGGTGGCCCAAGTCCCGGGGGCATGGTGGGAGTTTAATTTTATGTGTGGGGGCCTCAAGGGCCCCTGAGCCCGGGGACCGCCACCCCCCGGGCTTTCTTTTAGAAATGGTGCGGGAGGGCTCTGAGCCCTCCGCAGCCCCGGGGACCACCACCTCCCCGGGGCTTTTTAAAAATTAAACAACCTGTGTGGGGGCTCCAGCCCCCCACACGCCCGGGGACCGCCACCTCCCGGGCACTAACAAACTAAAATGGGGGTCCGTTTTGGACCCCGAGCCCCGGGACCACCACCTCCCGGGGCTGTGCTGATGTAGGGAGGGGGCCGCGGCCCCCTCCTGGAGCCCTTGATGGCCCTGGGGACCGCCACCCCCAGGGCCGGCTCCTGCAGTGTCCCGGGTGCCTACCCGGGACACTGTAGTTTGCTATGACAGGACGGAGCCTCGCGGCTCCCGTCCTGCCATAGCAAACTGCTTTGGATATTGGAAGAGAGAGCAGGGAAACCTGCTCTCTCTTCCAATATCCAAGCCGATTGCTTTCCACATGGGGAGCAGCATGTCAGCTGCTCCCCATGTGGAACTAGCAATGCCGGCTCCCAAGGGACGTGGGAGCCGGCGGGACTGTGGGGGATTGGGGACCCCACAGTCCCCAACGGAGAGGGCCAGCCCGGGGGATGGGGTCCCGGGGCAAGTAGTGGCCCAGGAGGGGGCCACGCGGCCCCCTCCCAAAAAAGAAAAAAAAAAGAAAAAAAAATGGAAGGCCGGCCCGGGGGATGGGGTCCCGGGGCCTTAATGAGCCTGAGGAGGGGGCCACGCAGCCCCCTCCCAAGAAAATAAAAAGGCCATGCCCCGGGGGATGGGGTCCCCGGGGCCAATACAGGCCCAGGGAAGGGGGCCACGCGGCCCCTTCACGCTTTTTTTTTTTAAATTAAATTTTAAAAGGGGTAAGGCCCTGGGGGATGGGGTCCCCAGGGCCCAAAAACAGGAAAAAGGAAGGGGGCTACACAGCCCCCTTCAGAGGACGATTTTTTTTTTTTTTTTTAAACGATCGGGCCCGCAGGCCCCGCCCCTTTCTTCACCACTCTGCAAACGCGCCCTGGCGCGCTTGCAGAGGGGAACGATCCCCTTGAATACTGGGGGTCCCTGGGGCCAACTAGCCCACCAGGAACCTCCAATATGCGCCAGGGGCTGCGTTGCAGAGACGTGTAGAGAGGCCACACCCCTTTACACCTCTCTGCAACGCAGCTCTGTGGCGCTTTGGAGGTATATGGTGGGCTAGTTGGACTCCGGGACCCTCAGGATTCAAGGGACTTAATCCCCAACTTAAAACGCGCCACGGGCGCGTTTGCACAGTGGTGAAGGGAGGGGCGGGGCTTCAGGTGACATGTGTGTAAACAGGCCCCGTGGCGCGTTTTAAGATGGCGAATTAAATCCCCTTCAATCCTGAGGGTCCCTGGGGGCCAACTAGCCCAACAGGTACATCCAGAAAGCGCACAGAGCTGCGTTGCAGAAAGGTGTAAAAAGGGGTGTGGCCTCTCTACACGTCTCTGCAACGCAGCTCCCTGGCGCATATTGGAGGTTCCTGGTGGGCTAGTTGGCCCCTAGGGACCCTCAGGATTCAAGGGACTTAATCCCCAACTTAAAAACGCGCCACGGGGCGCTTTGCACAGATGTCACCTCAGGCCCCGCCCTCCCTTCACCATTGTGCAAATATTCTTCTAAAATCATCCGAAATACGAATTCCGATTTACTCACCTGTTATCAGGAGAGACCTCAGTGCTGTATCTTTCAGCCCAGTACTGGTCCTGAAAAGTAATTTTAACCGTACTTACCAGTAACTTGAATTTCCTTCCATAGGCTAACATTGACTGGTTTCACTTGGAAATTCTTCTAAGTGTGGAATTTTGGAACTTTAAAATATTCCTCTAAAATCAGCCGAAATACGAATTCCGATTTACTCACCTGTTATCAGGAGAGACCTCAGTGCTGCATCTTTCAGCCCAGTACTGGTCCTGAAAAGTAATTTTAACCGTACTTACCGGTAACTTGAATTTCCTTCATAGGCTAACATTGACTGGTTTCAGTTGGAAATTCTTCTAAGTGTGGAGTTTTGGAACTTTAAAATATTCCTCTAAAATCAGCCGAAATACGAATTCCGATTTACTCACCTGTTATCAGGAGAGACCTCAGTGCTGCATCTTTCAGCCCAGTACTGATCCTCAAAAGTAATTTTAACCGTACTTACCAGTAACTTGAATTTCCTTCCATAGGATATCATTGCCTGCTTTTTGCTGAAAAAGTTTCTGTGTTGATTTTTGAAACATACAAATATTCCTCTAAAATCAGCCGAAATACGAATTCCGATTTACTCACCTGTTATAAGGAGAGACCTCAGTGCTGTATCTTTCAGCCCAGTACTGGTCCTGAAAAGTAATTTTAACCGTACTTACCAGTAACTTGAATTTCCTTCCATAGGCTAACATTGACTGGTTTCACTTGGAAATTCTTCTAAGTGTGGAGTTTTGGAACTTTAAAATATTCCTCTAAAATCAGCCGAAATACGAATTCCGATTTACTCACCTGTTATCAGGAGAGACCTCAGTGCTGCATCTTTCAGCCCAGTACTAATCCTGAAAAGTAATTTTAACCGTACTTACCAGTAACTTGAATTTCCTTCATAGGCTAACATTGACTGGTTTCACTTGGAAATTCTTCTAAGTGTTGATTTTTGAAACATACAAATATTCCTCTAAAATCAGCCGAAATACGAATTCCGATTTACTCACCTGTTATAAGGAGAGACCTCAGTGCTGTATCTTTCAGCCCAGTACTGGTCCTGAAAAGTAATTTTAACCGTACTTACCAGTAACTTGAATTTCCTTCCATAGGCTAACATTGACTGGTTTCACTTGGAAATTCTTCTAAGTGTGGAGTTTTGGAACTTTAAAATATTCCTCTAAAATCAGCCGAAATACGAATTCCGATTTACTCACCTGTTATCAGGAGAGACCTCAGTGCTGCATCTTTCAGCCCAGTACTGATCCTCAAAAGTAATTTTAACCGTACTTACCAGTAACTTATATTTTCTTCCATAGGAATCCATTGTCTGGTTTTCAGCAAAAAGTTTCAAAGTGTTGATTTTTACAAACTACAAATATTCCTTAAAAATCACCTGTATGACTTAAACGCATTCTTTCAACTGTTTACAGGAGATGCACCAGTGCTGGATCCAGGATCCAACACTGAGTAAGAAAAAGTAATGATAACAGTTTTTACCTGCTAAGTGAATTTCCTTCCATAGGATAACATTGGTGATTCTATGAGAAAAAGTTTCTAAGTGTCAACTTTTAAAATACAATAATATTCCTTAAAAATCACGACTGTAACCAAAACGCTTTTACTCAACTGTTTACAGGAGATGTACCAGGACTGAATCTAGGATCCAGTCCTGTGGTTAGAAAAGTAATCCATAAAGTAACTAATTGCATTTAACTAGAAATTCACATTGAGCTGAATGTTGCATTGTGTTTGAAAATGTGTTGCCCATTGCAACAACTGTAACTACTGTACTTAAAAGTCTATTGCCTATGTGCAAAGTATTTAAACTAAAGTAATTCATTCTGAGAAAGTATTTTTTGTAATGTAATGTATAATGTAATTACAATGTAATTTAAAAAATAAAATATGTAAAAAAAATTGTTTCTAAAAATGTAGTAAATCAGTATGAAAAAAATTAATATAACAATTAATACATTTAAAAATTGTCATTTACAAAACCTTTGAAATTCACTGAAAAAACCGTAGGTATCAGGCACGTTATAGTTAGAAATTAGCATTTAAAAAACCTTTGAAATTCACTGAAAAAACCATAGGTTTCAGACACGTTATAGTTACAAATTAGCATTTAAAAACCTTTGAAATTCACGGAAAAAACCATAGGTTTCAGACACGTTATAGTTACAAATTAGCATTTAAAAAACCTTTGAAATTCACTGAAAAAACCATAGGTTTTAGGGACAGTTATAGTTACTTGGACATTGCACTCGTACAAAACCTGTGAAATTCCCCGTTATAGTTAGTTCAGCTAACTATAACTCGCGCCCCGCAATGCACTGCTGATGACGTCACATATTACATCACTCATGACATGGTCAGTGACATCACTGATGACATCACTGATGACATCTCAAATGACATCACTGATGACATCATCCACGTGATAATCTGATGCACCTCCTCACACCCTAATATAATCTTTGATACACCCACTCTAAATTACAGACTGCCATTCGCAAAACCATAGACACTCCAACACCAATAACCACATACCCACTCACTGATTCTTAGGTCTACACACACACATCCACTCACTCACCCTGTACAGTCACTCATACTTACGGTCACTCAGTACAGGACTATCATATGCACTCTTACTCCTATATAGACACTCAAACAACGCCACTCATCCATAGAGATACTCAGACACCTAGTCAGTCATGCAAATAATTAAACACACTGCCATTTACTCACCTATACAGTTATACACACACCAGCTCACTTACTCATACAAATAGTAGCACATTGTTACGCTCTTATACAATCACTGATACAAGCACACACTCATCCATACAGCCACTATCACAATCACTCACTCTTGCTTATAGCTATTTATATACTCCAACACACATATATACTGCCTTTCACATATGTAGTTACTCACACATGTACCACTGGGACATACATTCACTCACTAACACACTCTTACACACACTTACCCACCCATACAGTCTATCACAGATGCACTCTTGAAACCATCCACCCAGTGAATCACCCACTCACACATCTATGCACAGAGTTGCACACACCCCTCCCACACAAACACTCAGGCACCCATACAGATACTCAGACAAGCATTCAATAACTCATATAGACACTCATTTAGCTATTCACAAACACATGCAGCCACTTACACAGCAACAGACAGACGGATACAGACATTCACCCAGTTTAGTCACTAACCCATGCATTCAGTAAGATACATTAAATCACTCACTTATAGAGTCAGTCACGCACCTACTAAATCATCCATACAGACACTTACACACCCACTCATTCTTCAATACGTCTTTTCCTATATATATTAAAAATATTTAAACTTTACAGAAACACACAGTCACTGGATGATGTCATCAGTGATGTCATTTGAGATGTCATCAGTGATGTCATCAGTGATGTCACTGACCATGTCATGAGTGATGTAATATGTGACGTCATCAGCAGTGCATTGCGGGGGCGCGAGTTATAGTTAGCTGAACTAACTATAACGGGGAATTTCACGGGTTTTGTACGAGTGCAATGTCCAAGTAACTATAACTGTCCCTAAAACCTATGGTTTTTCAGTGAATATATATATATATATATATATATATATATTCACTGAAAAAAACCATAGGTTTCAGAGACATTATAGTTAGAAATTAGCATTTAAAAACCTTTGAAATTCACTGAAAAAACCATAGGTTTCAGGGACGTTATAGTTAGAAATTAGCATTTAAAAAACCTTAGAAATTCACTGAAAAACCACAGGTATCAGGGACGTTATAGTTAGTTGGACATTTCACTCGTACAAAACCAGAGAAATTCGGCCGTTATAGTTAGTAGAGATAACTATAACTCGTGCCCCCGCAATGCACTGCTGATGACGTCACATATTACATCACTCATGACATGGTCAGTGACATCACTCATGACATATAAAATGACATCACTGATGACATCACTGATGACATCATCCAGTGAATGTGTGTTTCTGTAAAGTTTAAATATGTTTTATATAGATATATGCTAAGGTCTATTGAAGAATGAGTGGGTGTATAAGTGTCTGAATGGATGATTTAGTAGGTGCGTGACTGACTGTATAAGTGAGTGACTAAATGTGTCTTACTGAATGCATGGGTTAGTGAGTAAACTGTGTAAATGTCTGTATAAGTCTGTCAGTTGGTGTATTAGTGGCTGTATGGGTTGGTGAGTAGCTACATGACTGTCTATATTGGTTATTGATTGGTTGTCTGAGTATCTCCATGGGTGCCTGAGTGTCTGTGTGAGTGGGTGGGGGTGGGTGACTCTGTGCATAGATGTGTGAGTGGGTGATTCACTGGTTGTATGGATTCAAGAGTGCATCTGTGAAGGGCTGTATGGGTGGGTGAGTGTGTGTATGGGTGTGTTGGTGAGGGAATGGATGTCTCAGTGGAATATGTGTGAGTAACTTCATATGTGAAAGGCAGTATATGTGAGTGTTGGAGTATATAAATGACTATACGTGAGAGTGAGTGATTGTGAGAGTGGCTGTATGGATGAGTGTGTGCTTGTATCAGTGATTAAAAAAGACAGTAAGTATGTGTTAGTATTTGTAAAATAAGTAAGGTGGTCTGTATATAACTGTATAGGTGAGTAAATGGGTGTGATTGATTCTTTGCATGACTGAGTAGGTGTGTGAGTAAGTCTATGGATGAGTGGTGGTGTGTGAGTGTATGTATAGGTGTATGAGTGCATATGATAGTGCTGTATTGATCAGTGACTGCATGTATGAGTTACTGTGTGGGTGAATGAGTGGATGTGTGTGTGTAGACCTAGAAATCACTGAGCGGGTATGAAGTAACTGCTATTGGTCTGTCTATGATTTCGATATTGGTATTCTGTATTTTAGAGTGGGTGTATAAAAGGTTTTATTAGGGTGTGAGGAGGTGCATCCGATTATTACATGGATGATGTCATCAGTGATGTCATTTGAGATGTCATGAGTGATGTCATCAGTGATGTCACTGACCATGTCATGAGTGATGTAATATGTGATGTCCTCAGCAGTGCATTGCGGGGGCGCGAGTTATAGTTATCTCTACGAACTATAACGGCCGAATTTCTCTGATTTTGTACGAGTGAAATGTCCAACTAACTATAACGTCCCTGATATCTGTGGTTTTTTCAGTGAATTTCTAAGGTTTTTTAAATGCTAATTTCTAACTATAACGTCCCTGAAACCTATGGTTTTTTCAGTGAATTTCAAAGGTTTTTTAAATGCTAATTTCTAACTATAACGTCCCTGAAACCTATGGTTTTTTCAGTGAATTTCAAAGGTTTTTTAAAAGCTAATTACTAACTATAACATAGCAGTCACGTTTGCAGAGTGGTGGAGAAAGGTGAGCGTGGCCTGCGAACACCTTCTTAGCAATCCCACTGTCTGAGATTTACTGGAGGTAACAGGAGGGTAGTTAGCCCCCAACGTCAACCTTGGGGGCCGGCCAACTACCCTTCCTATTACCTCCAGTAAGTCCCACACAGCAGGATTGCTAACATGTTATATCATTCCCGCCTCCTCCCTGCACCACTGTGCAAGCGCTCCCCCTGGCGCGTTGTAAGTTGGGGATTAAGTCTCCTTGAATCCTGAGGGTCCCTGGGGGCCAACTAGCCCACCAGGTACCTCCAGTAAGCGCCACACAGCTGCGTTGCAGAGAGGTGTTCTGAGGCCACGCCCCTTTTTACACCACGCTGCAAATGCAGCTTCTGGCACACTGCTGCTCGGAGGATGAAGTCCACTTGTGTCCTGAGGTACTCAGGACACAAGAGGACCTCATCGCCCCACCACCAATGCACCAGAAGCCGCGTTTGCAGAGTTGTGTAAAAAGGGGCGTGGCCTCGGACCACCTCTCTGCAACGCAGCTCTGTGGCGCTTAGTGGAGGTACCTGGTGGGCTAGTTGGCCCCCAAGAACCCTCAGGATTGAAGGGGACTTAATCCCCCAATTTACAATGCGCCAGGGGGTGCGTTTGCAGAGTGGTGCAGGGAGGGGGCGGGGCCTCCGGCGTGTTTCCGGTTCCTTTTTTTTAAAAAAAATTGTTATGGGAGGGGGGCTGCGTGGCCCCCCTTCCCTGGGCCACTTTTGGCCCCGGGGACCCCATCCCCCAGGGCCTGGCAGCCTTGTTTCTTTTTTTAAAATAATTTTGGGGAGGGGGACCGCGTGGCCCCCCTCCAGAGGCAAATTATGGCCCCGGGGACCCCATCCCCCGGGGCCTGGCCAGCCTTTTATTTTAATTTTTGTTTTGGGAGGGGGGCCCCCATGGCCCCCCTCCTCAGGCCAATTGTGGCCCTGGGGACCCCATCCCCCGGGGCCGGCCTTTTCGCGTTTTAAAAAAAATAATTATTATAGGGAAGGGGGGCCGTGAGGCCCCCCTCCCGGGCCACTTCTGGCCCGGGGACCCCATCCCCCGGGGCCTGGCCTCTCCGTTGGGGACCGTGGGGGGAACCCCAATGCCCCCACGGTCCCGCCGGCTCCCCGCCTTCTGCGGGAGCCGGCATTGCTTTTGAGCAAGGGGAGCTGCTGACATCAATCAATCAATCAATCAGGGGTTTGTTAAAGCGCGACTACTCACCCGTAAGGGTCTCAAGGCACTAGGGGGGGGGTGCAGGTTCCAACCATCAAGGAGGGGGTCTGTCGAAAAGCCAGGTATTGAGGTTTCTTGCGAAGATGGGGAGCGATGTTGTCTGTCTGAGGTGGAGCGGAAGGGCTTTCCATGCTTTGGCCGCGAGGAAGGAGAAGGAGCGGCCTCCCGATCTGGTCTTTCTGGTGCGGGGGACCACGGCGTAGGAGAGCTGGGCTGATCGTAGGGTCCTTTGGGGTGCGTGGAATTTGAGTCGGCTGTTCAGGTATGCTGGTCCGGTGCCGTGGAGGGCCTTGTGTGCGTGGGTGAGCATCTTGAAGGTGATTCTCGCCTCGACAGGGAGCCAGTGGAGTGTGCGCAGGTGCTGGGAGATGTGGCAGTGTTTTGGCAGGTTGAGGACCAGTCTTGCGGCAGCGTTCTGGATGTTCTGTAGCTTGCGGGTGAGGTTTTTGTTTATTCCGGCGTAGAGTGCGTTGCCGTAGTCGAGTCTGCTGGTGACCAGGGCGTGAGTGACGGTCTTTCGGTGTTCGAGGGGGATCCATTTGAAGGTCTTACGAAGGAGGCGGAGGGTGTGGAAGCAGGAAGACGAGACAGAGTTGATCTGGCGGTCCATTTTGAGCTCGGAATCCAGGATGATTCCCAGGTTGCGTGCATGGTCCGTGGGCGTTGGCGGGTTTCCGAGGGCGGGGGGCCACCAGGTGTCGCTCCAGGCATCGGGGTTTGGTCCCATGATGAGTACTTCTGTTTTGTTGGTGTTTAGTTGTAGGCAGCTGTTTTTCATCCATTTGGCGACGGCTTCCATGCCTTCTCGAAAGAGGGAGGAGCCCTGGGGGACTCCGCAGGTGGTAGGTGTGGGGTCCGAGAGGAAAGGGGGGAGTCTGACCCACTGCGTCCTGCCGGAGAGGAAGGAGCGGATCCAGTCGAGGGCCTTGTCCTGGATTCCTGCGTCGTAGAGTCTGCGTATTAGGGTGCGGTGGGAGACTGTGTCGAACGCCGCTGATAAGTCGAGGAGGATGAGGGCTACTGTTTCTCCTTTGTCCAGTAGGGTGCGGATGTCGTCTGTTGCGGCGAGGAGGGCGGTTTCCGTACTGTGGTTTTTTCTGAAGCCGGATTGGGAGGAGTCGAGGATGTTGTGTTCTTCAATGAATGTGGCGAGTTGGCTGTTGATGGCTTTCTTGATGACTTTCGCTGGGAACGGGAGCAGGGAGATGGGTCTGTAGTTTTTGAGGTCGGTGGGGTCCGCTGAGGGTTTCTTTAGGAGGGGGTTGACCTCGGCGTGTTTCCAGTCGTCGGGGAAGCCAGGCGGTCGCCAGGGAGCGGTTGATGGTGTGGCGGAGCATGGGTGCGATGGTGTCGGCGGCTCTGTTGAAGATGTGGTGGGGGCAGGGGTCCGTGGGGGCCCCTGAGTGGATTGACTTCATTGTCTTCAGTGTGTCTTCCGTGGTGAGGGCTGTCCAGTCGTCAATCGCTGGTTTCCGGGTGTCGGGGGTGGTTGGTGAGGGTTCAGTGTGTTGGTTGTCTTCGTCGAAGTTGTCGTAGATGCTCTTGATTTTGTGGTGGAAAAAGGTGCTGAGTTTGTTGCAGAGGTCTTGTGAGGGAGGGATGTCGGTAGACTCGCTAGTGGGTTGGGCGAACTCCTTGATGATGCTGAAGAGTTCCTTGCTGTTGTGCGCGTGGGTGGAGATTCTGTCTTCAATCGCTTTTTTCCTCGTTTCTCTGATGAGTTGATGGTGGGCGTTGGTGGCGGCTCTGAAGTTGTCGTGGGCTTCTGTGGATTTGGTGTTCCTCCAGGCCTTTTCGAGGCGGCGGCATGTGCTTCTGGACTCTCGAAGTTCAGTGGTAAACCATCTGGCTTTCTTGGCGCGGGTATTGTTGTTTTTCTTGAGGGGGGCTATGGTGTTGGTGCTGTCCGTGATCCATCTATGTAGGGTTCGGGCTGCGGTGTTGGGGTAGTCGTTTTCCGCGATGGTTGGGGTGGAGTTGTTGAGTGAGGAGGTGAGCTGGTCGTCGGTGATTTTGGTCCAGTTTCCTCGTGGAAGCAGGTGCTGGTGTCTGTGGATGGTGGGTGTTCTGAAGGTGAAGTGGACGCAACGATGGTCGGTCCATGGGAGTTCGGTGGGTGTGGCTGAAGGTGATGGAGTTTCCTGTAGTGAAGAGGGGTCGAGGGTGTGTCCTGCTGAGTGCGTGGGCTCGGTCACGATCTGGCGCAGTCCAATGTTGTGGAGGTTGTCCAGGAGGGATGTGGTGTTGGGGTCCAGTTGGTTGTCGAGGTGGAAGTTGAGGTCTCCCAGCAGGGTGTAGTTGGTGGATGCGATGGCTCTGCGGGGAGATAATGTCCATGATGGAGTTGGCGAAGGGTCCGCGGGGTCCAGGGGGTCGGTAGATGAGGGTTCCTCGGAGGGTGGCGGTGGGGCTGGCCAGTATCTTGAAGTGAAGGTGTTCCATCAGTTCTGTGGGCTCGTCAGGGAGTGTGCTCAGGCGGAGGCAGGATTTGTGGACGATGGCGATTCCTCCTCCTGGGCGGGTGGGGCGGTCCTTCCTGAGACATGCAGCTCCCCTTGCTCAAAAGCAATTCTGCTTCGCTTCATAGAAGCAAGGGCAGGTTTCAAGCTCTCGCTTCCATGAAGCGAAGCAGAGTTTGCTATGACAGGGCGGGAGCCGCACGGCTCCCGCCCTGCCATAGCAAACAGCAGTGTCCCACTGTTAATTCCTCCAATTGGTAATGTATATGTGTGCCTGTTTTGATTACCAATTTAAAAACCCAATGTGCAAAATTGCGTATCAAACTTCTTTGTATAAATACAATAAATGGAATAGACGTACATCACACATGGTTAAAAAACTGATTTACTCCAATTGGCGATGCCTTGTATAAGACCCCAGGCTTGTTATTCTCTGTTTCAATACATGTTACATTACCATTTTTAGGCAGACTGAGTTTTAGTTGCAACGATATTGAGGAAACATCCCGCCCCAATGGTCTTTAGGCTCTACTGCTACATGACAATTAAAGTGCAAAAAATGTTTGTGCAAAATGACGCGAGTGGGCACCCTGTGCAAAAAGCGATACCTAAAACTCGAAGAGTTTGGTTACGCTTCTTAAAGTGACAGTGCTAATATAAAAATGCTTAGTGCTAAAACTCTTACTTAAGATACAGCTACTTATTTTAAAAAGGAAAGTGATAAGGCAGGAATTTTTAAAGCAGTGAGATTTTACTTTCCATGCCTAAATGCATGTGTTTCACCACGGAGATATTACAGCATAATGCTGATTTTGGAGGATACTGGTTACCCAGTTTATGCCTCATTATAACCACGTGTACAGATCCTCTGTAGTATTGAGCCCATGAGGGCTCTTACTGTCCAGCTCCAAGATATATTTGGTTTCAAGTTTCCTTAGGAGTGCCTCTCTATCTCCACCTCGCCTTAACAGGGGAATTGTATCTATGGCATAATATTTTAATTGTTGTATGTCATTGCCATGTACCTCCCTGAAATGTCGGGCCACTGGATAAGTTGTATCCGAATTAGTGATGGCCCGTAAGTGCTGGAGAATCCTCTTGTGGACCTGCAGTTTTGTGCTTCCCACATACTGCAGTCCACAAGAGCACTCCAGCACATAGATGGCAAACTCTGTTTTGCAGGTTATCAGTTTGTTGATTTTAGTAGGTTTATCCCCAAAAGGTGTCTGGAATATTGTCTTACTGATGCCATGTTTACAGGCCTTGCAAGAAGAGCATCTCACAAATCCCTTCCGCCCTGATAACCACCCAGACCCTGTTCTTACTTCTGGACTGCTACTGACTAAGAAGTCACTAGTGGAAGGGGCCTTCCTGTAGGTGATAGTGGGTTTTGCTGGTACTGTGTCCCTCATCTGAGGATCACTGAGTATCAAATGCCAATTACTCATTATGATCTTACTAAGACTATCTTTTTGTTTGTTGTATGTTAAGATAAGTCTAAGGTAATTGTTATTTGTATGTGATCCCATTTCTGTACGCAGTTTTGCCTTGCTGTGAGATGGTTTGAACAGCAAGTCATGTCGGGACAACTTCCTAGTCTTTTGTATGGCAATGTCCACTGTTTGCTCTGCATATCCTCTCTCTAGGAAGCGCATTTTACTTGCTTGTTGTGCCTCTAAGAGGTCTTTCTCATTGCTACAGATGCGGCGGATCCTGAGCATCTCCCCATATGGGATGCTGCAGATGGTGTGTCTGGGGTGGAAGCTGGTTGAATGGAGTGTCGTGTTACCTGCAGTAGGTTTTCGATGCAGTTTGGTGTGTAACTGTTCCTGCGCTACATACACCTCCACATCTAAAAAACAGATCGACTCTTTACTTACATTGCAGGTAAAGTGCAGGTTTAGATCATTATCATTTATTTGTTTAACAAATTCCTCCGCACTCTGCTTGGTACCCCGCCAAATAATAAATAAATCGTCGATATAACGAATCCATTTAACCACATGGTCTGCTACTAAATCTGCATATTTGGTGTTGAGTACAGCTTCCCCCCACCACCCCATGTGGAGGCAAGCGTAGCTCGGGGTTACCCCCCTCACTTGCTGGTAAATCTGCTGATTGAATAAAAAGTAATTATTGTCTAGGCAAAACTGAATCAGACTGATCAACATTTTGTTGTGTTGGTAATACTGGATCAATCTGGAGCCTAAAAAATAATACACCGCCCGTAAGCCATCCCTGTGATGGATTGACGTGTACAGGTTAGATACATCCAACGTCAATAGTACATAGTCATTTTGCCACTGGAGATTGTGTATCTGTTTAAAAAAATCCGTAGTGTCCTGAACATAGGATGGCAGGGTTTTCACGAGGCTTTGTAAGAAGAAGTCAATATATACAGACACATTTTCTAGTAGACTTTGTTTGGCCGATATTATTGGACTTCCCGGCGGATTTCTGATATCTTTATGGACCTTCGGTATAAAGTATATAACCAGCGTAATTGGGTGGTCGTTTTTCATGAATCTGTATTCGTCCTGATTGATTAGGCCCGCGCTTTTCCAGGCCAAGAGTCTTGTGCACAATTCGTTTTGAGCTGTCAATATTGCTTGTTTGTTACCCAATCTATAGCACTTGCGATCATTTAGTTGTGACATGGCCTCTTTCAGGTATTGTTGCAGTGGCCAAATCACAACATTTCCACCTTTATCCGAATTGCGGATAACTACTGTGTCGTTGTCACGTAGTTTGCTGATAAGTTGGTGATATCGTTGTTGGTTAGTGTTATATTTCCTTTTGCTGGCTGTTATTTTATAATTGAGTTTCTTTATCTCAGCTGTGATTGTTTCATTGAATGTGTCTATTGAGTCTCTTGGCATGGTCGGCACGAATTTGGATTTGGGTTTGAAGTCCGTGCGTGGAGTTGCATTGATTACAATCCCTTGTTGTTCCATGAGAGTTTGTGTGGAATCTGGAGGTGTGGTGTTAGATTCATTACTCTGTAAAGCTAGTAAATCCCCAAGAAAATTTACATCCGCAGCTGTTAATGCGCAGGTATTATTTGATTTGCTTTCGTTTGTTGGCAACGTACTTGCTTTACTTTGTTGTTGTAAGTGAAATTTCCTTAATTTCAATTTCCTTATAAATTTGTATATATCTGCCCTAGTTTGAGGGTAATCAAAGTTCGTTTCTGGGCAGTAAGAAAGTCCAAGTGCTAAAAGTTGTTGTTCTGCACTATCGAGGTTGATGTCAGACAGGTTCACAATTGTGTTACTAGACTGTGAGCTCAATTTTATTTTCGGCGCCAGCTCTTTTTGGCCGAATTCTTGTTGGAGCGCTTTTTGTCGTTCACGCCTTCGTTTCCTTCGTTCCCGTCGTCTTGTATTTTGCCTCTGTTTAATTTGGGTTTTGGATTCCTCGGGCGCAACGTTTGGCGCCGTTCTTCCCTTAAAAAATGCAACTCCTCGGCAAGTGTGTGTTTTTGTTTCCGTGGATCAAGACCACCCGTTGCACCTTTATTTTGTTCCATGTCAGAGCCGCTATCGATTGCGGAACTGAGATCAGATAAAGAGGATGCTTCCTATAGTTTGTACTGCCAGTCTTGCTCCCTTGTGTGATGCTTTTACTGCATCGTATTTGCGGGCGAAGGTGAAGATTTGACCACTGTCATAATCTTGTTTATCCCTCTGAAATTTAAAGGTTTTTCTCTTTTTTTTAATGTCTTCCTCCTTCTTCAATCTTGCAATCATCTCCTCTCTAAGTTTGGACACGGCCTCTCCGCCTTCCAATATTGCAATTTGTTGATTTAATTGAACAATTTCTTTTTGCAAACCAATCCTGTCGATATGGGCATATTTAACCAGAATTTCTACTAGGTTTCGTGATGCTATATATATACCATCTATCTATCCCCACTTACTCCGCCTGTCCTCTACCATCACTTAGCGCAGCCCTCATTTTCTTCCATAGAACTTCTGCATGGTTCTGTTTTTCTAAGATATTTTGCATTACATATTAAGGAAACTAAAAGTTGGGAAACAAGCCCCTTCATAACAAAATGGACAAAAATGTTTGGGAACTAAGTTTATTTTGTGTAGAATTTTTGTGGATTTTCATAATTTATTTAAAGTTAGGTCTACTAGAGGAGCATTCCTTGAGCAACTGCTAATTCTGCTTATTATTAGTACAGTGGTTTGGGCATCTTCATCTGGCTAAAATAAGAACATTACATAATTACCCCTTAATTACAGGTAGCAGTGCATGCTGTAATTACATCATCTTTAGCTGCAAGACGGTTTGAAATTGCTCAGTTAAACCCACGTGACAGGGGAATAGCTATCGATAGTGCCGCAGGTTTAGCGACACTGGGGCTCAGGGACATGAGGGATCCCCTGCACCCCAAATGTGTCTTTATGTCCTTACCTAACTAGAGACGTGGGCATTAGGGTCTATGGCACCCATTCTATGCCACTGGGTGGGTACTCACACAGTCGTCATTCCCATAGCCCTTTAGCTGCCTCTGATTTATTTACTGCTTAGGGGCTGTAGGTGTAGCAAGGTGCGGGAACATTTCCTCCCTCTCAAATGTCACCAGGAGAGAGGAAAATTGAAGGCCTCAGAAGTGTAAGAAATTAGGTTATTAGTAGAGGTGGGAGATGAATTCCCCTCCACCGGTGGAGTTTGTGGAGGTTTGCCCTCTCCACACTCCACACGGAAAAACTCTGCAAAGTGGTGCGGAGCGGAGTTTTTCTCTCGTGTTGCTAACCAACATTAGGTTGGTGAGCGTGAGCAAGAAAAATCATGCGCTAGACCACCTCCCGGAGAGATTTCTCAACGCCGGTGGTCACGGCAGGTCACTACTGCTCGTGTTGAGAAACCTGCTGCTCACGTTGAGGAAGCTGCCGCTCGTGTAGAACATCTACTCGAGTGTCAGAAAGAAGCTGTGCCCTCTTGTGCTCCACGTGGTGCCGTTCGCTGAGATTTTACTGCACGGGACAAAATCCCGGTGCTAAAAATCAAGAGTAGCGCGACTTACAGCACTCTGCCGCGTGCGGAACTCGGCAGAGCACTGCAGAGTCTTTTTGGCACTTCGCAGAGTTCCGCCTAGCAGAACTCCGCGATCTCCGCACAGGCCTAGTTATTAATTGGGGGGGGGGGTAAGTACACACCTCAAATAATAATCACAATCATTGTCAGGGTTGACCCACAAAGTCACTAAATTAACTTGAGCTCAACCCCCAGCTCAGAGCAGACAGGCTTAACTATTTATGCAGTACTAAAACAGTAATTAAGTTGAAAGGCAAAATAATAAAAATCCCAAAATGAATTTAGAAAAATAGAGTATTTTTTTTTTTTTAAATGACACCATAATGTTAAAAATCTAATAGGGGGAACTGGAGACTTGATTTTTTAGAGTTTTAAGTGGAACTAGCGCCAAGAAGCACAAAGTACCAATGATAGTCAATGATTGCGGTAGAACAAGACCTAGGTGCAAGATGATGCTGATCACAATGGAGCGCATGTCGGATAAACTAACTATGTTTGTCCTGGTCAAAGATTTTACTTTTTGACTTAAGTCTTTTATGTTCCCATCCATCAAAGTAGGACACTTCAAAAGCCCCCCAGGACTTCAGGGGATGCACTTAGGGACCACGGGGTGACAGGCAGAGTCCAACAGGAGAGTCCAGTCCAGGTCCAGTTGCCACTTGTCAACTGGGAAATTGCGTGAAAAGGGCTCTTGTGGCTTGCTGTGTCTCTCTAGCTTGAGCGGGAGGCCAGCCTTATGACACTTGGAGTCTACTTTTTTGTCCTGGGCACAAGAGGGAGAGCAGGTCCTTTCTTCTAGGATATTCTCATGTCTCCGACAGCAGGTTCAGTCCTCCTCTGATTCTTCTCCCCAGAGCCAGGAGTGTTCTGAAGTGGTGCCTGGAGGTGCCATATTTATGCGTGGCATGAGCTAGTTGGTGGGAATGACCCCTGGGAATGCACTAACTAATGGGGTAACTATTCCCAGGACCAACTCTACCCACTTTGCAATTTTCAAGATTGCCGAAGTCTTCGACCACACTAAACCCGGGCTCTGAAGGCTGGGGTGTGTGGGGGGAGTGTACTAAGTTAATCTCATTATCCTCTCACATCTAAATCCAAATTCCAGTTTGATGCAGCTGGCATACTCACGACAACCTCAGAGACAGGAATCTGTGATAATGAAACTGAGCTCTCAGCAACCAGACAATGGATACATACAACTTGTTTTGGTATTCTGTTTCCCTACTTTGAAGTCTATGCCAAAAATTATATGTAAACCTAGCAGACATTTCAAAAAGATTGTGACACTGTAATTTCACTGTTATTGGAGTCTGACTGGCTGGGAAGACAATAAAAAGGGCCTGCCCAAGTGTCAGCTTACATTTGCCTGTGACATGGGAGGCCTCTTTAAAGTGTGCCCCAAGTACCATATGAAAAGCCTCAGCAGAGCTGTCAAGCAGGGCGTGACATTGAAGCAGGACTTGACACATTAATGTCAAAAAGGATCTGCCGACCATCCTTCAATATTCTGTTGGGTTAAGAGGGGACATCTCTGCCCATTTTGGCCATCCTATTGTTTTGCCCCTGGGAGCAGGTTCCCATAAATTGGATTTTTAACAATTATTAAAAATAGGGGCTCAATTATTTTTCCAGCTAGTCCCATTCCTGACATACAGGATTCTTTTTTAATATTGCCTCCCATTGTTTTACTATAGAACAGCCAGACCTGTAACAGTAAAAATAGCTTTGAGGGCACTGTAAGGACATCTTTAACATTAAACTTGTACATTCCTACTTTTAAATACTATGCACGCTAACGTTATGGGCAATTTGGCTTTTAAAAGGAAGGTTTCAGCCTGTGAGTTAGAGGATGTACTTAAGTATTGAGGACTATATAAGAACATAGAGGGCCCTGATGGGGCATTTAAGGCTATGCCTGGGTGTATGATGGTTGTGTATTGGCATTTCAGACTATTGCTGGACATTTGGGGCAGTGGTTTGGTAAATGATAGAAGTGCCTCTGCATTTTAGAATCTGCCAGCTCACTTACTTTGCCTGAGCATTGGATGTTGTTTCTAGGTAGTTAAGAGCTGTGTCTGGATATTTGGGTCTGCACATGGAAGAGGGTGGCTGAATCTTTGAGGCTGTTCAATATAAATTTACTGTTGGGCCTGGCAGTTGATATTCTGCCTGGGCTTTTTAGGTTGCTTCAATTAATTTGAATTTATGATTGAGCATTCAAGTCTATACCTTGGCGTATGATATTTGTGGTATTACATTCAACGCTGGTCCTGAGCATTTAGAGGTTCAAAATAGCATTTGAGGTTGTGTCTGGGTAGACAGTAGTCACACCTGGGAAATGTGAGGCTTTGCATGAGCATTTGGGTGAGTACATGGGCATTCAAAGCTTTGCCTGGGTACAATATTTGTCTGCCAAGGGAAAGGAAGCTGTGAGTGTACTTGTGATAGATGAGCATTGCTTATTATGACTGTGTCAGCGTATGTGATGGATGCACCCTGGCATTTACTGGGTGATAATGAAAACAGTATGCATCTGATTGATTGCATGATCTTAGTAATCTTGCACTTATTGTAGGTTTCGGAACTGCTGTCATGCCATTGCATTTGATGGTATCACGGTCAAAGATCAAATGACATACTTTAATGTGATGTCATCAGTGTGAAAGGTCATGTGATATCAATTTCTTTAATGTCATCAAGCATCAGAGGGGATTTAATGTAATTTCTGCATCTGCTGCCACTTGGGTTGCTTAGCGTCCATTGCATTAAAGCTGTGAATCTAAGCACTCCATTGGATGAAAAACTATAGTGTAAACTGAAGAGACTGTTCTCTAAGGTGTCAAAATTAGACAAACTCCTAGATTTCTTATAATTAATATGTTCAGTACCTGGCTGCAATACCTCATTTTGTGTCATTATATACCTTTTTTGTATTGTACATATTTGTTTTCTTATGAAGAAAGCACCTATCTCTGACTTCAAAGTCAATGTTTGAAATGAGAAGCTCCTTCTGCTGAGAATGGATCTCTACAATGAAATTTATAAAACTAGCCCTCAAATGTCTAGTTGTGGTCAGCTTTTTCTTGATAGCTTTTTACCCAAAGGACTTAATATTTTCTACCCACCAGCCAACCAGCAACTGTAAGTTAAAGACAGGGCTGTCGCACACCAAATCATGATATTTCACAAACCATCTGTCAAAGGCTTTTGTGTTCTGACTGATTTCCAGGTAAAAGATGAGCAATAGATATTAGAACTTTCAAAATTGACTACCCTTTAGACATAGGTTCAGATTCACAAAAGTCAATTTGTTTGTAAACATACCTTTATGCACTTCTAAATCCCATTCAAAGAGTGGAAGATGGATAGTCCAAGTTGTCACTTACCTTGGAAGTTTGGGCATACCCACAAACGTACATTTATGGGCATTCCCATACTTCTCTCAAAAACTTTCCCACCCTCATCCCTTCCAAGATGAGAAGGGAGAAATCACCCCCAGGAAGAGGAGGGGGGCATCCCCGTGGGGAAAAATATTTTCCCCCATGTTTGTGTAGGTGGCTCTATTCCCCCCTATGTGGACTTCCCCACTAAGGAGGACTCCGTACAATGGCAGCTCCACCGCTATGGCAGAGGAGCGTCGCCCCCCCCCTCCAGCCTCAAAACTTGTAAAATGAAATGATAATAAAACAGGTTTATTATCATTTTATTTTTCAGGTTCTAAGGGCCGGAGAGTCTTGGGGGCGGGGCCATTGCGAGGGCAGTGACCAGAGGGAGAGGTGGGCACCTCTATCAGTGTGCATGTTGGTTTGGCCAGCCGTCTCAGGACAGCCAAACCGACATGCACACTGAGCTGTCTCCAACCCAGTTGCGTTGCTGGGTGAGAGACAGCAAGTACAGGCTCCCAATCTCTCTGGGTGTGCAAATTCACGGTGCTCAGGCAAATCCAGATGCTGCTTTCAAGCATGAGAGCAGCATTAGGATTGGCCGCAGGGGACACTGGGAGCCTGTGTGCTGCAGCAAGGACATGGAGCAAAAGAACGTTGTGCGGCAGGTACGTTTTTTCCCTATTTTTTTATGTTTTCTTTGTTCTCCGTTTCCCCCCACCTCCCCGTCATCTGTCGCCCCCCGCCCGCTCCACCCGCAGACCAGCTGCTACTGACTGCTTAGGGCAATAGGAGCCAATGGGACGAGTCGCTTGAAATTCCCATTAACACGCATGGAAACTTCCACCTGGCACAGCTTTCCAGGAATACCAGTGATAATACCAAAAAATACCATAATGTTGAATACTAAAAGACAGTAAATCTGTAAAATGCACCTATACGTAAATATATATGGATGCTGATTTACTACTTTTTTGCGACTCATTCACTTAGGTTTTACTTCAGACGTATGGATGATGTTTACAGAGTAGGGTGTTGATTACGATGTCGTCCGGAAAGTCTACGAATGGCATTCGATTCATCTGAATCCGATTCGGAACCCGCCTTTCCGACCGACTCGGACACGTTTCCCAACGACCGATAACGATGGCTGGAAAGCGTTTAAACTGTCCTACTCAGTTCCGAAAGGCATTGGGAGTAACCGAGTCTTTCAGAGCCGAATCATAGCGGTCTACGGACCGCGTTTCCATCCGAGCGATTAGGATGTCAGATTCGGACAGCCTTTCCGATTCAGTTGTGCCGACACGGATCGGCTGTCGGAATCTGACTTTGGGGCCCTGCAGCAGGCCCCCCTTCACCCAGGGGCCCTCCGAATCGGGCCCGTGGGGTTACCCATGGGTCCCCCCTTCCCATGCATGCACAGTGTGGCAGGCACCATAGGGTGCCTGCCACAGGGTGCAAGGTTTTCCCCAACCACCCCTTTTGTCAATGGGAGCCTGTGTTCCCGTTCGGAACACAGGCTCCCATTGAAGTCAATGCGAGTCCGACCGAACGATGTCCGGAAGCATCATAATCATTCGGTAGGACTCGCAGAACCCGATTCGGTCGGAAACGATTCCGAAATCGATTTGGTTGGAAGAGTTTCCAGACGACATCGTAATCGGCCCCTAAATTTGAGACAAGTTCCTGAACATGTGTGACTAGTGCAGTCTGAATATGTGACATTTTTGTTCCGGTACCACCAATTTGCTTTGCCATTATTTCTCTTCAGTTACGTTTGCTTGTCAGTTTATTCATTATGACTCTTTGTGATGTATGTAAAATTAAAAGAGAGCAAATACTGAGGCCATTATCCCTGGTACCTTTCTGTCCTATATCTGTGACAAAGAAAAATCATGTGTTTGGCTAACTTTCCACTGTAGTGTTTATAGGTTTTTACGTTTTTAGCAATTGTTGTAGTTGCTAAAGTGAGTTACACAAAGCAAATTAAGAAATATGAGCCTGTTTCACTTGTGGGCACGTTTTATTGTTTTTCTGGCATGGTTTTGTTTTATTCACCTGCCAACTTCACATCGGAATAGAAATGCACAGAGTGAACACATTTGTACTGACCAAAGTATAGTCATAAAAATAAAAATCCTCTTTTAACCTGGTCTTGATTGTGAGTGTGACAGATTTTTCCAACATCTCTGCAATCCCTGCACAATCCCATGTTTGCACAGTGGTCGGAATTCCAAGTTGTGCTGAGTTTACCACATCCGGAATGTAACTGGGTTTGATAAAGTCCCTTAGTTAAATTTTGGCAGTTCGAACCTGCTAAAATTTAACAGGGGAAAAAACATGTTATTTATCGTGACTTGCGTATATTTCCCCAAAAAACTCAGAATAGTTGCAAATTACCTTGCCAGATAAATTCCGAAACTGGGGATTCTGATTTTATCTCCTTAGATAAATAGTATCTTCCCCTCTGGACCAGCGGCGGCTCCTCTGCTAAGGCAGAGGAGCGTCGCCCCACTGATCTGCGAGCAGTTTGAAAAGGCAAAATAAAATAATAACGCAAAGTTATTATCATTTTATTTTTCCATTCCTGCTTAGTTGCGGGGCAGGGCTGAGCTGGCCAGAGCAGGAGTCAGGGGGAGGAGTGGTGAGCACACTGTAAGTGCGCATGAAGGTTTAGCCGGCCGTCTTGGGCCAGTCAAACAGTCATGAGCACTTTGCATGTTCTCACCGGCTGTATTGCATGGCCTGGGTGGAGAACATGCACAGCCTCCCAGTCCCTCGCTGAGCGCCGAACCACGGCACTCAGACCAATTGACTAGGGGAGTCTGGGAGCCTGTGTGCTTCCTGGTTCCTGCTCCTGGAGTTGACAAAGGAGCCGAAGAGGAGCAAGAGGTGCCGGCCGGCCTGCAGGTTAGGGTTTTTTGTAATTACTTTTTTTTCATATACCCATAGGCCCCCCCACCCCCCCACCCAGGCAACCCCCGTTAAGTAGCTGCCGCCACTGCTCTGGAACACTGGGAATCAGGACCTTTATGCTTAAGTTGAGGAACTCTTTCATTGGACAGTTGTCACAGCATGAAATAGGCCTAAAACAAAGCCATTTTACGAACTCCTGTGGGCTGAGGGGTCATCGCTTCCATGCCTGAGACTTTTTAAGAGGAAGATATGCACAGGTACCGTATGTACACTTTATCATACAAATAATGAGAATATTAAGTTAATCAAAGCACTCTCCATTGGAAGACATTAAAAAAAATAAAAAAACACATCTCTTAACAAGCAATCCGTGTCACTTTTTCCCTTCTGTACACTCTTGGTCTGTCCCATTTGTCTAGCAGTAATCTGCATTTCAAATGATTACATGGGAAGCCGAAGTGGTAGTGACAAGGATAAACGAAGCTTGTTAAACTAATAGCTGCACTAATGCCCAAATATGTGAACTTCCAGAGTAAGGCAGCATCCGAGGCTGGGGGAGCTGTCAACCCCGCTCCCCCTGGGCTCGTCCGCTGGCGGCTGCCACATGATGAATGGCCCTGTCGAGTAAATTCATCCGGGGCCCAATTAAACAGGCAGAAACGAACTAGAGCCGTCAAGCGGCAGAGCGAGAGAGAGAGAAAGAGAGAACGGAAGAGCGCGAGCCAGCAGGAGAGGGAGAAAGAAAGAAAGGGCCAGGAGGGGCCGAGGGGAGGATGAGGGGGGGAGAACAGGAAGCACATTCACCACAAAGTCAAGGAGGCTCCGAGGCAGTGGAGTCATTCTGTCAGAAAATGGCCATTTAATGCTTTGCCGCGCTCACGACAGATATGTCATCTGAGGAAGCTTTAGTGGAGTCCCAGGGCGTTTCATTTATTAATTATCAGCTTCAAGTGGGGGGGCTGGCGGAGAGAGGGCCTCTTTTCCACAATATATTTTTGACTTCTCATCTCTCCGGGGCGCTGTCAGTGTGCGGCCCCCAGACCCCCGCTGTCAGAAATTTCTCAGGGCAGCTGCGGAGTAGCAACTAAAAAGTTTTTTTGCATCTCATCCTGTAGTGAGAAAATGTGAAAAATAAACGGTGTCATTGTTTTCTTCACTGGATCTCAAAATACAAAATCGTAGCTTATGTTGGTGAAGTGATGACGGGTGGTTTGGTTTCCGGTACTCCCGCGTTACCATGCTCACCCATCTGTACAGAAGTCACATGGCTTATTGGCTTTGGTATCACAATAAATTGCCCAATTTGCATTTCTACCACAATGTTTAGGATGCAATGATGAATTAACTTGACTAGCAGCGCGTAACCAAGGTTTACATCGGGCTTACGACGGTGTCAAATGTTTTACCACTTCAGTCAAATCTGTTATCCGCCCTTTAGAAGTATCTAACAGTCCATCTAACCCAAAAATATGAATTGCAGCTTAGATTTTAATTCCAGTGTATTTTTTAATAGACTGCATTAGAAGTGTGGGGTTTTCAAGAGTTGCTTTACTGTATATGTATGGCTTCTTTCCAGTACTCTCATGTACTAACTGTTAGCATGCTAACATTACCTAATCATGCTCCTTCGCTTTACTGACCTCGGAGTCACAAAAAAGCAAGCATTGGCAAAGCCCAGTAGGTTTGGCATTAGCTGTCAGCCCTTTTGCTATGTCAGTGCTTGTTTTGTCAAGGTTTTTACAAAACATTATCTCCTCGCCCGTCTTCCAGTTCCATTCCTTACCAGGGAGCAACTTGTCTGCTCTACAGAAACCTTTTACCATAGCAAACTAAAATACTTCCACCAATATGGCGCTGCCTACTCGGCCAGGCATGCATTAAGGGGGAAGTGCGTCACACAAACATCCTGTTCTTTCTTTTCTGCAATTAAAATTAAAGTACTGGTTACCAGACATGGTCGGGTAAGTGTATTTACCTTTTTTTCTTTTATTGTTTGTTCGCGGCTTGCTATAGCAGCCGTTTTTTTCTTTTTTTATTGGGTCGCGGCTTGCAGTAGCAGGTGCACAGCTTTTTTTCTGTTTTCGGAGGGTCGCGGCTTGCAGTAGCAGCCACGCTGCCTTTCTTGTTCGGGCATGGTCGCGGCGTGCTCTAGCAGCCGCTCTGCCTTTTATTCTTGCTTACCATCAGCTGGGCTCCAGCGGGCGTTGGTTTCTGTTGTGGGTTGCACTGCTGAGCGTGAATGTTCCCGTTTTCTCTCCGGCTGCCTTCCTCCTACAGAGTCCCGCCCCTCTGTGCTCTTTTAAGGTCTCGCTGAGCCAGCGCATGCGCTGCTCTGCGAGACATTTAGTAAGTGGGTTTTCAAAGTGCTACCCCACGCTTTTGCTGGCCACCAGCTTGCATTCACGCGAGCGTGCACGCGCGCAGCCGCCAGCTTTCAGCGCCCGATCAGGCGCCATCTGGCTTTCCTCTCGCTTGCTGTCTGAACGCTCCTCCGCCCCTCCCCTGCCGCGTCGCGTTAATTGTAAACATATGCTGCTTTCACTTTCGCCGCGGCGGGCGCTCGCGCGCTCACCACTTTTGAAGCCGGGCTTGTCTTGTTTGTATCTGTTTTAATATCTATCCAGCATTTTGACTCGTTTCTTGTTAGTTCTTTCCTTCATCCCGTCCATGGTTTTCCTTATTCGCCCCCCCCCCCATGGTTTTCCTTCTCCTTCGTTTTGATCCCTCCTTATTTTTGTCTGTTGGTCCTTTCTCGCTGCCTTTATTCTTATTTTCAAATCTCGCACCACTTTTCTCTTGTCCATTAACTCTTTCTAAATATCCCCTCCTTCCATCATAGTTGATCGCTTCCTTTCGTTCAAGATACCCTTTCGTGTGTACTTTTTCCCTGTTGCATTTTCACCTCTGATTTTCACTTTCTTCTGGTCTCGACATTTTTTCGATCTCTTTCCTTCTTCCCTGTTCTTAAGTCTTTTCCTCACTTCCTCATCCCACTTTCTGACTCTCCCTTTTCGTTTCCACGTCTCTCTCTTCTCACCTCGGTATTCGGTGTCTTGTCCTCCCTTCTCTGTGCTGTGGTTTCCACATTAAACAGCTTCACTTCCTAACCTCGCCCCATTTCTTACCCCAGTTGCTGTTCCCCCGCCCGCCTATGATCGTCTGTACCTTTTCGTTCCTCTCTCGTATAACCCTGCCCTCTCTTCCACCATCCACTGTCTGATCATATGATATCCCCCGCTCTTTTCCAGCTCTCTCATCGCCTCTCTCGTCCTTCCACACTTGTCTCTCCCTGTCGAAACCTCTCCCATGAAGTTTGTCCCTCCCTTTCCATCTCTCCCTCTGCCCTCCCACCTCTTCCGCTGTGCGCCCCCTCTTCTCAACTCACCCCATTGTCTCAGCCCTCTTCCTTCTCTTGGAAACATGCGAGCAAATGGACAGGACAAAGTTCAAACATGCAGTATCTCACCTCCCTGTCTGGGACAGAGCTCAGACCGTAAGATTGCATCTCACTGTCCCTGCATGCAGGACTTTAAGTGGGATGAAAAAACTGGGGGGGTCTCATAAAGGGGCATGGCCAATGTAATTAAGGGTGTGGCTTAAAACACGTAAGCTAAAAATCTGTGTTTTGCATAGTGTGCCGCCCGACTTGTATTTTGCGGTTTCTGTCATTGCATCCAGATATGTGATACACAAGTAACATCATACGTTCAACAAGTCAGGACTATTGGCTTTGTCAATGGTTGTTAGTTGCATAAGATAAATAAGCAGCAACTAGGCCTGTATATAATATTAAAAAAGCTTCCACTTACAGCACTTACGGTGCTGTTGCTGCTCCTGAGTTTAAAAAAAAGAAGGGAAATCCAGAGAGAAAATGACTCTCTTTAAAGGATTTCCCTTCCCCTACAAAGCTCACCTGGCATGACGTCATGCCGTAACTTTCCCACTAGTGAGCAGCGCACATCGATGTGCCTGCTGTCTCTGCAGTCCTGAAAAAAACGGACCGCCTATGCCAGGGCACAAAACAGAGCCCGATAGAGACCTGTTTCGAGGCCCCCTTTAAAAAACAAGCATTGGCATAGCCAATAGGTCTCGCTTTTGGGACCTTATAAGTATTTAGTTATGCAGCACAATATCCTTGGTACAACAACATCAACTGTTGCATGGCTAAACTCTTATAAGGTCCCAAAGGCGAGACCTATTGGCTATGCCAATGCTTGTTTTGCTCATGATGGAGTCTGCTGCAGGCTGCTCTACAGTATTCCTGCTATGGAGGCCCTACGTATTTTGATTAATGAGGTAGTGGAGGCTGCTTTTCAGGCACAGGAGGCGGATGATCCTCCTGCTAAAGTGCCATGGCCTCAACCACTAGCTGATTTGAAGGATCCTGTGGAGGAGGAGGGTCAAAGGGGTCGTTTTGTACAGCGTGATGAGCTCTCTGACTTGTTTGCTCCTGTTGGGCAATCTGGAGTTTCCTTCTCCTGTGGTGAATGAGTTGGAGGAGGTTTTTTTACCCAGTACCAGACCCTGACTCGTTTCCGCTGCATGCTGCTGTCCGCAAGGTTCTTGCTCATGCGTGATGTGGTATTGACAAGATTGTTTTCCCTCGTGTTTTGGGGAAACATTACAACTTGGAGGGGTTTTCTGAGGCATTCCCTCAGTCTGTGATGGTGGTTAATTTGATGGCTGGTCTCTCTTCTCAGGGAAGGGTTCTTTCAGATGACGCCCTTCCTTCCGACCCCGTTGCCAACCAGGTTAAGGGGTTGTTAGGGGGTCTTACGTCACCTCCGCTTTTTCTGTTAGAGCGTCTGTCTGTGCCAATTATATGGTTCAGTCCCTTTTGAGGGATTTCCAGGTCCTGGCACTTTAGTTGAGTGAGGGTGGGGATACTTCCTCCCTGTTGGAACTGATGACGCTCCAGGTTCGCTATTTCTCGGACATCTCATTTGATATTTTTTGTGCAGCTTCTGGGGCTTCCATTGCTGCTCATCACCATATCTGGATGCGGACTTGGGCGGCAGAGACCTTGCCAATGTCTGTCCTTCTGAAGTTGCCTTTTGGTGGTTCTATGGTGTTTGGCCCTCAGCTAGAGGCTGTGGTGAAGCAATCGGCTGAGAACAGGAAGCTGGTGGCTCCTGTTCACCCTACCTCTCAGGGTCGGGGTTTTGGTTATCGCCGCGCTTTTGCCTTTCCTCAGTTCAGAGGTGCTCTCCGGCCCTTTCGAGGCAGGGGTCATGGCCGGGGGCGGGGGGCCTGGAGGTTCCTTGTCCCGGTATCTGTCCACAATTGCCTCCTCTACTCCTACTCCAAAGCAATGACTGTCTGCCTTTCCCAGTTGGGGGTCACCTTCGCTTCTTTTTTCACCAATGGCAGGGTCTTTCCAATGCCTGGGTGGTTCAGCCGGTGTCCTCTGGTTTCAGGATTGAGTTCTCGTCTCGACCGGCGCAGGTTTTCAAGGTGACTCCTTTGCCACGGGATTCCGTGGAGCAGGGTGTTTGGCTTCTCTTGGAGAAGCAGGCTGTCATTGAGGTTCTACATATACATTCACCGGAAGTGCACCCTTCAACCCTCCCAGTCTCTGAAGTTCCTGGGGGCCCTCTTCCAGTTGGATCTGGGATGGTGTTCCTGCCTCCAGATAGTCAGTTGACTCTGTTCCAGCTTCTCTCCTGGGTACTCTCCCTGTCCCGGAGGCTCTCATTACGGTGTCTCCGGATATTTGGGTGTCCCTCCAGTGGTAGTTGTCCCCTCGCACTCTCTCCGGGGGTTTCGATCTTCTTCCCCCTCCTTCCTCAATAGTCCTGACCACTGATGCCAGTGCCACGGGGTGGCAAGCGGTTCTGGGGGATTCCAAAGCCCAAGGCCGGTGGTCCAGTTTCGAATCTCTCCTGTCCTTGTATTGGCAGGATATGATGGCGGTTTGGCGGGCCCTTCTTTGGTTCGCTCTCCTCCTTCAGACCCAGGCTGTCTGCGTTCAGGCCGACAGCAAGGTAATTTGTGCGTATGTCAACCGGTAGGGGGGGAATATGCTGGTATCTTTGTTTCTCCTTTTCCGGAGGATCGGGCTGTGGGCTGAGAGGCTTCTCCTTTCTCTCTCGGCAGTTTCTCTTCTAGCGAAGGAGACAGGGCCTGCGGATTCTATGAGCAAGGTGTTCCCCTCATCTGTGACCATTTGACTGTCTCCACTTCTTTTTTGACAGATTGTCTCCAGGTTCGGCCTTCCATGGCTGGATCTCTTTCCCTCTGAGGAGATGGCCCTTCTTCTGCTGTGCTGCAGCCTGATTACCTCGCGGTTGGCCTGGGCGATCAATGCCTTCTCCAACCCATGGTCCCAGGGGCTCATGTTCACCTTCCCTCCTTTTCTCTTGGTTCCTTAGATCCTCAGGAAGATTCGGTTGGATCGGGCGGAGGTGCTTCTGGTGGTCCCGGTGTGGGCCCTGAGACCCTTGTTTCCCATTCTTCAGGGTTTGGCGGTGTGTCCCTATTGGCCATTTCCACTGTACTCATCTCCTCTGCTTGCTCCACCTCTCAGCGCATCCTCTCTCCTTCGCCTCCAGCTGAAGGTTTGGCACTTGAGAGATTGAATTTGTTGGGTCAGGGCTGTTCACTTGGGGTGGTTCGCAGCATTCAGTTGACTCACAGTCCTACGACCCTGGAGCCTTACGGTCGGCATTGGAAGGTCTTTGATTCATGGTGTCTTGAGCGGGGATTATCTTCTTCGTCCTGTGATCCTGTCCGAGCGCTGGACTTTTTCAGGGATGGTTTTACCATGGGTCTTGCTGTGTCCGCTCTCCGGGTCTAATCGGCTGCCATTCTTGCCTTCTGGGGTTCTGCTGTGGCCTCTGATTCTCCTTTGGTGTCTCGCCTTCTGCAGAGTTTTTTGCTTTAGCGTCCTGTTTCCCGCTCTCCGGTTCCCACTTGGGATCTTCCCTTGGTGCTTCAGGTGTTGACTGGTCCCCCGTTTGTGCCCTTGCTTTCTGTTGACCTTAGGTTCCTTTCTGCTAAAGGTTCTTTTTTTGGGTGGCCATTTCTTTGGAAGGCGGGCTAGTGAGATTGGTGCTTTGCTGGCTTTTCCCAATTTTCTTGCGTTTTTGCACAGGCAGGGTGATTTTGCAGCCTAGTCTGTTTTTTCTGTCCAATGTCTTGTCTGCCTTCCACTGTCAGGAGGACACACCTATATGCAAATCAGTCTTGACCCTGTGCCTCATGGGAACAGTCCAGCCCGAACTGCCAAGCCATGTCTTCCCTGGACCGGAAACAAGCATCCTGTGGTTCATTATTTTTGGGGAAGCTGCCTGGCCCTTATCAGTCTCAGAAAAAACCCTTGGCTAAAAGCAAATCTATTTTTTGGGTCTCAGAAAGCACACATTGCATAGTAGTCCCTGGCACTTAAGGGCACTACTTTGTGTGCGGATATGCTCCTTGTGAAGGGCAGAAAGCCAGCACTCACAGTGAAGTTAGCGAATTGCTGAAGTAGACTGACCCATGGTTCCATCCAGTATGCTCTAGTGGGTGGAAGTAAAATGTGGATGACACAATAACACCCCAAAGGATGAAGAGGGCTGGCTGCAAGCCCCTATAAGTGCATTATACATACAATTTTAGTAAAATCAAAGGGTCTTGAATAAAACCAGAAAATAATGAAATCTCATTTCTTTCGCAATTCTTTGGATATTATAGACTATAATATATAGATAATCAACTTGGGAAGTTGTGCGCATATTCACTTTTCTCCTAATAAATACACATTATATTATGAAGCCCTTAGTTGTGCTATTTAGGATTTGTGTGGGGATGCCAAAGTGGACCCTCCAACTCATGCAGTCCTTCAGTTACTTCTGACCCTAGGATTGGGATCATATTTGGTCTTGTGGTTCTATACGCCTCTAAATAGGCTGGTAACGAAACCTTTGGGCGCTCTCTGGGCTCTTTGGTCTGCTGATTTGGGGAGGAATATGACAGACGCTGAATGGGGGAGGGTACTTGCGTATCCACAGAAGGTTTCTCGCAACACACGTCTTAAATACATTCAATTTAATTACATCCATAGGACATATCTTACTCCTCACAGGAGCCTGCCAATATATGGCAGGGAGCCAAGGGGTTGCCCTCACTGCGCAACTTTAGCAGCAGAATTGGGAGACATGACCTGGGGGTGTCCTGGACTTGTAGGGTTCTGAGGGGAGGTGATTTTGCATCTTAATGAGAGCCTGTCTAGATCACTCACTAATACACCTAATGTTTGTTTACTTGGCCTCTTCTGTAGGCCAGGTTGGGAAGGTGGAGAATAAAATTGCGGACTTGGCCCTGGCTTTGGCTAGGTGGCGTGTTGCCATGGCCTGGACCACACTAAGGGGACCTAGTGTGGTGAAATGGGTGTCTGCTGTTAGTTGCTGGGCACGGGCTGAAGAAAGGGCACTTCAGAGGGAGGAAGCTAGGGGCGTACGTCGCAGTACGATTGCTCTTCTCTGGAGGGAAGTGGTTGACAAATGGGAGTCCCCTGGGGATGAGGGCACAGTTGACGTTGAGGAAGGGTAGGCTGTGAGGTGGAATCTTGGTATGAGGCGCGTAGATGCTCCTGTAGATAGAAAAGATTGCCAACCCCTGCCCATCCCCGCTCACTGGCCCCGCAGCAATTGATGTTGTCCTGACATCCTATGATAAGCCTTAGACACGCATGGACACAGTTAATGTTTATATTTTATTGTGTATATTTGTAATGTGCATTGATATTATATTAAGGCATTTAGAGCTCTTGAAATAACCCCATCCCTGGCAGGTGTTTGTTTGCGTCTGCTGGCAGAGTGTGGGCATATAATTGTAGAACTAAAAACTGATTCATTACTTATTTTGAACTGTATTACTAATAGCTGTAATCCCAGAAATCTGGCACAGAGTTTTTTCTGTACTGCATGGTAATATTTTTGAAAATGCCAATAAATAAAAGTGTTAAATAAATGTAATGTATATTATATAAATGTGTATATTTTTTACTTCTTTACCTCATTTGATTTATATGTTCATTTTCTCTTACAGAATACTATTGTTTTCTGTGTCTGTTTTTTTGCATAGTGTCGTTTTCTTTCTATCTCTTTAGTTCCTTTATTTATTTTTTCCCCCTCACTTTGCATTTCCTTTCTGCTCATTCTGTTATTTCTGTCTCCTAACTAATTGAATGATTAGAGGTTTTGTAAAGTGCATGATGCCCTGGTGCTAGGCAGAATCACCACATATCAGAGATCAGTTGCCTCCAGCAAAAAATTCGTTTTTAATTTCTTCATAAAAACAAAGGGGGATATTCCAAGAACGTGTGTTAACTATCGCCAAAATCGCTTAACGCAACTTCTCACATCGCAGTCTATCGCAGGAAAATAACACCGTGTTAACGCAGTATTCACAACCCGGCGGCACCATGCGATAGTCTCACGATAACGCGACAAATGCCCGTGTTAAAATTAATGCAAAGCCCAAAAAATGCGAAACACGAACGCGAAAAAAATTGCGAAGTCCCAAATCGCGAAAAAAAATCAGCTATAACCAGCGACAGGCCTGCGATTCCCACGCGTCATGCGTGAGAATGCACCATAAAAGCAGAGAAAAAAAAGACAAAAAAATGTAACTGCATAGCACCATCGACACACCCAGACCGAGTGCAGAGGACAACGCGAACCCCACAAGCCCCACAGACGACCAGCCAGGAACCCCGGGGCCGGGGAAGGGCAAGGAGAAGAGGAAGAGGAAGACGGGGTTCAGTCCGCAGGAAAACCGGATCATCGTCACGGAGGTGACAGAACACTACTAACAACTGTCCGTCACCTCCACTGTGTCATCGGCAACACAAACGGAAACATGGCAGTACATCGTGAACAACGTGAATGCAGTCGGAGTGCCAAGGAGGACAATGGAAGAGGTCAAGAGGCGCTGGAATGATGTGAAGGGCAAAACCAAGAAGAAACTCGATGCCAACATGAAAGCAGCAACGCAGATTGGAGGTGGGGGACCAGCGGCACACCAGGAGCTGGATGACAGTGAGAAAATGGTGGCCACAGTCATCATTCGGGATACGGTGCCAGTAGTTGGGGATCGGGACACTGCTCAACATGACCTGACACAACATCAACAGGGTGAGTACTGACCAGGGACTGCGGGGACGGGGGTAGATGGGCACAATGGCACACATGCACAATTAAGTAGAGCACACTGC
Source organism: Calotriton arnoldi (assembly GCA_963921515.1). Taxonomy (NCBI): domain Eukaryota; kingdom Metazoa; phylum Chordata; class Amphibia; order Caudata; family Salamandridae; genus Calotriton; species Calotriton arnoldi. The sequence continues at coordinate 1,665,515 of CAWUFW010001107.1, read as the reverse complement.
ACACCCACAATGACTCTGGAACATGTCCCTGATCCCTGTGCCACACAGCAGCACACATACAGAAACTCAGGGAATGTGTGTTGCATTGAATTTATTTGCACATGCTGTGCCTGTGGTCATTTTGCACTGTCTCATGATTGCCAAGGACTGACACAATGTGACGTCCTCATGTGAAGACATTGTCAATGATGTTGTTCCTACGGGCTATTCCTGCTGCAGTGGGGTGTGGTCCACCTGCCTCATCTTCCTCATCATCGTTCGGTGCATCTGGCACTCGTAACCATGGGGCATTGGTGCGTACACATATGTTGTGCAACACACAACATGCAACGATCATCTTGCACACGATGTCTGGGCTGTACAGGAGCCTTCCACCTGTGATGTCCAGGCACCTGAAACGTGACTTCAACACACCAAATGTGCGTTCCACGATGCCCCTGGTGCGTGTGTGGGCCCAATTGTACTGCCTCTGGGCCTGTGTGTTCGGGGTTCAGAGGGGTGTCATCATCCAAGGGCAGAGTGCATATCCTTGATCACCTGTGACAGTGCAGAGAGACATGAGTCAGTAGTTGGTTCTGCATGATGTGTTGGCAGGCTCACTAGTTGATTGGCATGTGATATGTGTGTCATAGTGATTCCGGTTTGACATGTACTGCTAGTAGCAAATGAGCGCCATCAATGTGTATTACGTAGCCTCACTGCTGCTCCTCCCTCCGAGCCTATTTCCTCGTGTGCGCTGCGCGGTTGCATCACCTGCACTCCTACGGCACACCATTGTCATGCCTGTCTGCGCATGTCAACGACACTGTGATGTTGTGTGTGAGAAGTTGGCCTGGCATATGCTGTCCACTAGTTATAGTGGGCACCTTGCACCAGTCCAAATGACCCTTATTGATGATAGGTTTAAAGACAACCTTTATTGAAAGCTATCCTAGTGGTAGCTATGGAGAGCAGCCTAAGTCTTGAAGGAGTGTAAAGCAGCTTGGTTTACCAGATTATAACCTCTTGAATAACTAAATGAAAGGAGAACCACACAAGATATATATAAAATATATGTATTTATTTCTAAACACTAACTACTAATCCCTTTATGAGATTAGAGTTCAAGATACACAGTATCACAGTATTAAAACGACAGTAAATAGCACAATACACAGTGGGCTCCAGGGGGAGACCAAACCATATACTAAGAAAGTGGTATAAGAACCATGACTTGACTAGACATAGTGCCTAGAGCACGTAGAATCGCTGGGACCCCAAGGAACCACTAAAGGTAGTGACACAGGAGACCCACGGGGGACGTGTGCAGTGTGAGAACACAGCCGCGAGCGCCGTAGTATTCAATGCGGAAAGTCGCGGTTGGAATTTTAAAGATAAAGGACACTTAGGAGAGGACTTTGAGCAAACCCCTTTAGACTTAAGGGTTTCTAGGGCCAACACCCACGGGAGCACCGGAGTACTCGAGTTACCTCACCCAGGGAAGCCGGGTGCATAGGTGTCAAAAGGTGTCGGGAATCGTCGTCGTTTTCAATGGCGATCTGCTGCAAAGTGCTGCTGCCGTGAAGGAGAAAAGTGTCCGGGGTGATCCAAGCCTGGATCGAAGATGTGAAGAACCTGAAAGCAGAGGGGACAGAGTCTGGGGCACTAGCCAGTGACCAGGAGCGGAGCAATCGAATGCCCACCGATGTCGGGTGCTTCAGGTGCGAAGAGGTGAAGCTTGACTCTGCAGCCACGGGATCCCGGAGATGTCGACGACAACCAGGAGCTGGATTCGAGCTGTCCCACAAAGGATGTTGAGTGCTGGGGTGTTGGTGATCGGATTGACCACAACAAGCCTTGGCAATAGCAACCCACGCAGGAAGAGAAAAGATGCTTCTGTGCGGACCAGCAAGGTCCTGGGGACTCCCCAAGCAATGGAGAGTCAGGGCACATCTGGAGCAACCAAGGAAGCCTAATAAAAGTTAGAGTTGCCTTCTTGGGGACCCACAGGTCAACGGACCAGGGATCACGAAGGGACCTTGAGAGGAATCACAAAATGGCGGCCCATGGAACACTCGTTGAGTGTAGGCCTGCAATCTTCAGTGCAATTACTGCTTGGGGTCAGGGCTACAAGTAACCCAAAGCTCAGCCTCAGGGGTCGCCGGAAAGCTGATGCTTCTGCAAATGGTTGTGGTGTCCAGGGGTTCAGGTTGCACGGTCTTCACGAGGGATACGGGCCTTAGACTTCCTGTGGGCACAGATCGACCTCAGAGACCTTGGAAAACCTACCTCCTGTGTGGCAATATTCTTCGGAGTCCATCGGAGCTCTGAGATGCCAACCAGTCAGTTGCATTAAAGGTGCCTGCCTTGCAGGGGAGTAACTCCTTTACTCCAAGGGAGATTCTTCAGTCATCCAGCGTAGCGTAGATCGTCAAAGTACTTGGTTTCTGGTATCAGAGTTTAGTCCAGGTGTAATCTAAAGTCCTGTAGTCAGGGTTTCCTACTTTATACCCAAGGAAGGGGTGGGACAAACTCTGGGGACCCACCTATGGGAGGGTCAGGAAAGAGGGGTGGCTACACCCATTTCCTTTGTCCAGTTTCGCGCCAGAGCAGGGTCTGTGTGCCCCTGCAACCGGTTTGAGCTGGACTATGCACAGGGACACCAAATGTGCCCCCAGTGCAGACTTCAAAGCACTCTGAGAGTGCACCCACCCAGCTCCAATACACTAAAGCCTGTCTGGGAGGTGGTCACACCTCCCTGTGACAGGAAACCTATTGTCCAGGCCTCCCCTGCCGGAGTTTCGTCCAGCAGCAGGAGGGCAGACTCGTGTCTGTGGCTGCAGCATCCACTTTGTGATGCCAGGGCTCTGTTAGCTGGTACCGGGTATACCGGTGCTGTCATGTCTCTCCCTCTAGAAGGGTGGGATCATACTCCCACACCAGTTACTGGTGTGGGGGTATGATTCCAAGGTGTTTGACACCAAACAAGACAGTTTTCCATGCAGCCATTCCAAAGTTAGCATTTACCGTTTGGTTAAAATGCACTTAAGAGTATATGGTCTGGCTGCATCACAAACAACCCCGGAATAAAGATTCCGAAAGCTGCAGAGGGGCTCTGCTCATGCATGGGCACCCTCTCACATGAAACCCAGCACCCTGCCTTCAGGATTGTTAAGGCCTGCCATAGGGGTGACTGATAGGTTTACATGTGCAGTGATATGGAGAGATATAGGGAACCTATATCTCAGTAAGGGGTGGATACACCACCTTACACAGGCTGCTGTAGCAGACCTGTTGTGTCATTTTAAAAGGCTTCCCAGGGGTGGCACAATACATGCTGCAGCCCCTTGTAGGCCTCTGGGGTACCTATGCCTTGGGTACATAGTATACCATATACTAGGTACTCACAAGGGTACCCCAGAATCCAATCTGGAGTGTACCTAAAGTACATACAATCAATTTAGAGTAGAAAGCAGATAGACTGGGGTCCTGATTAGCAGGGCCACAGTCTGGCTAAGTCGAAAAACAGTGAAACATCAGCAAAAAGTGGGGGTAACTATAAGAAGCAGATCCTACTCTCCTACATTGCGCGTTGAAGGTGGGCGGTCACGTGTGTGTAGGCCTATGGTAAGGATAGGGCGGACACAGATGTGGAGTTCATGGCTGGCCGAACTCGCGATGCGGTTGAGGCAAGACCTTTGGCTTATGCTGCGGTAATAGCGATACACACACAACAGTTGGCATGTATGATCCCAGACCCCGAGCGGGCTTGCGCTCATTCATTTATCCCTTCGTCCGAGCCCGCACTCCGGGGGCATGTTACATTGCAACTTTGTCCATTGCGGGACGGGTGGCGCCGACACCACAACAAAGACACACGCATTAGGTACTACATTGGCAAGCCCAACACTTAACCACGCCCAGAGCCCCGGGGTGATCATCCACACCCCTACGCTGGACTGCCGTACGCCAGCCCACTCCGGCAATGCCTACAGGGGGGTACGACACAGCTACATGTCCCAGGTCTACTCCACTGCCTGAGGTGACATGGTTGCGTCCGCTGTACACAGCACAATGCAATGTGGTAGGGCCCGGGGCCCTCATGCACACACAATGACCACACAGACACACTTAGATAGTTTGTGGAACTGGCTACGGGCATGTGCGCCCGGCCCCTTTTATTGCCAGGGGCACATGTCCAGTGACGCCTGTGCTGGATGGGTGTGAGGTGAGTGTAAGCCAGCCCTCAGGGAGTGGTTGGTGCTGGCAACAACTACAACAGTGATCAGACAATCAGAAGTTCAAAGTTCAAACGGCAAGGGTCCACGACTTGAGCTGCACAGAGTTAGTGGCCCCGGATGCACTGCGGCCGGCACAGGCACACCGCCACGGGACGGGGACTACCGGTGCACTGAGGTAGGGCCACGAGAGCTGAGCGGGTTCTCGTCGATGTCCAAGGTGAATGTCGCAGAGGGTTTGGGGGGACAGTGGAAGGTGTTCTTCCAGGGCATGATACAGAGGGCAGTACCAAGCAGACACAGGCAACATGGAGGAGATGAATGCCACAAACTCATTCCTGACACCAAGTCAGTATCAGCTACATGATGATGAAGACAACCCCCAAGCCATAGACTTAGATGCCACCAAAGTTCAACCAGAGAGTGTCCATGAAATTCGGGGCACAGAGTTAGTGGCACCAGAGCTGTTAGGGGATGCAGTCTGCGATGAGGCCTGTACTATGGTATAAACTCTGCAACAATTAAATCAAGTCTCAGTTCCAAATGTGTGACCTACTGGACCGTAGTGCAGGCCGGATTCAGCGGTCTGCAGGGGCCCCCAGCCACGTGTCCTTGGCTTGCGATGCACAGAGTTAGTGGCACCAGGGCAGTTGTTGGTAGTGTTCGGTCACCTCCGTAACGAGGATCCTTTTTTAATCCGGACTGAATCGCGTCTTCCTCTTACTCCTCTCCTAGCGTGCAATGATATGTACTCTGCCATTGTAAAATCAAGACTCAGTTCCAAATGTGTGACCTACTTGACCGCAGTGTAGGCCGGAGGCAGCGGTCAGCGCGGGCCAACCGCTGTTCAGGCAGCTCCTCCTGGTACTCTCACACACGGCGTTGGAATGCCATGTGGCGATGATTTGTGGTTGACGGAGGTAGAGGCACCAGAGCTGAGCGTGTGTGCAGCCTGCGACGGTGCCGTGTCCTGCCTGGTCCAGACTGGATTGGATTGGTGTGAGGCCTGCTGGACCAAAGTGTAGGCAGTACACAGGTGACCCCGCGGTGCTGGACCGCAGTGTAGGCCGAAGGCAGTAGTCAGAAAGGGCCCACAGACACGTGTGGTTGGAATGCTATGCACAGAGTTGGTGGCACCACTTCGAAGGGAGTACGGTGATATAAAATCTGCCATGAACATATGTACTCTGCCATTGTATAATCAAGACTCAGTTCCAAATGTGTGACCTACTGGACCGCAGTGTAGGCCGGAGGCAGCGGTGGAGTACGTCAACGAAAAGGAGTACCGGGGGCCTGTGTCGCGGAGGCCGTGATGGTCTGAGGAGGCTGCCAAGGTCGCGGGCGTCGGGCTTGGAGCTTGCACCGGTACGTGGTGTGCCCTCTTTGACACATGCCTGTGTCGGCAGGTGAGCAGTGAGGCCTGGGTGCGCTGGGGAGGGCAAGACGGGTCTTGGGAACAGCGTCCTGGGGTGCAGCAGGCTCACAGGATCGCAGGCAACGCCGCTCACGGCGTCGGCCTCGTGGCGGGGTGAAAGGCGCCGCCCTGGTAGACACGTTGTCCATTCCGGAAGAGGACCACGCCCAGAGTAATGGGCTTTTTATTCACACCCCTAAGCTGGCCTGGCATACGCCCGGCCAGCCCACTCCGCTCACGCTTACAGGGGGGGACGTAACAAGCTACTTTCCGCGTTCGTCCCCAATGGCTGCGGTTACATGGTTGCGTCCACTATCCAGCACATCCACGCCACACTTGGCATTGTGTACATTCACAGTCATGGGTCACTTGCCTCCTTCGCACATGCCTGGTTCCCACCTCTCCCCACATTCTGCTATTGTGTGGCTGAGGTGCCATGCCGTTGATGGCTTGTGTACATGGCTGGCCCAGGTTACCACAGTAAGTTGTGTTGTCGTTTCTGGAATGTGGGAATGTTGGTTGTCATGTTGTATGTGGTTTTGTGACGTGTGCATTCCCTGAGTTGTGAGTTGTATGTTGGTGGAGTTGAGGTGTGTGGTGTGTTCAGTTGTTACTTACCGATGAGCAGTGCATTTCCATAGGTGGCATCCTGAAAGCGCTGGTTGATGATGGACTGTCGGAAGATGAAGGAATCATGCACACTGCCTGGGTAGTTGGTGACGACATTGGTGAAGAGTCCTCGGTGGTCCACTATTGCCTGCACATTGATGGAATGCGTGTGTTTCCTGTTGCGGTAATTGTGTGCAGTGGCGGCAGGGGGCACGAGGAGTACATGTGTGCAGTCGATTGCCCCCAACACATGCGGGAAGCCAGTTATGGCGTAGAAGCCTTGCTTGATCTCCAGCTGTTCCTGCGCAGTGTGTGGGAAGTAAAGTTGCTGGGGTACCAAGCTGATGATGGCATCCAGGACAGGTGTGAGGAACTTTGACAGGGCTGGCTGTGAGACTCCTCTGACTCTGGCAGTTGTTGGTTGGAAGGTCCCAGAGGCCAACAGGTGCAGCACGGCCAGCAGCTTTGTCTGCGGAGGGATGTTGGTTCTCCGCTGTGTTGGTACCGTCAGCCTGTGGGCAATGATGGTCAGGATGCGTAGGATGGTTGTCCTTTTGAGCCTGTAGTGGGCAATGACTTCCTCTGGCGTTAAGTCTCCGAGGCTGGTGCGTTTTCGGAAGGTCCGGTGTCTTTGTCTGCGCTGCTTCTGTGATAGTCCGGGGGGTGGGGGTCCTGGGCATGGTGGCGGTGGGTGTTGTGGCCCTCTTGGGGCTCCAAGCTGCATGATCAGTAGCTCCATGGCATCTGTTGTTCTTCTGGTGTGGCTGTGGGCTGGGCTCCCTTTTATGGTGCAGGTTGTCGTCCGACTTAACACCAGGTAGGAGCAGGTGTTAAATCCATGCTGCTAACGCGCCTTATCACATGTTTTTGATTCTTATCGCCGATCTGGCTGGTCGTTGGGAATGTTGCGAAGTGGTGTTTCCACAGGTTTTTGCAAGGGAACGCCTACTCTGCATCTCATTAGCATTAGTTGCCGGTGTCATCCGTGGCGATGTTTTTTGCGGCTGCTATCGCAGGAAAACTGGTGATATCGGCTGTTAGCACCAGCTTGTGAATGGTGCGATGAATTTATCACCACTTTGGCTGCGATAAAGTGCCGCTAACTCGGCGATAAGTCCTTGAGAATATGCCCCAAAGTGTCTGATTCACAAAGGTAAGCGTACACTTTTCTGTCAGTTTACTATTTTTTTGGGTATTCACAAACACTCAGCCTGATACACTCATGGCGAAGGCCCCACAGTGGTGTGGGTCCCCGCACTTGGGGTGGAATCTCAACAATGAGAATTTTCATTGCGTAGATTCCGCTCAGAGTGCGGAGACTCCCCTACTATTTTGGGGCCTCTGCCACGAGTGTGGAGGCAGTTTATGAATCAGGCCATATGAGTTTAATTTTACTAATATTAATTTTATTACCGCGGAGATGCCACACCTGTGGTGAAGGCCCAGCACATAAAAAGATAGGCCTGTCCTATCATTCTATGAATGGAGTTCTCCGCCCTGACTGCGGAGTCTCCGCAGTTGTAAAATGACTATTAGTAAAATTAAACTTGTATTTGTGAATACCAAAAAAAACTGTTAACTTACACAAATGTGTACGTTTACCTTAGTGAATCAGGCCCTAAATAGCTGCTCTCCTTTCAAAGGCTCCAAGGCAGTTTAGTACAGAGTCTGAATAAAAAAAATGTATGGCCTCCTGTTTCGGCTTTGCAGATTTTAGGGATGGTCATAAAGTTCTCAGTGAGTGGAAAGGCACAATATGTGAGCAGGGACAAAGAAGCTAAGCTTAAATTTAAAGTAAAAGGGACCAAAGCCATAAAGGGCATGATGGTACAAATGCAGAACTTTGAAGGAAAAGTGATGTTGAACTGGAGATCAATGTAACTGCGCCAGAAATGATGAAGCGTGAGTAATAGAAGGTAATCTAAAAAGCAGGCGTGCCACCGTATTGTGGACAATCTGGTGCTGCTTCACCAAATTAGCTGACGCCCCCAAAAACAGTGAATTATTGTAGTCCAGAAGAGAAAGAAGAAGAGCCTGACTATAGTTTTATGACAGCAAATATAGTATTTTGTGAAGAAGACGGATGTAGTAGGAATAGCTGGATGTCACTTTTTGAACTTGAACAGAGAAGAAAAGGGAAGTATCAAAGAATACACCAAGATTCTTAACAGATTTGCTAGGGGAGGGGTAGGGCTACGCCTAGGAAACCAGTAGACAACACAGAAGGAGGGCCACCAGCATCTCAATTTTATCTGTAAGAAGCTTCCGCCAGTTAGTACTCATACAGCTGGCAACTTCAGATAGATAAGTGCAAACATTATGGAGAGAAATGGCTGTACACAGTCAAGCTGAAGCACCAGCTGGTTGCCATCTGCATATGACATGAGAGATAGCCGAAAGAGTGTGTGAGATGAAGGAGAGGTATAATATAGAAGGTAAAGAGGGTAGGACTCAAGGAAAAGTCTTCTGGGACACCACAAGTCAAAGAATGAAATTCCGACTGAAATGCGGGAATGTGAACATTGTGGTAATGCCGCTTCAGCAAAGAAATGAATGACACCAGAGCGCTGCCCTGTAAACCACATGCAGCAAGCAGAGAGTTTTGAGATATTGACATATGGTGGATGATTTTAAAAATGGTACTTTATTGTGAACAGGAGTAAATCGAAGTGCCTGTCTGTAACACAACTAGTGCTCATGTAAAGCGCTCTGATACCCTTGGGTCGAGTTCGAGCTATATAAAACTCCAAAAAAACTGAAAGAAACCCCTAACAGGCACAGCTCGCTCAAGCTCAATTCCCATGGAATCCATCTACCCCATCAGAATTTAGAAGTGTAAGCCTCCCATGAAATACTTCCCCCTTTTCCACACTGACACAAAGAAAAGATCAATAAAAACAATGGAATTTAGACAACTATGTAAATAAATTAAATGGAAATTGATTAAAGAAATGGTATTAAGCACAAACATAATCTTCCAGCTTCTTAGGTCTTCTCCTGACATGACTTCGTTCATTTTGTTTCCCCCTATTGCAACAGTGTTCTTTGATGAGTGATCACTGCACTACATTCAGTATTCTAAATCACTATACAGCATGACGTTCCTCACATTCCACCACTTACTGTCTGTCTATCATACCACGTTGCCCCGTGCTTCATCAGCCTACATAGAACCTGACTGTGTGCAATCACCCATCTTTCAAATTCCTCCAGAATACTCTCTCACCCAACACACTCTTACCCACTCTCCTCTTTCAATCCTCCTTCAATTCCTTTTTTATTTTGGCATTGGGCCTCTGGGTATACTGATCTTGATATGTTCTTACTTTAGTAACGGGGTCCCTCCCGTGACTGACTGAGGTGCGGGTTTGTACCTCCTCAACATATTCTTTATTTCTTGCTTCCACTTAAAACTTCCACTCTTAGCCAATTGGATGCATTCTCCCAGCACTTGACTGAATCCTTCAACCAGACCGTTTTTGCAAAGGTGGTATAGAGCCATTCAGTGATGTTTAATCCCCTCTTTCATGTGCAATGATTCGAATTTCTCCAATAAACTAGAGATAATTGTCTGAAATAACCACCCCAGGACAACCGTCCTGCCTAAAAATATTTTAACAGAAGTGATGGAGCAAGGACTAAAAAATGAGACTTGCTTGAATGCAATCACCTCACAGTATTAATTTATTAATTATGTATTGTTTATACTAACGTTGCATACATTACACGAATAGCAAGGAAGCTTGCCTATGTGTTCTAACTAACAAGTAACGCTTGTCTTGTTCTAAAATGGCCGCTAAAGCGCGGGAACCTTACTGCGCATGTCTCATCCATATCACATGGTGTGACGTCTTCTTTGCTTGGTGGGAAATTTCCGCTTCTGCGCAGTGTGCTCTAAAATGGCTGCTTGATGTGTTCACATGCTTCAGCTTGCTCTTGTGTTATTATTAATTTGTCGTTTTCTTAACGCTACTAATGCGGGATAGATTTATAAGTAAATGGGGATAGAATAGAAAGAATGGGTATACAGTGAAACTTATTATTTGTGATTTTAATATTTTCTTCTTTGACTTTTATTAGTTCGTAAACTTGGGCCTGGGGTTGGTGATCTGAAAACTCGAGAGACAATGATTCTGCGCATGTGTCCTCCTTGGCTGCCAAAGAATGAAGTCAACCTGGACGTCGTCCAAGGCCATGACCTGGTGGCCGAAGCTGATGTGCACTTGCCTTTCCTGTTGAACATTGAAACTTTGTATATGAAGAATATATAACATTTGTCGTGAGACGGGTGGGAAATAAAGCAAATGTATAAAATTGGATGGGCGGTAGTTTAAAGACAATGGCCTACAGAAAATGAATTAACATCATATGGTGTGAGAATCCACCCCTGTCCCTGTCCAATCAGAAGTAGTGGTCCCATATTTTAGCAACATTAAGGGGAGGTACATGGGCGTAGAAGGGTATAATAGATATAGAATTAGTAATTAGTTTGGCCTTTAGCTCAGACTGCAGAACGCGTGAAGAAGGTAGATGCTGCTCAGCATTAGGAAGAGCTCCAGACCGTCAAGCTGATCGATTGCAGACTGAACCGCTGTCCAGAAAGGTCCTGAGGAGGGGGCGGCGGAGTCCATTATAAGAAAGGCACGGGAGAATCGAGGAGAAGTCGAGTATCAGAGAGGGGAACGACGCAGGCGTCGTTGTAGAGAGGTCACCGATCCTGTCCTGATCCTGGAGGAAGTCTTTGCTCTTCATCCTTCCTGGGTCCAAATCTTTCCAACTCCTTGGCCAGGGGTTTGGTTCTCGCATTTAGGTAAATATAAATGCAACCTTTAGTTGCGCTGCTGTCTCTATCTTCTCCTTTCTGAGGGACCGTCATTAATTAATGGTTATTTTCTCTACTTCATCTATGATGTGTGACTAAGTACCATGTGTTTCTGTAATTTACTCTGCTAAATCTTTAGATAAACATTTTAAAACTTCTTGACTCAGTGGTTATTTCAGGATTATGTATTATAATGAATGTCACTCATTTTAAACTTCCCAATTGGCAAAGGATTCATTGGTAAGTCATTACTCTTCAATCGGAAGGTAATTGGTAGCAGGGATTTGATAAAGAGTAACAACTGATAAAACCCAGCGTAAGTATTAGCGTAGTATGAATGTATGGGCCCAAGTGAGTATCTGGTGTATGAATGCTGTTTGCTAATATCGCGCTGGATCAGAAGGAAATCACGTTAGAAGCCCTTATCTCTCTCAGAAACCCCATCTCATGCCATTTAGAATATAAGTTCATCCAAACAATGACGTAAATCCCTTCATGCCCAAGACAATCAAATGGGACGCTGATATCAATGGCCACTTTCTCCTACTCCTTGCTTGGAAATGCAATCTGTGTCTCCGAAGTTGTGTGAGATTTTTTGCTACGTGGTCAAGGCGCACAATTACAAACACATTTCTCAATTTGCCTTTCCATACCAAGCCACCAAAATTCAGCTTGTGCTCTCCTTTTCGTAGCTGATATGCCACCATACACTTCATTCAAAACAGTCAACAACCTTTGATGCAGACAAGTTGGAACCACCAACCTATTACACCTTCTAATCAATTCTAACCGTTCATCACAGACAACTCTTCCCATGAAGTCTTTTAAATCCACGTTTTCATCATTCCTCCAAACCTCCCTACGTGGCAAACTCCTTCTTAACAACTGTAGTGCTTCATCTTCTGATAATGCCCTCCTCCACTCCTCTTAACTAATGGCACCCGTACATGTAAATTTCACCTCGGCAACTACCCACTCTTTGTCTCATGTTTCAAAAAAATCTCTTTATTTGCATTTTATCTTAATTAAATGCATTGACAGCTCACATAACAATACTGATAACAAGCAGACATCTGTTCCAGTACAACTGTGTATACATTTCTTTCATGAAAAGAATAAAATTTACTGATGACCCATATTTTGTATAGCCAGTGTCTTTGAAGGCTTTTGTGCGTTTGGTGGCCAGACCCACTCTTTGTCTCATATGTCTTATCATTTAAAGGCAACTCCAAAAGACAGTCTACATTTATGTATTTGGTTCCAGGCATATATTTTATAGTAAATGTGAATTATTTCAAGCGGTGTAGCCACTTGGCAATACGCAGAGTAGTTTTACCCCTCCCTTTAGTGGAAAATAAATCTATCAGAAACCTGTGAAAAGTGCATAATTCGAAATGAGTCCCGCACACAAATGTCCTGAAGTGCTGCATGCCCCACCAGCATGCCAGCACCTCCTTTTCAATGCTGGAATAAGAGATTTCAGCCCCTTCAGTGGGTGCAATGCAAACGGCACCATTCTTTGGCTTCATTCACTCATTTGCAGCAGCTCTGCCCCTAAACCATATTTACTCGCATCGGTAAATACAATGGACTCATCAATGGGATCAAATGGTTTCAGCACTACAACTGTGACCCTTGACTCTTTCACCACTTCAAAAGCTTGTTGAAAGGTAACAGTCCACTGAAACTGAACACCCTTTTTCATCAAGGTAGCGTAATACATGCACTTTGTCAGAGAAATGTTCATCAAATTTGGAGTAATATTCTGCAAATCCTAAGAAGGAGAGAGGATGTGGTCCGTCGGCTAGACTGCCGACTTTGGTGCTGGAAACCAGGGTTCGAGCCTCAGGGTCGCGTCCACATCCTGTGATTCTGGGCAAATCACTTAATCTCCCCGTGCCTGAATGTGTAATGTAAATACGGTGCTCATGTAAAGCGCTCCAATACCTTCGGGTGGAGTTTGCGCTATATAAATATGCAACAAAAAAAAGAAGGACTGTAACTGGCCCTTGTCCTTTGGTGAAGGTGATCCAGCGGGTTACTAGCAACAAGCATTCATACACAAAATACTCACTTGGGCCCATACATTCATACTACGCTAGCAATTTCCGCTGGTGGGTCAGTTGGTACTCTTTATCAAGATCCCTGCTACCAATTACTTTTCCGATTGAAGAGTAATGACTTACCAATGGACCCTTTGCTAATTGGGAAGTTTAAAATGAGTGACATTCCATGCAATTCATAACTCCTGAAATAATCACTGAGTCAGGAAGTTTTAAAATATTTATCTAAAGATTTAGCAGAGTAAAATACAGAACCACATGATACTTAAATCGCATATCAAGGATGAAGCATAATAATCAATTATCGATCAATGACGGTCCCTTAGGAAAGGAGAAGATAGAGACAGCAGCGCAACTAAGGTTTGCATTTATATTTACCTAAAGTGCGAGAACCAAACCCCTTGGCCAAGGAGTTGGAAAGATAGGACCCTGGAAGGATGAAGAGCAAAAGACCTCCTCCCGGATCAGGACCGGACCGGTGACCTCTATATCAACGACGCCTGCGTCGTTCCCCTCTCTGGTACTTCGCTTCTCCTCGATTTCTCCCGTGTCTTCCTTCTAAGGTACTCCGCCGCCCCCACCTCAGGACCTCTCTGGACAGCGGTTCAGTCTGCAATCGATCAGCTCGTCGAGCCTATGCCTGTCAGCGTCTTGTGCCTATGCCTAATGCTAACTAGTTAGCTAATTCTAAATCTATTATACCCTTCTACGCCCATGTACCTCCCCTAAATGTTGCAGAATTATGGTTCCACTATTTCTGATTGGACAGGGACAGGGGGTTGATCCTCACACCATATTGATTTTATTCAATTTCTTTAAGCCCTTTGTCTTTAAAATACCGCCCCTCACTTTTAATACATTTGCTTTATTTCCCACTTGTCTCATGAAAAAGTTTATACATTCTTCATGTACATTGTTGCATATTAGTAGGGACATTCATGAATACAGCAGTATTGGCCATCAGGTCATGGCCTTGGACGACGTCCAGGTTGACTTCATCCTTCCTCTCTCTGGGCAGCCATGCAGGACGCATGCGCAGAACAATGCCTCTCGAATTTCAGTTCACCAACCCCAGGCCCAATTTACGAACTAATAAAGTCAAAGAAGAAAATATTAAAATCACAGATAAATTGTTTCACTGTATTCCCACTCTTTCTACTCTATTCCCATTTACTTATAAACTCTATCCCGCATTAGTAGCGTTAGAATACCACAGTTTAAGTGTAACATGAGAGCAAGCTGTAGCACGTGAAAACATAAAGCAGCCATTTTAATGCACACTGCGCAGAAGCAAGAGTTTCCCTCCAAGCAAAGAAAGACGTCACACCACGTGATATGGTTGAGACATGCGCAGTAAAGTTCCCGCGCTTTAGCTGCCATTTTTAGAATAGACAAGCGTTACTTGTTAGTTAAAACACATAAGCAAGCTTCCTTGCTACTTATATTTGTGTGTGCAGTTGTTAGTATGAACAATACAAGTTTAATACATTAATACTTATGAGAAGATTGCATCCGAGCAAGTCTCATTTGTGAGTCCTTGCTCCATCAATCCCCTCTCTGATGGCATTTCTGAGCCATCAAAATACTACCCACAACCAGATGCCAACTTTTAGCATAAAATTGTCTCAGCTTCATTTTTACACTTTCTATTTTTCACGTCTCCTTTCAGTGTATTGTACAATTCACTTCTCAAATCTTCTAATTCAATTTCGTCAAATTTTCGCTTCTTTCCTTTTCCTGTCACATTATACGATTCATTCTTTCTACAACATTTGCACCATATTATTATTGACAGTACTATTATTGCTATCCCTGCTAAGGGAACTAATATTTTACCTATAAGTCCTTTCCCTATATTAGCAAACCAGGTACCAATTGACCTAATACTATTGGTCAATCTTTCCCATACACTATCAACTTCCAGTGGTTTTAGTTCCTTCTCAAGTCTAGTTATATTCTGTATATACATTCCAATTTCTGCACTTTTATCAGGTATGTAAGTGCAACAGTGTTTCGTCTTCAATAATTTACAGACTCCGCCCTCTTTTGCCAATATAATATCAAGAGCAAGTCGATTTTGCATAACCATAGATCTAATCGCAACCATTTCCGCATTAATTATTAGAAATCCTCCAGCAGTGTCAGTTGATAAACGATCAACCACTGTAGATAATTTACATATTTTCCTTGAGTTCAGAATTATTCCCACTGAAGGTATCAATGCACCAAATATATCACCTACAATTTCTGAAAAACTAGCTCTTTTTCTACGTGTTAATTCACTATTATTTTCATTGCTGCCAGTGTTTCTTTTTACGAGGTATATTTTTGGAAATACTATTCCAACATAACAACTTCCATACCACCTTGCAGGAAGCCTAAAGTAAGCCTTATTCCCACACACATAATAGATTCCAGGAAAAACTGAATCTGTTCCTCCTTTAAGTCCCCAACCTCCAAGAATTAAGAAATTGTGTTCACATTCACTGGTACCGATGAAAACATTGTTAAACTCTGTCTTTAACCTATGTAGACAAATTTTCCCTGTCTTTACAAAATCTAGAGCCATAGCAGCTTGAGCCTTGCCAGGTGTGTAACTACCTTCTTTCTCAGCCCCAAGGTGGCAAATGAGCCTTATGCTCAGAAGCTTTCTTTTGGAAATCTTGTCTTCTACTCTCCACTAAATTCAAAAATATCTTTTCTTCTTCATGTAAAGAACATGTTAAATTGCTTCTATGTGCATGTGTTATGTCTATTGATTTCATTGTTAAGAAAAATTCTCCCATAAACTGTGCATCTTTGCTACTAAGCACTGGATTCATATTCTTTCGAATTGGAACCTCAGAAAATATCACATCTATATTTGAATAATAATACTGAAGTCGCCCTGTTCTATAAAATAAACTAGTCAGTACACTACATGATATGCCATAGGTTAATGGCAAGTGATGATACGTTAACCCTTCTGCTACTGATTCAGGTAGTTTCATACAGACATAACAATTACTAACTTCCATGGTATCTACATATTGAAATAATAACTTTGTGAAAACATTCAAACTAGTGTCGTTATCTGTTACTTCATGATGAAATTCTTGTTCGTCTTCTGCCTTTAGTTCTACTCTATTACTTTTCAAGTTATCTGTTCTTTCCTTGGTTTCGTTGTTAATCTTTTTATCTATTATCATAAGGTAAGGAATTGCTACGATCACAACTAACCATACTATAAGCATCACTACCAGATTGCATATGCATATAGCACAACATCTTTTACATCCTTTCTGCTTTGGTCTCCTAGTAACTCTATCGTCAGACATTTTTGACAAGGAAGATTGCTCTTCTTATCGTATTCTTCAAGTCTCTTTACGTTCTCAAGGTGGTTCTATTTCTTTTTCATAAGTCAGTTTTGCACTGGTTCCTTCGTCACCACTTTCACTTGATACTGAGCTTTCGTAATCTTCGAGAATAATATAAGTCCAATCAGGACCTTTAAATTTGTTATTCACAAGTTTCAGTCTTTTGCTTCTTCGTTTTTCACTTTTATTTTCTTGTTCCGTTTGGCTTGTTACTTCGTTCACTTGTTCAGGATCTTCACTTCTGGTTGTTATGTGGTATTTTACTCTTTTAATGACACTAGGCCAATGATCACCTTTTCTTGTTTTCTCTGTTTGCACTGTCTCTTTATTTCCTTCTTCAGAAATTCTTTTATTTTCAGGTTGTGTTACAATTTGATGTTCTTCAATTTCTGTTTCTTCTACTATTTGTTCTTTTTCCGGTCTGATTTGTTTTTCTTCAGCTGCTCCACTGTGAGTCTCTAGTGACTGGTCTTGTTCTTTATTTACGTTTTCCTGCTCGAGATTCTCAAGATCTTCTTCTTCTGTGTACTTTTCTTTATCTAACTGGTTCTGATTAGGGCTTATTGCACTTTGTACTTCTGCAGCCTGACCGCGTTCTTCTAGACTTGTCTGTCCCTGCTCAAAATCTGTTGGTTCTTCTTTAATTTGAGCCCAGTTTCCTCTCCCTATCTGTTCCTGCTCAGGTTCTCTTATTATCTCTTCTTCTTCTTCCTGAGCTGCTTCTTCTTCACCTATCTGATCTTCTTCAATTTCTTCTAAATTTACTTGACTTCTTGATCTGTTGTAGACTTCAGGTATTTCCACCACTGGTATCCAGTCCTGACTTGTGCTCGGTTGTTCTTCTTCAGCTTCCTTTGAATCTCGGACCTGAGATTCTTCAGCTGGGCAACCTTCAGCTTCCTCAGTTATCGATGCTGTCTGAGGATTTTCTTCTTCAGGGTCTGGTACTCTTTTGGTGTGGCTTACATGAATCCAATTAGGAAATCCTGCACACTTCACTGCTGTGTTTGTGACCAGTATGACCTGACAAGGTTCGCCCCACCTAGGTGATAGACACGTTTCTCTTGTGTGATTCTTCACTACCACCCAATCTCCGGGACTCAGATCATGTTCTTGTTCAGGCTGCCTGGAAACTGCGTCTTCTCCAACCTGGTGAGAGACAGAACGCACTAGGTCAGCCAATCCTTTGCAATAATCCAGAACCATATCATCAGATATATTCAGCAGTTTATTCGTAGGAACATGTGCTTGTCTCATTGCTTTTCCCATTATTATCTCGTGCGGACTCAATCCGGTGTTTCTATCAGGAATGCTTCTGAGTCCCATTAAAACAAGAGGCAATGCATCTGGCCAATCTAATGATGTTGATGCACACATTTTTCCCAGTCTGGATTTTATCGTGCCATTCATTTGTTCAACCACTCCAGAAGCCTCTGGACGATATGCACAGTGCAATTTTTGCTCAATTTGGAATGCTTCACAGATTATCTTAATCACTTCACTGTTAAAATGCTTTCCTCTATCTGATTCCAAAGATACTGGAAAACCAAATCTAGGAATGAGTTCACGTAGCAACAACTTTGCGACTGTAATACTGTCATTCCTTCTGGTAGGGTATGCCTCCACCCACTTTGAAAACAGACACACTATGACTAGTACATATTTCAGCCCTCTACATGGTGGTAACTGAATGAAATCAAGTTGCAATCTCATAAATGGACCCTCTGCCTTTCCAATTTTCCCAAATCCAATTACTGTTTTTCTTCCTGGATTATGCATTTGGCAAGTTAAACATCTCTGACAAAGACTCTCTGCTACCGCCCTAAACCTTGGATTGTACCAATTTTGTCTAAAGAGCCTAATCATTGCATCTCTCCCTACGTGTGTGTCTCCATGATACATCCTAGCCATTTGTGAAAGCAGACAATCAGGCATGACTGGTCTGCCATCGGCACAAATCCATACATCATCGTCTGCCTTTTGAGAACATCCCGTTTTAATCCATGTACTCCTTTCACTCTCATCAGCATCATCTTGCAATCGTTTTACATCATTCCATGTTTCCGGAGGTGCATACAGCATAAGTTGGCAGCTGATTCCCATTCTTTCCACCCTTTTATTTACTGACAATCTGTTTTTGGCACAATGTTCAGCCACAAGATCTGCGTATCTGTTGCCGACTACCACCCAGTCATCTCCTGACTGGTGTGCGGCACATTTCACCACAGCCAATTCTTTTGGTGATTGTATTGCTTCCAGTAGTTCTTTTACGAACTGTCCATTTTTAATGGGGGATCCTGAAGAAGTCATGAAATCCCTCTGCATCCATAATTGGCCAAAATCATACACAACCCCGTAACCATATTGGCTATCTGTAAATATAGTTATTTTTTGATTCCTCCCAATTTTGTAGGCTTTTATCAATGCAATCAATTCAGCTATTTGTGCAGATTTTACTCCTGGTAAATAGGATGCTTCGACTATTCCACTTAGTTCGCACACTGCATATGCTGCAGTTAGTTTTCCATCTTCATGCCTTTGACATGAACCATCAACAAACAGCTCCCTGTCTGGCTTCCTGAGGGGTAGTTCCTGAATATCAGGACGTGGTTTCGTGCACAACTCTGTGACTTGTAAACAATCATGTTCCTCTTCGTCATCTTTAACTTCTTCATGATATGGGTCTGGTAGTAAGGTAGCAGGATTTACTATTGTGCACCTTACAATGGTCACATTTTCAGCACCCAGTATTATTCTTTCATATTTAGTCAGCCGACTAGGAGTAAGATGCTGAGTTCGTGTTCTTGTCAACAAAATCATAAACGCATGTGGAACGAACACTTTTACAGGATGTCCCATTACAATTGACTCACTTTGTTCAATGCTCAAACAGGTAGCCGCCACTGCTTTTAAGCAGCCTGGCAACGCGGCTGCCACTGGGTCCAATGTAGCAGAAAAATATGCTATAGGACGTCTGTCTAAACCATGTCTCTGGGTTAAGACTGAAAGTGCACAATTTTCTCTTTCATGGCAGAATAATGCAAATTTTCTCTTATAATCAGGCATGCCTAGGGCAGGTGCTGCACATAAAGCATTTCTTAATTTTACAAACGCACCTACCCTCTCATCATCCCACTCAACTGGGTCCTTTGCCTTCTTTTTCGTCATTTGAATTAATGGCTTTGCCAACAGGGAAAGTCCTAGTATCCATTGTCGACAATAACCTACTATTCCAAGGAACATTCTCACTTCTCGTTGAGAGACAAGCATCTGCATTTTCTTTATTAATTTTATTCTTTCAGCTGTTATTCTCCTTTTGCCCTACTTAACTGCTGTTGTACAGAACTGCAATTTTTCAGGTGAAACTTTATGCCCTTCTTCAGCTAAATGATTTAATAATGCAATGGTGTCAACAACACAGTCCTCTCTGGTGTTAGATGCCACTAGTAAGTCGTCTATATACTGCACTAAGACTGAGCTTCCTGGCATCACTAGTTTCTCTAGGCACTTTTTCAATATCTGATTGAAGATGGAAGGACTTTCCGTGTACCCCTGAGGAACACGATTCCATACATAGACCTTGTTCTCAAATTTAAATGAAAATAGATACTGACTATCTGGATGTAATGGTATGAAAAAGAATGCTTGGCATAAATCAATCACAGTAAACCATCCTGCACTCCAAGGAATCTGGTATAAAATCACTGCAGGATTTGGCACTATATGACAACAGGGTTCCACAATCTTATTTACTTTGCGCAAGCCTTGAACAATCCTATACTTTCCACTAGGTTTCTTCAGACCCATGATTGGTGAGTTACAAGGGCTACTCATTACTTCTTTTAGTATTCCTTGTTTTACCATTCTGTTAATTTCTTCAATGACTCCTGCTTTTACTTCTGCACTCATTTTATACTGTCGGGTGTTTGGGAAAATCGCACCTTCTTTTACAGTAATCTTAACTGGGTCTATTTTGGCCATAAGTCCTACTTCTTTTCCCGTGAAATCCCATACCATGGAATTCACTGTAGTTTTCAGTTCTTCTGGTAACTCGTCTTTTGTTATCAAAGAAAACATCTCATCTCCTTCTGTACCTTGCTTTGCAATCATAAATTTATATACATGGTCTTCATCTGGGGTCTGAACTGCCACACCATCCGGCGTGCAGAAAATTGTGCAATTCATTTTGCATAACAAATCTCGGCCTAATAAATTTACTGGACTGGAATCACACACTACAAATTGATGCATTTCTCTAAAGTTTCTGATTTTTACTTCCATTGGTTCGGTAAGAGGTGTTCTAATTTTTTGATTAGCCACCCCCACAACTTGGATAGCTTCTCCAGAGAGAGGAAGGTCTGGGATGTCTGCTGTTCTCACAGTAGACCTGGTAGCACCAGTGTCCAAAAGGAAAGTAATATCATTACCTTTCACATTCCCTTCAACATATGGACCTGACTGATCTACCGGTAAGGATGCACCAAGTACGCACTCCTTCTCCCCCTCTCCCAGGCACCGTCATTGGCTATAGGTACAAAAGTCGTCCTGTAAAAGAAATTGTGATGTTACATAATCATTCTTACCACTTCCTCCTTGATATCCGACGTCTGTACCGTGCTTTGCTCTGCTTACATTACCCTGTATAGGTGCAGGTGGCAACTGACTCTGAGGATTTACACCCTGCTGTGAGTCATTCTGCGCCTGTGGATTTAAATTTTGATTTGGGCCATTATTATTCCGCATCTTTTTATATTCATCCTTCCAATGCCCCAATTTTCCGCACCCGTGACAAGGAAACTTCTTTTTAGCCTCTTCTCTGCTCATTCGTCCTCTCACTTTTCCTCCATTCCCAGTGTCACCATTCGTTCCAGGATCTTTTCCCTGATTATCATTTGGATTATCCAAGTTAATTCCCTGTTTCTCAGCCATTTTTACCTGAGCCCACATCACTTTCTCTTGCAGTTTCTTGTGCCTATCCTCAATGTCATCTCCACAATATTTCGCATATTTCAAAATTTCATCTATTGGCTTCCCTTGCCAACATAACATATGCTGCTTAATCATCTGACAAATCTCTGGCTTCAGACCGTAAACAAATCGGTAAACAAACTGACTCATGTTTTTATCTCCAATGTCCTCAAATCCACTATACTGCTTAAATACCTGCAATAAACGCTCATAGTAGGCGTGTACCGATTCACTGGCTTCTTGGGTAGTTCTGTCTATTTTCACCCAGTCTGGTTCTTTTGGCGGTATTTTCCCTTTCAGGTAAGTTATCACTTGTTGATACTTTTTCATTACATCATTTGACGGGGCACCTGTCTTTGGATCTCTAGGATATTCTTCACTGGGCCAATCAACTGTGATTTTGCAATCTGTCCACAAATCGGCAGGTACCACTATATCGAACAAACCATCCAAGTCTTTCAACAATACCTTTGACACCTTCACAAACCTCTCAACCTGCTTGTACCATTCAATTGGCTTTTCTCTCAACTTGGGAAAATCATTCGTAAATGACAAAATATCCTGTCTGCTCCATGGGACATGTACATATCCCCCTCCTGGAACTTCTCGCATCAGGTACATTTGATCTCCTTTCCCTGTTTCCTTCATCAAATATTCAGAAGTTGTTCTACTGTATCGTGCCTCTTCTTTTTTCTTTGTCCATCTAACTTTCCATTTATCTAGCTCTCCCCATTTCTGCAAAACTGTCATTAATTCTTTTACTTGTAATTTTCTTCCAGAGGCATTCATATTTTCCAAATCCTTGTCTGAAAAATCTGCTCTGTAGGGTTTTTGTAACACCTTTGACTTCCCTATTTCAATTCCCATCTGTTGAGCTAAATCTGATAATTTCTCATGAAATATTTTTACATTTCTTGTGATACTTCTGCATACGAACAATAGTTCTTCTTCATCGTACGTATTTAGGCGATCTACCCCTACATTTCCTGCTATCATTTCTTCTAACTCAACTTTTAATTTGTAAATGTCCATGATCTTTGGGGGTGAACTCTCTTTGTCTGATCCTTGTGCCCACCTTTCTAAGTCTTCAGGTGTAACTACTGTGGCACTTTTATGTTTACATCTTTGGAGCAACCAGGTGTTACTCTTCTGGGAGTACCATTTACAGAATCTCGAATGGGCAAGTCCATTAATGAAATCATAGACTCACAATCACTAAAGTGATCCTCAACCATTACTACTGCTTCAGGTTTTGGAACATTCACAGGTGTAGGCATAACTAGAGGTTTGGGATAAGTTACTTTGTCACCATATAAGGGAACCACTGGCCAATCGTTACAGGTATGGTCAATGAATCAGGATGAATACTCAATTGTGTTACTTTCTGAATTAATTCTGCTCTGTTTTTATCTATCGCTTCCTTTTCTTTATCGTGAAGTACTCTACTAACTGGTGAATCATGCAATACTTGTGGTACCAAAGGTGTTCTAAACAAGGGTGCACTTGGGGTGCATCCACTTGTCCCTTCCTGATATGGTGGCGGATTCTTTAATATATCCTCCATAAATTCATCTTCGGAATCTCCAAATCTAGTCAAATGTTTTGTCTTTTCTGTGCATTTACTTCCTAATGATTCTTCTGCCATTAATATCGGATACAGACCCTCTGTAAGCATTGCTCTTCTCCACTGTTTCATCTGACCATCCCTCGACTCATTTTGGTATCTGGGGAAAAATCCCTGATAACCCCTATTACTTCTGGATCGATCACGTTCGAATGCCTCGGTTTCCCACTCTTCAAAGGCTTCGTATTGAGTTAATCTAGGTCTGGGTTCTAAGTCATTCATTCTTAATCTCAAATTTTGGAGAATCCTCCCATTGAAAGTACCATTCTCGGGAAAAGCTAATATTCCATCATTTTTGGTATATTCCATCCAATTTTCTATCCATACACAAGTATGATAACCTCTCTCCATCATCATGAATGAAGCGGGCGTTTTAGCTGGTGGAATGATAATTCCTTCCCTAGTTTTGATTGGTTTATCCTTTTTAAAATAATTCTTAATCTTTTGTAAAAATGACATTTTCCTCTTCTCTCCGTACATTTTTGGCAAATCTCGGTGTACAAAATTATATTCTGCAAAGCCTAGGAATCTCCTATCCGGGCGAATTCCTATTAAAGTTGGATCACGTTTTAACATACAATCTCCACTGTCCACTAGGATTTTGACTTCTATGGTAACAACCAATCAGATTTCAGCTAACTTTTGTCTCTGAACCAATCCTAGCGCGGCCTTTCAGTGACGTCTTTTCTGACGACCCCTCCTTTACAATCTGCGCTTCTCTGTCCTTCGCTGTTTCAACCAATCCCAGCGCGACACCTGTGATGTCAGTATTGCTCCTGACTACTGACCCCTCCTTTACAAGAGTCGTTCTACGCCCGCGGTTTCAACCAATCCCAGCGCGGCGTTTGTGACGTCAGCTTCCTCTCCGGTAGCTGACCCTCCCTTTACAAAATTGTACGTAAAACTTTATTTTCTCTATACTTCTTTAAAATTCAGTAACAACATAAAACATTGGCTATCGTGCCAGTTTCTCTAAATTGGAAAAGATAGTTTCGTTCGTACTTAGTAAAACCTTTCTGTTTACTATACATATACTACGAGTAAAACCCTTCCGTTTACTCTTCACACAAGCTTCAGAAATACCTGCTACTTCTTCAATGTTACCCTTTCTAGGTGATATAACATCAAATTTTCACTAGCATATTCCTTTGTCTTTACTCACACACATAGAGTCCCTAACAAGTACTGATAGCCCTACTTAACTTTTCAGTACTATTTCTGCCTGGCAGATAACCTCACTGCAGTATGGCTTCCACTTACCATCCGCTATTCAATTTTCCCCGGGGATTCTAGACAACATAAAACAAACTTTAAACAATAACGGATGTTAGTTCATAAAAAATAAAATTCTCATTACCCATTTAACAAAGTGCAACCATCCTCTGATAACCAGAAAACTGATCCAGCGGGTTACTAGCAACAAGCATTCACACACAAAATACTCACTTGGGCCCATACATTCATACTACGCTAGCAATTTCCGCTGGTGGGTCAGTTGGTACTCTTTATCAAGATCCCTGCTACCAATTACTTTTCCGATTGAAGAGTAATGACTTACCAATGGACCCTTTGCTAATTGGGAAGTTTAAAATGAGTGACATTCCATGCAATTCATAACTCCTGAAATAATCACTGAGTCAGGAAGTTTTAAAATATTTATCTAAAGATTTAGCAGAGTAAAATACAGAACCACATGATACTTAAATCGCATATCAAGGATGAAGCATAATAATCAATTATCGATCAATGACGGTCCCTTAGGAAAGGAGAAGATAGAGACAGCAGCGCAACTAAGGTTTGCATTTATATTTTCCTAAAGTGCGAGAACCAAACCCCTTGGCCAAGGAGTTGGAAAGATAGGACCCTGGAAGGATGAAGAGCAAAAGACCTCCTCCCGGATCAGGACCGGACCGGTGACCTCTCTATCAACGACGCCTGCGTCGTTCCCCTCTCTGGTACTTCGCTTCTCCTCGATTTCTCCCGTGTCTTCCTTCTAAGGTACTCCGCCGCCCCCACCTCAGGACCTCTCTGGACAGCGGTTCATTCTGCAATCGATCAGCTCGTCGAGCCTATGCCTGTCAGCGTCTTGTGCCTATGCCTAATGCTAACTAATTAGCTAATTCTATATCTATTATACCCTTCTACGCCCATGTACCTCCCCTAAATGTTGCAGAATTATGGTTCCACTATTTCTGATTGGACAGGGACAGGGGGTTGATCCTCACACCATATTGATTTTATTCAATTTCTTTAAGCCCTTTGTCTTTAAAATACCGCCCCTCACTTTTAATACATTTGCTTTATTTCCCACCCGTCTCATGACAAAGTTTATACATTCTTCATGTACATTGTTGCATATTAGTAGGGACATTCATGAATACAGCAATATTGGCCATCAGGTCATGGCCTTGGATGACGTCCAGGTTGACTTCATCCTTCCTCTCTCTGGGCAGCCATGCAGGACGCATGCGCAGAACAATGCCTCTCGAATTTCAGTTCACCAACCCCAGGCCCAATTTACGAACTAATAAAGTCAAAGAAGAAAATATTAAAATCACAGATAAATTGTTTCACTGTATTCCCACTCTTTCTACTCTATTCCCATTTACTTATAAACTCTATCCCGCATTAGTAGCGTTAGAATACCACAGTTTAAGTGTAACATGAGAGCAAGCTGTAGCACGTGAAAACATAAAGCAGCCATTTTAATGCACACTGCGCAGAAGCAAGAGTTTCCCTCCAAGCAAAGAAAGATGTCACACCACGTGATATGGTTGAGACATGCGCAGTAAAGTTCCCGCGCTTTAGCGGCCATTTTTAGAATAGACAAGCGTTACTTGTTAGTTAAAACACATAAGCAAGCTTCCTTGCTACTTATATTTGTGTGTGCAGTTGTTAGTATGAACAATACAAGTTTAATACATTAATACTTATGAGAAGATTGCATCCGAGCAAGTCTCATTTGTGAGTCCTTGCTCCATCAAAGGTACCCTTTCAATGGCTTCCACCAATTTCAACTTGGGTTTTTCACCCTTACACAACAACACGTGCCCACAATACTCTACGTCACCAACTCCAAACTTGAATTTTTCCACTCCTATCATAAATCTAGCTTGTTCCAATATTTTAAAAACATTCTCTATTCCGATCCGAACCACAAACCAATACATAATGTTGGAAAAATAATACATTGAAAAACCATGTGACACTGCCTGCATAATCCTCTGTAAAACAGTTGATGCAAAAGCAAGATTGAATAGCATGCAGAAAAATTGGTATGCACCCTCCGGAGTCACAAAAGATATCAATTGCTTTGACTGAAGATGTAGTTGAACCTATTGGTAGTCACTCGATAAATGCAGATTAGTGAAACATCTGGCACCTCACACACACATCAGACCTCTTTAATATGTGGAAGAGGATGCCAACCATCCAATATACTGGCATTCAGGTCCCTGAGGTTCACACACATATGCAGTTTACCATTGGCTTTCCAGGCCAAAACTATAGGGCTGAGCCACTCAGAAGACTCAACTCAGATTCACACAGCCTGTTTAGCTTATTTTTCAACAGCTCACGAAGAGCCAACAAAACATTACATACTTTGTGTACCTTAGGCGATACCCCTTTCTTCAAAATTATGGGATGTTCAAACTTTTGATAACCCAATTTTTCTGCAAATAACCTGTGATATTTGGAACTTCATTTCATTTTCAATATGCATGGTGAGCAATTCCTGATCTGCATGATTTCTGTCTAACACTATTCCCAAAGCTTGTTGTTCCATCCATCCAAGTAAGCTTTTCCCTTTTTCAATGACATGCACCTTTCTAGACACCTTTCTGTTTCAATATACTCTAAAAACTTTGCTATAAAGTAACCAATGACTGGTAATTTTACACGCAATACCCTTTTGATACTGCTTCGGTAGGAATCAAATCATAGTTGTAATTGCCTGTTTTTGTTTACCCTGAACTACTTCTCTTATTGATTGCTTCTGTTCATGTAAAGCCCTCTGATACCTCCGGGTCCAGCCAGCGCTATATAAAACCTTTCAAATAAATAAATAAATAGTTACTCAAACCCTCCCAAGTCAATCAGTCAAACAGGCTGTATGGTGAACATGAATCCACCCATATGAAAACCTCACCACCATTCTCCTTCTGTACACACTTTAGAGGAGGATAGGTTTCACTACCTATGTCTATCACTCCATCTTGAGTCCTGACACTGCACACATCTAGATCCTCCATATCATAATCACCTGTGTCAACATTGTCATCCATATCCACAACCATCTGTTCTTTAATTAGCTCACTGAGTTTGCAATTAACAACTCCATTCTACATTTTATATTTTAGAGAAATACCCTCAATTTCTGCATTTATAACATCTAGCCTTAGAAGCCAGGCAAGCATTAGATTCAGCTATGTGCTTCATGATCCCACATCTGTAACACTGTATTTTTTTCACCTTGTGACCTATGCTTACTTTCTTGACATATGTTTCTCCCACAGCTATCATAGTACATAGGTACACATCATCTGACACCTTCTCAACATCTGACCCAGCATCCGCATCACCAATATCCCTCACAGGCATAGGAGGTGTTTTCATTACCTTCTTTCCTTCAACTCCTAATCTGTGCTTCAATATAGCAAGTTTATTTTTGGCTACGAACATATCCCCACCTATTGCTTCAGGATAAGTTTCAAAAGACTCTTTCCAATCCTCCCAGACATACTAGAACTCCTGGCTCTTTCATGAACATAGGAGTAGCAGGTATAACTTCCACTGACATGTTGCTAAAAGATAAAAATGACAAATTAAAACAAAAAAAGTGGTCACTGTTGTCTGCTGCAGGAATATATAGTCAGTATTGCTAATTGCATAATTTACTTGACCTGAAAGGCATAAGTGGTACCCAACAGTACTAAAGTTGATAAATTCCTTGGACTGCTCCAGTATAAAGCAATATCTTTTTTCAAAAGGATTATCAACCCAGAAACTGTTTTCCAAGTCAAGAATGTCTCATAGGAACATGCTATAAGCGACAAGTAGATATCCTGCCCACGTAGTCTCTTTTATATTTTGAGCAAGGTCTACTCTCAAAATTTACGGTTTCCGTTCTAGTGATCAGCAAACAGTCATCACTTCCTGATGAAGAAGGGCGTAGCCCTTGGTAAAGTAGGCTGTCCTACAGGGCTGACGGTGAATCTGCTGATAACAACACCAATGTACAGATCCTAAGAGTCGGAGACAATTGTACAAGATGCTCACAGCAGAAACGAGATGCGATGTAACAGAGCAGACGGTGAGTGCCTCTCGCTCATTGAACAACCAGTTTGGCAGCTTGTGGTCTTCATTCCCTGACTCTTGAAGCACATGAGGCCCATCCTGCATGTAAATTCTAAGTTACATATGCACAAGAATACCACCTTCCCAGACTCACTGCTGTGAAAGGGGTGAAAGCCTGAATGGCAAGGACACTGGCGTAACGAAACTTGAGGGGGCCTCCCTGCAAAGCACGTGGAGGGGCCCCCTCCAGGCTCAATCAGGAGCTCTGCAGCCAGAGTGCTCTGCTGAAGGGGCCCACCCGCACCGCGGGGGCTGCGGGGGCCTGTGTTACGCCCCTGGGCAAGGATCCAAACTAGACAGTGTGTAATTGTAGTTGAATATTACTGTGTTTCTCTACATTTTTTCAGGAAGCGGTAAAAGAGAGACAGGTTGACAGTTAGACAACACAGAAGGATCTGGAATGGGTTTTTTCACTACAAAGCCCTCTTTCATGCATCTGGAACTGTAACTTCTAGAACAGACTAGTTACAGTGGTGCTGTAAGACAGGGCAAATTGTAAAAGTGACTTTATGAAGGACATCAGGAGGGCAAGGATCTCAAGGTGGATCTTACATAGTGCTTAGCTATATTGAGACTGTCTGATCTAAATTAAGCAGAGAGAACTTGGATAGTGTAACAGTAAGATAGGGCAAATTGTGTGGTACTACATAGGGAGTATCAAGATTATCCACAACAAGCTACTTAAAATTGCAATGAAGTTTTCCAACTTTATCAGAAGAGAACAGGGACAGAACAGAACAAGGCGGAGGGGTGTAATGCAGAAGACTAGCAAGCAAGGAAAAGAAGTTTACTGACACCCTCTTAGAGGAGTTAGAAGATTCAGTATTGGCTTCAGCAAAGTAGTTAGTGTGAGATGAACGAATCCACTTCTTATAAATTTTGATTTCGGCCGATGTAATTTAGCATTGGTAGAATATGTACAATACCAGGTTCACTCTAAACTTTTACATATGCATCGAGCAAGAGCAAGAACAAGTTCAGGAGTATACCTGGGGGCCAAAGGACATGATTTCGTTAACATTTCCTTTTAAGAGGAACCAAAGAACCCACGGCAGTGCCCAACCGAAGATTATATTCTGCCACCAGGCAATTCATGGTAGAAGAAGACTTGCATGAAGTAGTGTTCAGATACCTAGAAAATTAATTAGGATTCACAGAGGCCCAGGGAAGACACGAGATGGCTGAAAAGATGTAACAGGAAGTATGATATGTGATATTAAAGTCAGAACAAAAGATACGGCACAGTGATTTGTTCATGGGCGCCTATCTGGAGAAGAAATGAACATCTGATCAAAAGCCAAAAAATAAACGTGATTAAGCTAGTTTCAAGAGTGACGCCTATGTGATGCATGGGATGGGAGACTCGCTGGGTGAGACCAAGATTACAACTAGGAAAGAGAAACTCAGCCAGCAGAGAGCAGGGATAGGAAGTTATCCCAAAATTTAAATCAACCAGTATTTTTTAAATGGTGCTAAGGGCGGCAATGGGGGACAAAATTTAAGCAAATCCTAAAACAAAATTCACTGCAATACTGGAAGAACGGTAAAACAAACCAAAAGCATATGAACACCAGGAGAAAGAATCTGTTTGCAGAATATTTGCCATGCCAAAGGAAAAGACCTAACCAATAAACGAGAAATGAAAAGTTGGTCACAGAAGATGACTGCAACTCCGCCACCAGTATATGTACGCCGATGCACATGGAGGATCTTGTAGCCATAGGGTACTGCTGTGTCCAATGCAGGATCGGAACCGGAATGGGGCCAAGTCTCTGGAAGAGGCAAAAGATTACAATAAGAGTCAATGAGAAAGGTGCAAACTTCTAATTTATGGCAAATAAGTAAAAGAGTATTAAGCACACCACTTGATAGACCATTAGTGCCAGAGCCATACAATTTACCAGGATTGCAGAAAGAAGGAGCAATGTGCGCTGGACATAAGGATGATCTAGAGGGCTCACAGACAATAAAGGGAAATTGGAGCCTACCTGATGATTAAGTCAGCAGTTCCTGCTTGGTGTAACTAAGATGGAGGAAAGGAGGAAAAATTAGGCAGACAGGTGTGGCTTCTTTGCACCGGCAGCGTGTCCGTGCTAAGGGGTCATTTAAACAGACCCTGGACCCAGTTGCGGCTCGTGGAGGGAGTGCTGCGGGGCGGGGGAGGAGCAGGGTGGGGGGGTAGTAAACTACGGCATACGGCCGAACAGAGGTAAGTAAACAAATACATAAATAAAACGAATTTCGTTGTGCGCGCTGCATCGCATTTGGCAATGCAGCGCGCGCAATGAAATTCGTTTTATTTATTTATTTGTTTACTTACCTCTGTTCGGCTGTATGCCGTAGTTTACTACCCCCAACCTGCTCCTCCCCCGCCCCACCGCCCCGCAGCACTCCCTCCACGAGCCGCTACTGCCTGGACGGGCAATACATAATCATGTCGCAAGTGCAGGAAACTAGACTGCTAAGAAGGAATCCAGCCAAGTACGGTTCCGATTGCCTCTGATTTTGATTGGAGGAAGGCAAAAAATATCTGAAATCATGCCCACTAATGCACCCTCCAAAATACAAGTACAGAAATAAGAGAAGTCAAAAAGGAGGGATCCAATTACCTTGACTACCTATGACTGACAGGAAGTAATTCAAACAAAGCATAGAGGGCATATTGAGGAGTAAGAACAACAAACTGCCAAGCAATCCAGAAGTCTAACA
This sequence comes from Calotriton arnoldi, assembly GCA_963921515.1. Classification (NCBI taxonomy): domain Eukaryota; kingdom Metazoa; phylum Chordata; class Amphibia; order Caudata; family Salamandridae; genus Calotriton; species Calotriton arnoldi. The sequence continues at coordinate 1,634,375 of CAWUFW010001107.1, read as the reverse complement.
CCAAAGAGTGAAATTGCTGAAACAAAAAAAAACAGTAAGTAGACTAAAAACACACTTTTTCTAAAGTAGGAAGAAATACAACATACGTAGTATTTAATACAGATCACAGCTAATAGTCCCTCCCCTTCCCTCCCTTCCCTTCCCTTTCCTTGTAAAACTCCACACTTAGGGGCATATTTACAATAAAGTGGTGAAGCATGTCGTTAAGCCAAGAAGGCTAACAACACACTTCTTCACTTTAGAAATGGAGGGCTGCACCATATTAACTAGAATATGGTGCAGTCCTGCATTTCCCCCTCCGCTGGTGCTAAATTTAGCTGTCTAGCGCCAACGCAGGCACCCTTGCACCATAGTGCAAGGGTGCCTGTGTTGAGGGGAAGATTGTTTATGTACAGGAAGGTCCCCCTTCCTGCACATAAACAATCTTTAAATGCAGTTTTGTAACCTCTATGTGTGCTGCTTAATGCAGCCCACATAGAAGTTGCAAAACGGCATTTTTTTTTAAATGATTGTTTATGTCCCGGAAGGGGGACCTTCCTGCACATAAACAATCATTGGTGTTTTGCTGTTTCTATGTGTGCTGCACAACGCAGCACACATGGAAACAGCAAAAACTAGTAGAAATAAAGCATTTCTCCTCTTTCGCTTGTTTAAGACCAGGTTTTTCCTGGTCTTAATTTTGGCGCTGCCTCCTATTTACGCTGCTCTTGTAAATAGGGGGCAGCGTCAAAATCAATGGGTGTTGCGGTGGAACGCCCACCACAACACCAATTGCCTTCCCCTTTCACACTAAGTGGCTTAACGCTGCCTTGTAAATAAGATGAAGTCCCTATCGCCACCACAACGTCACTGAAAGTGACGTGGTGGCGATAGGGGCTTGTAAATATGCCCCAAAGTTCGTGAATACTGAAAGTAGTAAGCTTGCCCTTTGTGAATCAGGCCCATTATTGGCAAATTTATCTAATGTGTTTTCCCGAGAATCTGAGGCATATACGTTCTCTTCGCCCAAAGTTGCACCTCCTGATTTACATGGAATGTCTATAGCCCAATCAAGAGATCCTATCAAGTCACTGTGCTTGGTGTACCAAGCCTTTAAATCAGAGGGCCCAATTCACAAACAGTTTTGCCTGAGTAGGCATCAGATACTTCTACATCAATCATGCCTTACTCCTCGAAGTCAGGATTAAGGAAGGCCTACAACAAGCATATATCAAAGCAAAATGTTTGCGAATTGGCCCACAGTATCATTAGCACAAGTGCGGTACTCTAACTTGAGTGACAGAGTGGCATTGTCACATATATTTAACTTTTCATCATATATGTTGAACATAATTGCGTCACATAAAATCAACATACCAGGCATCCTGGAACATCGGTCATTCGACGTAAGCATTCTTTAATAAAGAATGTGCCACTCTGTGCCAATACACAGCATAACGTATAACTGCTTATTACATATTCACTTATGTCAGCCTATGAATATATGTCCAATGGGCACATCAAATGTCTGCCACAAATTAGTCCAGTGAGCGTTTCTCTTATCTATTGCAGGTGTTATTTATGAGATGTTTAACATGTCACCAAAATATGATTTTCTTGGGGAACCGTAGTGTGCTTGGTAGGGACACAAATAAACAAGCATTGGCAAAGCCAACAGGTGTCGCCTATTGGTTCTGACAATGTCTTTTAGCCACGTTGAACAGTGCGGCTGCTGTGCAGCATGGCTAAAAGTTAGAAAAAAGTGAATGCGTCATAGCATTTTTTTATCTTATGGTGGTGGGTGGAGGCAACATGGACAACAAGTAGGAGGGTGGGAGGGAACAAGCAACACAGACAACAGGAGGTTCAAAATAGAGGCTGGATCATAGTGATTTTTTTTACTTATGGCAGTGGGGGGGGGGGTGAAACACAGACAAGAGGAAGGAACAAGCAACACCGACAAAGAGCAGATGTGGGCGGCATCACAGACAAGGGGAGGGAACTACAAACAAGAGAGGATTCCCAGCTCATTTTAGACAGGACGACTGTGTCTTCTAAACCCAATAAAATAAAAGGAACCTGACGCCTGATATCCAAACGCGAGTACTTTTTAAAAATATAAATGACATCTTAAATGCTACTCGGAATACCAACATACTCAAGTTCTGAGGAGACACCATTACCGTGTTTAAGACACCTCTCCGTTAATGCTAGCAAAGAGAAGAGAACCAAGAGACTCCATGGTATTCCTTTGAAAAGAAAAAACACCAATGAAGTGGGGCTTCCCTTTTCACCTGCCATTTCCCTACAACAACAACCTGATGTCTGTTACTTCTGATGATGAGGCAGGCAGCATTTGAATTTGGTGGTTACAGCCAATCGGCAGCTTCTAAGACACAATCAATGAGTGCACAGGCGAATAGAAACAACTACGCACCTACGCAAAAAGTACCTTGAAGGAATAAGGGTGGAAGGATAGAGATTGCTAACTTCCTCCTGGCTCTGTTAACATGGCTATACTGACAGTGGGGGATCAAACCCAACATATTTTTTTGAGTTGAAAGGACCAGGGGTGGGCAGAACAGAGCGATGGGACAAAGCAGAACTCTCCACCCAGTTCTAACCACTCTAATTGAAACAGTGCTTAATTTGTAAACAAATAAGTCCCGGGGCCTTTGTGATGAGGCTGCCGCAGTTTGCACCACACATTGCCACTGCCAGCGCTGCCAATAACAGAACTTACACAACTACTAACCATCACACTGCTACAAGTGTGAGAATTCAGACTGTTTAAGGCCCCCAAGCTTTAAACATTGTTTGGGTGGCTGGCATTAGTTGTTTTAGACATGTATTGAATTATTAAATAACTGTTTTCCTGCTCATCTTTAAATGAGCCGCTGTTCCAAGTGCCGGTGCTGGCAATTAAGTGCAGGTGCCGAGCACCGGAAAGCACCGGCTCAAATTAAGCACTGAATTGAAATAAAATGCCTTGCTTTCAGTGTTTCAGCCAACCTGACCTGGTGGTCGGGATTTGGGTGACAACGTTTCGCACCTTCATCGTGCTTGGAGGTGCAGCCATGAAATGTGGGAAACCGGTGGCCACACAATCCAGGGATGAATGTATGAAGGGGCGTCCCATGGGTTCCACTCAGTCGACTTTCACTCAGTCGACTTTTTATGTGAATGTTTCCACCTTCTCCCCCTAATAAGGACATACGGAATTTACTAGCAATGTCCAATGTGCACTCAAATGTATTTTAAGGAGATGGAATCTGGATATATTTTTCAGAAGTCACTCTTCTAGTAAGTAGTCCACCTAAATATTGACTCAAAAATATTGTGTGATTATAATATCATAGTCAAAATACCATGAATACAAAAATATCGTAGACCAAAATATTGAAAGTAAGTATATTGTTTTGAACCGTTTTACTATAGTATCGAAATTAAAAATATTGCCTACTTTCATATTGTATTTTTTATTATGGTGTTTTATTGTCTTTTTTAGTTTGTATCTAAGTACATATGTTATAGTAAAATTATTTTTAATAATATTGCAATGTATATTTTTGGAGATTGCATGGTTTATTGTGGGATTGGATGGGTAGTGCTTTTAAAATGATATATCAGTTATTCTTAATGAATGCAATTCAATTCAATTTCTCTTTATTCTGTCATTTATAAATTATCATTAAAGAATCAAAAACCTAACATAAACTGACAGTCAATAACAACATATGCCATTATATGTAGATTTCAAAGATTAAACATCATTGCTTAAATATGATCACCTGCTAAAACAAATTAAAAAAAGACAGAAGTATTCAGTTATAGCTTTGTAATCTCGACCCTCAAAACTCAAAACATAAGGGTGTTAAGGTAGAGATTAGCAGATTTTAAAAAGAGCCCTACTCCAAAGCACACCTCAGCACAGTTCAGTAGTTCAATAATATCAACGCCGGTCTACATGTCTTGAATTGCAACCTCCTAAGGATTGGATTTAAAACTTTATGAGACATTGGCTGATCAAATTTACCAAAAAAAAATAAAGTGTAGCAAGAAGTGTGCAGAGGTTTCGTCGCAAATTCCTGATGTATCATATTGCCTCAAGGGGAAGTAGAGTTGTCATCTGATGGAGCCCAACCAAAACCTGGTGAGAAGAGACTTTTCTGATGAATTGGATGCCAGGTCCAGATAGGGCTACACCCCTGGTGATGTTTGAAACAAAGCATATTCTTGCAGGGAAGGTTTTACATGCTCCAATGTGTCCCTTTGGATAGCCCCCACAGCAACAAAGCTCTCAATGAGCCAGCCTTTGTCCTTTTTCCTCAGCTCAGATGGGTTGAGGAACATAGACAGTCTACCGAAATTAAGCAAAACTACCCTAATATATTGCAGCCAGTGCATCTTATTTTCCTTATTGCATGAGAAACAGTCTTTGGTGATATCTTTATTGCATGAGGCATGGTCGTCACCCCACAAAGCTCCAATCCTCAACGTAATCCAGGCCCATGCTTTGTGTACAGCGTAATATGGGCTGCACATAGGGATTCCCAACATTTTCCTACGTATCCTATTTTCCTCCACCTGTATGCTGCTGACATCGCTGTAGCCCCGTAAATCAGCTCCATAGGTTAGTACAGGAATGCATTTCCTCTTATACATTTTCAAAAGTGGGCAAATTACCTTACTTGCTAACTTATAGAGAAGCTGAAAAGAGATCCCACAGCTTGAATAAACTGTAATTTCTGAATGGAACCGCATGAAGCAAAAGTATTAAAGTGGTCAAATGCTACCCCCAAAATGAGGGACTGACTTGTGCTTTCTACTTGTTTACCTTTGATGGACAAGGGTGAGAAGGTTTCGAATAAAATATTTATAAATTGAGATTAATTGACTAATGTTTTAATTATGTTAATTTTTAACTTGGGAATTCTCTATATAGTTATTTTTCAATTTTAAAAGTGTTTTTTAATTTTTTTAAGACATTTTAGTTTTTTTAAGTTAGTTGGGTAGTATTTTGTGGGTGTGATTGGGCGTTTTATTTTTTTAAGTAAATATTTAAATTAGTTTATACATTTTAAAACAAAATATAATGTTTAAAAATATATTATATTTTAATGATTTTTAATTCTTAAAAAAGGCAATTCAATTATTTAGGCATAGTTATTGTGAACTCCCCCAGAAATATGTACAAGCTCCCCAGTGTTTGTTTGAATAGTAAATCTGCCCCACAGTGTATGCACTTTTACCAAAGTTTTTTAAACTGGAGATAGAATAGTAAGTCTGCCCTCAATTAATACACTTTCCCAAAGTCTGTTAGAACAGAGTTAGATCAGTACATCTGCCCCTCTCCCCAAATATATGTACTTTTCCCAATGTTTGTTGGACTGGATGTAGAATGGTAAATCAAAATCCCATTCATTGTATGCATCGTTGGCCATGTTTATTAGAGTGTAGTTGGAATAGTAAATTTTAATCCCCCCACAATGAAGGCACTTGCCTTAGTGTTTATTGTACTGGAGTTAGAATAGTACATCTGGTCGAACTCCAACCCCCCCCACACACAGTATATGTATCTTTTCTATATTTGTTGTACTAGAGTTACAATATTAAATCTGACCCCTGAAATATTTAAACTTTCCCAATGTGTGTTTGATTGTAATTAAAATTGGAATTTGGAGCCCAACCCAATGTAAGCACAATCCACAACTTTATGTAACACCAAATGTATGCACTTTCCCCAACATTTGTGCATTTGGAGTTACAATAAAAAAATGGTGACCCCTCCCAATGCATGCACTTTCCACTATGTTTGTTAGACTGAATTTAGAATAGTAAATTTGACCATCCCCAATGTTTACATTTTCCCCAATGTTTGTCACACTGGAATTAGAATCATAAATATGACCCCACAAAGTTTACCCTATCCCCAACTTTTGTTAGATTGGCATTACAATACTAAATATTAAACCCCCCAGTGAATGCACTTTCCCTAACCTAGGGGGTCATTATAATGACGGGCGGATCGCCCCTATGGCGGTGGCGATCCGCCCGCCATTTCCCACCGCCGGTCCGACAGGGGACCGGGCAGTAAAGGACCCTAATATGGTGGCAGTGTCTGCTAGACACCGCCATCCATATTAGGATGGCGGCGGAGAGCAGCCTTTCCATGGCGGCGTTGCCGCCATGGAAAGGCATACGGTGTTTGCTGTTGGGGGCCCGTTGCAGGCCCCCCAAGATGTTGGGGGGTGGGGGGTGCACATGGGGGGTACCTATGGTACCCCCCTGCATTTGCATGCACATGGTGGCAGGCAGCGTGCGGTGCCTGTCACGGTGTGCATGCAAATGCACAACATGCATATATTGCATTGTGGCAGGTGCTGCTTACAGCAACGCCCGCCGCAATTCAATATATGCAGGATGCCACCGTGGCAGTGGCATCCTAATGCCCACGGCGGGACCGCCGCTCCTATGGCGGACAGTCCCATTCACCGTTATGCCGCCCGCCATCGTAATGACCCCCATAGTTAGAATAGTAAATATGAACCCCCCTCCAATGTATGCACTTTTACCAATGTTTGTTGAACCAGAGGAAGACCATTGTGGAGGGACAACCATTATACCTGAGATGTCCTATATACCAAGACTGTACTTATGTTGCCAAGAATTGCAAACATTGTGCTAGGGCCAGAATTTTATATTATATTTTAATGATTTTTAATTCTTAAAAAAGGCAATTCAATTATTTAGGCATAGTTATTGTGAACTCCCCCCCAGAAATATGTACACGCTCCCCAGTGTTTGTTTGAATAGTAAATCTGCCCCACAGTGTTTGCACTTTTACCAAAGTTTTTTAAACTGGAGTTAGAATAGTAAGTCTGCCCTCAATTAATACACTTTCCCCAAAGTCTGTTAGAACAGAGTTAGATCAGTACATCTGCCCCTCTCCCCAAATATATGTACTTTTCCCAATGTTTGTTGGACTGGATGTAGAATGGTAAATCAAAATCCCATTCATTGTATGCATCGTTGTCCATGTTTATTAGAGTGTAGTTGGAATAGTAAATTTTAATCCCCCTCACAATGAAGGCACTTGCCTTAGTGTTTATTGTACTGGAGTTAGAATAGTACATCTGGTCGTAACTCCCACCCCCCCCCACACACAGTATATGTATCTTTTCTATATTTGTTGTACTAGAGTTACAATATTAAATCTGACCCCTAAAATATTTAAACTTTCCCCAATGTGTGTTTGATTGTAATTAAAATTGGAATTTGGAGCCCAACCCAATGTAAGCACATTCCACAACTTTATGTAACACCAAATGTATGCACTTTCCCCAACATTTGTGCATTTGGAGTTACAATAAAAAAAATGGTGACCCCTCCCAATGCATGCACTTTCCACTATGTTTGTTAGACTGAATTTAGAATAGTAAATTTGACCATCCCCAATGTTTACATTTTCCCCAATGTTTGTCACACTGGAATTAGAATCATAAATATGACCCCACAAAGTTTACCCTATCCCCAACTTTTGTTAGACTGGCATTACAATACTAAATATTAAACCCCCCAGTGAATGCACTTTCCCTAACCTAGGGGGTCATTATAATGACGGGCGGATCGCCCGTATGGCGGTGGCGATCCGCCCGCCATTTCCCAACAGGGGACCGGGCGGTAAAGGACCCTAATATGGTAGCGGTGTCTGCTAGACACCGCCATCCATATTAGGATGGCGGCGGAGAGCAGCCTTTCCATGGCGGCGTTGCCGCCATGGAAAGGCATACGGTGTTTGCTGTTGGGGGCCCGTTGCGGGCCTCCCAAGATGTTGGGGGGTGGGGGGTGCACATGGGGGGTACCTATGGTACCCCCCTGCATTTGCATGCACATGGTGGCAGGCACCGCGCGGTGCCTGTCATGGTGTGCATGCAAATGCACAACATGCATATATTGCATTGTGGCAGGTGCTGCTTACAGCACCGCCCGCCGCAATTCAATATATGCGGGATGCCACCGTGGCAGTGGCATCCTAATGCCCACGGCGGGACCGCCGCTCCTATGGCGGACAGTCCCATTCACCGTTACGATGGCGGGCGGACTTTGTCCGCCCGCCATCGTAATGACCCCCATAGTTAGAATAGTAAATATGAACCCCCTCCAATGTATGCACTTTTACCAATGTTTGTTGAACCAGAGGAAGACCATTGTGGAGGGACAACCATTATACCTGAGATGTCCTATATACCAAGACTGTACTTATGTTGCCAAGAATTGCAAACATTGTGCTAGGGCCAGCATTTTACCAATGGTAGATCCTGTGCTATGGATGGCCACATGTTCTCAAACAAAAAAACATTATGTGAGGTTCAGCATTTTACTTGTGGTAGGCATGGGCTTACTTGCATGCTTGCCAACATGTTGCCAAAAATTACTGCCTCTTAGCCAGTGTGAGATTTTTAAGAGGGCTGGGCATCATGCCATAGAGCCCCACCAGTTGCCAAGAATTACCATCATTATGCAAGGGCCATAATTTTTCCAAGGGAAAGAAATAGGCATCCTCCCATGCATGCCCACAAGTTGCCAAGAATTACCACCATTGAGCCAGGACCAGAATATTACCAGGATGGGAATAGGCATAATTCGCTGGATGCCCACTAGTGGCCAAGGAATTACTGCTATTGTACCTTGGCAAGCATTTTTTATCACAGTGGGCACAACACTCATTGCCACAAGCACCAATGATATGATTTGTGGCAATAGCAGCTGCTTTGAAAATTGTGTAAGACCTGTAAAGGCTTACATATATTGAGATGTACATTTCTTCTAAGGCCAAACAGAACTTTTCTCAGGGGCCAATTCTTCATGAAACACCTGGCTTGACCACTCATGGACCAATGTTTCCTTCTGCCGTTCTCATAAAAAGGCCCGTACAGATACATAAGAAGACGTTTTGAACATTTTTTCTAGTGCTAGAAGTTCATATGACCCTTTAATAAGTATTTATTTTAGGATCCTAACCATACACCCTATTGGTTGATTTGTTTGTTTCTTATTGCCTCTATTTTCACCTTTGTCTTTTGTTAGTCTATAGTAAATACACATATTTACCATAGTCTATCTACCTTTGTATGGACCTTTACATATTATTGCTTGACTGCATCCAATTGGACTTGTTATTTTCTGCATTCTCCAACACCTCTTATGGGGTTAAGATAAGGACTTTGTGGGATACATAAAGGGAAAAGCAAGTGCCATCCTGTCCAATATTAGATATATTGTGGTGAGTACAATCTCACTAACAATGCATTTATCCTATAAAGCCCTATGCTCTACAGTAGAATCATTGACTCTGTATATCAACATATAGGCTCAATGAACCACATTTTACCTCAATTCTATGAAAGAGTTCAAATCCTATCACCAAGCCAATTGAGAGTGGCAGCATATACTCTAATAATTTCTCCTCTAGATCTTGGTGCCACCACACTACAAGGTATCCTTCGAGCCTAACGTTCTCCTATTAAGGCTATTTTCAATTCCATGGCCAGGCTAACCTTTTCCTCTACAAGAAAATGTGATCATATCTCCCCAAATGCTAAGACACTTACATTAGCTATACCTTGAAGCTAAGAGCAAATGTAAAATCTGCTGCCTTGGATATAAAAAGACAGCAAGCTAAATAGACTATCCTTGCTATTCAACTTACTTGCACGTCTGGGAGGACATAGAGGTCTCTGGAGAAGAATGCTCTCCTGTTGGAATCTCTTAGATTCAAAACCCCAAAGGGCTTTTGAAGGTGCTGTAACTAACCTGTGGATTTCCCAGTCAGTTCACTTAAAAAGCCACTCTTCTCTTCTTGCATTCAGAAAACAACTACTTCCTCACCTTTTCAGCCTCTATTTGAACTAAGCTTGGAGATTGACTGATCCTGACACGATCTTCATAACTTTTAATACCACTTGACACTCTGAATAACCCTCTAAGCCCACATTCATGTGTGGATAATCTACCGTTGTAACATTAGCAACAAACTGAGTTGACATTGATCCTTGGAACGTTACAGTAAAAAGATTTGTCCTACAAGAAACAAAAGAACTTCAAGAGGAAAAAAGGAAGAGACGAGGAAACAGAAGACATTCATGAAGAAAAAAAGAATAAGAAGTTAAAAAGAAGATTAAAAATGCACCCATCAGACAGACCATGGGACAGAATATAGCAGCTAAAGAGCTGTGGCAGTGTAGAAGAAGGGTGCTGTGTTACATACATTTGAGCAGTATGTCTATAGAGATCTGTAAGATATTCTGAGAGAGCAACTAACAGCAGTAAGGAAGTGTGCCACTGAATTCCTTGAAAAAAGAGTGAACTTTAATGGGCACCTGTTATTTTAGGGTCCATAAACCTAACCACAGTTGGTTGTTTAGTTTAATTTTTCCCCATATCATGCCTATTTTCACTCCTTGACCTTTTAATGATATCTTGTTGATAATTTTTCCCTGTTTATATCTATTACACTAAGGTATTTATGTCTAAATATTATTGCATTACGTTGGTTCGTGCAATCCACACAATCTTTTGCATGATCAAGACATGAGCTTTGCCAAGCACTACACCTTCTGAGCTGGTGGTATATTCCACACATGCAGAGTCGAGGGTATCTTTGGCTCACCACTGTTTTCGAATTGCTCGATTTGGGTACTTTGGTAATGTAGCTAATATTTATTGCATCTTCCACTACCATTCTTCTAGTGACTTCTTTACACAAAGTATCACAAATTGGAGGGTATGGGATATTTTAGACATTTTATTGTACTTACTGATTTCATACAGAAATGCCCTTTCTTTTAGTTTATCTTTTTTTTTTTAAAGAAGAGTGGGAGTAACCTTATGACAGGTAACCAGTGAAATAGTGAATGCATGCATGGACGACATTTAGGGGTCTCCTGGGGTCTCAGCTGCGACCCCCTGGCACTGCCTTTGTGACCCCTTCAGTGGTGGCAAAAGCGGTCCCAAGAGCAGAAGGTACAGTCTCCTGATGAGCAATGTCTACTTTCTGCTGCTGAAACTGTGAGGCTGGTGTCCCTTTGCAAGACCTCACAGAGGTCTGGTGAGGAGGAAAGGAGGGTGGATAGCCACATTTTTAGGAGGCTTGGTAAGGGATAAGAGAGGAATGCCCTCCAGTGAATTTTCCATAGAACAGTCAGGCCTGGCATATGAGAGCAGAAGAGATATATTTTCAGCCTCTCCTCCACTGAAGCCTAAGATCAGCGGTTATCAAAACAGTTTAGGTAATACAAGCCTTGGTATTCAATGGGAGGGAACCAATGTAAATAGCTGCACAAGAGTTTTTGAACATTATAGGTGTAAACATTTAAAAAGCTTGAACTGACCACTCAGATAGTGATGTCTTTGCTGTAAAGCAGGGACTGTCGTACATTGTAGGTGTGGGGAATTACACTAGGGCTTCCTATAGAAATCAATAGTGTTTGTTTTCTCTTAAGACTGTTTGGCTCGTTTTCGAGGTAAAACTAAGTATCTTGTTGCTGTGCAGGTGGACGAAGTCTTCCATGAGCATTGAAAAAGATACAAAAAGGTGTTCCCTTGGTAGACTTTCTAGCAAGGGAAAAAACAGCAAAAGAATCCCTTTGTTGCAGGAAAAAAAACTGCATTGTAGCTTCTGCTCTGCAGCTGGCCTGAACCATATGTCCTTCCACCGCCGCCCCTGCTCAGTGAGTCTCTCTCGTTTGGCCTTCTCTAGGGACTGCTGCATTGCTTTGCCCTCCTTCTGCTACTCCAGCCGTCCTGTTTGGTCTCTTCTCAAAGCACACAAATATTTCCTTCTCTCCTTGGGCCTGATTCACAAAGGTAAACTTAGACCTGAAGTCTAAGTTTAGACTTAAAGTCTAACTTTAAATCTGAAGTCTACGTTTAGATCTAAAGTATATCTTTATCCCTGAAGTCTTTTAAGACCTGAACTCTAACTTTAGACCTGAAGTCTAAACTTAGTCTAAAGTTATACTTCAGGTTTACATTTACCTTTGTGAATTGGCCCCTTAGCACTAGCACTTGCTCCTCACCCAAGCATCTACTTCTATGGATGGACGAAATTCCTGCACTGAAAGTAAACCACAGGAATTGAGCCCGTTTTTTTACACCTGCATACTTGTGTTGGACATGATCTGCTACTTCATGGGCAGGAAGAAAAACTAAATGCACACTTGCTTTCTGAAGCACTATAAGGGGTTGGGCAATGTATTTATCTTAATACTAACTATGTTCAGGAAAATACAATGTCTCACCCCCTCTCAGTTCACTTCACTGCAACCACCCCAGCAGTGAAGCCTGTGTGCAGTGCCTCCGTGCAGGGTCCTCCTGGCAGACAGGCTGGTGGCACTCTCAAGCTCCCCTTCTGGGGAAGTTCCTTTGAAGAGCACTGTCAAGGGCTGGCCACTCAAATAAGCTTAATATATTTACCTTTAAGTTAATTACAATGGCAGGCCCCTGGCAGTGCAGGTGGCACATGAACTCATCACTCCTTGCATTCCTTAATGAATTCCTAATGAAGAATTATTGTTTTGCTGGGCATTTCTCCTTCATTCCTCCTTCTTTCAAACACAGGAGGTGGATATAAAGACAGCAAACTAGCCCTCAGTTTCACATCCACTTACCGTGGGTAGGAAAAGGGCAATTTTGCCCATCCCTAGTACCTACCTACATCCACCTTACCCAACCCCGAGAAGCACTCAGATACCTCTCCTTCCTCCCAGGAGCACTGATCGGGAGCTGCGCCAGCATAAGAGAGGAGCACCAGCCTAGAGCTGTTGCAATTGTTGGGATGGTAGTCGAGTGAAGGTAAGTTAAAAATATTTTTATGATGTGTGCATGTTTGTTCAGGAGTGCCTATTGGTGTTTACATTTGTGTATTTGCAAGAGGGAAAAAAAAATAAACTACAAACGGTTCTGTCAGGTAGAACACTTGCTTTAAACCTATGCAGTATTAATCATGCTAAAATGAGTCTAATACATTTCTTTATAGACTTCAGGATGAAACACGCATAGAAGAAAATGATTTTTGATAGAAAAATAGTTTTTTTACTCTTTGAATCATGAAGGGCTGTCAAATTCAATAATCATCAAATGACAGCAGTGACATGAAAATAAAGTGCAACAAGGTGAGATACGTGACTAAGTGAGATTATACACATGTGGTAAGAGACATACAAATGTGTACACAATATACAAAACAGCTGAAATGAAGTCTGTCCTTTCCAATTTTTAACAAATGGTCTCTGGTGACCCCTAAATAAGTTTTTTAATTCTTGGGGCCGGGGAACGTGATGGACATAGCCTGAAATGAACGTCGACGTTTAAACCCTGGAATGTGCGCAAATAGGTGAGCGTCACGACGGGTCTTCCTCAGGATGAGCAGACAACAAAGAAGGACAGCCAATTCCAATTACAGCTAACCACTCCCATGACGGGGTGAGCGTTAGGGGGTAGATACTAATTCAAAGCATGCAACAATGTCCAAGAAGTCTACAGTGATAAGATTTGACTGGGAGAACAAAAGCGGTAGTACATGGACTTACCACACAATGTTTTACGAAGAGAAACCACCTTGAGGGTTGGAGTCCCGCAGGAGACACATTCACTGTGAAGTCCATTCCAAAGAATTTTACTAAGAAGAACCCAAATTGCTACAAGTTGAGTAGAATTCGACACAAGCCACCAAGATCCAAACTGAGTTGGTGGTTTGTTACTCCTCCTCTATGATTTGCTCTGAAGAGACTCCAATCCTTAAGGTGGTTTCTCTTCGTAAAACATTGTGTGGTAAGTCCATGTACTACAGCTCTTGTTCTCTCAGTCAAATCTTGTCACTGTAGACTTCTTGGACATTGTTGCATGCTTTGAATTCGTATCTACCCCCTAACGCTCACCCCATCGTGGGAGTGGTTAGCTGTAATTGGAATTGGCTGTCCTTTGTTGTCTGCTCGTCCTGAGGAAGACCCGCCGTGACGCTCACCTATTTGCACACACTCCAGGGTCGAAACGTCAACGTTCATTTCAGTCTATGTCCATCAGGTCCCACGGCCCCGAGAATTAAAAAACGTATTTAGTGGTCACCAGAGACCATGTGTTAAAAATTGGAAAGGACAGACTTCATTTCAGCTGTTTTGTATATCGTGTACATATTTGTATGTCTCTTACCACATGTGTATAATTTCACTTAGTCACGTATGTCACCTTGTTGCACTTTATTCACTTTATTTTCATGTCACTGATGTCATTTGATGATTATTGAATTTGACAGCCCTACATGATTCAAGGAGTAAAAAAAACTATTTTTATATCAAATATAATTTTCTTCTATGTGTGTTCCATCCTGAAGTCTATAAAGAAATGTATTAGACTCATTTTTGCATGAATAATACTGCATAGGATTAAAACAAGTGTTCTACCCAACAGAGCCGTTTGTAGTTTGTTTTATGCATGCCCAGGTTCTGAGGGACACAGGGTTACCCCATTGACTCTATTAGTGCAAGAGGGAACAAGCATTTGCAATGCAATAGGTCTCGCATTTAAGAAAGTTTAAGCTATTGGCATTGTAAATGACAATGCCGTTTATTTATCTGTTTTGATAATTAACACATAAATAAAAGGCATTGTCATTTATAATGCCAATAGCTCAAAATCGTGTAAATGCAAGACCTATTTCATTTCAAAGAAGCGGCCGCCATTTTCCCGTGCTGCTTGGAAAGTGAAAGTGCGCATGGCATGCTGAATGTTGCAGGAAAGCATGTTGTGCCTGCAGTAGGAGAAACTCATTAAAGAAAATAGTGCTTACAGACTAAATAAGACATATCGTGTAACAACAGAAGTAAAAGGGCCAGTCCTCAAGGGAGGTTACAAATGAAGACAAGGCGGTACTAAGGAGGGACTAACAAGCCTATTAATGAATCAGAAGGCAACATTTACAAAGGTCAATGACACAAGCCAATGAAAAATATGGGCGGAGAGTGGGTGGAACTTCAAGTCTATACTTGAATACAGCATGCCTCGCAGAGCAGCGCATGCGCTGCCCAGGCTCGACCTAAAAACTGTGTGTGTGTGTGTGTGTCTGCATGCACCCATGTGTGTCTATTTGTGAACGTGTGTGCTAGCTTGAAGAGAGTGTTGGTGCTGTACCCAGATGCATTCAGTGTAAGTTCAATTAATTTAAATTAATTTGATGATAGCACTTGTTGAAGAATGTGGAAAAGTGGTTTATGGAAGCAAGTTTTCTTTCGAGGCAGAGAAGGTAACAACTTGGGGTTCAAATGTGACTTGATGCTTTTAAATTAGATTGCTGGAGACAAATTATATTTCTTCTGAACATTTCCTCCAAAATACAAAGTCCTGCAGAGTAGTTATCTTACTGGCAATAATAATTTATGCCAGCTAAGGGGTTCCCTCTGTGTTTTGACCCAGTGCTTTTAGGCAGCAACTCTTCAAGCCTCCCTTAAACACTTCCGCTTATCTCATTTGTCTAAGATCTTGCTCACTAACTACTCCTTTTCTAAGGACTAGAAGAGCAGGGGTGTTATAGTTATCAGACATTTGCCGCTATGCCTTCCATATACATGGATTCTAGAGAATACCTCAGTGCATCAGTACAAAGACTCTGGTGAGAAGGCAGGGTGGTCACACTGCTCATGGTGATAGATCAGGGAGTAAACAGACTTTTACGTTTTTGGTTCTGCAAAGAGTGGTATGTGTTAGTGGCAAACATGTGGGACCTTGAAGGGAATCATTTAAATAAATTAGTCACAGGACTCTATGAAAAAGACAACTTGTTGTGTCTCAGGGCAATAGGATGGCTTTCTTTTCGTTGCAGGAGATGTAATATGATACCTGTGGCAACGCAAGTATTCACCCAACCTCACGAGACAAAGAATATTGTCAATAATGTGACAAATACCCTCAGACCACCTCTTTGCAGCCTAGACTCTTATATTCAAAGTTTCTGATGTGTTTGGCTTCTGTTGTCAAAATAGAGTACTGTTAGTCCATAGCACTGGGCCCCTTAGAGCTGAGACCACAATAAACCGGCCTCTCAATATTTAACTGAAGGGTATAGAGCGTAACTATCTATCTGGACCTTGTCTGGCAAGACCCTCCACTCCCACCCCAGACATTCAAAAGGTAACACAACAAACCTCATATTTTCCCTTCCCACCAACAAACTATCAATCATGATTCCCCTAAACCCATCTGATCACCTCAAGTCACTCAGCCTCAACAAAGGTTAACTCACACCCAACTTTTACTCACCAGCACTCACCTCTTCACAACACGTCTGCTCAATGTTTCAGTGTTAGCAATGGATGATTAAACAAAAATTGGGACTATCTGGTGCAGTTGACACCCCCTTTACTCCTCAATTTTCTGAGAGTCATTAACAAAGCCTACAAACAAGTCATCACATACCCAGGGAGTGCTCTCTGCAGAATATTGCATGCGCAAATTGAGAGTTGATCCTTTTTTAAAGCTGTACGTCATTGTATCAACCACCTCTCACCTCTTGCAGAGTACCTCCTCCAGAAATACACTATTTATCAACCACATCTTGGATGATGAAAAATGAACACCACTTGGCATTACCTTAATCAAATCAGAGACGCCTCCAACAAACCCACAGGCCTGTCTTAAGACTCCCCATTCATTCCATCACACTGTCACACTATGAATGCCATCTTCTGTGGTACGTTCCCCATCTGTCTCAAACCTGTCACATTCTGTATTTATCTCTTGCAAACACCACACATTTACCACAATGAACTATTCAATTAATGTCATATCAACCATCTACTTTCTTTGCCAATATTCTAAAGAAATCAACTGCATTTTATTGGGAATTCTGCGTTGACTGCCAAATGTTTCTGAAAACATATTTATCAGTCTTATGTCTCAGATGCAGCAAAGACAGAAAAAGTCTCCAGTCAGGTATTGGATGAAGCACAGGGCACTACTGATGAAGGACACCCTTGCCACCTAACGCTACAGCATGTGATTGTGTTGACATTTGGTCCCGCTTCACCACCATCTCCTATCACATGGCATCTTTTAGACTATCTTCTATTAATTCTTCTTTTTCTATTTTTTGGTTGTAGACCCATGCAGTTAATGTAATTATCCAGACCCCAATTTTCTCTTGTCAGCCATGGTGTTCCTCAACCCATGCAACCAAAACAAGGAACATCTCGGTGTCCTGAAGTCAACCCCTGACATCACAATCATTATACCAATCCATCAGTCACTGTTGACACCCCACTTTCTTATGGGGTCAACAGCATCCAACATTTATTGTCTTAGATGTTGTCTTCTGTCTTCCTGGATGTCAGCTGTGTACCTTACATGGAAGCTCCCAAAAAACAACTTTGATCCCATCTATGGTGATACCTGCCTACCCGAATAATAACCTGGCTATCATATATGAACATGGAAAACTTGTCACTCTCTCCATCAGTTAATGTTACAGATAGATGGGGAGTGAGTGTTCCAGAAACAGAATGCACTGGAAGATGTGGTATCACTGTATCACATGTGTTTTATCACAGTGCAATAATATTGCATCCACCACATTGACCAAACCTCTGCATTGTAAAGTAAGTCTAGGTAAGGAGACATGCAGTTAGTAATAGTCATTATATATTTACCCTGTGGTGTAGTGTTTAGTTAGCTGTAGTGGATAAGATCTTATCACAAGTGGATATTACCTATCTTGATATTGTGGCATACAACCGAACTAGAAAGTGTGAACACCACAATGCATTTTATATTCCTTCTGCCCTCTCCTATCTCCTGTTACCAATTAGAGTCGCACAACCTGAAACCAACTGCACCACCTTCAAAAATCAACTATTTCTACCTCCTGTAAACATCTGTACTAAAGATCCCAAACTATCCCACAGTAAGGGATGAAATGCCCTGGTAATTGAACTTTGCTATTCCTTTCTCAACTCAATTAATCACTGATGAGAGAAACTTTTACCATAAAATTATTATCCTTAAAACTCCTCTTACTCCCCCTAATAGCATATATCAAATTTCAAAGGATGGCTTTATCAATAGTGTCTTCAATCCTCCAAAGCATAGTGCCTTACCTGCAAATGTGCTATCAGAAAAGCCTCGACTCCGGAAGGCTGGAATTTCTTCTACAAGAGCAGAATATTTTATCATGTGCCACCTTACCTGAGACTGCCCCCTCCCTTATCCAATTCTATAAGGACCTAAAGACTTTCCATTTCCAGCAATGCTTCTGCTCGCCCCATATGAATTGCTCCATTATGAGATCCCTGTAGCTGTAGCACAACCTTGCATTTCTGTAAATGAAATATTTTGCTGTAACAAATACCCTTAATAAGATAAATGTAGCTGTCTCGAGTGCTGTGATTGGCCATAATGTCATTAATTGAGAGGCTTGAGTGTGGGAGCTGCACCCTTTTGTCCTCTGGTCCGTAGCATGAATAAATTGGTTAATGAATCAGGTTTCATTGAGAGTTTTGTATGTATGATGTTAGGCTTTGGATTGTTAGGTCATCTACCCCGGCAGAGCACATGCTGAAGATGACAATCTCTATGGGTTTACGTGAGACAAAGTAAAGCAAGTTGGATATAAACAGTTTGTGTGTAAAATACTGACTGTTACAGTTTTTAAACTATGCCTATGCAGAGTTGAGTAAGAGACTGCACATGGCAGACACAAGTCCTACCGTTCACAATTTTTCTCATGTTGATCTTTCAGAAGTTGCTGGATGTGACCATGTCCCCAGTCCCATCATGGCCGAATGATGCTATGAATTGTCCTTCAGTACCCTTTGGATCACACTCCAGAAAGTTTTGGACGTTTCTGCCTTAAGGAGGGCTCGCTGAAAGGAGGATTGAGTATAAAGAGAGGAGAGGGAAAGAGACTCATGCATTTTCTTTTCTGATATAGCTTAGAGAATTATTTTGTTCCAGGTCCACAGTTGTGAGAGTGACCATTAACCAACTGTGAGGTCCCTCATTCAGTGGTGAGTATTCGTAGATGAGACTTAGTGGGTGACTTCTTTGTGAGATTTGCTTTGTAATATCTTGTTTTAAAATTGAATGCCAGGACACACCTTGCTTTAAAAAATTCGTCAAGATACAAGCAATGGGGACTGGTTTGAAGAGATAATGCCTCCAGCTAAACATTTTTTACTCAAGCCAATAACAACAAGTGAAAGTCAGACTCAAGACATTTGTGGAATTCCGCCTTACACCAAATTTGCAAATTTCAAAAGCAAGATAAAAATGTTGGTGGTATCCATAATTTCATGATCTCTTTCTTTGGGGCTCTTCCAAACTGTATTTAAACCAATGTTTATTTGTCATTTAATTCTATAATTCAAACACGCAAAAAAAACACTGTGCATTTATAGTCTACATTAATGCATTCAAGGTCCATTGTACACATTGCTCATATATTCTTATAGAATGTACAACTCATTACATCAACCTCCTCATTGTATTTTTCATGTCACAGCCTATTTTGCGTACTGATTAAAAATTTGCTGTTTATAAAACAACACACCCAATTTTCCCTCCTTCTCTCCCTCCCTTCCTCCCTCATTAAGGGTGTATCCTAGAAACCCAGCATCAGTGGTCAGCTATATGGTTTTACCTAGTTTAGTGTGGCTCCCCCAATTAGGTAGTTAGAGTTTAGATATGGTGGGTTAACAAGGGCTTGATATGGGGTCTCTGCTACATCGTGGGAGTTTATTGATCTGTCAATACATCCAGCTGCCTCGATGTGTTGTTGTGCGTCTGCATTGTCCTTCCCCAGGCCAGATTCTGTCACAACCACAATCAAATTGCATTTCAGGGCAGTCTAGTTTCGTCATTGTCACTCTCTTCGCGCGTCTGGACTAACTCTTACCATTGCCCAGTAGCGACTGCTTGTGGAGTCCCCTTTTCTTTTCTCTACACAGAGAGTTGCCTTCCACCTTTGCCCAGCATGTCATTGCTCTTCTTCAGGTGGCTAGACCGGGGGAGTAGGTTGGGGGATAATCCCAGCATACATCCCTCTAAATCCCCAAAATCCGTTCTACTAGTAGTTCGGGATAAGTTTTCCTGCACTTTCGAAGAGAAGCATCTCACCCATCTCAACTCTACACATCCCCAGAGCACATGTTTAAATTCAGTATCATGCATATGCCTTGCAGCACAGCTCGGCTGTACACATCTTCAAACTGATCACCAGCCATGTCCAGGGCTGTCTTCAGTCAAGATCGCAGCAGTGTATTACAAGGCCCCACTAGAAGTTCTTCATCCACAGCCAGCATCAGGCCTGTGAGCCCCACCCGCAGTAAGGACAGGAAAACTCCCGCTCAGACTTCAGTTATACACACTGGTATCCTTCACAGGCAAGGATCCAGCACCCAGCACCTCCATGCTTCTCCACTGATCCCGGCCTCAGCCAGCAGCTTCACAGTGCAAGGATCTTCTCATCCATGCTGGCAGCCATGTTGTCCATCGTTCACCTCCTGAATCCTCTTCTTTAGTGGTTCATTGTCCCACTACGCACTTCAGTTGGGTCACTTTTGGGGCATCCCCCATTGCCTGGGACTGATTAAGGGCAGTCTCCCTGCATATTGTTAAGGATTAGTGAGCTGGGGATGTGAACCCTGTCAAATCAAGTCCACCATCTTAGATGGCAGGCCATACCCCCCTCGGCACTCCCACAGGTAAATGTTGCATGATAAATCCATTCTCAGCATCACCAAGTCCCTGATCAATGCAATGTGATGACAGGAGATGGAGAATCCTTATTAGAAGCTTGAGGTAAATGTTGATGTTTTTAACTTCACTTGAGATTTGATCGCCAGAGGAAAGATGAGGGTCAAACTGCACCAACAGCTTCCAGTGGCTCTTGTCTGTTGATTCTTCCAATCTCAGTATTTCAATAGTTGAACTATGTAGGGACAGGCACATCTCCTTCATCCAAAGATATATATGTGTTTCAGGCTGCTGGTGAAGTTTTGGGGCAGATCTTTGTGCTATACCGACTGGTTGTGGAATTGGATGTCCTCCACATTCATTTGGGAATCCGATTGTGTCGAGAGCCTACCTTAGCCAACAGTCTAATGTAAATGTTAAAGAAGAGCGGCAACAAAGGAGATCCCTGTGGGACCCTCATGAGGCAGGCTTCACTTTTGATAAGGCAGAACCATTTCCTATTTGCTTGCTTCAGTCTGATAAGTATGACTGGCACCACAGACGTGCCAATCCAGTGATCACTACTCATTTTTCCAGACTTTGTAACATAATTTCATGATTCACAATGCCCTATGTGGCAAACAGTTTGAGGAGAATTAGAATTAGAATTTGACCCTCATTTAGGCAAGAATGTAGATCTTCCGTAACATCAGCTTTTGCTGTTTCTGTGCTCCTCCTTGGTATGAAATCTGATTCTGCTGCACATAGAATATTGTCAGATTCTACAGAATCTTACAGCTGACACGCAAATTCACCCTCCATCATTTTGCTAATGAAGGGTAGATAGAGTGGGGTCTATAGCTGGAAAGGTCTAGTGGGTCTGCCTTTGGTTTTGTTAGAGGGGAGAGATTATTTCTTGTTTAAGGGCCTTAGAGCCTTGGGTGCAGACCCGTGTTGGAGTGAAATATTTATAATCATTGCTACATGTGTGTCAAGCATATTGGAGTGATCTTTTATTGTTGTAGCTAAACAAGAATTAAACAGGAAATTTTGGACTTCCAGCCTGCTTCCCTCTTTGCACACTTGCTCAAGATGCGGAGGCTATTCGCAAAGGTAACTTACACTTTACTACTTTGAGCTATTCCGAAAATCTGAGTGTAAAGTTACTACAAAGTCTAGACTTACATAACCTCACCCACTGAAAAAGGGGGAGGAGACAAATTTTATATTGTAAAGTTACTACTGCCAAAAGGAGTAGTAACTCCAGCACCATACATGGCCAACCACTGACCATAGAAAACACCCTCCCATAGAAAATAATGGAGGCACAAACGTAAAACCTCATAGAAAATAATTTCAACTTAACTGAAATTATTTAAAATAGTTAAAAATATAAATAATCATAATTGAATGTTGAAAACATCTAGAAATTAAGCATATTTGATTTTAACATATTGTAATAATCTTTTACATTTGAAAATAAATGCAATATTATTTTAATTAAAATATATTTAAACTACTTTTAATTAATTCTATACATCGCTTTTATTAATTATTAATACCTAATACAAATTCATTTACATTAGGTGGACATTTTCTTTTCCACCTAATGTACATTTAATTTTATTTGATGCATTTAAATTAATTTCTTTTTTAGTTTAAAATTAAGTTATTAAAGCTGTAGCATTATTTCTTTTGTTCTACATTTAATTGAAATATGTCAAATTAATTTACATTCATATTTAAGATAAAATATTTCTACTGTTTTTTCCAACTGTAGTAAACTTTTTTAATGAGTTTAAATATTATTATAATAGGCAAAATATAATTATTATTATTACAATATGTTAAAATTAAAAAACAAAATTTATTTGTGGATGCATTTTGTAAAATTACAGTATTTTAATTTATATTTGTAAGTATTTAATTGATTTAATTGGATTTCACATTATTTACTATTGGTATCTTTTTTATGTCCCAACTTCCATTATATTTTATGGGAGGGTGTTGCAGTACCAGTGGTTCACCATGTGCGGTGTGGGACTAACTCCAGCTCTAAGGTGGAGGATATTTACTACTTTTTTGGTCCATTTTGGCACTATAGAAGTGCAGTTTATGAATAGGAATAGAATTACTCTTTTGTGGGTGGGTGCATGTCCCTCCCTATACCACTTCCTACACCCTACCGTGATCCTCCTCTTCCCTTTAGTCTTAAATATTCCTTATTTTACAACCACTCCTCCCTGTCTTTTCTACATTTCCTACTTAAACTTAAACCTAGGTTTGCAGAGACTTTGCAGTCAGGGCGGAGAACTTGGCACAGAAAAAGATAGGACAGGCAGAGGCATAGGCCGCCACTCGTAGTTTGTGAATAGCATTTTCTGTACATTAGCAGGACTATTATAGTACTATACAAACATACTACAAAATGCTGTCTGTGAATAGGCCCCTCAATACTGCATAGGGCGAGAATGCTGTTTGGATGCTTGGATGTTGATTTAAATATGTAGAATTATGATTTTGATTTCTCTAAGATCCCATCTTTTTCTCAAAATAGTTTTGAGAGAGACCCCCAGCAATAAAAATCGACTGATTCTTCGAAGCCTGCTGTTGCAGTACGGTCTGCTGCTGGTATGAATTGTGGTCTATAAGTGAGACCTGCAGTGAGCATGATGATGTCTGATGACACCATAAGATCAACCATGCTTTTATGCTGCTAATAAGGCTCCAAATAAATAACCCATAAGCTTTTCAGACATCACTCTAGAAAAGACTGGAATTTAAAGATGTTTAAGGGCCTTGGTGCTGCTAGTTGCTGTGCATTTATGCCAAACGAATAAGATAGCAATTGGAACAGCAATTATAGTTGGTGATGCGCAGAACCTATTTAACTCTATAAATGAGCAGGTCTCGCATATATCCCCTACACTGAGAAACCCAAAATTTCCAAAGGCTGTGGATTTTCAGTCTGCTGAGCTCTAGCGATGTAATGCCTAAAACTCTAGACAAACTAGAGCCCTATGCATGCCCCGTAAGATTCGAAATGGTACTGCCTTAACATGACTCATGAGGTCCTTTTCACATCACCCTATTGTTCTCAATCCTTCATACAAGTCCAAACTCTGGATTTTAGATCCCAGAGGCCTTGCAATGTTGTGTGTGAATAAAATGTAAAGCTTCCTCAGTCCCATTTTTGCTTTCTTTTTTAATAGGGAATGACTTATCAGGGTGCGAGAAGACAGCAACCTTACAAAAGGGCAAATAATCATGTGGCCAAGGAGACTTCTCTTCCTTTCATTGGCTTAGCCAGGACACTAAGGGCCAGATTTACTAAGGGCTTGCATTGTCCTTGCATCGTCCTTGCATCACACAAGGTAACGCAAGCCCTTAAGAAGGATTTACTAAGCCATGCAAAGTCGCCTTGCATGACTCTGCATAATTTAATAAATCCAGAGTCAAGCAAGGCAGCACATGTCCCCGCTTTGCATTACCCTGCGTTAAGTAGGCATTCCATGGGTGGTGTATGGGTGTTCTCATGCATCCGCCTGTGGAGTTTGACGCAATCCCAGATTTACTAAGGCTGAAGGCTCATTTTTTTCTGTCTTCGCACACCTGTCCAATGAAAGAGTTTAAACTGTAAGAACCGCAAAAAGACTCATTCTGTACACACAAGGAGCAGTCTGTCTGACAGGTGTCTCACCCCCCCATCACCTACTTAAATATTCACCACAATCCCTCTCATACTTCCTCCTACTCCCTCTTTGACTCTCTCATCATAAGCAAATTGCCTTTCCTCCAAACAATTGTAGCCAAATGCTTCTGCCAAAATTGGTCTTTTCACTGCCAAGGCAATTTCTACATCTGCCTCTCTAAAGACCTTCTCCATCCAGCAAACCCAGTTGATTGAACCCACTGGGCACCGCAGCTTCCCATGGTATTTCCTTTTTCATTTATCATGTCTGGCGTTAGCCATGACGTTTTGGTTTTACTTAAATTATATGTATAATATGCTTATATGGGCTTTCAGTCAGCCTTCTTCCTCCTTCCGTCTGTTATTGTTTCATTCACATTTTTCTCCCATCTGCTGCAGAATACAGCATGGGCAGTGGGCAGCACATTACAGCAATTAGGAAACTTCACTGGAAGTGACAGCGTTCTTCCTGCGCACAAGGAGCACAACCACACACAAAGCAGTTCCAGCCAGGGCCAGCTCTAGGGCGGTGCGACCGGTGCCTCCGCGCTGGGTGCTGACTTCGGTGGTGGGGCTTCATGTTTACAAATTTTGTATGGTTTTAAAAGCACATGCTGCCATGTTCCTTGCCTCTAGCAATTTCCAGGCAACAATAAAAATGTCAAGATAACTCCAGTGATTAATGTTCTTCCTGGGGAGAGATCAGAGTTTTGTCCAGTTGAGG
Organism: Calotriton arnoldi; assembly: GCA_963921515.1. Lineage (NCBI taxonomy): Eukaryota > Metazoa > Chordata > Amphibia > Caudata > Salamandridae > Calotriton > Calotriton arnoldi. The sequence continues at coordinate 1,609,260 of CAWUFW010001107.1, read as the reverse complement.
TTTTGACTCACTGTAAGGTAGCACAGAGGGTTAATATGCCCGCTGCAAAGAACGTGTACCATGCAGAACACAAACTGGATTTCATGTAAATAGGTCAGTAGGTTACTGCTTTTAAAGGAGAGATCCTTTTGTTACTTGCAATTTAGAAGTTAAAATCCTAATATAGAACAGTGAGCTATTACATTTCATCAAAGAACTGTCTGCACACTGCAGTATAGATTAGAGCATAGATTACTGTTGCAAAAAGAGTTAATTTGGTTAGAAATCGATTCTTATCATTAAATAGACCCCCCAACTATGGTGTTCCTTTTTATATTCTGAGTTTGTGCTTCTCTAGACCAAGCACTCAAACTATATTGCTTACTAGTATGGATGACATGTCACTGCTACACCTTGTAGTCCTCTTATTTATGTAACATTTCAAATACACTGATTTACAAACGCATGATTGATTGTCTCTGTGTAATGTATGTGTGATGCAAAGTGCTCTGAAACCCTACACTGGTATGAGTGGCGCTATGTAACTAATTAAATGCATCTCAAAGAGAGTGTTTATGGAGAATTGAGGGGCACTGTTAAAGGGTGGCAGTGAGGGAATCCGTGGTGGAGGTGGTCATTGGGGGCCACCAACAAATGTCACACCAAGAGCCACCAGCACTAAAGCCGGCCCTGGTTCCAGCTCAGCGCCAGGAACTACTATGGCCATGCGTGATTTTTGGGGCCGAAAAAACGTTTTGCTTTTAGCAAATGTTTTTATCAATTGGCGAGGGTCAGGCAGCTTTCCCAGCAATACAGTTCGGAAGAAAAATTACAAAATAAAACAATCACTGACAAAGCCAAAAAGCTAGAAGCCAATACTAGGCATATTGGCTTTTCCAATACTCGTTAATCTGGGAATGTAATATAACCCGAATATTCTGTCTTCCAGCTCTGCTAACACAAGAGAGTCACACTGATATGTTTGGCAGTAACGGTCCGTGCAGGTATTAAGCCAGGTGGGGCAGGAGTGAGGGGTGAAAGTGACAAACGACAGGATTGGGAATGAAAAATAAGGAAATAAATAAAAACACTTACCTTGCGCTTGCCGCATCGCCGAGTCGGCGATGGGGCGGACGCAAAGTAAGTGATTTTATTTTTATTTTACTTTTCCTATCCCGTCGTTCACCCCCCAAACCCCGCCCCACCGCACCACTGCACTTACCTGCACGGGCCGCCACTGATGTTTGTGCAACAGAGCACAGACAGGAACAAGCTGCAGAGCACCAAACACGATTTTTGCAGTAGCGGCCCGTGGTGGGAGTGCTGCCGGGCGGTGACGTGGGGCGGGGGAGGGGCAGGGTGGGGGGTAGTAAACTACGGAATACGGCCGAATAGAGGTAAGTAGACATATAAATAAATAAAACGAATTCCGTTGCGGCGATGCAGCGCGCGCAACGGAATTCGTTTTATTTATTTATATGTCTACTTACCTCTATTCGGCCGTATTCCGTAGTTTACTACCCCCCGCCCCACGTCACCGCCCGGCAGCACTCCCACCAGGGGCCGCTACTGGATTTTTGTTTCCATAAATGGCTAGTTGGCAGTTCACCAGGCATTTTGCAGATGCACAGCTTTCAGCTGGAGTGACAAAGTACAGAAAAGCATGCGAAACTGGAGCAGATAAGATCGATACAAATAAGGGTTGATTCAGCGACGGAAATGTGAGAAATGTACCTTTTAATTTTGTCACTAATATAGAACGAGGGGAGAGGATGAATAGATTAATAACAAAACAATTTGAACACCTACTTAAAATCCGAGGTGTGTGAATAGCGATATTAACAAGCGGAAATTCAATTGTGTTATTCAAAAACATAAATATGCTTTCGTGAGTGCTTTCATTTGCAAGTCAAATTTAAATTTTACCTGTGAGTAAATCTCACGGGTGTGACATGTGGGCGTTCAAGGTTGAGCACACCTGCAAAAGGGAGCCAGCACCCAAAAACTTATAAGCTTGTGGGTATTCACGAAAAACGTGTGCTCCTGTTTAATCAATTTTAAAGACTGGAAAGTGTGGGGAACATTCCTAAAATTGGTGAGTGTGTAGGTGAAGGGGTGTTTCGACATAGAAAGATGTGCGAACGTGGAACAAACAAATGTCATATTTTTGAGATACCCATAAGCAGTTTCTGCGATTAATGGTTGGATATATGTTATTGGCAGCTTTTCTGTGCTGTGCTGAAACAAATAAGAAAAGGTAAAAAAATGCTGATTAATGGGGCCAGATTTTTTAAACTTTGCATTTTTGCACAAATGGAGCGAATGCTTTTGTGCGCACGCTTTGCTGTTTTGTGTGATAAGTAATGGTTTGATTCTGCCTGATTATATATAGATAAATGTCTTGGGGCAAAAAATTAAACCAACATAGTTTGATCTACTTTGTTGACTGTAGGTATTAAGGAATGCTCACATCTTTTTACTAAGGTGCTTTCCAGGCTTAAGCCCAGCTTAAGACTGTCTTAAAGAAGGCGAGATAGCCTTATTTGGGAATGGTTTTGCCATGGCTAACTGATAATTATTTCTTAAATCAGTAAAACCCATTGTAAATGAGACACAACAGTCTTAAAACTGCCTTAAGCCAGGGCAAACTCTGATCTAAAATATTCCCTCTTACCTGACTTACGGCATCCTTTAAGACTGTCTTAAGTCTAGGGAAACTCCATAGAAAATTGGGCTGCAAATGTGCAGAAAAATCTCTTAGCTTCATTTCCTAGTAGGATCTCAGCATAAATAGCACGGAAGAAGTTTGCTTTTCCCCTATTAAACAAAGATCAAAAAATGGCGCAACAGAACATTTGCTTCATTTCTGAACCGGTGCAAAATGTATGCAATCTGCCCACTGCATTGCATCATGATCACGCACAGCCGCCTTCGAATTATACATTACATCAACATTATGCTAGCCATGGCGATACTAATAATCACTCCCAGTATAACAATGAGTAATAGTAATTAGGACTTGGACAACAAGCCGACGTTCCCCAGGACATGCTTCATGCCCAATTGCATTCCCAGCCATGACTGAAAAATATCTTCTTTTATATAAATTGTTTCATAATAGAGCTCTGTGTGATTATTAGGTTTCCATGGCAGCTTTGACTAATTTTACAAGTGTCATCATTATTTCTTTTTGCATTCCAAGAACAAAATGTTCTGTCATTGGCATCCCCTATGCCAAGCTAAAGTTTAAAAGAAAATCAGCTGTGCTAGTCAATTGTTTTTAATTAGCACAAGACTCCTCTGACATTTTCAGTGTGATTGTTGAGTCCCAATTTAAAGGCTAAATGTGGTTGATGAGAACATAGAAGCATATTTTTGCTGGATTTGCAAGTTAACGCCCCCCCCCCAACCCCCGCTCCAGAATGCTCACTGTGCTGTTCATGTCAGTTCATGAAGCAGGCAGTGCATGGGATCTTGATACCTGCATGTCGGTAGTCAGTGAGTGCCTGCGATAGTTAACACCATGCCAGTGAAAATAAATGTGGCCAAATAACACAAATGGAACAAGTGTATTAAAAAACATGGTTCCACTTGTTTATTACTAAAATGCAAAGGTCAAATCTCATGTTAATACTAGTACAGCTTAACTGACTTAAGAAATCTATGTTTATTGTATTGTTTCATGGATTGTATTATAGATTTAGTTGATTGAAGATAACTGGGACCATCTTCTCAAAGATATTGTGATTCAATCTCATTGCACTTCGGAAAGAATTATATACATCTTTTATAGGTGCTGCTCATGAAAAAATTGAGCATGGTGGACCATGGAGAAGTGTGGCTCAATGGTTAGAGCGGCAGACCCTGATGCAGAGATCTGGCCCGGGACCAGGGTTCAATTCCTGCCTCGGCGGGTCTTGGGCTCAATTTCCTTGGACCTGATAATTCTCGCCTCGGTGCCTATTCTAATCATGGGTCCCACTCTGCAACTCTGGGCAATAGCTTGCTTAATCTCCACAACGGCCCCAACAGCGCTGGGATGCCTGGCTTCACCCTGGGGGTGCCCAGGAGTGGACATTTCACAGGGAAAAGCCAGGAAGGGTTCCACAGCGGTATGCGTACAGCGCCAGGACACCCCTTTGGGGGTATAAGTGCGCTTTACAAGTACAAATTTCATTTCATTTCATGCTGATCCACTGAGTGTAATGTTATTTATTGTAATTGTTGAGGGAGAGGAGGACATGAAGGTCCACCAGAGGTTTCCCTGTCATGAATCCTGGCCTCCCACCAATGGCAACAAATAGTATATTACACTCAACACATCTGTGTGCATACATGAAATATGTCAAATTACTAGCAAACATTGCATTGTTGTAGCATTTAAGGTGCCTGGGCTTCCAAAGAACATTGCTAAACCTGAGGATGACAGCAAAAAAATACATCCATGAATCAGGGAAAAGCAAAATTAAAATTTACGCAAAACGCACATTTTTAAAATGACCCAATGCATTGTTAAAAAACATGTTCAAACAATCATTTGACTAATCATTTCTTTTTCTGTGGAGACCCTCAAAACATCTACAATATCACACTTTTCTACACATATATTGGAAATTGATTTCTGAAAAACGCAGTTTACCAATTTTGCTTTCAGATGTGAAATGATTTATAATGCATTTAAATCAAAGTTAGCCATTTGGTTCAGTGCTCAGCTTCAAAGCCAGTGGATGGATCACTGCTGGGGCTGGTGAAGTTGGAAACATGTTGCCACGTGAAATACATGTATTATGCAAAACATATGTCTGCGATAGTCCTCGTGAAAATAGCATTCGAGGTATGCCCTTCAGTACAAAAGTCACACAATATTTCTACTCGATGTAATTTTCATACAATATCTAAAATCATCTACAAAGACTGCTATTGCATCACATTGAGCTGCGGCACACAGTTTTGCAGTTCTTGTGTAACATTTTCGGCTCCAACCCGTCTCCTAACGGGAAGTTTCACAAAAATAATTATTGGAAAAAATAAAAAATTAGTGAAATATACAAAGCCAAATAATCAAGTTTTAAATGAGATTACAATGAGTTAACCCGGACCTAGTCAACATAACAAGTGAATTGAAAGACAACACAACCAACAAAACTCTCAAAATGTTTGAGAAAGAACTGGGCTGAAATTGAATTTATAATTCATTTAGGTGAGTCGTGTTGAATGCCATTCGGTGTAAGTATTTCAGAAAAAGGTGGGGACTGTATAAATAACCGAATCGTCTTAAAACCATGCCATCTGAAGTGTCGAGATCAAAGGTGCACCGTGCACATCAGCAAGACAGTGAGTAAAAAACGTGCGTACATTTCTGAGTATCAGTAACAAAGCAGAGTTGCCACATGTCAACGCGATCATTGGTTAAAACAACCTGTAGCTAATTGCCAGTGTTCTGACCCTCTTTTTGTTTACAAGTGCATTCATTTTTTAAGTCGCCACTTTTGAAATATTTATATCGATTGAAATGTAAATTGACTCACTTGAAACAAACTAATAGATTAAGTTACATAACAGACATTTCTTGGCATTTTTAACGGTGTTATTGATAGGGTTTTCATCTCACACACTTTCTATTTATAAACTCCTATTTGTTTGTAACTTATGGTCACAGACCTCGCATCCCTCTCGAATCGTTTTCTTTGTAAAAACTCAAGGAAATGAATGCAGGGTATTCCTTCTGGCTTAACCTTTTCCTACACCACAGCCAACAGTATATTTCACAGATATTAAATAATAGTAATTTAAACAAGCATTGGCAAAGTCGATAGATCTGAGGCCGGCTGCCAACTTTTGTCCTTGCCAATGTCTGTGAATTTTGTTTGTATAACTGTACCAGGTGGCTACATTTTGTGGGTAAGTTCATATTGTGCTAGAGCAGAGTGTCACTCACAGATAGGTAAGCCAGTGGCTGAAGTGGGCTGACTCTGTGCCCCAAGCTCTGGTGGGTGGATCAAGAATGTGAATGACACACTAAAATACCAATGGATGAAGAGAACAGGCTCTGAAGTAACTATATCATGTATATAATTTTATTAAAATTAAAAGGTCTTGGCTAACACCAAGCCTAAAAAGGTGAAACAAAGAACCAATTATATGAATTCTGAGTTAATAGGATAGAGCAAAGTTTGACACAGTAGATGGCTGGATGTACTCAAAAAGGTACAAAGGCCTCACACGTTGGAAGGCCTCTACACTGTAAGCACAGACCAAACAAAACAGTCTAGGCAATAATATCTGGAATCTCCGAAAAGGATTCAAACCGTGACTGCACTAGGACTATCAGCGCATGGTCAGAAAAGTAATTTTCCTATTAGTGATGTGATCCTTTAGAAAACAGTCCCAAGAGCTGTAACAGGTAATGTTTCGCAGTGAGGTCATGTTGGTGACTTAATCAGTCTTCCTTACATTGAAAACCTCAATATCATACAAAGGGGGATATTCTCAAGAATGTGTGATAATTATCGCAAAATTAGCTTAACGCAACTTTGCACATCACAGTCTATCGCGGGAAAACAACGCCGTGTTAACGTTGTATTCTCAACACGGCGGTACCATGCGATAGTCTCACGCTATCGCGTCAAATGACTGCGATAAAATTACAGTGACGGCAAAAAAACACGAAACACGAACGCGGAAAAAGTTGCGATGTGGCCAACCGCGATAAAAAAATCTGCGATAACCAGCGACAGGCCTGCAATTCCCACGCGTCATGCGGAAAAATGCACTATAAAAGCACCGAAAAACACAAACAAAATAATTAAAACTGCGTAGCACCATGGAGGAAGCCGGAGCAAGTACAGAGGACGACCAGAACCCCACAAGCCCCCAGGAGGACCAGCCTGGGACCTCGGGGTCAAGGAAGGGCAAGGAGAAGAAGACGAGGAAGACGAGGTTCAGTCCACAGGAAAACAGGATCATCATCACGGAGGTGATAGACCACCACCAACAACTGTTCGTCACCTCCAACGTGTCATTGGCAAATAAAAATGCAATATGGCAGTCTATCCTGGACAAGGTGAATGCAGTCGGAGTGAGGAGGAGGACAATTGGAGAGGTCAAGAGGCGCTGGAATGATGCGAAGCGCAAAACCAAGAAGAAACTCGCTGACAACCATCAGGCAGCAATGCAGACTGGAGGTGGCAGTCCAGCGGAACACCAGGAGCTGGATGAGATGGAGGAAATGGTGGCCACAGTCATCAGTGGGGAGACGGTGGCAGGAGTTTGGGGTCCGGACACTGCTCGACATGACCTGACACAACAGCACCAGGGTGAGTACTGAACAAGGACTGGGGGACGGGGGAGATGGGCACAATGGCACACATGCACAATTAAGTAGAGCACACTGCACACCCACAATGATTTTGGATCATGTCCCTGATCCCCTTGGCACACTGCAGCACACATACAAACAGCAAGTAGGCCCCCGTCCACTATGGGCACATAGGGGTCCCTCCCCACACAGAACCAATCTCACAACCAACCCCTGCACACATGTCAAAACCAGCAAAGCTGCGTGTCTGTGAGCCACACTGACAATGCAAGTGACACTGCATGACGAACAGCATGGCTACAGTCCAATTATCATGACATGGTGCACGCCACGACACTGAGGTGGCTGAGTGTGGAACACATCCGGAAAGGAGCAGGTCACACTCTGACACATCCACCTGCACAAACAGCCCCTGACGTCAACAACACATCTGCGGATAAACCATGCCCAAGAGTCCAAAATCCGAACTAGAGCCAAAATTAGCCAAGTCTGCAACATCTCAGCACTGTAGAAGCACAGAAGTCAAAGGCACACCGCCTCAAAGGGATAAGGGGCAGCAAAATCAAAGCTGCAGGGGCGACTCTCCCACAATGCAGCACACACACATAGCAACAACAGCACATCATCATTGACGACAAAGTGGTACAAAGTACAACAATCTCACTACAGAACAGAGGACACAACTGGTCCCGCTTGTGCGTAGAAACTGGCCAATCACATCTGGCATAGCAGGAAACTGTGAGATGATAATGTACGTGTACAACCTCACATCCGTGATGTAGTTCAAATGTCCACTGTCCCACATCAAATAGTCAGCTCCTCCCAGTCACAATGTACATTGTCATGCAGTCTGTATGTAAACTTGAACAATGCGTCAACATACATGTCAACACAATGTTAAAATGCATCTCCCCTTCACATTGCAGAGGGACAATCAACACCTCCTGCAGAGCAGACCAGACAACTCATCAGTGATGATGAAGAGGACCTCCACACCTTCGACACCGACGCCCTACAACAGCTCATGGACAGCTACAGCAACCCACCTCCAGGAGCAGGGCAGCCCAGCTGCATCGAGGAGACCCCACCCCCTGCACAGACCACACAGCAGGAAGCACCCACCACCACGGCTGGCTCCCAGCACCTCACCGAAGAGCACATCGCATTCCAAGGCCATGTGTTAGACTGCCAGAAGGAGGTGGCTGAACAGGTGCAGGTGGGGTTCAACCTCATGGCAGCCAAACTAGATGACATACGTGGGTGTCTAAGTCCCATCAGGGACCACTTACACTCCCTAACGGACACCCACAGTTCGCTCCATGATGTCCAACAATCCATGCCCGACATCGCTGGAGTCATGACTCTGAGAGGAGAACAACTGTCTAGTCAGAGTGGCCTCAGCGATGTCAGCCGAGATTTGGGACAGAAGCAGAGGATAATGGAGAACATGGAGTGGATGCATGCGGAAAGAATGGCTGCCACGGATGTACACCAGCGAAAAGTTGTTGGGATCTTCCATGCCCTGCAGAGCCTCATCATCGCATTGCTGCCACGAAGGCAGTCGGTGATGAATGCTGCTGGTACTTCTACACACACATCTCCGGCCCCTGATGTGTCAGTGGCACACAGTGCTGCAGACCAAACATCAGCACCCACATGTCAGACAGATGACATAGAGGATGAAGATGCGGGGGATTCCACCTCGGTAGTAAGAAGGAGCCAGGAGCATTCTTCTCCGCCATATGCCCTGTTTCAGCTTGGTTCTGCCCTCTGCATCATGCCCTGTAACAACACCTCCCACTGTCCCCCGAAACACTCTGCGACACTCACCTTGGACCTCGACATGGACTGCCATATTTTGTTTGCTTACCAATGACACAGCAATCAGACTGCGGACTGTACTCTTCCTCTTCCGATGTACTTGTCAATCCCTAAATGACTCTGGCTGGCCCTCCACTGGGCTACAATGTAATGTGGGGTTTGCATGGCCATGTATTGCCCCAGCTCCTACACTCCACCGAATGTGAATAAATCATTCAAATTCACACAGTTGTGTCATGTCCATAATCGATCAAGTATGAAAGTATGGATGAATGTAAGGACATTGATTGCCCAAAAAGGTACACCCTGGGAAATGGAAGCAATGCGCATGTTTGACCGTGACACACATAGTAAGTGAAATGACTGGGAATGTGTGCACTAGCTGTGGCCTCATTGCTCTGAAACAACAATCGCGCAATTTCTCAACTTTGCCCCATGCAATGTTAGAAATAGGGCTGGGTATGAAATGTCAAAATCGTTGGCAGGCCTAAAGTGGTGTCCCCCATCTCATTTGACAACAGAACATCTCCCCGCATACCTACTCACACTCAACTGGGTGGACACAGCCTGTAGTGATGGATCACATTGATCCACATGGCAAGAATATGGACACCATACTCACATTGCTGAAGACACGTAGGAGCACAGGTCTATCAGCAACTATCCCAACCACTATGTCTGGCTCACAGAGGTGGAGCTGGCAATAGGGATTCACCCCTAAGTGAAATGCGTCAGTCAGTCCCTCCCTGTGTACGGACAATGCTCATTGAGGCACACGATTTGTCATTCTAATCAACACTCAACACTAGTGAAGTTGCGTAGACTTTATTAGCATGTGCGTGTCAGTACGGGCAAGACAAGGGCCACAACATGCAGACCAATGCATCGGACACTAACAGGCAGCATTCGGTCATGGCACAGTTCCACGTGACAGGCGTTGTGCATGCGCCCGGGATGTTCTGCCATTGCGTTGGTGGCTCTCGTAGAACCGGCACTCTTCTGACCTGCGGCAGTTATGTGGATGATATGCCACAGCTCGGAGCAATGAGTCGTATGTGTGTGCAACGTTTGGACGTATGGGTTGTTGTGTACATAAGTGTCAAGGGCATTCCATGCAAGAGTACCTCGAGCAAGAACTTCTGTGTGTGGGGTGTGGGTACGTTGGTCTTTCATTAGCGCTGTGCGTAGTGTGGGAGTTGTCATCTTCTGCTATGGTATCTCTCTCAGGGGGTGCCTGCCGCATGCAAGACCAAGGTCGGAGGTGCAGATGTTCTTCCGCCTTATGTATTGAGACAAAGGAGCTTTCATCCCTCATGTTAGTCTGACTACTGCTTGCATTCTGGAAATGTGATGTGGCTTTCGCATGGCAATTGAGGCTAGGCCTTAGGCTTATGGTGCACCAATAGCGATACACACACAACAGTTGGCATGCATGAGCCAAGAGCCCGAGCGGCCTTGCGCTCCTTGTACAATCCCTTCATGCGCGGCCGCCCTCCGGGTGCATGCAACATTGCAACATTTTCGATTGCGGGCCGTGTGGCGCAGACACTGCAACAGAGACACACGCATCAGTTGGTTTCCTGTCCAGCCCAGAAATGAACCACGCCCAGAGCCCAGGGATAATTATTCACACCCCTACGCTGGCCTGGCGTACGCCAACCCAGCCCACTCGGCTTACGTATAAAGGGGGGGGATGACGCTACGTGTCTCAGTTGTTCCCCACTGCCGGAGGTGACATGGCTGCGTCCGCCTGGCATATCACGAGACTCAATCATAAAGGGTCCATGACTTGCATTGCACAGAGTTGGTGGCACCGGATACACTGCGGCCGGCACGGGCCTACCGCCACGGGACGGTGACTTTCGGTGCACTGAGGTAGGGGCACCTTAAGAGCTGAGCGGGTGTGCAGCCTGCGATGATGCGCCGTCCTGGCGGTCCGGACTGGTAAGGATTTGTGTGAGCCCTGCTGGACCCCAGTGTAGGCCTGAGCCAGCGGGCAGCGCGGGCCTACCGCCACATGGCGTTGCCTCGCGGTTCACAGAGTTAGTGGCACCTATGGAGCTGAGCGGGTGTGCAGCCTGCGATGATGCCGTGTGCACTGATATGATCTCTGCCATTGCGAAATCAAGACCCAGAATCACGTGTGTGACCTGGTGGCCCGCGGGGCTGCATGATGTGGAGGCTGCCAAGGTCACGGGCCCCGGGCTTGGAGCTTGCACCGTCACGTGGTGGGCCCTCTTGGAGACACGCTGGTGGCGGAAGGTGAGCAGTGAGGCCTGGGTGTGCAGGGGCGGGCAGACACCGCTGGGCGGCAGGAGGGGCTGGGGTGCAGCAGCCTGTGTGCGCAGGGGTGGCCAAGCGATGATGGCGTGTGCAATGATATGAACTCTGCCATTCATGATTCTGGACTCTGTTTCAGATAAGGGACCTGGTGGACTGCAGTGTATACCGGCACGTGGTTGGAGACACACCGGTGGCAGCAGGTGAGCTGTGAGGCCTGGGTCCGCAGTGTCGGCACTCTCTCTCCCTCTCCCTCTCTTCCTTTCACTGTCTCTCTCTCTTCCTCTGTTACTCTCTCTCTCCTTCTCCCTCTCTTCCTTTCACTGTCTCTCTCTCTCTTCCTCTGTTTCTCTCTCTCTCTCCTTCTCCCTCTCTCCCCCTTTCTCTCTCTCCCTCTCTTTCACTCTCTCTCTCTCTCCCTTTCTTTCTCTCTCTCTTTCTCTCTCTGTCCTTTGATGAGCGCATGACACACCTTCTTATCTTGAATTTTGTCTTGCAGGCTGTGTCTTACAGATTGTCCAGGGAAGACCCGCCATGTCTCTTCCGAATAGTTGTTTTGAGTTGAATTTGAATAAAATAATTTGTTTGGAAATTCAAAGATGAGTGAATGATTCTCCTTTTTCTGACCACACATGAATGATGTTGATTGTTATACTTGTGTGACATCAGGCGAATTGTTTTGTTCATGATTTCGTAAAGTTGATATAGGATATCTTTGTCCGGGGTAGGGCCCGGGGAGGGTGGGGTTCCTGGGGGGAGGGTGGCGGTGGGTGTTGTGGCCCTCTTGGGTGTCCGGCTGCATGATCAGTAGCTCCATGGCATCTGTTGTACTTCTGGTGTGGCTGTGGGCTGGGCTCCCATGCTGCATGATCAGTAGCTCCATGGCATCTGTTGTACTTCTGGTGTGGCTGTGGGCTGGGCTCCCATTTCTGGTGCAGGTCATCGTCCGACTTAATACCAGGACAGAGCAGGTGTTAATTCCCTGCTGCTAGCGCGCCTTATCGCATGTTTTGTGATCTTATCGCCGATCTGGCTGGTCGTTGGGAATGTTGCGAAGTGGTGTTGTCGCGGGTTTTTGCACGGGAACGCCTACTCTGCATCTCATTAGCGTTAGTTGCCGGTGTCACCCGTGGCGATGTTTTTTGCGGCTGCTATCGCAGGAAAACTGGCGATATCGGCTGTTAGCACCAGCTTGTGAATAGGGCGATAAATCTATCGCCACTTTGGCTGCGATAAAGTGCCACTAACTCGGCGATAGGTCCTTGAGAATATGCCCCAAAGTCTTTTAACTTAGAACTTCTAGTATGGGGCATCTGCCCTGTCAACAAATCCTCCCATTTATAAGAGAGAGACAGGTAATCTGATTTGGCAGAATCAAGAATCATTCCATCATATTGCACCTTGCCCGAAGGTCAAATAATGCCTGTAAATGCAACCTAACCTTGCATTCATACACTGCCGATAACAATATACCCGGGAGGCCTTTGAAATTCGGTATAAGTGATGTATGCACCTCCACACAGTTAGTTACCTATTGCCTTTCCTGACTAACCACCTGGTTCTCCACTGGCTGGAATATTCACGAAAAAAGTGACACTCTGGTCAGCTACAATCCAGGTCTTGCACCTTCATACCTGGATCCCCAGTGATTGTAAAGCATTGAGTTTCTAATGGTATTTGGACAAAATATTGGGTTTTAAATATCAAGTTGCAGAAATAGATGAAAAAAGTATTGTAATACAAAAATATCAGGAAATATCATTGTCAAGAATATTGATTTTTCAATAATATTGTTGTTGTTAATATCGTTTTCAATAATATAGGTGTAAAAAATATTATAATTGTTAATTATATTTTTTAATATAGTTTGTAATTTTAAGTGATTTATAATTTTTAATTTACTTGCTAATAGTCATTTATATTGTTGTAGTGGGTTGCTAGGTGTGTATGGGTGTAGGGTGGGATGTTAATTAAGTATAATTCATTTACAATTCATTATTAATTTATTATTAATTATTTAATTGAGTATTATGTTAATTGTGTAATAATTATATTATTAGAGTTATATATTATGTGTGTATTGCTGGGTTTGTAGTGGTATAGGGTGGGAAGTAAATTAAGTAAACATTAATTGACAATTAATTAACAATGTATTATTAATTATTTCATTGATTATTAATTATGTAAATTGTGTAAAAATTATATTTGTTAAGTTATAAATTAGGGGGGTCATTACGATGGCGGGCGGATCGCCCCCGCCGGGCCGGCGGTAGTCATCGCCGGCCCGGCGGGGGCGATCCGCCCGCCATCCACACAGCAAAGAACCCCCGCCATATTATGATGGCTGGGGGGTCCGCGGCGGATGGAAAGACCGTCTGCCGCTTTTCCGCCGGTCGACTCGTCGACCGGCGGAAAACAAGGTTAATATGGTGGCGGTGTCTGCAAGACACCGCCATCCATATTACAATGCCTGCTGAGATCAGCATTTCCATGGCGGCGTTGCCGCCATGGAACGGCATATGGTCTTCGCTGTTGGGGGCCCGTAGCGGGCCCCCAGGATGTTGGGGGGGCGGGGGTGCACATGGGGGGTACCTGTGGTACCCCCCTGCATTTGTATGCACAAGGTGGCAGGCACCGCGCGGTGCCTGTCACGTTGTGCATGCAAATGCACGACGTGCATTCACAGCATTGTGGCGGGCGGTGCAGTGAGCACCGCCTGCCACAATGCTGGGAATAGGGTGTCCCACCGCCATGGTGGCGGTGGCATCCTAATGTCAGGTGCGGGACCGCCGCACCCCTTGCGGACGGTCCCACATTCCGTTACGGTGGCGGGCGGACTTTGTCCGCCCGTCATCGTAATGACCTCCTAGGTGTGAGTTGCTGGGTTTGTAGGGGTATTAGGAATTATTATTTAAATAATTATTAATTATGTTTACTGTGTTACATTTATTTATTTTAGTTATAGTTTAAATGTGGGCTGCTAGGTTTGTGGGGATATAGTTTGGTAGGTAAAGTAATAAATAGTGGACATTTTTTAAAATTGATAATTATTCCATTTTATAATAATCATGTTAATTGTTTAATTGTTTTTTATTTTTCTATATATCATTTTGTTTGGTTAATTAATACATTTTATTTCAAGTTTTTATGTTTGTTATAAATTAATAGGGTTATGTTCCATATATGTTATGTGTTTGAAGTGAAATTCTTTCCCTACTGTTGCACAGACTTGAGTGGGAATAGTAAGCGTTACCCCCTCCGAAGTTCAGTGCGTTCCCTACTGTTGCACAGATTGGAGTGGGAATAGTAAATTTTACCCCTTCGAAGTCCAATGCTTTCCCTACTGTTGGACAGACTGGAGTGGGAATAGTAAATATACCCCTCTGAAGTCCAACACCTTCCCTACAGTTGCATAGACTGGAGTGAGATTAGTAAATGTTACCCCTCTGAAGTACAACACTTTCCCTACTGTTGCACAGACTGGAGTGGGAATAGTAAATATACCCCTCCGAAGTCCAACACTTTCCCTACCGCTGCATAGACTGTAGTGAGAATAGTAAATGTGACGTCTCCGAAGTCCAACAATTTCCCTACTGTTGCAGAGACTGGAGTGGGACTAGTAAATGTTACCCCTCCAGAGTCCAATGCTTTCCCTGCTGTTGCACAGGCTGGAGTGGGAATAGTACATTTTAGTTCTCAGGAGTCCAACGCTTTCCCTACTGTTGCACAGACTGGAGTGGGAATAGTAAATGTTACCCCTCCGAAGTCCAACGCTTTCCCTACTGTTGCACAACTGGAGTAGGAATAGTATATCTATTACACCCAGACTTCAATACTTTTTTTTACTATTATTTAAATATATCTAATATTATTATTTTTTATTTGGTTAATTTTATATTATTGGTTTTACACATAAATCTTTTTTTATATTATTTTTTTAAATATTTTTAGTAAATGGCTTTTTTGTAAACTGACAATAACTTCCCCCGCTGCTGTGTCTAGATTCAGTGCAGAATACTCACTCAGACATCCAGCTTGACCAACCTCTCTCACCACACTCCATCATCAAGAGAGGAAAAATCGAGCATGTTACATTCTCTGCTTTATGCTTCAGACAATTTTATGTCTTGGGTTCAGGTGCACCACATAGTGCAACCCTGGACTTAGGTGGAAGCTAGAAAAAGCCTTTCAGTTGGCCTGAGAATACTTTCTTACTGCTTCTCACATGTGGAGACTCACCATTGTGGACAACTCAGAGGTTTCAGCCAACTGAAGAAAAAGAAAGATTGTGAGGAGCTAGGTTAATGTGTCAGGTGATTGTCTCTATCTTGCCTGGGCATTATGGCATCTCCTTAGCCCTAAAATATGAACACAAACATTACAACATAACCTTCATTCCACAGAACGGTTCATCATTTGCCAAGATTCTGGATATTAGTAAAAAGTACCTCAAACTCACAGTTATAAAAAAATGTCTCAAGTAAGAGTTATACACATTAAATATAAATGAGTTTACATTTGCATCATTTGGGAAAGCATGAAAGCATGAAAGCTGCAGCAAACCATGAACTCTTCTTCTTTTGTCTTGTGAGCCTGCACTGATGCAGCCAATCAAAGTTGGAGCAAAGGCATTCCACCACCAGGGGGTAAGCTCTGCAGGATGTGGGTAGGAGTCACATGGGGATGGTGTTTGCTGTGGTTCGTCTTTATTTTAATATTGTGGATGTTATGTCACCATAGAACACTCTTAGTCAAGGCAGAGTAAGGAGATCAAAGAGAGTTCTACATTATTCAGTTGTTGGAAGATCTCTGCCTGGCCTGAAGCTTGGTGGTGTTCCTATTGATTAGTAAAGGCATCATTACCTGCGTTGGAGCTTTAGTCAACCCGACTTTATCATTGATGATGGCCAGCTTGTGACAGGAAAGACGATTTCTACAGCATCAACCCTTCGAACCTTTGTGGGGAACTACAACAATCTACTTTATTGCCTAAGCCAAGATTGATGGGTTTAAACATGCTGTCAAGTTACATCTGAAAAGCACCTTGAAAATGACCTGTAACATCTTGTAGGTAAAACTATACATTTCTGGCACAGCGTGAGCCACTGACGTATGCTTGCTTGTGCGCAGGCTTGCTCTCAGAACATGAGGTGACATTGACATGTACCTTAATATTGTGTCAAAATTATCGTCAGTCTTTAATATTGTTGCTGTAATATTATGATGTTATTTATATTATGAAGTATTTTATCTCATTTAAGAATATCATTTTTTTCATTAATTTTTAATATCATTGCACTTACTATTAAGTTTTTAAGTATTGTTAATTACAATGTTATTTATAATGTTTTATAGTTGTATAATTGTTTCATTTAATGTATTAATATGTATATTATTTGATTGTAAATATTTTAGAAGTGGTTGTAAAGAAAGTAGAGGATTAGAGTATGACATTTATTTTATTTGTTCATTTTTATGTGAATTAGTCATTTATTTTACATTTTACATATTGTATGTAATTGTTCGTCTATAGATTATTTAAAAATGTTTTATGGTGTTTAATTTTTACTGCCCATCATTTTTTTATTTTTTTTAGTTAGTAGCTATTAGAATCTTTCATTTATATATTTTTTAAATGGCAATAATTTGTTTTTAAAGTGATTGATTTTTTTGTTCTAGATTTGCTTTTGAAAAGTGTTTGAATTTTTTTTCAGAAAATGTTAATATTTGAAATGTTGCTTTCATGCATTTGTTTTTAAATTTTATTTGTTTCTAAATGTCATTATTTTATTTTTAATTGATAACTTAATTGATTTAATGTAACTTTTCTATTTGTATGTAAGTAATTAACAGTAAGAAATTGGGTTAGTTTTCAGTTTTAATAATAATTTGGTCTATCTATAAATCCATGACTTTTCCCAATGTGGTTATGTTTAGAGTGGGAATAACAAATCTACCCCCACCTCCAAAGTTCAACACTTTTCCCCAATGTGGTTTAGTTGGGAACGGGAATAGTAGCCTCTCCAAAGTCTGTTTCCCCATAGTGGTGAAGTTTGGAGTGGGAATAGAAAATCTAACCCCACCAAAGTCCAACACTTTTCACAATGTAGATAAGTTTGAAGTGGGAAATTGTATCTCTCCCCTCCACCCCCCAGAATTCATCCATATGTCCACTGTGGTGAAGTCTGGAGAGAAAATAGTAAATCTCACTCCTCAAAGTTCAACACTTTCCCCCCAATGTGGTTATTGGAGGAGAGATGGAAAATATAAGCCCCCCAAAGTCCAAGACGTTTTCCAGTGTGGTGAAGTTTGGAGTTGGAATAATAATTGGAATAATAATTCTAAACCCTCCAAAGTACAACACTATCCCCTATGCTTAAAGTCTGGAGTGGGAATAGTAAATGTAGCACACCTAGAGTCAAACACTTTCCCCAATGTGGTTAAGTTTGGAGTGGGAATAGTCAAAATAATGTATACATGTAGTTTTTAAACTGGTTACAATAGTATTCTGGAGTTAAAACTATTTATATTTTATTTAGTAAAAATACCAACTTAGGGGTTGATTTGGATGGCGGGCGGACTTACGTCTGCCCGCCACCCTATTGGAAACGGGACTGCCCGACAGGTTGTCGGCGGTCCCGACAGAGACATTACGTTGCGACCGCCACCGCGGAGGTTGCAATGTCTATCTTTTGCATTGCGGTGGGTGCTGCTGGCTGCAGCCCCCGCCGCAATGTAAAAAGGGGACACCTGACATATCCCTGCACTACGTGGCAGGCACCATGCTGTGCCTGCCATATGGTGCAGGGATATGTAGGGGGCACTATAGGTGCCCCCCAGTGTCCACATCGGAAGACCAGAGGGGACAGGGGGGCCCGCTACGGGCCCCCAAAGTCCCTTTCCGCCTGCCTTTTAATGGCAGGTTAACCTGCCATGAAAAGGCAGCCGGAAAGGGACATCATAATCCCTGGGGCGGTGCCTGAAAGGCACTGCCACCGTTGTACGGATATGATTCCCCTCCGATGCACAGGTGGGCTCAAGGAGCCCGTTGGATGCGTGGCGGTCAGTCTTGCCGACCGCCAACCATCCGCCCGCCATTGAAATATGGTGGGCGGATAAGATGCTTCCGATGGCGGTGGGACTGCCACGACGGACTGTCGGTGGCGGTCCCACAGTCATCATAATCAGCTCCCAGATTTGCAAATTTCAACATTGTTCCATATTTATTTGTTTAAAAAATCATGTTTATTGTAACAATTGAATTGAACATAAAATATGTTTTATTTTTAACAAATATTTTTAATAGTTTTAGGCATTAAAAAATATATGTATTTGTATATAATTTCATTGACTTTTTCATACACATTTTCATTCATGTTGTTGGTCTCATTTGTAACACAGAGGGCCCTATTTTGATGTCAGTCAGAAAGCCTCCGACCACAGGTCGGATGCTTTCCGACTGACATCTTTGGTTTCACTTTCAACCGCCGCATTACAATGCCTGCGGTCGAAAGTGAAACCAGCTGGTCGTTCCGGCTGGATTCCGATGGGCTCAAGGAGCCTGTCGGAGGCCCCACCATAATCCCTGAGGACAGCGTTTCTGCCGTCGGGATTACGATGTCGGTTTCTGACAGGCTTCCATGTCGGGCTTTCCGACATTGAAAGCCTGTCAGAAAGCGACTTTGGGGACCCCTTGCAGGACCCCCATTCCTCCATGGCCTCCGTTTGTGGGCCGCCCCCCTGTTAATCCCTACACTGTGTGGTAGGCACCTTGAGGTGCCTGCCATGCGGTGCAGGGATTAACAGAATCTCCCATTTCTTTATGGGAGCATGTGCTGCGGCCGGTTTACGTCTGCAGCAGAAACTCCCATAGAGAAGTGGGAGTATGCGACCACACCATGTGCAATCGCATTGTAATGGCGGAGTCAGGACCGCTGACCGGAGGTCGGACGGTCCCAAGACCGCAGCAATGTCCGCCCAACATCGTAATCAGGCCCAAAGTGTTTAAATGATTTATTATTATGTTTTTTAACCTTTTTTATATATAAAAAATTCTGTAAATAAGTTATTTTCCATTTATTTTAATTCTGATTATAAGTGTTGTCATGTCAGAAAGTTTTAAAACAGGTTTTAAATAATTTTATCATTTTTATTGATTTTGTAATTTATTTTTGAAAATGTATTTATTGTTTGCATTTATTTATTGTATTGGTTTTATAGTAAGAAAGTGGCAACAGCACAAACAATCAGCTGGTGGCAGCCCACAGTGCGTACCGTGGGATTCCTCGTGGGCTCAAGAAGGCGTGAGGCCCCTCCTCCTGGGCACAGCCTTCTGGGGCTTGAAGTCCTTCTCTGCAGCAAAGTGGCAAAGTGGCAACAGCACAAAAAATCAGCTGGTGGCAACCCAACAGCACTGTATGGCATGCACTTAGCTTTTTAAAGGCGGCAGTAAGGCTTAGAGCAACGTGTGATTAATTACCAGGGGTGGGGGAGAATGGTACATGGAGTCTTTGCGTACATTTCTTAACCAATTTTATTGTAATTTTGTATGTGTTTAGGTGCAGTATCTTTGAGTTTTGTAATTTTTATGTGTATTGGTGATGTATTTCTGACTTTTATTTTTTTTTATTACAAAAGCCGAATACATTTTTATTGATTGATTGATAGTAAGAAAGTATTTTATTTCATTTCCATTGTTCCGCAATTTTTTTTTTACTGCTTGCTTAATTCTTTAGTATGTTTTTGTTATTTTTGAATGACAGTGAATCTGTAAGTTACTGTTTTCTCATTTCTGTTCTCCAGTAAACAGTAAGTTAATTTAAGCTTTTTTCTATAGTTACTATTTCTGGCAGGATGTGGTAGATTGTTAGTAAGGTTCGCAGCTGTATGTTAATATGCTTTTTGGTTGTAGTTAGTATGGGCTTTGTTGTGGATTTTTGAAGTGGGTACAGTAGGTCTACTTCTGTATTATGGTGTATGTATTTTTATTATAAGAAAAAATGTTATACTTTAATCCATTTTTAGATATTTTGGCTTGCATTAGTATTTACATGGGGTATATTTGTTTTGAGAGTGGGTTTTCTGTGATTTCATATACAGATTTTTTTATTGATGTTGAACTTCTATTTTTGAATGGGAGGTACTTTTAATTTTGTTCTACAAGCAAGAACAGTTGGGATTTTTTTAACCATTTGTTTATTTTCCTTGTTTTTTGCAGTTTTCTTGGCATGTTTTTGCCTTTTAATAATATTGTTTGGGTTTTGCATGGCTTCCCTGGATTTTAAATGGTTGTATTGATCAGAATGTGTGTGTGTGTGTGTATATATATATATATATATGCAATTTCTGGCTTTAAATTGCAAATTTTTCTGATGGTTTTTGTGGATGTCCTATTGTCTACAAAGAACCTCAGCTACAAAAACACGGGTAGTTATTTTATTATTTATTTGTTGTGTGCCCTTTTTGTATTGTAGTGTGTTTGATTATAATCTGCTATTTTGTAATTATGTGTAATAATATTGTCTTACAATATGTACTGTTTTTAACCTAGGTGTGATTCATACTATTGTATGGTTATTTTATTATTTAGAGAAAGTATTTTTTATAAATAATTATTCTGATACAGCTCATCATTCCAAAATGATGTTTGTTTTTATTTAATAATTTTATACAGATAAAAATGTTCTTTTAATGTATTATTTATAAAATTGTATAGGTGTTGGTTGTTTCATTATTCAAGCTAGGTTCTATTTTTATTTTTTTCTGGTACTTTTTACTGGAGTCTTCTGACTATGGTTGCAAGGTAGGGTAGGCCTTGCTTGTTAGTAAATAGTCACACTTTGCTTGCTAGTATTTCGTGTTTATTTTGTTTGGATGTGTTTAGTTTCAGTTGCATTAAGGAGTGTTCTAGTCTTATTTCTGAATAGCTGGGTTATTTTTTGAGTATTTCTAGACACTTTTTGGAGTGTTTGGTGGCATCTTCCAAGTGATCCACAAGTGATTCTTGGAAGGAATTGTGCCACCCTTCCACTGTATTGTTAGTTTTTGCCTCTAGAGAAATGGTGGTGTTGTTGGACATTCTACCATGGAATGTGAAATTTGGGTTGGTGTCTGTGGGCCTTATTATGAGTCTGGCGATCCACGGAAGCACCAGACTCGCGGGGGCGCAGTGATGGTGGTCTTCGGATCGCCCCATTATGACCAGGGCGGTTGGGCCACCCTGGGACCACCGCAACCGACAGGGATCAGAGATCCCTATACCGAGTGGTGACTCAGTGGTATTGAGGTCACAATATGCTTGGTGGGCTGCTGCTGCCCCGCTAAGCATATAACGAGTTTCCTCACTACCACACTTTTCATGGCAGTGCGACCACCATGAAAAGTGTGGCGGTGAGGAAACAAAAAGGGCCCTGTAGGGCCCCCTTGTGCCTCACGCCATGTAGATGCACACAGGGGGGCACAACATGTGCCCCCTGTGTGAATGCACACCAGTACCTGCACGGGATGGACTGCAGCAGTCAATGCCATGCAGGTACTGCCTTTGACATTCATAGGCACCGTGGTGGGAATGCCAAAGAACCGCCCACCAGACAGGAGAAAACTCCTGATCTGGTGGCGGTTCCTACATGGGTTTGGCGGTGTGGGAGCACGGCGGTCCCACGCGGCCAACCTCTTAATATGGCCCTGTCTTCTGATTAGTGTAGGCGACCAACTCAAGTATCTTCAAAATAATCCATTAGTGATGAGAGTTGGTTTCATTTTTTTAGTGGTATTGTGGTATTGGAGATTATATTCATGTTGTAGTGTTTGCTTACTCTGTCACAGAGACACAGGCTAATGCTATTAATTTGTTTACTTCATATGAAAAATCTGAATTTGTGGCATATTATATACTAAGGGGTATATTTATGAATCCCTTTGCATTGCTCTTGCACCATGCAATGTGGTGCAGGAGTGACGCAACTGAAAAATGAGATTTATGAAGCTATGCAAGGCCACCTTCCGTGGCCCTGAGTGGCTTCATAAATTTTGAGTAATGCAACGCAGTGCAAATCACAGCGTTGCATTACTCTGCACCAGGGAGGCATTTCCATGGGTGTTGGGCAGGTATTCCCATATAACATTCATGGATTATGATGCATTCCCAGATTTACCAGAAGTGGTAGTCCTGTGAATGCAGCAAAAACCTACGCCTCCCCAGTTGAGGCGTAACAAGGAGAAATATCTTTATTTCTTCTCGTTTTTCTCTCTTTCTATGTGTGCTGCATTCACACACACATTGAAAGAGGAAAAAGCCTCAGGGGATTGTTATTGTGCAGGAAGGTGCCCCTTCCTGCACAAAAACAATCCTCCTTACAAGGCAGGCACCCTTGCACTATGGTGCAAGGATGCCTGCGTTGGCGCTAGGTAGCCAAAAGAGCGTCAGCGCAGGAGAAAATGCAGGAATGTGCATATTGACTTAAATATGCCGCATTGCTGCCCTTTCCATCTCACACAGTGCAGCACAACAAGGTGACTTGCTGCGCTGCAGTGCGTGACTTGGCCATAAATATGGCCCAATGTGTAGATTTTTGGTGGTGTCTCCATTTATTTTAGTTCAAGCGGTAGTAGCACCCATGTGTTTATGTGTGTGTATAAACTTGTGTTTTGTTTCATTGGTGTTAACAGTTCAACATAGGTTGCAGTTTGCTTGTTTGCCAGTACAGCATACAGCATACATTTAAGGGACATTTGTGTTATGGTATTTTACAGGTATATAGTGTATACTTGTGTAAATGGTAGTAGCCACGTTCTAAATGTGCTATCCATTATCAATGTGTTCCATTGTGCTAGGATTATTAAACTATTGTTAGATGCATAGAAAATGCCTCTTTTTTTTGTTAGGTTTATTGTCATGCCGTAAGAAATCTTAGTTGATATGTGTTAACTGTCCGTATTTTTCTTTTTGTAATTGTACTGTTAAGAAAGAGAAATGTTTTAGCTACTGATGTTTATTTATTTCTTTGCTTTGCACATTTATTTGCTACTTCTAACTTTTAGAAGAGGTTTCTTATTAATTTTAGGGGTCATGTTTAATTTTGTTTTTTATTATACGCACAATTTGTTTTGGCTTTGTTGTGATTTAAATTTGCAATAGTTTTGTTGCTTGGTTTTCTTTTTGTATTGTTTGGTATTGTATTTCGCCACACAATGCTCGTGTTTTGGAGATATATTTTTTAAATATGTGTTCCTTATTTCTGTGAATATTAAAATATGTAATTAAGTTTAATTTATGTTTTAATTCGATATATACTTAGTAAACAAACGGACTTTATTTTTGGAGAATGTTGCAGACTTTCAGGTTGTAGTTTCAGGTGAGCAGAGTGAGGGCTTCTTCTGCAGCAGTTAGTTGCACCTTTCTTTTTATGCTATTTTCTTAATTAGGAAAGTGTTTCTATTTGTTAAACATGTTTATGTTTGATTGCATTCATTTTTGGCTTAGTAGTATGATTTTTTATATTTTTACATCTTATATAGTAAACACTAATTATGCTTTTTTGGTCTTGTTCTATGTTTAAATTATATATTGATTTGATAAAAAAAATTATACATTAATGTAGATATTTTCAGACTATTTTTAGCTATGTTTTGGCTCTCTATAGTTTTGTATCGTGGTTTTTGTCATGTTTCTTATGTTTTATTGTGTCGACAATAATCAATATTTCTTTATTTTTTATATTTAAATATTTGTTATATTTTATAGCTATATATTTGTAGTTGAAATTTCTGTTTTTATGTTTTATGTATAAAATAACAAACTTCGTGCTCACTTTATTTAAAAAAAATATATTTTTGCATGTCGAAATTATTTATTTTGTTATGTCACAGATGCATTGGGAACCTAACTCATGTCTTAGTATGCTGTTTTAAAGTGATGACGTTTCTCTGCATTCTAAACAGCTTCTGATATTCACTGTGTGCTATGTTATATGTCGCTGATGCTTCAATCGCGGTTGGAATGTTGAGTGAATATTATTTTTCAGTGGGTTGCTCTCACCTTGGTGATACGCTTCATTAAGTCATTATACATGTCTTTAAGGTGAGCTTGAGAGCCACTTATCTCTAGTCCCATAGTCCCTCCATGACATTTTGAATTGCAGCCAATCCAATATATGTGGATTTTGTTTTGTATGATATCTATAAAAGATTAAGCCCAGATTTACAAAGAATTATCTAATTACGATGGTGGTGGTGAGACCGCACAAGACCGCTGCCTCTGCCGGGATCCAGGATCCCATGGCGGTGGCGGTGTGGAAAGCGGCTGTATATGCTGGCGGTGATGATGCCTGCACCGCCAAGCATATTACGACCTGCATTTCCACCACCCTTTTCATGGAGGGGACCCCGCCAAGAAAAGTGTGGTGGAAATGCTGGTAAGGGGGCCCTAACAGGGCTCCCGGGCGATTCTGCCCATGGGGGTGTGTGCGGGGGGCACATGTTGTGCCCCCCTAGAATGACACCTACATTCATGCACTGTATGGCATGCACAACATGGTGCATGCCACACCGTGCACAAACGTGCCGTAGGTGCTGTCACGGCAGTAGTATGCTGTAAAGGCTCTCCTATAAACCTAAAATACCTGCAACTGAGACACAGCCACAGCAACGCCTGTCCGCCCTGGCTTCAACTTGTAATCCAGCGGGCGGGTTCACCACTGGCTTGGCGATCTTCCTGGGACCACCGCAGTAGCTGTCCCAGAGGCAGACCGCCAAACTGGTAATAAGGCCCAAAGTCTTCAGCAGGGATTTGCAAGCCAACACAAAGCAGGATTGATGTTGGTCTCTAACTGAAAGTAATGCAAAGCAGCACTATATGCTGCATCGCGTTAGTTTTTGTCAATGGGCGTTCCATGGTTAGTGGAGTCCCTGGTAAATCACTGTTTTAGAACACATCGATATTTATGGGAACAACATAATTTTTGCATTATTGCATGCTTTTTCTTCTTGGTCTAAGGATTTGGCACTGCACAGTTCTCTAGGCCACGTAGAGGATCTTGTGATATGTAATCCAGAATTTAGTGTCTATCGATGCTGAACGGTGCTTTATGTTGCAAGTGACATAAGCTTCTGAAATTGAGATGCAGCCACTGACATCAGTAAATAAGTGAAACAATTAATTTATTTTCATCATGAGTCTAAAGCATCACTGTGGGAGCGAAAGGAATGTTTATTATGGCTATGATGTACCCCAGTTGGCCATCCCACACATTCCGAGAGAACACTATTGGCCCACAATAAATAAAGTTTGCAGGTAGCCAATGTACAAATTCATTCTCCGCCTTTTTTTGATCTACTAATCGCTCATTAAAAAATATTGGTAAAATGTCATTAGATCATTGCAATGTTGAGAGCTCCATTGACGACAACAGGGCAGCGAAGACCTTCTGATTCAGCATTCCATTGCTTGTCTTTCATTTTCCCCTTGTTTAATGTAGAACATTCCAACCTAAGTGGGTAAAATGATTAGCATAAAGTTATATGAATTGATTAGATCTGATCTAACAGCATTAATTCATTCAGGTACAGGGGATACAGTTGTTAAAGGTCCTCTCTATCATGTTGTGGTTGTTCAAGGGCCTTTAACAACTGGTATAACCTTCAGCAGCGGGCTGTAATGCTATATTAGTGCGATAGGATGCTCTGAATGACACAAACGAGGACCTATCCCATGCCACGTAACGCATTACTAATGAAAGAAAGCATTTGATTTGCAGCGGTTTAATTGTTTAAAATCAGTCTTAAAAATTGGAAAACCGTCACGAGTGTCACTAAATCTGGCCGTCCGTCACATGTTCCCTGTATAATAACACTGTAAAGTCAGAGAGGCCTGCCCAGTGAGAGAATGGCAGGGCCCTGTCAGACTTCCTGACTGTGACTTTTCAGCGCGCGGTAGACATTACTGTCCACAGTCAAGTTTCTTCTCTTCAGAAGCAGCCTCCTTGAAATGCTAATGTCAGTCCCTGATTAGAATCTGTTGCTCGTATCTTGAAAGTCCCCAGCGGTCTCTTCAGACATGGTCTGTAACTTGTCAGCTGAAGAAAAACCTCTCAACAAATCAAACTTTACTGGATGCATGTAGGAGAAAAATCTGTTTTCATACCCGCAACGCTTGACTGTGTCAAATCCGGCAGGGGCTTTCTAGCTTAGTGACAGAGACCATATTATTAGTTGCAAAGTCAGTTTTAATAGAAGTCTCTAATGGGGAGATGTTCTCGGATCTACGTGGAGCAGAGAAAACATGGTGACACAAATGTGGGCAGCTTATCCTAATTAAAATAAATAATTGTGCTTTAGAGAAAAACGCCAGTTCTGAAGTTTGCATTCTCTGTCAGGAGAAAGACGCAGTCCTTACACCAATATTTTGACACGAGTTTGCTTTTTTTAGTGGTAAAATTAAAGACCAAAGTCAGAGTCTTGGACGGAAATCAGTTTGGGGCAGTACTGGGGAAATGTTTGGATTAGTCAGTGGGCCAGGAAGGCTTCCTCTTTCGGTCTGTCCCTGCCCACCGGAACGTTGGCGTGTTTTGTGATTGTGCACTGGCATGTTGATGTTCAACAATTGTAAACTGCTGTTTCACTAACACCAACCCTTGGAAGACTGCTTGCGTCTCTTTAATTTCCCCTATAAAACGTTAAACACTTCGTGGCAGATTTATCAAGCCCTTGAACCACCGAAAAGTCAAAGGGGCCTATTAGCAATAACCGGCGATAATTATCGCTAAGCGCAGTTAGCGCTAGGATAATTATCGCCAGCTATCGCAGGTTTCTATCGCGGAGATAGCGTGCTATCAGCAACGCTTATCTCCAAAGCGATAGAAACCCTGGAGAACAGTGTGAATATCGCTTGAAAACAAGCGATATTCACACTGTGACTCAGTGTTAGCTTGGCGATAGGGCGAGGGGATTTAGCCATGTAATCCACCTCCCATTGGATTACATGGCTAAGTCAGGGTGAGACCAGGCGTTAACAAACCAGCGCTAAACGTGTTTAGCGCTGGTTCGTTAATCACCTCCCCTGCCTCGCTAATAGGCGATAGCGACCTTAGCGACTGTTTCCAGTCGCTTTTAGGTTGGGACCGCCTACTTTGCATGCCATTAGCGATAAATATCGCTGGCATGCAAAGCGGCACCCAACCCGGTCGCTATCGCCTAAAAGCTGTCGCTAACAGCAGTTAGCGACAGCTTGCTAATAGGGCGTTTGAATTATCGCCGCTTTAGCGGGAAAAAGTCCCGCTAAAGCGGCGATCGAGCCCTTGATAATATGCCCCAAAGTGCCTGAATGTCTTGATAGTGTATTTACTTTCCAGAGCAAAACTTTTTTTTGTGTTAGAATATTGCCTATTTTAGCGCAAAAAGGGCTTTGCGATGCTTTTGCATTAAAGGGTATTGTTCCATGGGTATTACTTGGCCATTCCAAGGCAACCACCTAGGATTTTTTAAGCAAAGCCTTAGCTACAAACATTGTTAGACCAGTCTTGCGTCAAAAAATAACCCCTCCTTGATGGAAGCACAAAGTAGAAGAAATGTTTTTATTTCTCCTTAGATTTCACACATTGCATGCGTGCTGCACTCTACAGCACACATACAGTGTGTGGAATGTTTTAGAAAATGTCTAGGATTAGGATTTTGTACTTGAAAGGTCCTCTTCAAATGCAAAAACTATGCTTCAAAGCATGCAAACACATATGCACTGTGGTGCAAAGGTGTGTGTGCCTCTAGAGAGCCTTAAAGAGGACCAGCATAGGGGTAAAAACAGAAGAGCAGCAGGCCATATTTAGTAAATATGGCTTTACGCTTCTTACTCTCTCCATAGTGCAATGCAGTGCAACAGCTTTGGTGACTGAGCTGTGGTATTCTATTTTTTTGTGAGTCTTCCCCCTCGAGACAATTAGTTCAGGAACATGGTACATGAACTCATCAACACTACTTCTCCCAGTCCTTGGCGATACTTCCTTAAACATTACGTCTACCCACCTCACAAATTGTGAGTCACAATATTGGCATCCAAATCTCCGAAAAACAAACCAACACGGCTTAGATTTTAAGTCGAGTCATCAGGATGCTCTAGGCATCCCGACTCAGATGAGGGTGTGGGGCCCTTGCTGGACTGAGGTACCTCACAACAACCGTGTGACGAGTTCTTGTGCTGGGCACAGCCTGCAAGGATATTCACTGAAGGAAGCAAGATACTATCTTTGTTTCCAGATTGCCATGGATAAAAGTAGACATAGTCCTGGTTATCCAGTGTCCACATAACAGGAGCTGTGTCCGGTGTGTACATAAGGTCCGAAAAGGGTAAGTGGAGGTCACAGAAGATTGTGGAGATCACAGAAGATTTTCGGTTTAGTAATCTGTGTCCTCTCACACTGATCCCTTGCTGAGATAACGTTCTCCTGAAGATTATTCAGCAAGACATGTGATGGCCAGAAAGAGGAAATGGGTTCATTCATTCTCAGATCACCTAAGTGGTTCCTGGGTGCTGCAGTTTGTCTGCCCCAATTCTGCATAGACCAGCAGATGATGGAATTGATGATGGGAAAAGAGTTCACAGGGGAAAGGAGCTAATGACGTAGAACCAGGTCTCTTTGCCGCAGTCTGCTGTCCTCCCAGTCATCCTCTGTCTATCTTTATGAAAAAAGAACTGTCAGACACAAACTTGCACCTGCACTGGGTATAGCACAGCACTGAAAGAAGAACCTGCCCTTTCAAACTGTCTCTCTGTATGTCACTACAGGTGGCTGACAGTCTGTATTTTTTTGTGTCGTCATTTTTTATTGGTTACCAAGACTCAGGGGCTTATTCACAAGGAGCTATCGCCGAATTAACGGCACTTTATCGCAGCCAAAGTCGTGATAAATTTACCTCTCCATTCACAAGCCGGTGTTAACAGCCCACAGCACCAGTTTACCCGCGATAGCAGCCGCAAAAAACATCGCCACAGAGGACCCCCGCAAATACCTCTAATGAGATGCAGAGTAGGCGTTCCCGTGACAAAAGTCGAGACAACAGCACACCTCAACATTCACAACGACCAGCCACATCGGCGATAAAAACACAAAACAGGCGATAAGGCGCGTTAGCACCAGGAAATCTACACCTGCTCTGACCTGGTGTAAAGTCGGACGGCAGCCAGCACAACAAAAGGGAGCACAGCCCAGGGCCACATCCGAAGGGCAACAGATGCCATGGAGCCACTCATCATGGGGCCCGGACACCCAAGAGGGCCACAACACCCACCGCCACCACCCCAGGACCCCAACCCACACCCGGAACACCCCCCCCCCCCGACCACCACAGACGCAGCTCAGACAAAGACAGCGGAACCCCAGGAAACGTACCAGCCGCACAGACCCAACATCTGACAATGTCACCGTCCACTACAGGCTGAAAGGGACAACCAACCTACGCATCCTGACCATCATCGCCTAACAGGCCTACGGCAACAACACAGCGGACAACCAACATCCCACCCCACACAAAGCTGATGGCGTGGCTGCACCTGTTGGCCCCTGGGACCCCCATCCAACACCCGCCAGAGTCAGAGGAGTCTCACAGCCAGCCACATCCAAGTCCCCCACACCTGTCCTGGACATCACCATCACCCTGGTACCCCAGTCCCCATACATACAACACAATGCGCAGGATCCGCTGGAGACCAAGCAAGGACCATACGCCATAGCAGGATGCACGCACGTGTTGGGGCAATACACAGCACACATGTACTACCTGTGCCCCCTGGTGACACAGCACACAATCACCGCAACAGGAAGCACACATCTCACACCAATGTGCAGGCAACAACAGAACACCGTGGAACACCCAACAATGTCGCCTTCAAATACACAGCCAGTGTGCATGATACCTTCATCCTCCGACAGTCCATCATCAACCAGCGTTCCCAGGATGGCATCAAGGGAAATGCACACCCCCTTGGCAATATACAAATGAACACCCCACACACCTCAACTCCACAACCATGCAACTCACAACGCTGGCAATGCACACGTCACAAAATCACATGCAACAGGCACAACAATATGCCCACCCACCAGACACGACAGAACAACTTACAATGTCCACATGGGCAAGCCCTGAACATGAGCCAGCAACGGCATGGCACCTCAGCCACATAATAGCCGAATGTGGGGAGAGGTGGCAACCAGGCATGTGTGAAGGATGCAGTAGAACCATGATTGGGAAAGTACACAATGCCAAGAGTGCCGGAGATGTGCTGGACACCTCGCAGTATGCAGAACACACTCATATCCATGGCGACATACACCGCTTGCGTATGGAGTGTAGTGGACAGTGGACGCCACCATGTAACCCCAGCCAGCGGGGGACCTCGCGGAAATGTTGCCTGTTACGCCCCCCCAAAGCGTCAGCGGAGTGGGATGGCCCGGCGTACGCCACGCCAGCGTAGGGGTGTGAATAAAAAGCACGTAGGCCTGGGCGTGGTCCTCTTCCGGAAAGACCCACGTCCCTGCCAGGGCAGCGCCTCCCACCCCGCCACGAGGCCGATGCCATCCTCGTGAGCAGAGTTGCCTGCGATGCTGTGCACCTGCCGAACCCCGGCACGCTGGACCACGAACCCGTCAGGCCAGCCCCTGTGCAGACAGGCCACACTGATCACCTTCCGACACCGGCGTGTGTCAAGGAGGGTCCACCACGTGCCGGCGCAAGCCCCAAGCCCGAGGCCCAAGACCTTGGCAGCCACCTCAGACCATCACGGCCTCCACGACACAGGCCCGCTTTATTCCTTTTTCGTTGACCTACTCTACTGCCGCCCCCGGCCTACTCTTCGGACCAGTAGGTTCCAT
Organism: Calotriton arnoldi; assembly: GCA_963921515.1. NCBI lineage: Eukaryota > Metazoa > Chordata > Amphibia > Caudata > Salamandridae > Calotriton > Calotriton arnoldi. The sequence continues at coordinate 1,578,003 of CAWUFW010001107.1, read as the reverse complement.
ATGTGAAACTGTGTCCTGAGTCATGAATGGCAGTGACCCCAAATCCGGGCCAGCGGCCACAGCACCAGACCCCCCCGATCAGTGAGGCATAGTTCCATATGGGCATCTTGCGACACGTGGGGCCACTAACCCTGTTCAACGCCAGCCGGCTACACGTGGTGCCACTAACCCTGTTCAACGCCAGCCGGTTACATGTGGTGCCACTAACCCTGTTCAACGCCAGCCGGCTACACGTGGTGCCACTGAACCTGAACTATGCAGGCCGGTGGGGCCATCCAACCTATGCCAGCGACACTCGGTGAATGGGCCGTGCTGACCGCTGCCTCAGGCCTACACCACGGTCAGGTAGGTCACACATTTGGAACTGAGTCTTGATTACACCATGGCAGTGACCGGATGTCTACTGCAGGGGTGATATCACTAAACTCCCTGCTATCAGTGAAGCAAACGAATGCATCACAAGCACACGACACGTGTCTGTGGGCCCATGCTGACCGCTGCCTCCGGCCTACACTGCGGTCCAGTAGGTCACAGAGTCTTGATTTGGCAATGTTGGAGCTCACATCTGTGTACCGGCATCATCGCAGACTGCATCCCCTCTCAGCACCTGTGCCACTAAGTTTGTTCCCCGACATTCATAGACACTGACTGGTCGTACATTGGTGGCGTTTGAGTCTGTGGACTAGGGGCTGGTTTTCATCCTCATGTAGCTGATCCCGAATTGTTGGTGCAAACGAGGGTCGCGCTATCCACTCCTCCATTTGCTGCTTCCAGATGACATCAGACCTTCCGCATCATGCCCTGGAGGACACCTTCCACTGTCCCCCGAAACCCTCCGCAACATACACCTCGGACATTGATGGGGACCCGCTCAGGTCGCATGGCCCATCTGACTGCACCGCATGTCATCGTCCCATGGCTGGGTGCCTGTGCGGGCCGCAGTGCATCTGGGGCCACTGACTCTGTGGTGCTCAGGCCTGGAACTCCTCCTTCTGGGACATTAAATGGCCTCTGTAGCGATGGTCTTGGGGTCATCAACGCCATGTGTCTGTGGCCCTGCGCTGTCCGCCTCCTCCGGCCTCAACTGCGGGCCATCAGGGCCCACGCAAAGCATCGAGTCTTGACCGGCCCGGATGTCGCATCACCGCAGGAGACACACGCCACCACCGCAAGGACCACCTCCAACCGCCATCTGCCAGAGTCGAAAGGGTGGTCCTGACAGACCTACGGAGTTGCTCAGACCTGTCGTGGATGCCATCATCGGCCTGATACCCTGCTCAGCACTCCAGGTGCCAGTGACTCAGTGTACCGCAAGCCATTGTCCGTTACTGATTGAGTTTTGTGCTGTTGTGAGGTTGCGCAGCAATGTCACCTCAGGCAGTGTGGGAGACCTGGGACGTTGATGAGGAAGTTGATGCAGGTGTAACACACCCCACTGCATCTGCATCAGGACTAACCCGAAGGGACACAATCCTAGCAATTTCTTCACATGAGCGCGCTCTTCTCTTGTGCCCCTACCTCAGTGCACTGCGACTCACGGAACCTCCTGACTGAATATTGGGTGACCTCTGTCCTTACTCCGGATCCCTCCATGTTGCTCTGCATTTGACTCTGTTATGCTGGTGTTTTCTGTTTCCATTACACTGGTGTCCACTGTTCAGGTTGTTGGCAGCACCAAGCACTCCATGCGGGCTGGCTTATACTCACCCCACACACATCCAGCACAGGCGTCACTGTACATGTGGCACTGCCAATAAAGGGGCCGGGCACACGTGCCCGTAGCCAATTCAACATGATGTGTGCATGTGTCTCTGTGGGGGTGTGGGTCTCCTTTGTGGGGTGTAGGTGGTCCCTGAAGGGTATTGGACACCCACGTATGTGTTCTGGTTCGCATTCCATGGTTTCGGCAACACCCTCACCTGTTGGACCACCTCCTTTTGGGGTTCTGCCACCTGGCATTGGGGTGCCATGTGTGGGTGGGTGAAGTGTTGTGAGGCAGCCGTGATTGCGGGTGCTTCATGCTGTGTGGTCTGTTGCAGGGGCTGGGTTCTCCTCTGAGTAGCTTGTCTGCCCTGTTCCTGGTGGTGGGTTGTGTGGGATGTCCATGGGCTGTTGTAGGGTGTCTGTGTCGGGGGTGTGGTGTTCGTCTCGGACATCACTGATGGGTTGTCTGTTCTGACCTGCTGGAGGTGTTGTTTGTCCCTCTGCATTGTGAAGGGGAGGTGCATGTTGGCATTGTGTTGGCGCCTTGTTCTTGTCGACATGCAGACTGTGTGACAATGTACGTTGTGACTGTTTGGGCGGTGGTGGCTATTTGAGTTGGGACAGTGTACATTTGGCCTACATGGCTGATGTGGGGTTGTAGGGGTAGATGTGCATCTCACAGTTCCCTGCTCTGTCCGATGTGATTGTTCTGTTTCTGCGCCTGGGTGGACCCAGTTGTGTCCCCTGTTCTGCAGTGTGGGTGTTGCACTTTGTGCCACATTGTCATGGTATGTGCTGTGATTGCTATGTGTGTGTGCTGCAGTGTGCCACGGGGATGGGGGACATGTCCCTGGGTAATTGTGGGTGTGCAGTGTGCTACACCTCATTGTGCATGTGTGCCATTGTGCCCATCACCCCCCGTCCCCCCAGTCCCTGTTGGATCCTCACCCTGTTGTTGTTGTGTCGGGTCCTCTCGAGCTGTGTGCGTACTCCCTACTCCTTGCACCCTCTCCACACTGATGACTGTGGCCTGGGTTTCCTCCAGCTCCTCCTGTGGCGCTGGACTGCCACCTCCTATCGCCGTTTCTGCCTTCCTGTTGGCAGTGGGTTTGTACCTGGTTTAGGTTGTCTCGTCCTGCCGGCGCCTCTTGGCCTCCTGGATTGGCCTCCTGGGCACTCCGACTGCGTTCCAGGTGGTCTGCCTGTGGGTCAGTTGCTGGTAGTGTTCTGTCGCCTCCATGGCCTTGGTCTTGTTTTCCTGCGGTCTGCACCCCGTCTTCCTCTCCCTTTTCTCCTTGGCCTTCCCTGAGCCAGTTGTTCCTTGCTGGTGGTCTGTGGGGGTTGTGGGGTTCGCGTTGCCCTCTGCGCTGGGTCACGGTGCATCCATGTTGCTACGTGCTTTGGCTTGTTACTGGTGTGTTGTGTCTGTGGTTTTTATGGTGCAATTTCCCACCAGACGCGTGGGATTTGCAGGCCTGAGGCTGGTTTTCGCTACTTTTTGTACCGCGATTGGCCTCATCGCATGATTTCTCGCGTTCGCGTTTCGCATTATTTTGGCGTGGCATTGATTTTCACGCTGACATTTGACGCGTTATCTGGTGACTATCGCATGTTACCGCCTTGTTGTGAATTCCACGTTGACACGGGGTTATTTTCCCGCGATGGGCTGCGATATTGAAAGTTGCGTTACGCTACTCTTGCGGTAGTTATCACACGTTCTTGTGAATATACCCCTCAGTTGTATAACATGGGAACAATGTAGCAAAGGAGGGAATATACAACATAATCAATACAACCATGGAGACGCTGGTGGGGGGGAACAGCATTTTTTTGAGTAGGTCACAAGGACCCTCTCACCACAGGCAAGAGCAGTATGTGACTGAACCAGCATGGCGCGGTGGCTTTATCAAAGAGGCCCAGAGACTATCTCAAGAAGTGCTCTCAGGAGGAGCACTCTCTGTGCAACGCTTTCTAAGTGAGTCCTCTACAGACTCAATACTATTGCACCTGTGTTGCTAATATGGCACAGGCTCACACTCAAAGGCATCCCTTCCAATGCATAAGGCCATGCTCCTATTCAAATGGGACAATGACCCTCTGAGATTGCATGGGAACAAAGGGCCAGATATATTAAGCTTTTTTGAATTCGAACGGGCCTGTTCGCAGAATCAGCCCGTTTCCTCCCGTAAAAAAGCTATTTTGGCATGTATGAAGCCCACACTGCGATTCAGTAACATGTTGCTGAATTGCAATTTGGGTTTGCTACAAAACAATTAATTGTTATTTGGAAGGGGCGTCCTAACCAAATACTGAATCGGAATGATATATTTTAATGTTTTGCGACCGAATTCTGATTACAAATCATTAATAATTTACTGACTACAAAAATGTAGTGGTAACCTATTAGTAAATGGGAAGTGGTCCCCTGGGGACCCCTTCCCATTTGGGACCACTGCATCTTCTAAAACAAACAAAAGATAGAAACTTTTCTTTTTAAACAAAGTCCCATTTCCTTAAAGGTAAACAGGCTGCATTTAAAAAAAAAAAATGATTGCTTTATTGAAAACCAATCACAGACATGGTTGTCTGCTGACCCTAGCAGGCCACCATCCCTGTGATGGCGCCAATTCCTAGTGGGTCGCAAAGTGCAACCTACCTCATTAAGATTTATAAGTTAAGTTGATTTGCGAAATACTTGGAATCGCTAGTTTAAAATTAAAGCTTTCATATATTAGGAATTACGATTTCCAAATTATGATTTGTTAAAAATTGCAATTTGGAAATCGCAATTACTAATCTTGATACATAGGGACCAAAATGCCCTCATCTGTGGCCATGATACAGAAGTAGTAAAAGGATCTGTCGCCTCATTCAGTTATATGGAAGTACCCAGGGGCAATATAAATGGGTCCAAATGCTAGTTGTGGTTTGAGGCACTTCCTTAATATTGTGCCAAATGTCTCCTGTTGTCCACACTCAAAGCATATGGTTAACATTGGGCATCTTTTAAGTCACAGGGCCAGATTATGAGTTTGATGGTCTGAGGACCGCCAATCGTAGTGGCGCGGTGGTGGTGGTCCAGCCACAGCTGCACCGGCGGTCCGTCTGCCCCATTAATACTTGGGGCCTGATTGCGACTTTTGGTGCAGCGGTATGCCACCGCCATGCTCCCGCTGCGCCAAAGCCATGGTCAGGCCACCCGCCAGATTAGGAGTTTCCTCCTACCTGGCGGGCTTTATTTTGACGTTCCCACGGCGGTGCCTCTAAAGATGGGCACCGCCAAAAACAGTTCTTGCACGGCATGGACTGTTAAGTCCATGCTGTGCAGGAACTGGTGTGCATGCACATAGGGGGCCACATGCTGTGCCCCCCCCCCTGTGTGAATCCACATGTCGGGGAAAACCAGGAGGCCTTGTAGGGCCCCCTTTGTTCTCTCTCTGCCACGGTTTTCATGGCGATGGATCTACCATGAAAACCGTGGTGGGGAAGAAACTCGTAAAATGCTTGGCGGGACCACGGCGGTCCCACCAAGCATATTGCTGCCTCAGAACCGCCACGCCACCGCCAGGGAATGGTGGGTTTTCCTGTAATATGCTTGGCGGGATGCCATGGTCACACTAAACATATTACAAGATTCCTCTCTGCCACTGTTTTCATGGCAATTCCACCACCATGAAACCCGTGGTGGAGAGGAAACACTGGTGCCTCATGCCATGTGGATGCTTTAGGAAGCTGGCTCTGTATATACTGTACCAAAGTGAGGTATAGTGTGCAAAGAGTCCAGTGGAACAACAAAGGTAGGCAGAGGTAAAAGAAGATAGCACCTTACTCTCTATTTGTGGTAGTGTGGTCGAGCAGTAAGGCTGTATCAGAGGATAGTGTTAAGCATTTGTTGTACACACTCAATCAACAAATGATATCACACACTCAAAGACTGAACTTCAGACCAATTGGTTTTGTATTAAAATATTCTTTTAGTTATTTTATTTTCTAGAGCCAAGCAGGAGTGGCACAGGTAAGCAATAAATACTTTACAGTAGTAATGCAGTTTGTAAACAGTTTGGATAGCAATTGTATATGCACTTTGATTTGATTACAGTAGAGCTACTAGTAATGCAATGCTTTTGATATACTGTACATCTACTTTGTACTGGCTTTTTAGTAGAATGTCAAGTAGATAACTTTACAGATTACTTTTCTTACACAGTGCAGTATACCTGGATACTGCACTGGGACATTTCCTGTAAACAGGTAAGTAAAAGCTTTTTTGTTATTTAGTTACAGTGTTAAAGGGTTTCATAGATTTCCCAACTCCACACTTAGAAACTTTTCACAGAAAAACAGTCAATGTTATCCTATGGAGGAAAATAGGGTTATCGGTTCAAAGGTAAGTATTCGGTTGTGGGCTCTGGTATTCTGGGGGTAGACTCAGGGGTCCCCCAGGGTCAAGGATGCACTCTTGTTACACCCTCAGCGGCACTAGGGTGGCCTGGTGAAGAGTGCTGAGGCCCAATTTTATCCAATTAGGGATAGGAGGCCTCCGGTTGGTGGCTGTTGACAAGCAGGCCACAGGGTTGTGGGAGCAAAGCTCCTGGACTTAAGCTCAAGGCAAATGGGGGTTCAAGCCAGCACAAAAGGTGCATCCTCAGCGGCACTGGGGCAGCCGGGTGCAGAGTGCTGTTTTGCCGTTGGGCGCCCTGTAGATTTCAATGGGGAGTCTCCGGTTTGCAAACACACTGCAGGCTCGGGGACAAAGGTCTTCTGGGTGCGACCACAACTTGAAGAGGTAAGTTGGGATGCTGGGGGTTGGTTAGGCACTGTCGGTTGGTCCACCCAAGGCCGTGGGGCGTCGGGTGCAGGGGTGCCTTTTAGGGTCGGATCTTCTTACCAGCTCCTGGTCACTGATGGGGGGACCTTCCGGTTTGAGGCTGCAGGCGTCGGCTGGAGTCTGGAGGCAGGTCAGGGATCACTGGATCTCGGGTCAGGATTGCCGGGGAGACCTCCTCGTGGTGTTGGGCCACTCGAACTCGGGCCATGGGCGTCGGGTGCAGAGTGGTGCAGACTCGTGGATCTTGCCAGAGCTAGAGTCTGTTGGTGAACAAATCTGGTGTTCAAAGAAGACAGAGTCTTTTCTTTTGAAGGCAGGGCAGGTCCTCTGGATTCTTGAGGATGCTGGCTGCAGGACACACCAGAGTTTCGCTTCTGCAGGTTCGAGGTGGGGACAGGCTGTTAGGGCTGGAGCCAAGTCAGTGGGCGTCCTCCTCTTGTTAGGTCCGGCACGGCTGTTCGGTCCTTCTTCTTCTTTTCTTCTTCTGGTTTCTTGTCTGAGGAAGCAAGGTTCGGGGTGCCCCCTAAATGCTAGATTTAGGGGCATTACAGGTAAGTAAATGTTGGGACCAATGGGTCCCTTCCTTGGGGTGGGTACACCCCCTATTATGCCACCCTCCAGTGGAAGGGGGGCATATGCCTCATTCTGGTTGGCTGGCTCCCCCCATCTGCAAGATGTCGGGGACTGAGAGTTGTGCTTCACCTCGCCTCCCCCACCTGAGGGGTGGAGTTGGCAAAGGTGGGCACACCTGTCTTCCTCACTTGTTTTTCCTGTTGGTTCTCCCGCCCAAAGTGGGGGTCAGAACCAGTGGGGACCAGTTGCTGAAAGCAGCAAGTGGCCTGGGGAAGCTCACAAAGGCGGCAAGCCTTTGAAGCTTCCCCTTCGTGGACCCTGCCCATCCTGGGGGAGGAGGCTTGGCACCTCGTCCCAGGATGTGCATTGTTTCAGGCCCCCAAGAGCAGCAGGCTCTCGACCCAGGGGTCCAGAAACATGTCTGGTGGTGGCAGCTGAAAGCAGCCACTCAGCCTGGACACTAGTGATAGGTCGTTTTTCAGGGTGCATCTCTAAGATGCCCTCTGTGTGAATTTTTCATTAAATCTCACACTGGCATCAGTGTGGGTTTAATGTGCTGAGAAGTTTGATACCAAACTTCTCAGTTTTCAGTGTAGCCATTATGGTGCTGTTGAGGTCGTAATGACAAACTCCCAGCACCATATTCTCTTAATGGCAGCACTGCACTTACAATATCTAATAATGGACTTAGACAATGTAGGGGTACAGGGCTCGTGCACCTGTACCCTCAATACTGGTATAGGGCACCCAGCTAGAGGGGTGACTGATCTATGCCAGGGCAGTGGGTTGTAGGCATGGCATACACGGATGTGTGCCATGTCGACTCTTCACTTTGTTCTGCACCAAGACACGCAGCCTGCAAAGGCAGTGTGTGAGGGTAAAGGTACAGGGCCTCTAAGGGTGGCGCAATAAGTGCTGCAGCCCTAAGAGGTTAGAAAGTTGTATCTACAGTGGCAGTCTCCGCCGGCGAGAGGCACACAGGTGACACAGCCCAGATGCACCGAGAGAACACTCTCAAGTGACCCTCACTGATCTCATGGAATCTTACCCTACCTACTAAGGGAAGTTCTACTCCCTTCGTTTATCTGGGGGCACCTAAAACTTCAGGCCACTGTAGATACAACTTTCTTACTCGGTCCTGACGAAGCGCCCTGGATCTCCCCCTGAGACCACTAAAGCGCGAAACATGTTGACCAGAACATATGCCCACTAGGGACATATAGTTACTCAGCTACCAAGGGACATAATACCCCTTAAAGCAGCACCATACACTTTGTTTTAATAATGACAAAGGGATCACCTTAATAAAAATTAATCACTCTCCCTCCAGCCATTTTTTAATACAACTTCTAGGACTTCACTGCCACTTACACCCACGCACCAATACGGCTTCATCAAAAGATCTCCGAAAAAAAGAGACTCTTCGGGGGACCCGTAGGGCATTGCAGCGCCGGCCCGACGAGGAGCAAAAGCCCAATGATGAAGCATGACATCCTTCGGGGTGTGTGAAGGCATCAAGATGAGGACACACTGCCCCCCACAATTAGAGTAGCACACGACGAGAGTACCTATTACTTCCCTTCTTTCTCTCTCTACTTAGGAACGGTGACTCCCTTTTGGTAGAAGTTTAACTTCGGGAGCACGGGTCACCGGACCTTTTGAATAGCTCCTAGAGTCCCCCTCTTTTGATAAATAAAATAAAATCCCTCCTACAGTAAAAATAAAATGATTAAACACTATTAATACTCAAATGTGATGTATACAAATAATTAAAAGTATTTACTTATATTTTATTAAAATGTATTGTTACTTTGGTTTTAAAAGCAACAAAAGTTATTAAAATATGGTATAATTAAATGAAAATATATACTTCTTCTATATATTAACATGAAATTATTTTTATTTTCTAACCATTTTAAAGAATTTAATTTAAATAACTATTGTTTACGATGAGTTTGACATTTAAGTTCTTGCCTCCATTATTTTCGATGTGAACTTGTTGCAGTGCCAGGCCATGTGTGGTGCTGGACTTATAACAGTTTCTTTTTTTAGTAGTAAATTACACTCATACATTTGTCTCCACCCTCTTCATTCAATTCATCTTTATTCGATTTGAACACAAATCATAAAAGAGTGAGCACAATAAATCGTACGTAAAACATTTCCTAAAACATTTCATCCAGCTCCTACATAGGTATAAATACTATTTACATCAGTTTAATACAGACACGAGGGAGCCCATCGAATAAATAATATCAATCTAAAACTAGGATCTAAAACTACAGTCCCCTCTTGTGATTCTTGATTTCAAAGCACTTCTTAAAAAATTTACCACAGAAAAAAGTGTAAAAACATCCGTTGCTAGTTTTAAAAACAACAGTGCTACCCGTGCCTGTCTGAATCTAGCCTTCCTCAACAGACCCTTCAAAAACCTTTTTCTTTGGTAACCATAGTAAGGGCAGAGGAGCACGAAGTGGAGGGTGTCCTGTGGAGACCTATTGTCGCAGCCACAGGGCCCTCTGTCTTCGTGTTTTAAAATAAAACCAGATGGTACCGCCAGAAGGTGGTGAAAAAGGTTTAATCTAAAGCGCGAAATTAAAAATCTATCATGTGCACTCAGCATCATTGTCAAATAGGGTTCAATACCCAGAGAGGTTTTGGCTAGAACATGGTCTCTCACTGTCTGTTTAGCCAGTTCTACCTCTTCTCGTTGTGCTAAAGCAAATTTAATATATAAAGCTTTAATATCAGCCTTATCCTTACACCTTATTGAGTCCGGTTTAATAAACAAATCAGGTCGCCCCAGCATGTAAAAGGAGTCCCGAACATATTTTACCCAGGGAATTTTCAAAGCATGATCTAGTGAGAGGCAATCTTTCATAACCAACATTGTCAGGCCACCCTCTTTTTTTGGCGGGGGGGAAGGCTTGGAGACATATAAGTCTACACTTTTGAGTAACTTTAGGCTCAGATTTTGTTAATAGCCAAAACTGCAACAGTTATTCAACCGTGTAAAAGTAAAGTTGCACATGCAAATTATTCACAAGTGTAACTTACCTTTGTGAATAGGACTGTTTTTGTCTGAGAGTTGGTGTTATTCAGATGTAAAGAAGAAGGAATATGCTGCCAAATCAAGTTCAAACTCTGCTTCTTTTGTTCCTGGATTTTCTTCCTATTTTCTGCCCATTTTACAGTCAGCGAAGTTTTAACCTCAATTTTTTGGTCCATTTATGATACCTCATCAGATAAATCCTGTGGCCTTTCCACTGAAATGGCCTCACACATGGAAGATTCATTCTGTGTTTCATTCATCTCAACTGAAGCCATATGTTCCTGACGCATATCAGGACTTCATCTCAGCCTTCAATCATTATGTTTTCAGAGCAACTGGAATGGGAGGTTCATGAAATGTCTGATTCTCTGGTTTCAATGTTGACTTCAGTTCCTGATTCCCTGAAAAGACTATCCTTCTATGAGTGTTTTTGGGAAGCTTCATCTTCAGTGCATGTGCTCCTTGTGAGCAAAGTGGTGTATTATATGCTGTGGTTGTGCGGCCTCTCTGTGCAATACACTCATGATACTGACCTGGGTCCAGTCAGGCTCATTTGTTAAACCTTAGCTCAACCGTGGGTAGCTGTGGCTTTGAGCAGTCAGGTTTAAACAAAGGCGCAAGTGTAAAGCAATTAGAAACACCAACACAATGATTAAGAAAGTCGCACAGCACGAAATAAAATTAACACCAATTTATAATAATAGATCTTATTTTTATGAATTTTTAGACAACTCCAGCAGGGAGGAGGTCAATGGGCGAGTAAGGGGTTGCAGGACAGTTACCTTATCACCAAAGCAGTCTCAGGTCAGTTCCAGGCTCTATGGACAAACAGCTATAGACTTCAACAAAGTATTCCTGAAGCAAGGGATACAGGATGCTGAAGATGCTGAGGATGCTGTGCAGGCGATGGGGTCTTCCTGGGGCTACTCTTTCATCCAGGGTCCAGGTGGGGTGACTTTGGCCACATGGGTCAAAGTCCTCTTGGGTTCAGCAAAAGTCCAGTTGCCACTGGACTACTGGTTCCCTTTGGTGAAGGCTAGTATCTTGGGTGACCAAACTGCACTCTGATGACTGTCCAAGGTCCAGCAAACTTAGGTGCAACATTTGAGCATTGGGGCTTGGTCTTCCCGGCTGCACATCAGTGGCAATCAGGTGATTGTGGCTACTGACTAGCAAGGACAGGCTTTCTCAGCTTTTGTGGCCCTGGTGCTCTAACCGGAAGGCTACCAACTGACTCTTGGAGTTCACCTGTTCTCTCTGGGGCTCAGGAGTGACTTTTCCATGAGCCAGGCACCACAAGCACAGTCCGATCTTTGCTAACCCAAGGATCAACAGGTGCAGTCTAGTGTAGCCTTTCTTGCCAGGTCCAGGGAACAGCTGGGCAGTCCAACTTCGGTCTTCTCTCCAGTCCAGATGTGATCTGAGGTCTGGTTGCTAGGGGTGTCATGGTGCCATATTTATGCCAAGAAAGTGCCCTCACTGGATGCTGCGGTTTCTAGCCAATGGGCTACCAAAGCTTTCCCACCTGATGACAACTTTCTGGAACGTGTGGCATCTGGCTATCCCAGAGTGCACTATTCTGCCCTCTCCCAAGGTGGTAGAACCCGTCTCTCAGTGCATGGAGCATGGTAGCTCACCGTAGAGGTGTTGCTACCTGAGGGCTACATGCCCACGGAAAAAGCAGTTTGGCAACTGGTCTCTCCTCACTGTCCCGGACGGCAACCCATCTACCAGAACAAAAGAGCAGTCTCTCTTGTGAGTGTCTACCATTAGTCGTTCAAATTCGGCTTCTCATTTGAATCTTGCCTCTTGGACTCACACCCTGTGTGGCTTCCTGCTAGGGAAAGGTAACACCTCTTCCAATAGCAGGCCTTCATTGTTACCGCTCCAGGAGTCATTCACACTTCTTCCCAGGAGAGCAGACGTCTGGTGACCAGTATCTGTGAAAAGCCACTGGAAAACTTAGGCAACAGAATGGCAACTTTTCTAAACGTTACATTTCTTTAAAAGTTACATTTAATTCGACTTGGGCATCAAGTCGGATTTAATGTGATGATTATTTTGATATCTTGAAGTGCAAACTTTAGGAGTCTCATTCAGAAGTTAGAACAGCTAAGTTGTCAGTGTGTACTCTTGTACTCGCCAAAGGAGCTATGAACGTTTCTGCAGTAAAAACGTCAATTTGATGTTTTCACTGTCAGAACATATAAAAATTCATGTCCTACTTTTTATTACACAGCGCCCTGCCTTAGGACTCAATAGACTTGCTGTCTGGGTGACTTATATACATTAAAAAGAGAGGTTTGGGCTTTGCCATTAGTTTAAATGGAAAAGTCAAGGCAATATTTGCAACTCTGACATTGTCTCAGTCGTCGCCTGGATGCACGGCCCTGGGTCCTTCAGCCCTCTCCTTTAGTATTCTACCTTAGAGCATGGGGCCACTTCTGCGGGGTGATATCTGGCCTCTATAGCCTCTTGATCCATCATCTTTTGTCCCTGCCCCTGCAAAATAGTTTCTTTATCACATGGCAAACCAGACTTCAAACAGAATATAAACTGAAAGTTTGGGAGGATCTACTGGAGGCATTGGATCGTGGGGCCGGGAGGCACCATTGAAGTTCCATCTCTTTAGGTCACTGAATAACTGGCACTGGGCTGCTGTAAAACTGCGGGTAGCAGACCTTTTACCTCGTGCAAATTGTTGATGTTGCTTCCAGACTGATGTGACCTGATACACGTCCTCTGTGATTGCCCCTCGGTACAACCCTTTTGGGAGACAGTCAGCACACCACTGAGCGAGACCCTACCAATCATGTCACCCCTGCCTAACCCCCCGATCCTTCTACATGATCTTGTGACTTCTCCAAATCTTTCCCGCCTTCAGGGCCATCTGTTGCATACGGCTCTCGCTATGGCTAAGATCAGCATTCTCTGCCACTGGCATTCCCCCGCATGATGAATGGCTCTCGACGATCTACCAGACAGCCTCCTGTGAGCGAGTCATATATAACCCACAGGATAAGACAAAGACCTTCCTCCTCACCTGGGTGCCTTTCCTCCGGAATGAAGCTCCTTTCCGCAAAACGGTGACCAGATATTATATCAGACTGACACTGCCCTTTAGATCTCATCTGGCAGGATCATTGTGTGTGTGTGCCTACTTCCCCCACTTCCCCTCCCACTCCCACCTTTTCCTCATATTTTTTCTTCTTTGCCTCTCATCTCTTTTCTTTTTCCCCTTGTTAGAAATAGGGGTCTTTAGTTTTCACCTTTGTCCAAATAGGGACCCTTCTTCCTAGTCAGGGTAAGGGAGTTACACTCCTAAAATAACCCCTGCTCACCCCTTTGGTAGCTTGGCTCGAGCAGTCACGCTTATCTCAGAGGCAGTGTGTAAAGCATTTGCACATAACTAACAGTAATACAGTGAAAACACTACAAAAGGACACCACACCAGTTTAGAAAAATATCCAATATTTTTATATATCCAGAACAAGACCAAAACGACAAGAATCCAACATACAGTACTTTAAAAAAATATGCACTTTGCAAGAATAATTTAAAAAGGCAGTTTCTTGAAGTTGGTAGCTCCGTCCGGTGCTACCATGGTGCTGTAAACAACAGAATCCAATAGTTCCGTCTGACTGTGTCGGTCAGGGGCATCGACAGACTCGTAAATAGTACCTTTTGTGTTGCGGCCGACACGTTGGTGCGGGCCGGTTGTGGCAATCATCGTGGTTGCGGTGTGAAACGGAGCGGTGCGGCGCGCGGTGCCCTCAAGTCGCAGTGCAGGCAGCGGCTCGGTGATGGTCGCCACCGGCATCGGTGAGACCAGGGCTGCGGTGTGGAGTGGAGGCGGTGCTTGTTGCGGTGCTGACAGATCACGGTGCAGGCGACAGAGATGGTTGCGGGAAGCTGGCATCAGTCGGTCCGGACTGCGGTGTGGGGCGGGGCAGTGCATAGAGAGACTTACAAGTGCTGCCTCCAAGCCACGATGCAGTCACGGAAGTCGCGGTCAGCGTGCAGCGACGGCGTCGATGAGACCAGGGTGGCGAAGTGAAGCGAGGTGGTGCGGAGTGCGGTGCCCACAGGTCACGGTGCAAGCAGCCGCTCGGTGGCGATGGCGCCGGTCATCATCGTCGGTGAGACCAGGGTTGCATTGTGAGATGGGAACAGTGCCCTCTACCGTGCCTTCAGGATAAGGAGCCAGTGAAGGACTCGGTGATGGAGTCGGCGGCATTCCCCCCTCTGTGGCAACTGAAACCACGGTTCCAGAAGCGGTTCCCAGAGGTCGGTGAAGTCTTTGCAGTCCCTGAGAGCTCAGAACAGGAGGCAAGCTCTACTTCAAGCCCTTGGAGATACTCAGCACAAGTAAAGAAAGTTCAGTCCAGTCCTTTCACTGCCCAAGGCAAAAGCAGCAACTGCAGGCCAACCCAGCAAAGCAACAACCCAGCAAAGAGGCAATACTCCTCCTGGCAGTTCTTCCGGCTCTTCTTCTTGGCAGGTTCCTTGATTCCAGCAAGTTTTAAAGTTCTGGGGTTTGGGCCCCAATATTTATACTCAGTTTATCTTTGTTCTTTTAGGCAGAGAGTCTCTGTACCTAGTCCAAACCGGTTTTGTCCTCTCTGGCCCAGCTTCCCGGCAGGAGGTGGAGACAGCATTGTCTAAAGCAAACCAGGCCCAATCAGGTGCAAGACAATCTACTCCCACTACTCTGAAGAGAATGCACATCCCCAGCCCCTGTCACTCCAAAGCCAGACAGTCAATCCACAAACCCAGCAGAGGCACACAGGATGGCTAAGTAAGAAAATACCTTCTTTCTAAAAGTGGTATTTTCAAACACAGAACATAAAAATCATCTTTACTAAAAGATGCATTTTTACATTCTGAGTCCAGGCATACTAAACTCCATTTCCCTATCTGGTCCCAATGGGAAGTTATGCTTATAAGATGTTATAAGTACTCCCATTCTATCCTATGGGACAGATAGCCTTTCCATAGTGAAAAACGAAATGCACTGTAATTCACTACCAGGACATGTCTGACACACCAGTACATGTCCTACTTTTAACATACAAAGCACCCTGCCCACAGTGGTACCTTGGGCCTACCCTAGGGATGACTTACATGTAAGAAAAGGGAAGATTAGGGTCTGGCAAGTGGGTGCACTTGCCAGGTCGACATGGCAGTTACAAACTGCGCGCAGACACTGCAGTGGCAGGTCTGAGAACCCTTTTCACGGCTGCTTGTGTGGGTGGCACAACCAGTGCTTCAGGCCCACCAGCAGCATTTGATTTACAGGCCCTGGCACTCTCAGTGCACTTTACTAGTGACTTATTAGTAAATCAAATATGCCAGTCATGGAAACACCAATCCATAACACAATTTACAACAGAAGCACTTGCACTTTAACACTGAACAGCAGTGAGAGAGTGCGCAGAGACACTAAACCAGCAAAAACAGAGTCAAAACCGGGAGGTCAGAAAGCAAAAAGACAGGGTAAACACGCCAAAAGATGTCAGGTATAACACCCCTATTCCCGCCTCTCTCCCTATTCTCTCCCCCACCTAGCATGTGGATGCGAGTATGGATTCCCTGTTTGCTTTTCCTCCATTCAGTTCTTTTTGTCATGTTACATTTTTCTGCCCCCCACCCCACTGACCATTCTGTGTATAGGTGTGGACCTGAGTGTCCGCCTTGATATCGCCCTTCCTTGTCCTTCAATGGCCCCTGCCTCTTGAGAACACCACATGCTATGTACCTAGCACTCTGTTTCATCTTGTGCTGTGTTTTTTTGTATAGTATTTCTGTTTCACAAATGGCACCTTATGCTCTCCACCCCTCTTTCCACTACACACTGCTTTGTTTATTGTTTCAATAAAGAATTATGAAACAAAAAAAATTACTCCTCAAGTCTGTAGAAGCAGGCTGGGAGACATGTTTTCATGTTGTCACATCCAGGGTGGCACAATAAGTGGTGCTGCTCTGTTGGGACACTTTAAATAACAGGCCCTGGGTGCCCCTTATAAGTAAGTAAAGTTATACCAATTTTGTATAAGCCAATCAAACATATACTTTGAAGGGTCAGAGCACTGAGATCTGATAAGCAGGCACATCAGTGCACTCTCATAGTCGAAAAACCAACTGCATCAGTCCAAACATTTGAGGGTGATCAGGCAAAAAGAGGCATTTTCAGCCGTGTTTTTCAATGGCACACCAATAAGCCCAGAGGCTTTGGAGGGGGTATACTGTTACATCTGTGCCAAGAATGGAGTTGAGAGCTTACCAGAGAAGTCGTGGGTGGAACAAAAAGGACCATTGTTTGTGTGGGAGCACATTCCGAGATGACATACTCAGCGCTTGGCTCAACACCTACACTGCTGGGATCACCCTAGTGTCTCCACACTCACAGCCTCCCTTGAGCGGTGTACTGCAAGCTGTCTTGAAAATAAACAGAGAACTGCGGCAGCCATATCATAGAATGCCACTCTGTATGAAAGAGGTCAAACTAGGGCTTCTTCTACGCATTCAAGAAAATGAATTGATTTCCAGAATGAGGGGGGTGGTCAATCCTTACAACATGTCTTTTCCAAGATGGAGGTCTGTCTATAAGTGTCACCTATCCAAGATAAAGTAAGATTTTTTCCCATGATGCTAGTTCCAGTTAGAACCATGTGTAAGGAGGCAATGCTAAGAGAAGGACAGCACATTAATTCTCTTATTTTTCTTTGTTCTATTCTTCCCCTTGCTTACATTTATCTCTTACCTTTGCTCCCTGGAGCTTAAACTTTCTACTAAGTTGTATTTCTGGAATATGACCTGTCTTTTTCTCCTTTCTGCTCTTTGGAGGAATTAGGTGCCTTGCTATCCTTGAAATTACAAATCTTCATCTTCAATCAAGAATCATAAGGTTGCCAATGAGGATTTTTTGCCTATATGGGTTTTTCTTCCTATTTTGGCCCTTCTTAAGGAGACAATTGACAGCTTTCATGTTTGCAATTCTGTGCAGAGTAGTACCTGGAACATGGATACTGGGAGGAGTCATCCTTTCTTCAGGCAATCTGGAACTAGACTCAATAGACCTTTTAAACATCCAATTCTTAACTGCCAGTCTCGATCACTTTAACCCCTTCTCTTCTTTTACACACTTCGGCAAACACCTGCCAACTCTGGCTTTCATCTGCTCTTTTTTGACTCATGACTCCCTTTGTAAGGCTCCCTCTGTAAGGGCATTCACATTTGCCCTCTGACTGTAGAACCCTACTTTATCTCCAATTCTCCTTTAATACCTGTTAAACAACAATATTATTGATGCTTTGTCTCCTCTCTATCTTCTCATCAACACTATCTCTTTTGTCCACTCAATTATCATTTCTCCTCCTCTTTCTTCCTTAACTATCTATGGCTTCCTTTACTGCCAAAACAAGACAAACTACACTCTTTTCCTACTCTTTTACTATATCAGCTCCACTACTTACCTCTGTCTTCCCCCTCCTACCTGTCCGTGTCTCAGTCTTCCCCTCAATTTCACCAATATCTAAAACAGTACTTATAGTTAATTGTCAGCTAGCTAATTTCAATGGATACTTCTCTGGCTACTTTCCTTCATCAATGTCATGAATCTACCCCAAACTGCTGTTGTTGTTTAATCTTTTTTTCTCAAAAGACATCTTGACAAGTCCATTCAAGCGCACCACTGTTCCCCTTCCATATATCCATCATCTTCTAACTTTCATCTCATTTTGTTACATCCCCAGCTATCATAGATTTCATCTTGATGTGATTCCAACTTTCTTCTTCCCTCCTTTAGTCGGATTTTCATTCTGCACACTCTATTGAAACTGCTATCCCTTTTATTCTCTACTCCTAACACTTTGTCCCTGGCGGTCCGAGGACAGACAGACTCGCGTGGGCACGGCGGTGGCGGTCTCCTGACAGCCTGATTACAACTCAGGCAGTGGGACCACCATGAGACTGCCGCCAGGGAACCGCTGTTCCCTGGAGGTGGTGCGGTGGTCCTGAGGCCGCAATATGCTTGGCGGGACCGCCATGATCCCGCCAAGCATATTACAAGTTTCCTCTCCTCCAGGGTATACATGGCGGTTACTCCTCCATGTAAACCCTGGCGGAGAGGAAACACGTAATGTGGTAGGCTGCCTCACCATGGATTTGGCGGTGCAGTGGTGGGCAGACCCATCCCCGCACCGCCAAACTCATAATCGGGCTCTACGTGAGCCCCTTCTCCTTATATTATTTTAGATCTCTCTGTTACTTTCAATCTGTTTTTCTTCTGCTCTTCTGTTGGAATGTCTTGGCACTTTCCTCACTCTCTTTATATCTTTCAGGCTGCTCTAATTCTGAACAATGAGCATGCAGACCTGTGACTCTTTGAGATTCTTCAAGGATCTTTCCTTTGCAGTCTCTTTTTTTCCTCTTTGCATCTTCACTTCCTGGTCTTCTCATTACTCTTTTGTGTAAACACCATTTCTGTCTTTCTTCTGTTCGCACATGAATGTCTTTTCCTTCAATCCACTATAAACCTATTAAAACAGTTTTTTAACTCTGCTTTGTTCCCTCATACGTGTTTCTCGCCAATGTCTATTCAGTTTCTCCCTATCACTATTTCTATGTCCATCTTTACTCACAGGCAACATTTTTCATCCTATGCCCTCCTCTTCATCTAATATTTCTGGCATCTACCTTTCCCGCCTTTGCCTGCGCTTGAATATACACAAGATATGTGAGGTCATTACATTTCAGGCTATAAGGTCATCATCTCTACACATGACCTACCCTATTCAGACTAGTGCTCTTTTCTCCTTGCCGAGCTCGCCTGCCTACCGCCTGGCTTCGTTTCGGTTTATCCTTAACTCATCTTTTTATCTTTTCTTTCAACTTACTCAGATGGTGTATAGTTCTCTGTCTTATGCTTTTGCTTGCTTCCATTTCCCTCCTATCTCTGTTTTCCGCTTTTTTCCCCCTACTTTCAATGGTATAGATGGTCTTGCTTCCTCTTATCTTTCACACTCCTGTCTCTGTCTACTGCCCACACTAAAATCAATGTTCTGCTTCCCAACCATTCTTTGTCTGTCCTTCCCCTTTGTGGGCCAGTCTTGTCTTTACTCTTTTCTACTCCTTGCTCCTAAACAGGGGTGTGCATTTTGTGAAATGTGAAATTTGTCCCTCTTTTAATTTCTCCTGGTGAGCAAAATTGGGCTACAAAAACCACTGTCCAAATTCACTCCCATGTGAATCTAAGAAACTGGAAGATTTCTGGTGTTACTCAAGGTTTGTGCACTTTGTGAGGATCTTTCTTACAATATGAATTCCAGGAAGTACCACACAAACTGCATGACCTGGTGAGAATCCTCAGCACTTGTTTACCTTTCTGGTATTCTGTGTTAGGCGCAAGCAAATGTTGTGAAATTGTAAGCCAATTCAATTAGCATATCGCAGAATAGAAATAACTTGCCCAGCTCTAATCCTAAACCCTGAAGCTCCCTCTTGCTCTCTGATGATAGTGCTCCTATTTCACACCCCACAGCTTCCTTCTAAGTGCATTATGAGTGACCCTTTCTTCCAATCCCTGAGCAAACACATTTTTGAGCAGGGATTAGATTCACAAGTTTAGCTCTAACTATTGCTTTTACAGCAGTTTTACCCAGGTGAATTTCGGCAGGTACAAGGTGTCAAAATTTACTGGAGGAGAAGATCTCGTAAATAGTAATACATGCAGATTTTGGTGCAGAAAGGTCCAAAATCTGTGTGTTATTCCCCATTTGGACTGAAAATGCATTGATAGCAGCTACCTGCTAAATAACCCGGGAGGTATCTTTTTTTAGTCGTGCTGATAAATAACTTATCCTCTACCGCAGCACTTAGAATAAAGGCCTAAAAGTGCACCTCTTTCTACTAGGTTCCCTACCTAATTATATTGTTCATGCTCTCATTTGAATTTCATGTTTTTGCTCTACAGTGTATTGGTGAAAGCACTGTATGCATTTCATTAAATGAAATGAAGAGATATGGTTTTCTATGTTCGTTACTTACACCACAAAGAAGCTGTTAAATAAAGCATAAACTCGGGAAAGTTCATAGACGTCTCACACATGGTTAATGTAAAAAAGCCTGCAAGCATCAAAAACATTCTAAGTGCACTTTGCCATTTTAACAGAGCAGCGCACTGCCATCTGATGAGTTGAGCATGTAAAGCTAATTCTGTAGATTTTCACACTACCTTTATATATCATTTTTCTCAAACCAATAAGTGAAGGAAAGGGCACATGATCAAACAAAAACTCCAGCTAGACAGTGACGAGAAGGTGGCAAGCTCTTCTCCTGGGAGAAATGGGAGAAGGCCTAAAAAAAGAATACAATAAGCTATGGTAAGAGGATGACTTCACTAAATCTGCAATTTTCACTTATTTTTCCAAATGTCAGAAAGGGACTACACTTACTTAATCAGTTAACCTAAATATGCATTGTATAACACAGGATAAAACGATGACAGTGCATTTAAAATACATATAAAAGTGTCAGAATGCTAAGGCTCTAGTACTGCTTTAAGCAGGAATAAAACAAATTCACACATTTTATCATAAACATATGGGCCTATATAGCAAGTACGCTGTCAAAATCTTTCACGAATGATAATGATATTGAAGTGTTATCTTGGCCATTACCCCCATTCCAAGATGGCTCCAGCCAGTAACCTGCAGGTCACAGCATGACAACCTTCTGGAATTGTTGCAATAAGTACAGTTGGGTAACAAATCTATTTTATTAAATGCCAAGAGGAAGTTTGTGGCTTATGTTAAATTGTCATATTTATCAGAGTTAAGACATTTTGGTGAGTTTTGGCCTGAATGACCTTTATTATGTGTCTGTTTGCATGGGGTTTTGAGACCTTCAAATCAATGTGTTGTTGAATATATTCATACACATGTACAATTACGTGTGAATGCAGTTTTGTCTTCTGAGGATTTAATTTCATGAGTAAAATGCTGATTTAATGCTCTTATCAAAACCTGAAGGGCAAAATAGTCAGTTTGCTGATTCAGGGGGAATGGAGCTATGCATATCTCACAGTAGGAATGGTACTCCTCATTAAATGCTTGCTAAAGCATCGAATTATTGGAAAATCAGACAATTAGAACTGGCCAAAGGGCTATAAGTTATAAGTTTCAAGAACATTAACATATCTCTGCTTCAGAACGCCCAATTTAATATACAGAAATTGGCCCTTATTTAGTAACAGGAATGGTGCAGAACACACAGCGCTTTCCACCTGGTTTAGTGGTTTGCACAAATTTGGGACTAAGCAGCAGGTAATTTGTGTAGGTGGCTGTGGGTGATGGTCACCAATACTTAGTTTTGGGGGCCGGGTCTTCAGACTTTGACCAGAAGTAAGTAAGAGAGAGGCAGTAAAGAGAAAAGGAGGAAAGGAAGGATATTGTGGTGGAAGAAAGAGGCATGAAGTGGAATTGAACAAGGCCGGACTGGCCGTACAGGTCATCGGGTGTTTCCCCAGGAGGCTGGAAGGGTGGGGGCCGGTTAAGCAGCAGTGCGAGGCCGCTTTTGTGACTGGGAGCTGGTTTTGCCTTAGTGTTCACATCCCCATAGGGGAATAATGAAGTGAAAAACACAGTAAAGCACACTGACTTTCCCTGGCATGTTCCTTCCTAGTGTATAAGGCCTATTCCGTGTCACCACCCAATTCTGCATAAGTCCTGCCACACCATTCACTTTGTAGCTGCTCCTGGACTGTGCACGCCAAGAATCTCCCCTGCGCAGCCCCTACACGTGTGCACACGCATGTACACAGGTGTCTGCATGTAACCAGCCCGGTGCCCCTTACTCCAGCTGCTGCGCAGCGGCCTAGTCAAGCTAGGGGGACACCAGTAAAATCCACATGCAGTCTCTTTCATCATGAGTTCACTGTGGATGAGTCCCAATTTATGAGGCTCTCCCACAGTAAAACCTCAACACCTAGGTGCTCAAAGAGCGAAAAATCCGGGCGGCCCATAGTGTCAGGACCACCTTCTAACACACGCCGCGCCCAGCTGATTCCTACAGGGAAGAAGTAGCCACCCTACATGGGTATTCTTCCCGTAGTCAGCGATAACTAGTTATAAGGGGTTCTGACCAGACCCCCCTTACTCACCAGTTATCCGCTCAGACCACCTACTCCTCCCACCCATGACAGGGATCCCAGACTACCCTAAGAACCCTCCGGGCTCTAGGTTAGATACCTCTAGGTCACTCATGGTCTACATGGACTTGGCCTCACTAGGCCCACCTTTGCCCTTGGGCATGCAACACTATGCCTACCCCTTCTCTGGACAAGGGTCCAGTGCCTCAGCACCGTTGCGGTCTTCCGGGACAGGTCTACATCCCATCCCCTGGGTCACTAGCTGGTCTCCCTTCTGGAGTTTGTTCCAACCAGTACCCTCTCTCCGTTTGGTCCTTGCACCCCAAAGATGCAACCTCTCTGGACCCTCACCCTCAGCCTGCCGCTGAGGTCATTCTGCTGCCACCACCCTTTCGGGACGACTGGCTTCCCTAAAGAAAGCACAGCCACTCGTGCTTTTCCCACACAGAAAAGCACCCTCTGGCCACTTGCCTGGCTCCTTGATAGGACCTCAGACCGGCCTCACTACCACACTGGCAGTGCCAGGGAGGAACACTGAGGGTGCCCCGTCAGACATCCTACAGCTCATTCCCCCCCGTCAGTAGCTCCCCACGGAAACTACACCGGGAACCTAGACCCCTTCCTTGTTCTCCGCTGCGAGAACAGGGCCTATGCACCCTTCCCTCCGAGAGGCGCGCTCTCCTCCCAGAGTACCCTTAGAGAGCCGGTGGGCCCCGAGTTAGCTAGACCCAGGCCCACCTCTCATGGCCCTCCCGGTCTCCCAGCAGCGCCTTGGGAGACCGCCCAGGGACCTACATGGTCCCCGGATGGCCTGCACCACCCCTTATGAAGAGCAGGGTCCCCTCCTTAAGATAGGCCCCACCTGCCTTCAGGGTAGCACGACCACTCCAAGCCAGGGACCCTAAAGATCCCGGCTAGGCCTGCACCACCCCTTTGCGAACCACAGGGTCCCGTCACTTAAGATAGGCCCCACCTGTGTTCAGGGTGGGACCACCTTGCAGACGTCCACCTCCTGCCCCGAGCTAGGGGAACACCCCGCTGTTCCTGGTCCTTGGGTTCAAGACCCACAGGACCTACTGGACTGGTCACCGTCCACCCGACCCTGACGCCTCAGGGTCCACCACTAACCCTTCACCTGGAAACTAGGAGTACATCACCCCCACTCCGATCTCCACTGGGTCAGTTACCTCGCCCACTTAGGGTACCTAGGGGCTACCACTACACACCATCACTTAAGAACTACCCTCCTTTGGGGCCACCCACTACCAGGGGCCACCCCTGGGTCGCTCAACTCCCCACCAGTTAACCTGGGGGCCTGCCGGACACCCAACTCTACCACACCCTCCTCCCACCGTGGGAAAAGTTTCTTGGGGTCCCCCACCATGGGAACACCTGGGGCGTTACTACCTGGGGTAAAGAAACCTCCTGCCCCACCCTTCCAGTGATTTTGGCCTGCGCCAATGGCAAGTAAAATTTCAGCGGGGAAGGACACCTGGGGCCCCTTCTGTGGAAACCCTCCCTGCCCTTAAAAAGCGCGGGAATTTCCCAGGACCCCCTCTCTCTCCTGTGCCCCACAAAGGTCAATCCACCCCTACACCCCTACCTGTGATGTAGGTATCAGTTGCTGTCCCTATCTCTTGAGGAGACACCCTCCTCATGCAGGTGTAGTGTATGTAGTGTTAGGGTTCAAAGGTGTACAATATGGCTCAGAACATTTGTATGCAATCATTTCCTGGAAAGCACCATCCCGCTAGCACATGATAATCAACATAGCCTGGTCATATCAATACAGTTTACATTTCAACCATAATATCTTCACATGACACGTATGTGCGCGGGGCTTTCCTTTCCCATACCTTTAGTTCACCTAACCAAAACTTTGAACCCTTCTCAGAGCCTTGCGCTCTTCCATTTGCTCATTACTGCATAGATAATGTATGGCAAAACTGGACTTATCAACTGCTATAAATGCGCACCAGAATGGGATACTATGTATCCCACCGCTGCCACCAATGTTGGAAAACGAGGCAGTATCTGTGAGGCCTGCACAAATAACATGACTACATTTGTCCTTCACTGGGAACCAAACACCCAATTGTAGCGCCTGACTCTCAGAGGGTAGCGTTGCAGAGCAGTCTGAGGCTTTACTCAAGGGAGGTGGTGTGGGCTAGTAATCGCCATTTGCAGGTGCGCAGAAATAACACTCAATAATTGATTGTCCAGTCTGTACTTTGCTTTATAAAAGTAAGAGTACATTTATTAAACACACACACTACTCAATACTATGCACCAATTTACAAATATACATAAGCTGTTGGAATTACTTTGTGACATTGCGTAACATCTCCACCCCTCCCAAAAGGGGGTGGGGTCTAGTACCACCACTCCCATGTATGCACATCATCTTGCCCCCTAATGCAGTGTGTTGAGCCTAACCTGGAGCGAGGGCCCTGCGCACTGGCACCATCCCAGTGGCGACCCACCCCATTACCTCAACGCGCATTAAAAATGGGTACACCTGCCTTGGTGACACATAACCCTGACTGAGCATTTCCTACTGTCCATAAAGTATGCACCTCTATATCTTAAGGGCTAGCAGTCTGGGTCTTCACCTAAGTGCAGCAGCAAGAATACATGTTTACGCACACCTTAGAATGACAGTACTCATCACCTTTGTTGGACATTAGAATGCATTGCAATTACATCCCCTAAGGGCATCAGAGATGAAATCACAGGATTACGCCTATACAGCCAGACACCCTAGCAGGAATGTCTGGCAACATAACCCACTTTGCTTATGACACCACCTTACACAGGTACCTCACATTACATATGTGACCTCCAGTCCCTCTAAAAAGGAATAACCGTTAGTAAATGCAGTTCTGGTGCAATTACACCTCTTCACCTCCAGGGGATGCCCTTCTCGAGCCATCCCCAACTCAGCCTTTCACTCCATTAAGCCTGTCGCAATACACCCTCAGCTGTAGAACAAAAGTTCCAGCCTAGAAGGTGTATAAATGCTGGTTGAGCCCTTGAGGGGTTATCCATTCCAAATCCCTAGGAAACTTAGGGTGGGACTTCACTTCGTGCTGGGGGAGACTGCGCTTCTCCAGCAGCTCCCCCAGCACCCTTTTTCACTCTTGAGGGTGACCCCCTCCTCTGGGGGCCACCTCGCACCAAAAACGATGATTTCCCCATGCCTGGCAAGGCATTATGGGGCGCTTTGTGCTCCTTTTAGTGAATATTTCATGAGCGGCTCTCCCGCTGCGCCGGGGAGAGCCGCGATCCAGCTGGCGCTTCGCGCCTCCTTCCACGCTTGGTGGGGGGCCCGGTCCCACCCGGACCCCCAGGTGAGAGTAATGGCTCGGGGAGCCCACCCCCGGCCGCTCTTTCTATTTTTCGGGGCCCGGTCCCAGCCGGGCCCCTCGCACCGCTTGTGGTCTTCCTTCGGGGGGCTCCGGTCCCACCCGGGACCCCCGCATGTCCATTTGTAGGAGGGCAGCCCGGGGAGCCCACCCCCGGCTGCCCCCGCCGGCTCCCCGCCCGGCCAGCACCCACGCGTGCTGCCGCGGGAGCCGGCAACCCAGTTCTGGTCTGCCTGCTCCGGCGGGCAGACGGCCAGTCTTCGCCGGCTTCGCCGGGCTTCGGGGGAGTGCAACGGCACTCCCCCACCACACGCCAGCCATCACCGCGGGGCCCGGAGATGGGGTCCCGGGCCCCGGAGTCTTCTTCCTGGGGGGGCGCGACGGCGCTCCCCACTGCCTCTTCGCCGCACGGGGCCCGGAGATGGGCTCCCGGGCCCCTCACCTGCTTCGCGCGTCGGCGGGGGCCAGGGTGGGCTCCTGGCGCCCCGCTGGGGAACATTTTCACGGGGAGCGCGACAGCGCTCCCGACTTTGCTTCGGGGCCTGGGGATGGGGTCCCGGGCCCCTGGGGCTCATTTTCGCGGGGGGCGCGACGGCGCTCCTCCTCCTTCCTCATTACCGGGGGCCAGGGTGGGCTCCTGGCACCCTGGAGGGCACAATCTTCACGGGGAGCGCGACGGCGCTCCCCGGCTTTGCTTCGGGGCCCGGGGATGGGCTCCCGGGCCCCCGACCTCCTCTTCGTGGGGGTCAAAGGTCGCTCACCTTCTGGGGGCCATATCTCAGCCCCTGGGGGTCCGATCTGCCCCATTTTTGCGTCCTCTTGCTCCTTGCGGTGGCCCCCAGCCACTGGGAGCACTCTCCTTCGCCCTCCGGGTCTCCAAGAGGGGGCATTCTGCAGGGAGCGGTCTTCACTGGCTCCCTGCGCCAGACTTTCGCC
The DNA here is from genome assembly GCA_963921515.1 of Calotriton arnoldi. NCBI lineage: Eukaryota > Metazoa > Chordata > Amphibia > Caudata > Salamandridae > Calotriton > Calotriton arnoldi. The sequence goes on along the minus strand of CAWUFW010001107.1, from coordinate 1,551,397 downwards.
TGGCTCTCCTCCTGGGCCTCTCTTCTTCCTGCGCAGAGGCCCCTGCGTCTGCGCACTGGTCCTGGTCTCTTCTTCTGGTGCTGTTAGGGGCCTGGGGGCAGTCAGGGGTACCTCCTTCCAACTGCCCATTGCCAGGCTCCAGCACCTTCCGCCTCCGCAGACCACACCCCAGAGAGAGCTTCTCTTCCTGTGCAAGCACTTTTTAAAAGTTGAGTAGGGGGCTGGCAGGAAGTCTCTGTTGGTCCTATCCAACAGCGCCACATCACTTCCCTGCCCCTGCTCCCTCCTTCTTGTCCAGCCTCTGGGCTGGTTCAAAATGGCGTCGTCCAGGGTCTCTGGCGACATGGTCTCTGAAACCAGAGCCCTTCCCTCCTAGGTGCAGCCTGGTGCCTGGCACCCAGTGATAGCTGCTGATGGATGAGCCTGTAGCTCCGCCTATCTTCCCTTCGTGGAAAGGAGGTCTTCGCTCTGGGAGGGAAAGGTCATCAATCCAGCCTGCTGAGGTCAACCCCCAGCCAGGCCCTGGTTATGATCTGACTCAGAGAGATGTAACATTTCTGGATGACCCAAAAGCAGTACAAATATGACTCTGGACTCTGCAGAATACTTCTTTTCACATCCGCTACAGTGGACTTTAGTGCGTGTCTGGAATCTGTAGGCCTTATGGAAGTTAATCTAGCACATGGGCTCCACATCCCCATAGGGGAATAATGAAGTGAAAAACACAGTAAAGCACACTGACTTTCCCTGGCATGTTCCTTCCTAGTGTATAAGGCCTATTCCGTGTCACCACCCAATTCTGCATAAGTCCTGCCACACCATTCACTTTGTAGCTGCTCCTGGACTGTGCACGCCAAGAATCTCCCCTGCGCAGCCCCTACACGTGTGCACACGCATGTACACAGGTGTCTGCATGTAACCAGCCCGGTGCCCCTTACTCCAGCTGCTGCGCAGCGGCCTAGTCAAGCTAGGGGGACACCAGTAAAATCCACATGCAGTCTCTTTCATCATGAGTTCACTGTGGATGAGTCCCAATTTATGAGGCTCTCCCACAGTAAAACCTCAACACCTAGGTGCTCAAAAAGCGAATAATCCGGGCGGCCCATAGTGTCAGGACCACCTTCTAAAAGTTGCAATATCGGGCCCCAGTGACAAAAGCAGCAAGCAAGCGTTTCCAGCCTCCCGGGCCAGGCAGTGCTTCCCCAGGGGCTGGTCTGGGAAAACTGCCAGGGCTGCTTTGGGTTACCAGTCCGGCCCTGGAATTGAAACTCACCAAACGTTGTATTCAGTAGCACCAAAGCAGTCGATGAGAAACATTTTTGGCCCCTGGATTTCTCTTTTTTTACAAATTAGGCACTGCGTCTGAGGAAAAGGCACTATGCAACCCGTCATGCTCTGCATAGTGCACCAAACTAGCGTATTCATTATTCATAGGTTGCGTGTTTGTATTGGTCTTTCCCTTTCTACAGATGCCCTTCAAGCATATTAAGTTTATTTATTTTTATTGTGTTGCTTCATGGACGTCATTTAAGGATCGCCAGGGGTCTCAGTTGCTTGCTCCTTGTGCCACCTGGCACTCCATTTATTACCCCAAGCCTTAGAGCAGGCAAAATCAGTGCCCGGAACACAGAGGCAGCTCATCCTTATGGACATCGGCTGGGGCTCCAATCTCTGTTTTTCACATTTTTGTCATTTTTTTATTACATTAATAGTGAATAATAGTTTATAATTATTCACAGTTAGTGTAATAAAAAATGGAGTACAATTCGCTGGCACACTACCCTCCCTGGTAGCTGAAGTATGTAGAAAAGGCTTTTAAACATATGTTGTGTGAATGCTTTCAGGTGAGAGTGTGTGAGAGAGTGTGTGTATATGTGATAATGTGTGTATGTGTAAGCAAGTGTGTGTGAGTGAATGTAAAGGTCAAATGGTGTGCGATATCACTTCTGCTACCCCTGTCATTTTGGTGAATTGATGTTCATGGTGGAGCTTTAAAAAGTGTGTCAGAGCAGCTTTATGTAGGAATCCACACAACACAGACCAGGGACTAACAGAATCAAAAATCGTGATGGGTAATAGGTGAGGGGGTTGATTGGTATAAGGCTGGGCACAGCTTTATGTAGGACCAGTTACAATAGATTATTACAATGCCTGGTTTTAGGTAGCTGGTTACAATTTAGGATAATTTAGGATAAAACTTGTGAGTTTAAGGAGGCCTAAAAACTGTAAAAAGCAACATTGTATACTCCTTCGCTAGGCAGAGACACCATCACTGAGGAGCCACCGCCAGTTCTGCTCAGACTTATCTACATTCCCCTTTGAATGAGGCGAACCAGACTGGGATCCAATGCCACCCTGTCTCACTTCTCTGCAATTCCATATCAGTTCTTGCACAAGAACCTTTAATAAATGAAATGGGATTTGGTTGTATTGCTAATGAAGAAGTAGAAGAACTGTAATGTAAGCTGTGAGCAATAGCAATTCAGACCAATGATTGACTCCTGGATATTAGTAGTGTCCATAGCAGGTCCAAGAAGTGACCTGGCCACATCCACCAGCGTCAGCATAGCAAACCAGGCCTCCGTCTCTTACTTGGGTTGTGGGGGGGCTGCCCAAACTCGTCGTCAATTGCGCCCCAATCTGCTTCTGTACAGAAAAGAAGCTAGCACCCGCCAGTCACAAGTGCACTTCTGAACTCTTCAGAGCAATGGGTCATTTGCGTGCTCAATCCTGCACAAAGAAAGGGGACAATTAAGGCGATCATAGGTCTGCATACTGTTGTGTCACCAATAATATGTGGGTCCTGTGGAAAGGGAGTTGCTAGAGAAAAAGTATCCCCCACATTCAACAATGCTCAAATATCTCTGAGTGAAGAGGTGAGGCAAGCAAATCCAACAGTGTTCAGGCGATTGCTCCTCCTGAGGGAATTCTTAAATTCTTAAATTAACTCCCTATCTGTGCACCAACTGCAAAAAGGAGAGCAAAACGTCACTTAACTATGACTCAATTCGAGCAATGAAAGTTCAAAGTATTTTGTCATCCACAAATCTCAAATAGCATCAATTCAATAGAATTCAGTCCATCAGGAGTCTTGTATATTTGATCAGATACAATTTTATTAATAATTCTTTTTTTTAAACCATATCATTTTGGATAAACTACAAATGAATTCCCAAATAAAGTTCCTTCCGCTGACTACGAATTATCCATGCACCATGCACAAATGTAGCTAGACTGACAACCATCATCACCCATGTATCTGTTTTTAATATTCTCAAAGCTAAATAGAGAGACCTTATGCCTAATGGAATAATCCATTTTCTTCTTGGCAATTTATAGGCCTCACAAAAAAATACAAGATGTACTAATGATTCAGGAGCTTTGTCTCAAGTGGGGTAAACAGTATTAGAGTTCTTGGTTTTTGCTCATCTAGCTGTGAACTCTAGCTTAGGCAGAGTCCCATACCTAAATTTTAAGTATATATAAATATATGTATATATATATATATATATTCAACTGTCACGAACACCAAGGACTCGCACCCCAGGATCGCTTTGTTGCAATTTTTAATTCAAACGGCAAAGCGTTTTGACCTTAACGGTCTTTTTCAAAAGCCATTTTGTTTGTGTGACCAAACCCATTATAACGTAAATTGGACGTACACAGCATAAAAGACATCAAAAACAGACCGATCCTGTGGCTAGTTGTTTACAAGAAATATTGAAAACAAACTCTATAGTTCATGTGAACCATCATAAAACATGCGACTCATTCATACAATTTCATAAAGTAAATTGCGCACATGAAAAGAAGAGAAAATGATACATAATTACATATACCTATTAACCATCATGATTAAATGTTAAATATACCATTATCAAATACAAGGAAGTCTTCCTTATTTTATTAAAAAGTGCCAATGCCTTGTGTATTAAATTATCAATCAACTGGTATGATCAATCTCATACCACAAAGGTACCCACATTACATCACGATATCGGCCATGTGGCCTAAAATGCCAAGTCCCACAGTAAACACATTGTATACATCTCAATTACTGAGCGCAAGTGCGCTAATCCAGTTCCAGAGAGAAAACTCATTTGATTATAAAGTGTTCATGTGTGAAATATATTAGACCAAGTGGCCCAAGGTTCTTAATCTGAATGAGTCAAATAAATCTTCACCAAACAGCTCACAATGTACAATTATTAAACAAAATTATTACAAAAAATATACATATACTTGTTTTACAAAGATAAAGGGGACGGAATAAACACCATGTGTCATAGACAAATAATTAAAACAATAAGAGGATCAGACATCGATCCATCGAGTGATTGTGCCAACATTTAATTTTCAAAGAGTAAACGATTACATTCACCCATCCACAAGTACGAATTCCGATAGACTAGGTTTACCTGAAGCCTCAACAGAGCTAAAGATATTGAATAGCGGCCGGGAGCCCCCCACCGCCACACAGCTCGTGCAGGGAAAATAATATGCATAAAGAGGGTAGAGAAAAGGAACCCTATGATGAAGCATGCCACCATGGGGCAACCCTGGTGGGTGAGGGTTATTTAAAAAGAACCTTTTCTTTCCCTGTCATAATAAAGAGGTTACACTCCTTCATTATCTCTTTGGGAGGGACTCTTTATTGGTTATCTGATTGTGTCCTGGAGGACGAGTCCACCTCCCCATACCTCTACCCTCCCTCTTTGTTTAGCAGTATATAAACATACACAAATACATATATATGTGTATTTAAATTAGTATATTTGTATATATATGTTCAAATATTACTTAAACATATTTCATTTACATTAATGTTATATGCTAAAATATTTCAGCTTTCCTGCTTTTAACTATATATATGTTAAAAATGATTATTTGTGTCCATATTTTGTCCATATTAGTGTAAAAAGAGATTTTTTTGATGTTTTTGTACCTACCTGCATATGTATAGGAAAACAATATTTTATGCTCGATATTTTTGACACAATATTTCTGTTACATTATATTTCTGGTTTTGATACTGTGTCAGCAAACCCCGTATATATCAAGACAGAGAAGTCTACAACCTTGAGTTGAGCAAAGGTCTGCTTAATTGAAGCTCAAGCCATATTTAAACTAATTCAAAGTGATTCAAATAATGTAGTTGCATTTAGATAGAACAGATAGGGTAACAATGGGGGGGGGAGGACTTGAGTGTGTCCATCCCTTATAACAGTGAGTTGAAGCTGAAGCAAGGCTACGTATTAGTGCTTTGATCCCTTTGTTTATTTATCAGTGATTTATGTGTTGTCTCAAAACACAATTAATATTGTTTCAGTTAGCTCTTTACTGCATAGCAAGGACCCGTTGTTGTTTGCCATGTACAAAGCATCAGAACCTGAATCTAATATCTTATTACACAAAACAGAACTGGTGCCACTTAATTTAAGCAAAAAAAGCACATGCAAATCCAATAGGTCTGGAGTTGACTGCCAGGTTTTCAGGTTAGCTTGAACTCTTTTTGCTTCATCATTGCTTTTATAAAACATTTTTGTCGGGGAGCTGCCGACCTCTCATCTATATATATAAAAACATTGCCACAGCAAAAATATATTGGGTCTCAAAAAGCACACACTGCTATAGTAGCCTCTAGCATAAAGGGAACGCCTTAGTGTGCAGATATGCTCAGTTTCAAAGAGCAAGATAGCGTCACTCACAGTGAAGTCAGTCAATAGCTTCAGTGAGCTGGCCGACTGCCCCATGCTGTATGCTGTAGAGGGCAGAGGAAAAGTGTGAATGGCATAACAGATCAATGTATGGCGAGGGCTGGCTGAAAAGCTCCTATAAATATAGGGCCTCATTTACAAGATTTTGACGCACAGCAGCGCAGCAGCCTTCCTGCTGTGCTGCCGTGCGTCAAAATAAAAGGGCAAGAATGCGCCGTATCTACAAGCCACTTGCGCCACTTTTGCATCATTTTTAACATGGGAAAAGTGACGTACGGGTGGCACAAGGGCCTTGTAAATAAGCCCCTCTGCATTCCTGTCCTTCTCCCTTCCCTGTGCCGGGGCCCAAACAGCAACCGTGTGCCAGCGCAGACACCCTTGCGTCATTTTGCAATGGTGCCTGCTCTGAGGACATGATTGTTTTTGTGCAGGAAGGGGCACCATCTTGCACAAAAACAACCATTAAAGGCATTTCCCTCTTAATATGTGTGCTGCAGAATGCAACCCACATAGAAAGAGAAAAAAACGAGGAAAAATAAAAGTATTTCTCCTCGTTGCGCCTCCTTACGCCTCCCCTGGGGCGGTGTAGGATTCTGACGCATTCCCAGGTTTACAAAATGTTGTAAATCTGGGAATGCATCACGTTCCATGGATGTTGCGTGGGAACACCCACAGCAACACCCATGGAACGCCCCGATCAAGCAGAGTTATGCGTGAAAGGAAACATTTACAAGGCCATGAAAAGTCACGCAGGGTGACTTTACATGGCCTTGTAAATATGGGGAAGCCCATTGCGCTGCCGAGGCGTCAATGAAAATGATGCACGGGCTGCGCAATGGAGCTTGATAATACCTTAATAATTTTAGCAACATCGAAAGTTTTCGGCTAATGCCAGACCTAGTGATGTTATTTGGTCCTTGCAGTCAAAGCTTTTTATTTGGAATATCAAGGGAGCTAATTAGTAACAGAAGAAGAGTTTCTCTGATGTGCCATAGAAAGAGAAAATTAAACATCATTAAAATATTTAGGGGCAGATTTACAAGCCCCTTGCGCCACTTTTGCGTCACTTTTCCCATGTTAAAAGTGACACAAAAGTGGCGCAAGGGGCTTGTAAATCTGCCCCTTAGAATGTTAAATAGTTTAACGTACCTAAATTATAAGTAACACTGGACATCCATTGTTGTAAACGATATATACCTCTTAAGTCACTTAGATTTTTGACTACTAATTTATAGCAATAAAACGAACCACAGATAATCTAATTATGGACTTCTGTTTTAAGTTGTAACCTGCCCCACCCCAGGTGTCCACAACATTTGCATTGTTTTCTACTGCAAATAATAAGTATTATGATAAACTGAAAATCAAAACGGGGTGTCATTATTTGTCTATTTTTCTTGCAGCAAATGCCCTGGCACCATGGCAATTCACACGCTTGTTCACAAATTTTTACATTTTACAAAGTAATTGTGAGAAAATATTCTCGTCATTTTGAGGGACTTTGACTACGTTTCTTTCGGTGGGGGGAGCCCAGCGTGAAAAAAAAGCTTAAAGGACCAATGCTCTAAATCTTCTTTGATAGAAAGAAAAAGTACGAATGGTAATTGTTCAAAGATGGAAAGTCTGGCAACCTGAAGAAATGTTGTTGACAAAGTTGGCGAAATCTTGATACCAGACAATGTCACAGGCCGCTGGCTGCCTTGGCTCTGCGTTAGATTAGCTCTATAGGTTTTCCAACACATTAGCTCGTCAGATATTGGCAAATTTAAGTAAGTGTCAATAACTCCAGTTTGTCCCTAAATCTCTTTTGTCATTGTCATTGAAGCTGACTGGCTAATGATTTCTTAGCCTTTCAGCCTGAATAGGCTTCCATGGATTTTCTTTCGTTTCATGTTAGGCCCAGAGTTATCACCAGGGTGTTTTCTGTCAGCTTTTGGCTATTGCAGTTAGCAGCTAGTAATGCTGCTGCCATATAAATCCGCGTCGACAAGCCACACGAGTTTTATTCTGGAAATGATATAGCTCGAAAATGCTTTTTGTGTATTTCTTAGGTTCGGCACTTCGAGTTCTAATTCAAACGCGCGTTGGTTCTGCTTGTAAGTGCAACTATAGTGAATATGCCATGTTGTCTAACAATTTATTTGCCAATTTAATTCCTGAATATTCCATTTGAGGGAACGCGTGTGTGAGAATAAACAAGTTCACCAGAGGACACATTGGCTTGGAAAGGGTCACTGGTAACAGAGGTTACTTAGGAATGAAAACGTTTCATATGATGAAGACAATTTTTGGGTGAGGGCAGAGTGAGCACAGTAAAACAGACGTCACAATGAAAGAGAACGCAGGGATGGCTTGAAGATGTGAGGATGAAGGGTTATGCAAGTAATTGCCCTTTACGTCTAATGAAAATGGCAGATATTGGGAAGCGAGCAGCAGAGGGTGACCGGATAAGTAACAAACACTGGCACTACCGACAGCTCCGCCTTTGGTGTATTTTTACTTTCAGTTTTATATTGCAATAACTCGACACCAAGGTATCAGAGCTCTTTACATGAGCAACAGTTTTATTACAGACGGACACATTCATATATATATATATATATATATATATATATATATATATATATATATATATATATATATATTCGCTGAAAAAACCACAGGTTTCAGGGACGTTATAGTTAGTTGGACATTTCACTCGTACAAAACCAGAGAAATTCGGCCGTTATAGTTAGTTGAGCTAACTATAACTCGCGCCCTCGCAATGCACTGCTGATGACATCACATATTACGTCACTCATGACATGGTCAGTGACATCACTGATGGCATCTCAAATGACATCACTGATGACATCACTGATGACATCATCCACATGATAATCTGATGCACCTCCTCACAGCCTAATATAACCTTTGATACACCCACTCTAAAAAACAGACTGCCATTCTCGAAACCATAGACACACCAACACAAGTTACTACATACCCACTCACTGATTCCTGGGTCTACACACACATCCACTCCCTCATCCATACAGTCACTCATACATGCAGTCACTCATCAATACAGCCACTATCATATAACTAACTATAACGGCCGAATTTCTCTGGTTTTGTACGAGTGAAATGTCCAACTAACTATAACGTCCCTGAAAACTGCGGTTTTTTCAGTGAATTTCAATGGTTTTTTTAAATGCTAATTTCTAAGTATAACGTCCCTGAAACCTATGGTTTTTTTAGTGAATTTCTATGGTTTTTTAAATGCTAATTTCTAAGTATAACGTCCCTGAAACCTATGGTTTTTTCAGTGAATTTCTATGGTTTTTTAAATGATAATTTCTAATTATAACGTCCCTGAAACCTATGTTTTTTTCAGTGATTTTCTAAGGTTTTTTAAATGCTAATTACTAACTATAAGGTCCCTGAAACCTATGGTTTTTTTCAGTGACTTTCTAAGGTTTTTTAAATGTTAATTTATAATTATAATTTAGTAGTTGCGTTTGCAGAGTGGTGCAGAAAGGGGGCTGGGCCTCAGACCAGCGTTCAGAAATTCTGCTGCGTAGGACTTACAGGAGGTACCAGGAGGGCTTCTTGGCCCCCAAAGTCCCTCAGGAGTAAAGTGGACTTCATCCCCCAACCCGTAGTGTGCCAGGAGGCACGTTTGCAGAGTGGTGGAGAAAGGGGGGCGTGGCCTCCGAAGACCTCTTAGCAATCCCACTGTGTGGGACTTACTGGAGGTAACAGTAGGGGTAGTTGGCCCCCAAGGACATCTTTGGGGGCCAACTACCCCTCCTATTATCTCCAGTAAGTCCCACACAACAGGATTGCTAAGTTCTCATAGCAGGCCACGCCCCCTTTGCCCACTATTCTGCAAACGCACCTCCTGGTACGCTCTTGGTTGGGGGATGAAGTCCCCTTGCCTCCTGAGGGTCCCTGGGGGCCAACTAGCCCTCCTGTTATCTCTAGTACCCCCACACAGCTTGATTGCTGAGAGTGGTCCGAGGCCACGCCCCCTTTTTACACCACTCTGCAAATGCACCTCCTGGCACACTGCTGCTCGGGGGATGAAGTCCACTTTAGTCCCGAGGTCCTCAGGACACAAGTGGACCTCATCGCCCCACCAGCAGTGCGCCAAGAGGCGAGTTTGCAGAGTGGTGTAAAAAGGGGCGTGGCCTCGGACCACCTCTCAGCAATCCCACTGTGTGGGGATTACTGGAGGTACCTGGGGTCTAGTTGGCCCCTAAGGACCCTTAGTATTCAAGGGGGCTTAATCCCCCAATATAGAACGCGCCAGGAGGCGCGTTTTCACAGTGGTGCAGGGAAGGGGTGGGGCCTCCGGCGAGATGCCGGCTTTTTTAAAATTTGCTTTTTGGAAGGGGGACTGTGTGGCCCCCCTTCCCTTTATTATTTTTGTGCCCTGGGGACCCCATCCCCCAGGGCCTGAGCATTTTTTTAAAAATTGTAATTATTTTTAAGGGGGGAGGCTGCGCGGCCCCCCTTCTGCGGCCTCATTCTCTTTTTTAATTTAATTTTTTTATTTAGGGATGGGGCCGCGTGACCCCCCCTTACCTGGGCCACTATTGGCCCCGGCCCTCATGCTGGGGACCGTGGGGGGAGCCCCAATGCCCCCGCGGTCCCAGCCGGCTCCCCGCCTCCTGCGGGAGCCAGCATTGCTTTTGGGCAAGGGGAGCTGCTGACACGCAGCTCCCTCTGCCCAAAAGCAATTCTGCTTTGCTTCTTGGAAGCGAGAGCAGGTTTCCTGCTCTCGCTTCCAAGAAGCAAAGCAGTGTTTGCTATGGCAGGGCGGGAGCCGTGCCATAGCAAATAGCAATGTCCCGGGGGTGGGCACCCCGGGACATTGCAAGAGCCGGCCCTGGGGGGTGGCGGTCCCCAGGGCCATCTAGGGTTCCAGGAGGAGGGCCACGTGGCACCCCTCCCAACTGAATAAAGCCCTGGGGAGGTGGTCGTCCCCGGGGCCGGGGGTCCACAACGGATCCCCGCATTCTAATCAACAGTGCCCCGGGGAGGTGGTGGTCCCCGGGGCAGTGTGGGGGGACTCTAGCCCCCCCACACTTTGTTTTTGAAAGTAGCGCCGGGGAGGTGGCGGTCCCCGGGGCTGCGGGGGGGCACATGGCCCCCGCATTTAAATCATGTAGCCCCGGGGAGGTGGAGGTCCCGGGGGCTTGAGGGGGCCCATGAGGCCCCCCCACCCAAAATAATTTAAAGCCCCGGGGAGGTGGCGGTCCCAGGGGCTTGGGGGGCCCGCGAGGCCCCCGCCCTTAAATAAACAAATGCCCCGGGGAGGTGGCGGTCCCTGGGGCAGCGTGGGGGGGGCAGGAGCCCCCCACGCATTTTTTTAAAAAAGCCCCTGGGAGGTGGCGGTCCCCGGGGCTGCGGGGGGGCCGCATGCCCCATCGCATATGATAAACTAAGCCCATGGGAGGTGGCGGTCCCCGGCGCTGTGGGGGCCCCCGCGGGCCCCCACATAGAATTTCCTCATTGCCCCCAGGACCTAGCCCACCCAGGGGCTAAAAGAAACGAAGCACGGGAGTCTGCGCTTCATTTTTTTTCCCGGCCGGATTTGCGCACTTAGCGTGAATTCGACCGAAAATATTTAAAAAAAATGCTTTTTCTGGTCCTGGGGGTCCTTGTGGGACCCCTTGAGCAGGTCTAGGGGGTCAGGGTGTTTCTACCCTGCCCCCTTTTCTTGTGTTTTATCCTTTTTTTACTGTAAAACCGAGTCACAAGGTGGCTGCCAACACTTCCTGGTTGGGAGTGTACCAGCCAATCAAAATGAAGCTCGTGCTCAGGAGGGTTCGCGAATCCACTGCGGTCACCAGATATTGATGTTTTTTATTTTTTAAATTTCCCAGGAACTACTGAACGGATTTACACCATTTAAAGCAAAGAGTGCACTCTGGACCAAGAGCTACCTCTCTGGCAAATTTGGAGTAATTCTGTTCAGCAGTTTGGGCTGTAGCCGCCACAAAAGTTACTATGGAAATTAACATGGAGAAAATGCGTTTTGGGACCCCCTTTTTTCTCAGCCCCCGCTTGACGAATCACCCCGAAACTTTCAAGACAGGAGCTGACCGGAGCGGGCTATTAGTTTTGAAATTTTCGCAAAGATTGGTCAAACAGCGCCAAAGATATTGGCAAATCAAAAAATGCTTTTCCTATGGAAACTAGGTCCTATCTATAACTACCTACTGGCGACCGCCAGTAGGTAATATATATATATCATGTGATCAAGACCGCACATCAGCGGTCGAAACACGTCAAGGACGTAAGGCGGATGCCTTTTGTATGTATTCATTGGAGAATGAAACCTGAATAAAAGCTAATTTTGGAAATCTGCTTGCGTTGAGAGTCTGTTCCTGCTGGGTAGAAGCAGAGATTTGCTGTCTGCCAGGACTGCGCTGGATATATATATATATATTTTTTTTTTACGCACTGGGATATTAAGTGATTTGCCCAGAATTACAGGATGTTTGAGCCTCCCGCCAGATGCGAACCTGGTTCCCCAGCTTCAAAGTGGGTGCTCTGGCCGTTAAGCCACATCCTTTGAAAGCACATATCGATAACACTGTAGGAGGATAAGGCACTATGTGCAGCTGTATTTTGTACCTATGATCTCAGAGGGATGTCTGGGCGAATGAAGTCGAGTGTCTCTTCGGGCAAGGTATTGTCTGTCTTTGTTAACAAGATTTGTCACATGCCTTGGTTGGCAGGGTGTACTGAGTGTCTTTGCTGGCAGTGTATTGCGTGTTCTTGCTGGCAACCATATGTTACTGCTCGTAGGTGTGTTGTGTGCCACTGGTGATCGCACTGCTAAGTGTCACTGCAAGCCAGGCGGTACTGTGTGTTACTGCTAGCATAGGAGGCTGTAAGCTACTACTGCTGTTTCTATCGGGTAGTCACTCCTGGTGGAGATTATAATGGCTTCCTGTTTGCAGGGTTTTAGCGTGTTTTTGATGGCATGGTGTATTGTGTGCATCTAGTCTTGGCAGAGTGCATTAAATGTCTCTGTCAGTAGGTGCACTGCTGCTGCGTGCCCTCTAGTTTGCTTGCTATGGAGTTGGGGATGAAGTACTTACACCAAGGCCTCTCACTTGGTGCCCTGGATGATGGTGCAGTATCTCTGCACGTTTTTTCGGTGGTATGGGGCGATTCTGCTATGTAACGCAGCAGGTGATGGGCGAGTTTGACCCCACTGTGGGGAGTAGAGAAACAGGGTTCATTATATGTTGTTTTCACTGTGAGCCCAGGGTAAGATTACTCTGTATGAGCACTGGCAAGTCCAGACACTGGGAGGAGTTAAATCTCAAGCTGCACCCCTTGTTGTTAAATAGGATTGCAAATACCCTGTTGTAAGAGCCCACCAAACATGCACTAAGACCCCCCCCCAAAAAATGTTATCCTTAATGCGAACCTGCAACACTCCCTGCCATTTCAGAGATGGGTCCCAACTGCAGCACTACCACCTCAATCCAGGCTTGCAGCGCCCTCCCTATTCAGGAGCACAGATGGCCAAAAGAGCTGGACATTGTGCCTAAAGAGTAATCTACAGTGCCTGCCATTTTGAAAGACTCAGGACCTCAAATGAGCCTTTTAACTGCACCTTAGCTCTGAGCAGCAGCCTCCCCTGAATATCCCAGAGTTGAGCTAGGATCATTCCATTAGGTCACAGCACCACTGTGGCTGGTAGTTCCTAGGTTCAGGAGGGCCAGGTGGGGGGGAAGAGCCTTTTCTGTCGCTGCCTCTAAACTCTGGAATACTCTCCCTCTATCGATTTCTTGTCAAGTCTTGCATCTACTGTTTCGTAAGGCCTTAAAAACTTGGCTCTTCACACTTTAACAGCTAATTCCCATCTTTGTTACTTACGACCGCCGGTTCTATCCCTAGCGCCTTGACGCCTTTGGACAAAGTTTGCGCTCTACAAGTTCAACATTCATTCATTCATTCACTTGCTGCGGCCTCTATGCGGAGCAGCCGCCCTCTGGTTTGCAGATCCATATGAAGTGACATAAATAAATATCTAAATCTTCTCTGAATCAGTGGGGCAGGAACCTTTGAATTGAGGATATCACGTGTCAACTGTGAGAGACTTTGGATGCTATCTACAACTCAGCATTTCCAGGTACTGAAACGATACATATTGATGCCTTGCCCCTTATCAAGTGACAATAAAATGCACTAGAAAGGCCGAACCTTATGGGTGCACATTGACTTTCCCTCCATTTAAAGCAATGTGTACATTTGTAAACAGGTATGAATCCAGAAACGCCAAAGCTGTTAATTGCCTTTGTAATGTAGCTTCAAATAGGTACCTTGGAATAAGTATGCTTCAATTGATTCTTTTGCAAACACTAGATGTGTGCTTTAATTTAGAAAATGCAAATTGGCAAAGCTTTTTATCAGGCATCTTATCATAGCATATAATGCACTTGTAAAGAACTGGACAGGAGTCCATCACATTGGTGATGGAGTAATCAGTCTATCAAACTCTAAACCAGGCCCTTTGTTCCTTGCCTGAGAGCTCCCTCAACTCCAGCATGAGGGTGGCAGGTGCTGAGGTGACCATAAAGTCAATCTTTTAACTCTGGATGCTAAAATTTAAACAGCCAAAATGCTATCACCCACATTGTCTTAAACTCCACGGGCCATATTATGTACACGTCGCACTTTACCTATTTAAACCACAGTGCGCCGGGTGCAATGAGGGACAGTGCACAATATTACAAAGAATGCACTGTCCCCAGGGCAGCCGCAAACTGGTGCCGCCCTAGGGGGATGCACGTTCACGTTCACGTAAAATGTGGAGCAGCTGCTTCAAGGGCACTCCGTGTTTCAGAGTGCAGGTAGCATGCCACTGTGAAGAGGGGAGATAGAGCCCCTTACAGGTGGATACAGTAAGTAACTGCTCCCACGTGCAGGGGGATGTCTGGCTGGTCCATGGGACCCACCTTCTCTCCTCCAGAGGGCTGGCTTTAGGAGGTGCACTGAAAGTGTGCCACCTTTTTGTGGCACACTTTCAGTGTGCCTCCTATGGGCATGTTTGCATCTGTGCCCGCGTCAATAATAGGGTGCTAGTGTAGAGGTCAAGAGATTCCCTCATTTTCATGGGGCCATGCCCACATGCAAATGAGAAAATGCCCTCTTATGATACTGCTGGTGCAACTTTTGTGCCAGCCCTATCAGCATTACAGAAAGGGGCACACAAGTATCTGTGGCCCCTTCTGTAATGCCACTGTTCTGCAGGGGGACACAAAGTGTTCGCACATGTCCTTCGGGCCCCGAGGCACAATGTACAATATGGCCCCAGATGCCCATAGGCTGTCCTGTGGGCTGACCCAGAATGTGAAGGACACTCCCAACAAAGTCAGTGGCTAAGGGTGCGGGCACATTGCCCCATATTATGTATGCAGTTCTGTGGGCTGGTTCAACAGCAGAATGATACTCAACCTGTGCGATAGCTAAAGATAACTGACCCAAAGCCCCTATTTGTTATTTTTATGCATTATTTTTCTTTATTGCAAAAGTATAGTAGACATCTAACACTGTCACACCAGATGTAATGAGTCAGGCAGAATGGGTAGACATACTTTTGTGAGAGACTGCGAAACTCTGATAAAGGGTTTGCTGTATAGATTCAAACTGTTTTTTTGTATATCAGTGCACTAGGGAACTAATATAATAAATTGATCCATCGCGATATTAGCAAACAGCATTCATACACCAGATACTCACTTGGGCCCATACATTCATACTACGCTAATACTTACGCTGGGGTTATCAGTTGTACTCTTTATCAAAAATCCCTGCTACCAATTACCTTCCGATTGAAGAGTAATGACTTACCAATGAATCCTTTGCTAATTGGGAAGTTTAAAATGAGTGACATTCATTATAATTCATAATCCTGAAAATAACCACTGAGTCAGGAAGTTTCAAAATGTTTATCTAAAGATTTTAGCAGAGTAAATTACATAACCACATGGTACTTAATCGCATATCACGGATGAAGCATAGAATAATAATTATTGATTAATGACGGTCCCTCAGAAAGGAGAAGATAGAGACAGCAGCGCAACTAAAGGTTGCATTTATATTTACCTAAATGCGAGAACCAAACCCCTTGGCCAAGGAGTTGGAAAGAATAGGACCCAGGAAGGATGAAGAGCAAAGACCTCCTCCAGGATCAGGACAGGACCGGTGACCTCTCTACAACGACGCCTGCGTCGTTCCCCTCTCTGATACTCGGCTTCTCCTCGATTCTCCTGTGTCTCCCTTCTAATGGACTCCGCCGCCCCCTCCTCAGGACCTCTTCTGGACAGGGATTCAGTCTGCAATCGCTCAGCTTGACGGTCTGGAGCTCTTCTGTGCGTTCTGAGAGTAAGCTCTAGTCTCCTGTGCGCACTCTGCGGTCTGAGCTAAGCTAATTAACTAATTCTATATCTATTATACCCTTCTACGCCCATGTACCTCCCATTAATGTTGCTAAAATATGGGACCACTACTTCTGATTGGACAGGAACAGGGGGTTGATCCTCACACCATATTGATTTGGTTCGAATTCTGAAGACCTTTGTCTTTAAACTACCGCCCATCAATTTTAATACATTGGCTTTATTTCCCACCCGTCTCACGACAAAGTTTATTCATTTTTCATATACATAGTTGTAAGTTTGGCAAGAACACATGAATATATCAATATCGGCCATTAGGTCGTGGCCTTGGACGACGTCCAGGTTGACTTCATCTTTATTCTTTGGCAGCCAAGCAGGACACATGCGCAGAATCATTGTCTCTCGAGTTTCAGATCACCAACCCCAGGCCCAAGTTTACGAACTAATAAAAGTCAAAGAAGAAAATATTAAAATCACAAATAATATGTTTCACTGTACACCCACTCTTTCTACTCTATCCCCATTTACTTATAAATCTATCCCGCATTAGTAGCGTTAAGAAAACGACAAATTAATAATAACACAAGAGCAAGCTGAAGCATGTGAAAACATCAAGCAGCCATTTTAATGCACACTGCGCAGAAGCAGAAATTTCCCACCAAGCAAAGAAAGACGTCACAACACGTGATATGGTTGAGACATGCGCAGTAAGGTTCCCGCGCTTTAGCGGCCATTTTAGAAAAAGACAAGCGTTACTTGTTAGAACACATAGGCAAGCTTCCTTGCTATTCATGTAGTGTATGCAAAGTTAATATACACAATACAAGATTAATAAATTAATACTGTGAGGAGATTGTATTCGAGCAAGTATCATTTGTGAGTCCTTGCTCCATAAATCCCCTCTGTGATGGCGTTTAAGAGCCATCAAAATACTACCCTCAATCAGATGCCAACTTCTTAGCAAATAGTTTCATTCTCATTTTTACATTTTCTATTTTTAACATCCCCTTTCAATTTCTTGTATAATTCACTTCTCAAATCCTCAAGTTCAATTTCATCAACCTTTCTCTTCTTTCCTCTTCCTGTTACACTATACGATTCATTCTTTCTACAACATTTGCACCATATTATTATCGTCAGTAGTATTATTGCTATTCCTGCTAAGGGTACTAGTATTTGACCTATAAGCCCTTTTCCTACATTAGAAAACCAGGTACCAATTGACGCAATACTACTTGTCAATCTTTCCCATACACTATCAACTTCCAGTGGTTTAAGTTCCTTCTCAAGTTTAGTTATATTCTGTATATACGTTCCAATTTCTGCACTTTTATCAGGAATGTAAGTGCAACAATGTTTCGTCTTCAGTAATTTACAGACTCCGCCCTCTTTTGCCAATAAAATATCAAGAGCAAGTCGAGTTTGCATAACCATAGATCTAATCGCAACCATCTCCGCATTAATCATTAGAAATCCTCCAGCAGTATCCGTTGATAAACGATCAACCACTGTAGACAATTTACATATTTTCCTTGAGTTCAGAATTATTCCCACTGAAGGTATCAATGCACCAAATATATCACCTACAATTTCAGAAAAACTAGCTCTTTTACTACGTGTTAATTCGCCATTGTTTTCATTGCTCCCAGTGTTTCTTTTTACGTGGTATATTTTTGGAAATACTATTCCACAATAACAACTTCCATACCACCGTGCAGGAAGGCTAAAGTAAGCCTTATTCCCACACACATAATAGATTCCAGGTAAAACTGAATCTGTTCCTCCTTTGATTCCCCAACCTCCAAGAATTAAGAAATTGTGTTCACATTCACTGGTACCGATGAAAACATTGTTATAATCAGTCCTTAATCTATGTAGACAAATTTTCCCTGTCTTTACAAAATCCAGAGCCATAGCAGCTTGAGCCTTGCCAGGTGTGTAACTCCCTTCTTTCTCAGCCCAAGGTGGCAAATGAGCCTTATGCTCAGAAGCTTTCCTTTGAAAATCTTGTCTTCTATCTTCTACTAAATTCAAAAATATCTTTTCTTCTTCGTGTAAAGAACATGTTAGATTGTGTCTATGTGCATGTGTTATGTCTATTGATTTCATTGTTAAGAAAAATTCTCCCATAAACTGTGCATCTTGACTACTAAGCACTGGGTTCATACTCTTTCGAATCGGAACCTCAGAAAATATCACATCTATGTTTGAATAATAATACTGAAGTCTCCCTGTTCTATAAAATAAACTAGACAATACACTACATGATATGCCATATGTCAATGGTAAGTGATGATATGTTAATCCTTCTGCTACTGATTCGGGTAACTTCATACAGACATAACAATTACTAACTTCCATGGTATCTAAATAATAACTTTGTGAAAACATTTAAACTAGTGTCGTTATCAGTTATTTCATGATGAAATTCTAGTTCATTTTCTGCCATTAGTTCTACTCTATTTCCCTTCATGTGTGCTGTCCTTCCTTTAGTTTCGTTATTAATCTTTTTATCCATTATCATAAGGTAAGGGACTGCTACGATCAGGACTAACCATACTATAAGCACCATTACTAGACTACATATGCATATTGCACAGCATCTTCTACAACATCTCTGTTTTGGTCTCCCAGCAACTCTATCATCAGGCATTTCAACAAGGAAGATTGCTCTTCTTATCTATTTTTCGCTTTTCTTTATATGACTCTTTTGCGTAGTCAAGGTGGTCTTGTTTCTTTCTCGTACGTCAGTTCTGCACTTGTTCCTTCGTCACCACTTTCACTTGACTCTGAGCTCTCGTAATCTTCAAGAATAATGTAAGTCCAATCAGGACCCTTGAATTTGTTATTCACAAGTTTCAGTCTCTTGCTTCTTCTTTTCTTAGTTCTGTTTTCTTGTTCGGTTTGACTTGTTACTTCATTTACTTGATCTGGATCTTCACTTCTGGTTGTTATGTGGTATTTTACTCTTTTAATGACACTAGGCCAATGATCACCTTTTCTTGTTTTCTTTGTTTGCACTGTTTCTTTATTTTTGTCTTCAGCAATCTCTTTATTTTCACTGTTTGACACCTTTTCGTTTTCTGCAATTACTGTTTTTCTTTCTTGCTCTTTTTCAGGCCTTATTTGTTTTTCTTCTGCAGCTCCACCGTGAGTTTCCAATAATTGACCTTGTTCTTTGTTTAATTCTTCATGTATATGTTTCTCGAGATCTTTTTCTTCTGTGTGATTTTCTGGATCTAACTGGTTCTGATCAGGGCTTATTGCACTTTGTACTTCTGCAGCCTGACCGGATTCTTCTAAACCTGTCTGTCCCTGCTCAAAACTTGTTGGTTCTTCGTTATTTTGAGCCCAGTTTCCTTTCCCTATCTGGTCCTGCTCAGGTTCTTTTATTGTATGTTCTTCTTTACCCTGAGCTGCTTCTTCTTCACCTATCTGATCTTCTTCAATTTCTTCCAATTTTGTTTGACTTCTTGTTCTGTAGTAAACTTCAGGAATTTCTACCACCGGTATCCAGTCCTGACTTGTGCTCGGTTGTTCTTCTGCAGCTTCTCTTGAATCTCGAGCCTGAGATTCTTCAGCTGGGCAACCTTCAGCTTCCTCAGTGATTGATGCTGACTGAGGATTTTCTTCTTAAGGAACTGGTACTCTTTTGGTGTGGCTTACATGAATCCAATTAGGAAATCCTGCACACTTCACTGCTGTGTTGGTAGTCAGTATGACTTGACAAGGTTTTCCCCATCTAGGTGATAGACACGTCTCTCTGGTGTGATTCTTCACTACCACCCAGTCACCAGGATTCAGATCATGTTCTTGTTCAGGCTGCCTTGAAACTGCGTCTTCTCCGACCTGATGAGAGACAGAACGCACTAGGTCAGCCAATACTTTGCAATAATCCAGAACCATATCATCAGATATATTCAGCAGTTTGTTTATGGGAACATGTGCTTGTCTCATTGCTCTTCCCATCATTATCTCGTGTGGGCTCAGTCCCGTATTTCTATCAGGAATGCTTCTTAGTCCCATTAAGACAAGTGGCAATGCATCTGGCCACTCCAATGATGTTGATGCACACATTTTTCCCAGTCTGGATTTTATAGTGCCATTCAATTGTTCAACCACTCCAGAAGCCTCTGGACGATATGCACAGTGCAATTTTTGTTCAATTTGGAATGCTTTGCAGATTATTTGAATCACTTCACTGTTAAAATGTTTTCCTCTATCTGATTCCAAAGTTACTGGGAAACCAAACCTCGGAATGAGTTCTCGTAGTAACAGCTTTGCGACTGTAATGCTGTCACTCCTCCTGGTAGGGTAAGCCTCCACCCACTTTTAAAACAGACATACTATGACTAGTACATATTTCAACCCTCTGCATGGTGGTAACTGTATAAAGTCGAACTGGAGTCTTATAAATGGACCCTCTGCCTTTCCAATCTTCCCAAACCCGATTATTGTCTTTCTCCCTGGATTATGCATCTGTCAAGTCAAACATCTCTGGCAAAGGCTCTCTGCTACAGCCCTGAACTTGGGATTGTACCAGTTCTGTCTGAAAAGCCTAATCATTGCATCTCTCCCTATGTGTGTGTCTCCATGATACATCCTGGCCATTTGAGAGAGCAGACAGTCAGGCATGACTGGTCTGCCATCAGCACAAATCCACACTTCATCGTCTCCCCTTTGGGAACAACCCACTTTGACCCATGTTTTCTTCTCATTTTCATCAGCACTATCTTGCAATCTTCTAACCTCATTCCATGTTTCAGGTGGCATATACAGCATAAGTTGGCAGCTGATTCCCATTCTTTCCACCCTTTTATTGACTGATAATCTATTTCTGGGACAATGTTGAGCCACTAGATCATCATATCGATTGCCAATTACCACCCAGTCATCTCCTGACTGGTGTGCGGCACATTTCACCACAGCCAATTCTTTTGGTGATTGTATTGCTTCCAGCAATTCCCTTACAAATTGTCCATTTTTAATGGGGGATCCTGAAGAAGTCATGAAATCCCTCTGCATCCATAGTTGGCCAAAATCATGCACAACCCCGTAACCATATTGGCTATCTGTAAATATAGTTACTTTTTGATTCCTCCCAATTTTGCACGCTTTTATCAAAGCAATCAATTCAGCTACTTGTGCAGATTTTACTCCTGGTAAATAGGATGCTTCAACTATTCCAGTTAATTCACACACCGCATAGGCAGCAGTTAGTTTACCGTCTTCATGTCTTTGGCATGAACCATCAACAAACAGCTCCCTCTCTGGCTTTCTAAGGGGCTGTTCTTCAATGTCCGGACGTGGTTTCGTGCATAACTCTGTGACTTGTAAACAATCATGTTCTTCTTCGTCATTTTTAATTTCCTCAAGATATGGGTCTGGTAGTAAGGTAGCGGGATTTACTATTGTACACCTCACTATGTTCACATTTTCAGCACCCATTATTATTCTCTCATATTTAGTCAGCCGACTAGGAGTAAGATGCTGAGTTCGAGTTCTTGTCAACAGAATTACAACTGCATGTGGAACAAACACCTTTACTGGGTGTCCCATTACAATTGACTCACTTTGTTCAATACTTAAACAGGTAGCCGCTACTGCTTTTAAGCAGCCTGTCAATGCGGCTGCCACTGGATCCAATGTAGCAGAAAAATATGCTATAGGACGTCTGTCTAGACCATGTCTTTGGGTTAAGACTGAAAGTGCACAATTTTCTCTCTCATGACAGAACAATGCGAAGCTTCTCTTATAGTCGGGCATGCCTAGGGCCGGTGCTGAGCACAGAGCATTTCTCAATTTTACAAAAGCTCCTACACTCTCATCATCCCATTCAACTGGGTCCTTGGCTTTCTTTTTTGTCATTTGAATTAGGGGCTTCGCTAACAAGTAAAATACTAGTATCCATTGTCGACAGTAACCTACTATTCCTAGGAACATTCTCACTTCTCTTTGGGTTACAGGCATTTGCATTTTCTTAATCAATTGTACTCTTTCCGAGGTTATTCTTCTTTTTCCCCTCTCAATTTGGTGACCCAGATATTTAACAGCTGTTGTACAGAACTGCAATTTTTCTGGTGAGACTTTATGCCCTTCTTCAGCCAAATGATTTAATAGTGCTGTGCAATCAACAACACAGTCCTCTCTGGTGTTCGATGCCACCAGTAAGTCGTCGATATATTGCACTAGGACTGAGCTTCCTGGCATCACTAGTTTCTCTAAGCACTTTTTCAATAACTGATTGAAAATAGAAGGACTTTCCGTGTACCCCTGAGGAACACGATTCCATACATAGACTTTGTTCTCAAATTTAAATGAAAAAAGATACTGGCTGTCTGGGTGCAATGGTATTGAAAAGAACGCTTGGCATAAATCAATCACAGTGAACCAGCCTGCACTCCAAGGAATCTGGTATAGGATTATTGCAGGATTGGGCACTATAGGACAACAAGGTTCCACAATCTTATTTATTTTCCGCAGGTCCTGAACAATCCTATATTTTCCGCTAGGTTTCTTTAAACCCATTATTGGTGAATTACATGGGCTACTCATTACTTCTCTTAGTATGTTTTGTTCTACCATTCGATTGATTTCTTCAATGACTCCTGTCTTTACTTCTGCACTCATTTTGTACTGTCTAGTATTTGGGAAAATTGCACCTTCCTTTATAGTAATTTTAACCGGGTCTATTATGGCCATAAGTCCTACTTCCTTTCCTGTGAAATCCCATACTGTGGGGTTTACTGTAGTTTTTAATTCTTCTGGCAACTCATCTTTTGTTATCAAAGAAAACATCTCATCTACCTCTGTACCTTGTTTTGCAATCATAAACTTATATACATGATCTTCATCTGGGGTCTGAACTGCCACACCATCCGGGTGCAGAAAATTGTGCAATTCATCTTGCATAGTAAATCACGACCTAATAAATTTACTGGACTAGAATCACACACTACAAATTGATGCATTTCTCTGAAATTTCCAATTTTAACTTCCATTGGTTCGGTAAGAGGTGTTCTAATCTTTCTATTAGCTACTCCCACTACTTGGATAGCTTCTCCAGAGAGAGGAAGGTCTGGAATGTCTGCTGTTCTCACAGTAGACCTGGTAGCACCAGTGTCCAAAAGAAAAGTAATATCATTACCTTTTACATTCCCTTCAACATATGGACCTGACTGATCTACCGATAAGGATGCGCCAAGTACGCACTCCTTCTCCCCCTCTCCTAGGCACCGTCATGAACTGCATTGACAGAAATCGTCCTGTAAAAGAAACTGTGATGTTACATAATCATTCTTACCACTTCCTCCTTGATATCCGACGTCTGTACCGTGGTTTGCTCTGCTTACATTACCCTGAATAGGTGCAGGTGGCAACTGACTCTGAGGATTTACACCCTGCTGTGAGTCATTCTGCGTCTTTGGATTTAAATTTTGATTTGGGCCATTATTATTCCGAATCTTTTTACATTCATCCTTCCAATGCCCCAATTTTCCGCATCCATGACAAGGAAATTTCTTTTTAGCTTCTTCTCTACTCATTCGTCCTCTCACTTTTCCACCATTCCCAGTATCGCCATTTGTTCCAGAATCCTTTCCTTGATTTTCACTTGGATTATCCAAATTAATTCCCTGTTTCTCAGCCATTTTCACCTGTGCCCACATTACTTTTTCCTGCAATTTCTTGTGCCTATCCTCAATATCATCTCCACAGTATTTCGCATATTTCAGAATCTCGTCTATGGGCTTGCCTTGCCAACACAACATGTGCTGCTTAATCATCTGACAAATTTCTGGCTTCAGACCATAAACAAATCGATACACAAACTGACTCATGTTCTTGTCTCCAATGTCCTCAAATCCACTATACTGCTTAAATACCTGCAATAAACGCTCATAATAGGCGTGTACCGATTCACTGGCTTCTTGGGTGGTTCGGTCTATTTTCACCCAATCTGTTTCTTTCGGTGGTATTTTGCCTTTCA
Source organism: Calotriton arnoldi (assembly GCA_963921515.1). Taxonomy (NCBI): domain Eukaryota; kingdom Metazoa; phylum Chordata; class Amphibia; order Caudata; family Salamandridae; genus Calotriton; species Calotriton arnoldi. The sequence continues at coordinate 1,527,284 of CAWUFW010001107.1, read as the reverse complement.
GGTAAGTTATCACCTGCTGATACTTTTTCATTACATCATTGGACGGGGCACCTGTTTTCGGATCTCTAGGATACTTGTCACTTGGCCAATCAACTGTAATTTTACAATCTGTCCACAAATCGGCAGGTACCACTATGTCAAACAAGCCATCTAAATCTTTCAACAATACCTTTGACACTTTCACAAACCTCTCAACCTGCTTGTACCATTCAATTGGTTTTTCACTCAACTTTGGAAAATCATTCGTAAATGACAAAATATCCTGTCTACTCCATGGGACATGTACATAGCCCCCTCCTGGAACTTCTCGCATCGGATACATTTGATCTGTCTTCCCGGTTTCTTTCATCACATATTCAGAGGCTGTTCTACTGGATCGTGCCTCTTCCTTTTTCTTGGCCCATCTAGTTCTCCATTTGTCTAGATCTCCCCATTTCTGTAAGACTATCATTAATTCTTTTACTTGTAACTTTCTTCCAGAGGCATTCATATTTTCTAAATCTTTGTCTAAGAAATCTGCTCTATAGGGTTTCTGCAACACCTTTGATCTCCCTATTTCAATTCCCATCTGCAGAGCCAAATCTGATAATTTCTCATGGAATATTTTTACATTTCTGGTAATACTTCTGCATATGAACAATAATTCTTCTTCATCGTAAGCATTTAGGCAATCTAGCCCTACATTTCCTGCTATTATTCTTCTAATTCGACTTTTAATTTATAAATATCCCAAAAATGTGGAGGTGTACACTGCTGTTCTGATCCTTGTGCCCACCTTTCTAAGTCTTCTGGACTAACTACAGTGACACTTTTTGCTCCTGATGAAGTTATCAAGTTTATCTCTTTTGAGCACCCAGGTGTAGTTCTTCTGGGAGTACTATTGACAGAATCTCGAATTGGTAAATCCATTAATGATATCGTAGATTCACAATCACTAAAGTGATCCTCAACCATTACTGTTGCTTCAGGTTTAGGAATATTCACAGGAGTAGGCATAATTAACGGTGGAGGACAGTTTCCCTGATTACCATATAATGGGACTACTGGACCAATTGTTACAGGTATGGTCAAAGAGTCAGAATGCACTTTTATCTGTGTTATTTTCTGTATTAATTCTGCTGTGGTCTTCTCCAGGGCTTCTTTTTCTTTATTGTGAAGTATCCTACTAGGTGTGAAATCATGCATTACCTGTGGTACTAATGGAGTTTTTAACAGTGGGGCACTTGGGGTGCATCCACCTGTCCCTTCCTGATATGGTGGGGGTTCCTTAATATTTCTTCTATAAATTCATCTTCGGAATCTCCATTTCTCATTAAGTGTTTTGTCTTTTCTGTGCATTTCTTCCCTAACAGTTCTTCTGCCGTAAATATTGGATATAATCCTTCTGTAAGCATTGCTCTCCTCCACTGTTTCATCTGACCGTCCCTATTCTCATGTTGGTTTCTTAGGAAAAATCCTCGATAACCCCTATTACTCCTGGATCGGTCACACTCAAATGCCTCGGTTTCCCATTCCTCTAAGGCTTCGTATTGAGTTAATCTAGGTCTGGGTTCCAAATCATTCATTCTCAATCTCACATTTTGAAGAATTCTCCCATTGAAGGTACCATTCTCGGGAAATGCTAATATTCCATAATTTTTGGTATATTCTATCCAATTCTCTATCCATACACAAGTATGATAACCTCTCTCCATCATCATGAATGATCCGGGCGTTTTAGCTGGTGGAATGATAATTCCTTCCCTAGTTTTGATTGGTTTATCCTTTTTAAAATAGTTCTTAATCTTTTGCAGAAAGGACATTTTTCTCTTCTCTCCGTACATTCTATCTAATCTTCGGTGTATAAAATTATATTCTGCAAAACCTAGGAATCTCCTATCCGGACGAGTTCCTGTTAAAGTCGGATCGCGTTTTAACATGCAATCTCTATCCACTAAGATTTTAGCTTCTAGAATATCAACCAATCAAGTGTCTGCTTTCTTCTATTTCTGAACCAATCCTAGCGCGGCCTTTCTGTGACGTTAGTCTGTCAACCCCTCCTTTACAATCTGCGCTTCTCTGTCCCTCGCTGTTTCAACCAATCCCAGCGCTGCACCTGTGACGTCAGTACTGCTCCTGACTACTGACCCCTCCTTTACAAGAGTCGTTCCACACCCGCTGATTCAACCAATCCCAGCGCGGCGTTTGTGACGTCAGCTCCCTCTCCGGCAGCTGACCCTCCCTTTACAAAATCTTACGCTGTGGCAAGGTGGGGTCGGCTGAGCTGCAACAGGAGGACGCTATTGACTGGTGGGCTGCAACGCCACTCTCTCCCCCTCTTATCTCCCCTCAGCAGGACGAGTGGGATTCCCCAACCCGGCCTCTGTTAAAGGACACGGACAATCAGGAGCACGGCGTCTTTAATTGGGGATTCCCTGGCGACGGGACTCCTCCTCCGTGTGACGTCACGACATACCAGCCAATAAGGAGCGAGGTATCAGAGAGGTCGGTGTGCATCGACACCGGAGTAGACGGAGGAGAGACAGCAGCGAGAGCCGAGAGCAGCGACATTGGAGAAGCGGGAGATCGGAGAGGGATTAGCGGTACGGGACCCCGAGGACTCCAGGATACGCCAGGAGGCCACCGACACCACGCTTCGCCGAGCCACGCTCCAGGAGGAGCGTGGCTAACCCAGGTACGGGACCGGTTTACAGGGTGGTTAGGGAGGAGGGATCCTTCCGACACCTAGAGGGCCGGGAGGGCAGGCCGCTGTCGTCCCCGCTTGCACCCTTCCCCTTTCACGATCACGCGGCCGTTCCGTGTACGGGTTGTTGTGAGGTGTCCCCGCACTGCCCTATCCCTGACACGCTTCTAAACAAGAGCCCTTACACCCGCTATATTTTTGTTTCTCCCTGTTTGGCATTCCCCATTGCTCCATACCTGCACCCCGGAGAGGGCGACCGTTTGAGGACCGGACCTCCAAGAGGAAGACTTCACCAAGCTGGAGAAGCATAGGAGGAGCAGACGGAAGGCGGAACAGACCCCATATACCCCGGAAAGACTGTCCCATACCACAAAGAGAGTGTTTGGAAAAATAAAAGAGTCTTTAAAACGACCTGGCCTACGACCGCTCATTGCGACCCCACCACATACGCAAACTTTATTTTCTCTATAAATCTTAATTAAATTTCAGTAACAACATAAAACATTCGCTATCGTGCCAGTTTCTCTAAAAAAAATAGAAAAGATAGTTTTCTCTCACACTTAGTAAAACCTTTCCGTTTACTAAACATACACTACGAGTAAAACCCTTCCGTTTACTCTTCACACAAGCTCCAGAAGTACCTGTTACTTCTTCAATGTTACCCTTTCTAGGTGATATAACATCAAATTTTTACCAGCGTACTCTTTTGCTATTACTCACCCGCATAGATTCCCTAACCAGTACTGATAGTCCTGCTTAACTTTTCAGTACTATTTCTGCCTGACAGATAACCTCATTGCAGTATGGCTTCCACTTACCAACCGCTATTCAATTTTCCCCCGGGGATTCTAGACAACATAAAACAAACTTTGAATACACAGATGTTAGTTCATAAAAATAAAATTCTCATTACCCAATTAACAAAGAGTAACCATCCTCTGCTACCAGAAAACTGATCCAGCGCGATATTAGCAAACATCATTCATACACCAGATACTCACTTGGGCCCATACATTCATACTACGCTAATACTTATGCTGGGGTTATCAGTTGTACTCTTTATCAAAAATCCCTGCTACCAATTACCTTCCGATTGAAGAGTAATGACTTACCAATGAATCCTTTGCTAATTGGGAAGTTTAAAATGAGTGACATTCATTATAATTCATAATCCTGAAAATAACCACTGAGTCAGGAAGTTTCAAAATGTTTATCTAAAGATTTTAGCAGAGTAAATTACATAACCACATGGTACTTTATCGCATATCACGGATGAAGCATAGAATAATAATTATTGATTAATGACGGTCCCTCAGAAAGGAGAAGATAGAGACAGCAGCGCAACTAAAGGTTGCATTTATATTTACCTAAATGCAAGAACCAAACCCCTTGGCCAAGGAGTTGGAAAGAATAGGACCCAGGAAGGATGAAGAGCAAAGACCTCCTCCAGGATCAGGACAGGACCGGTGACCTCTCTACAACGACGCCTGCGTCGTTCCCCTCTCTGATACTCGGCTTCTCCTCGATTCTCCTGTGTCTCCCTTCTAATGGACTCCGCCGCCCCCTCCTCAGGACCTCTTCTGGACAGGGATTCAGTCTGCAATCGATCAGCTTGACGGTCTGGAGCTCTTCTGTGCGTTCTGAGAGTAACCTCTAGTCTCCTGTGCGCACTCTGCGGTCTGAGCTAAGCTAATTAACTAATTCTATATCTATTATACCCTTCTACGCCCATGTACCTCCCATTAATGTTGCTAAAATATGGGACCACTACTTCTGATTGGACAGGGACAGGGGGTTGATCCTCACACCATATTGATTTGGTTCGAATTCTGAAGACCTTTGTCTTTAAACTACCGCCCATCAATTTTAATACATTGGCTTTATTTCCCACCCGTCTCACGACAAAGTTTATTCATTTTTCATATACATAGTTGCAAGTTTGGCAAGAACACATGAATATATCAATATCGGCCATTAGGTCGTGGCCTTGGACGACGTCCAGGTTGACTTCATCTTTATTCTTTGGCAGCCAAGCAGGACACATGCGCAGAATCATTGTCTCTCGAGTTTCAGATCACCAACCCCAGGCCCAAGTTTACGAACTAATAAAAGTCAAAGAAGAAAATATTAAAATCACAAATAATATGTTTCACTGTATACCCACTCTTTCTACTCTATCCCCATTTACTTATAAATCTATCCCGCATTAGTAGCGTTAAGAAAACGACAAATTAATAATAACACAAGAGCAAGCTGAAGCATGTGAAAACATCAAGCAACCATTTTAATGCACACTGCGCAGAAGAAGAAATTTCCCACCAAGCAAAGAAAGACGTCACAACACGTGATATGGTTGAGACATGCGCAGTAAGGTTCCCGCGCTTTAGCGGCCATTTTAGAAAAAGACAAGCGTTACTTGTTAATTAGAACACATAGGCAAGCTTCCTTGCTATTCATGTAGTGTTTGCAAAGTTAATATACACAATACAAGATTAATAAATTAATACTGTGAGGAGATTGTATTCGAGCAAGTCTCATTTGTGAGTCCTTGCCCCATCAAAATCATCAACTAAACAGAATCTGTAGAACAAACTACCAACTATTTTGGTTCTTAATTAACTTGTATTTTAATTGTCCATCTCAAAGACACTCATTTTGTTGACAACAAAAAGATGAAAAGCAGAGACCGCACTGCTGACATTGAAGACATTTCAAGAGATGGAATGGATGGTAGATTGGTCTTGTATTTGAATAGTGACCGCTTACATATGTTTTTGTAGAATGATAGGTTTGTGAAGGGTTGGTAGCAGGCGTGGTCTTTGGGAATTAATTTTGTTTCTATTTTCTTATGGTAGTGGTGGATCTTTCCAGTTTTAATTGCATGAGGAAAGATGCGTTGTGCCTGGGTTACACCGACTTTGTTGAGGTGTGGGACGGCGTCCATGGAGAGTGGTCTAATGATGGTGTATGTGAAAATATCGCCAACAAATGAGCAGGGTTTAAGGGTGTTAATGTTGTTAAAAAAAAGTCTATGTGAGTAGGCAATTTTCAGCAATCCCTCAATATTGTACTGAGCAGGGTCTGACAGGGACAGAAAATAGGCCTGAGCACCATAATAAAAGTGCCCCCCCCCCCATCCCTTAGTGAATTAGATAGCTAAATAAGTGGCCCATGCTTGCGAATTTGGGGCAGTTTTGAACTTGTAAAGACACGTTGCATAAGTGTTTTGCAAGGTATGGAAGACTGCATGGTTTTGAGCTTGCTGCAGGCAATGTTCGTTTTAATATCAGGGAAATCAACACTAAATACATAAATAAATAAATAAAGATCCAGCAGAACATAAAACAGCCCGACAAACCGCCAAAAAAACGGGCCACATGGTGACCTTTCAAACCAGCCTGTCGGGCACTGCCTGATTGCGCTATTGACCGGTTCTACCCTGGTATTGAGGGATGGGACATGCAGCAGTAGCTTGGTTTGTGCTGTTGAGGTGGTGCTAGATGAATAAATTATAGATTGCAGTTACAATTGCAAGTTGCGTTTAGTATCATGGGCCTTTGATCAATCTAGAGGCAGTGCTTGATGGTTTCAGTGTTGGCCATGATACTCTGAGGAGGCATCATGTTGATTTTGTATAGGTGACTTTTTCGGTGTGTACGCTTCAGAGAGATTTCAGTCTCAGATTTGGGTGTTGTGTCGGTTCTTTTTGGTTTGCTGAAAGTTCTGTTTCTGTCATCAAGGTCTTTGTTACACCATGATATGGAGCTCTTGTGCTTTGTAGAGAGCACCTTCATTGTGTTGCCATTGTCAGTAGTGTCTTTTAGGCCGGTGATGACTATGTGTAGGGTGGAACAGAGGAGTTTTGAAGTCACGTGCAATTGGTGTGACCCGGAGTTATTGCTTGAGAGTTTTCAAGTGGAAGTTCTGGATGGAGCAGTACTGTTGTTTGGTGGGTTTTGATTACTAGTGGTGGGTGGTTATTGTTAGGGCATGATGACTGTGATGTGGTGTAGTCTGACTAATGCCTTTCATTCGGAAGACTGCCTGGTTGTAAATGGCACTGTTTACTTTGGTCTGCCTTGAGTAAAATGAGTTGTTTGATGTTCATAGTGTCCAAATTGTCCCAAGTGAAAAGACTGCAGTCAAAATGATTGCTGAATATTTGAACTCAGTAAAAAAGCTCTTTTGAGATAATATCACCTTCTTTGGCATAATATGCAAATGGTGAAAAGTCTGATTTCAAAAATACAACTTTTTTGTATATAAAAGTGTATTTTACACAAGTTAATTGTTTATTTCCTTCACATGTAATCGTAAAAGCAGTGATCGCTTAGGTCGATTTAACGTATTAATAGCAAGTGCATAGTGCAGCGAAAGACATTTTGCCAAGGTGAGGTTACCAACAACCTACCTCAGCTGACTAACGCACTCCACGGCAGAGACCTTGAGCTCCATGGCATAGTGATTTAAGTTGGATGGTAATTATAATGTCTAATTCGAAAACCATGAGCGAATTAAAAAAAATAGCAAGCATAAGACACTCCAGTCTAAATTCTTGAAATTCTTTTCATCATCTGTTTTGAAAAATGGATATACATGCTTCGGTTTTTCCAAACAGGCAGGCTTTTCAGCTCTTCTGCTCCTGGTGCATATTTCAGAATGCCATTATGACCTGACAAGTCCATGCTAAGTGAAAGAAATGTGCTTGTCCTAAGCCAGGATAGTGATGTGACCTAGTGTTATCAATAGTAGCTCTTGTAGAATAGCTACTTGGGGAATTTGGAATTTAGTAACTTGTTCCTGTGGTTTTTTTAAAGAGTTTTATATAGCACGAACTAGACCCGAGACATCGGGTATCAGAGCGCTTTACATGAGCACCAGTTTCATTACAGAAGGACACATTCATTTTTGAAAGGCATGGGGAGATTAAGTGAATTGCCCAGATTCACAGGACGTTGAGCGTCGTTGCCGAGACTCGAACCCGGTTCTCCAGCTTCGAGGTCGACCGCTCTAGCCGTAAGGCTACATCCTCATGGTTCATGGAGATCAATTTCGTTTGTGTGAAACAATATCCCCACTCCACTTTCAAAATCGTCTCCCAAATGTCCCTTTCGAACGCAAGTCTGGCGCGGTCTGTGTGGTGCGTTCTATGGGTAGCGGACGCTATACACAATTGAGAGACCCAACGAGCAGCGTCCATGGAACTGATGACCTCTGTCAAAGGAGTGAATTCTGCCTGTTCTTCTGGGAATCCTGGGAGGTGCACGTGGGCCTTGTGTCTCAGTCTAGTGTATAAAATCGAGTCAAGTGAAGATGTCCCTGGACCAGGCATTAAATAAACTTATCGGGTGATATGAATTGGGATCCTTGGCTGGCTTTCCACTTTTTAATATGCTGACGATTATTGCCTCAGCAAAAAAATGACAGGCTTCTGCCCTTGGAGCATATTATTAAAGAGCAATACTAAAACCTTTTCTAATTTAGTAGAATAAAATATTTTAAATACCTCTATGGGTATTCTGTCACTACCTGTGGCTTTTGCGTTTGCTAACTTGTCTAGAACTGTTTTAAATTCCTCAGAGAGAATGGGTTTAATAAGCCTCATTTTCTGCTCATCCATGAGATTTGGAAACTGCACTTCATCTAGGGAATGAGTGATTAAATCTACATCAGCTTCTTCATGACACTGATAAATTCTCCTATACTGTTTCAAAAACTTGATGCGTTACACTTTGATCGGATAACTAATTTGGTCTCTGGATCTATTACCTCTCTTGTGAAATTCTTGCTAGCCTTTGGTTTGCAGCCCTTGACAAGAGCTTTCTAACATAATCAATCTCCTCATAATAGTTCTGCCATATATTTTTCTTTTATTTAAGCGTTCAACTATAGTATAATAAATCCTTACCTTTTGTTTTGTCTGACCCAAACTTTGAAGTTTGCAGGGGAACCAGAAGACTAGAAAGCAATGGTCGTATTGTCAACAACCCTTTAATGAAAAGAAACAATAGCTTTCCTTTCTCTTGACAATTTTTCAGAATATACAATGACATGCCCCCAAAAGGCTACCTTAGATGTGTCACAGACTATGGAAAGAGAGGTAGATCCAAAATTAATTTAAAAAAAATCTCTAATAAAACACCGGGTAACAGACACCCATTCTTCCTTTAATAATAATGACTTTATAAGGACCCATTTAGTGTTTAAGGAAAGCTTATGTTAATATCAGTCTTTAAAGAAATGAGAGCTTGATCAGAAAGACTATTTGCAACTACTGATGAGCCTCTTGTAACCAAACTCTGTGATATTAAAAAAAATCTAGTCCAAGATTTACTAACATTTTGTATCATAGTTGTGCCACTTTTATGGTGCAGCACTGATGCAAAATGTATATTGGGATTTACTAAGCCATGAAAATCAAGATTTGTGTGGCTTATCGTGGGATTTTACCCAAAAATTTAAACAACGCAGCGCAAAAGTGCTGTGTTACATTACCCTGCATCAGGGAGGCATTACATGGGTGGAGCATGAGTGTTCCCGTGCATCCAGTCACATTTCCATTGCAGTCTCAGCACCAGTTCTTTGAAATAATCTTGCAGAAGATCAGGGATCTTAAAGCATCTCAAAGTCTGGAAATAGCACAACTGCAAGGTGATTTTAACAGTATCGACCAAAAGCTTTCACTCTTCACCTAGTAGACTGGATGAATTAAAACAGAGGGTCTCTTATTTGGAAGATCAACAAGGAGACTGCAGAATCATTAAAGGGAATGCTAGAAGGAGATTGCTTTGGTAAAAAAAAAGGCAGGAAAATCTAGAAAATCATTCTCGGTGCTCTAATCATCCCAGATTCTTTGGTGTTTCAGAGAGCTCTGACAACAGTGAAGAATGATTCCCCTCACTGTGAGACTACTGTGAGAAGTTGGCCTGGTATATGCTGTCCACTAGTTATAGTGGGCACCTTGCACCAGTCCAAACGACCTTTATTGATGATAGGTTTAAAGACAACCTTATGTGAAAGCTATCCTAGTGGTAGCTATGGAGAGCAGCCTTCAGGCTAAGTCTTGAAGGAGTGTAAAGCAGCTTGGTTTACCAGATTATAACCTCTTGAATAACTAAATGAAAGGAGAACCACACAAGATATATATAAAATATATGTATTTATTTCTAAACACTAACTACTAATCCCTTTATGAGATTAGAGTTCAAGATACACAGTATCACAGTATTAAAACGACAGTAAATAGCACAATACACAGTGGGCTCCAGGGGAGACCAAACCATATACTAAGAAAGTGGTATAAGAACCACGACTTGACTAGACACAGTGCCTAGAGCACGTAGAATCGCTGGGACCCCAAGGAACCACCCAAGGTAGTGACACAGGAGACCCACGGGGGACGTGTGCAGTGTGAGAACACAGCCGCGAGCGCCGTAGGATTCAATGCGGAAAGTCGCGGTTGGAATTTTAAAGATAAAGGACACTTAGGAGAGGACTTTGAGCAAACCCCTTTAGACTTAAGGGGTTCTAGGGCCAACACCCACGGGAGCACCGGAGTACTCGAGTTACCTCACCCAGGGAAGCCGGGTGCATAGGTGTCAAAGGGTGTCTGGAATCGTCGTCGTTTTCAATGGCGATTTGCTACAAAGTACTGCTGCCATGAAGAAGAAAAGTGTCTGGTGTGATCCAAGCCTGGATCAAAGATGTGAAGAACCTGAAAGCAGAGGGGACAGAGTCTGGGTCACTAGCCAGTGACCAGGAGCGGAGCAATCGAATGCCCACCGATGTTGGGTGCTTCAGGTGCGAAGAGGTGAAGCTTGACTCTGCAGCCACGGGGTCCCGGAGATGTCGACGACAACCAGGAGCCGGATTCGAGCTGTCCCACAAAGGATGTCGAGTGCTGGGGTGTCGGTGATCGGATTGACCACAACAAGCCTTGGCAACAGCAACCCACACAGGAAGAGAAAAGATGCTTCTGTGCGGACCAGCAAGGTCCTGGGGACTCCCCAAGCAATGGAGAGTCAGGGCACGTCTGGAGCAACCAGGGAAGCCCAATAAAAGTTAGAGTTGCCTTCTTGGGGACCCACAGGTCAACAGACCAGGGATCGCAAAGGGACCTCAAGAGGAATCACAAAATGGCGGCCCACGGAACACTCGTTGAGTGTAGGCCTGCAATCTTCAGTGCAATTACTGCTCGGGGTCAGGGCTACAAGTAACCCAAAGCTCAGCCTCAGGGGTTGCCGGAAAGCTGATGCTTCTGCAAATGGTCGCGGTGTCCAGGGGTTCGGGTTGCACGGTCTCCACGAGGGATACAGGCCTCAGACTTGCTGTGGGCACAGATCGACCTCAGAGACCTTGGAAAACCCACCTCTTGTGTGGCAATATTCTTCGGAGTCCGTCGGAGCTCGGAGATGCCAACTGGTCAGTTGCGTTAAAGGTGCCTGCCTTGCAGGGGAGTAACTCCTTTACTCCAAGGGAGATTCTTCAGTCATCCAGCGTAGTGTAGATCGTCGAAGTACTTGGTTTCTGGTATCAGAGTTTAGTCCAGGTGTAATCTAAAGTCCTGTAGTCAGGGTTTCCTACTTTATACCCAAGGAAGGGGTGGGACAAACTCTGGGGACCCACCTATGGGAGGGTCAGGAAAGAGGGGTGGCTACACCCATTTCCTTTGTCCAGTTTCGCGCCAGAGCAGGGGCTGTGTGCCCCTGCAACCGGTTTGAGCTGGACTATGCACAGGGACACCAAATGTGCCCCCAGTGCAGACTTCAAAGCACTCTGAGAGTGCACCCACCCAGCCCCAATACACTAAAGCCTGTCTGGGAGGTGGTCACACCTCCCTGTGACAGGAAACCTATTGTCCAGGCCTCCCCTGCCGGAGTTTCGTCCAGCAGCAGGAGGGCAGACTCGTGTCTGTGGCTGGCAGCATCCATTTTGTGATGCCAGGGCTCTGTTAGCTGGTACCGGGTATACCGGTGCTGTCATGTCTCTCCCTCTAGAAGGGTGGGATCATACTACTGGTGTGGAGGTATAATTCCAAGGTGTTTGACACCAAACACAACAGTTTTCCATGCAGCCATTCCAAAGTTAGCATTTACCGTTTGGTTATAATGCACTTAAGAGTATATGGTCTGGCTGCATCACAAACAACCCCGGAATAAAGATTCCGAAAGCTGCAGAGGGGCTCTGCTCATGCATGGGCACCCTCTCACATGAAACCCAGCACCCTGCCTTCAGGATTGTTAAGGCCTGCCATAGGGGTGACTGATAGGTTTACATGTGCAGTGATATGGAGAGATATAGGGAACCTATATCTCAGTAAGGGGTGGATACACCACCTTACACAGGCTGCTGTAGCAGACCTGTTGTGTCATTTTAAAAGGCTTCCCAGGGGTGGCACAATACATGCTGCAGCCCCTGGTAGGCCTCTGGGGTACCTATGCCCTGGGTACATAGTATACCATATACTAGGGACTCACAAGGGTACCCCAGAATCCAATCTGGAGTGTACCTAAAGTACATACAATCAATTTAAGGGGATAGCAGATAGGCTGGGGTCCTGAATAGCAGGATCCCAGCCAAACTAAGTCGAAAACCAGCAAAACACCAGGAAAAAAGTGGGGGCAACCATGCAGTCAGATTCCACCTTCCTACATAACCCCCCCCCAAACGAAAGGAGATAAGGCTAACCTTGTCCAGTTGAGCCTTTATTGACTAAGTGGCCATATAAGGAAGAACCTGCACTAGCATGGTTACCCCCTGTCTTATGGTCCACTAAGCAATTCCTAACCCCAAGGGTATTGGATGATCTCCACCATTTGGAATTACTACCTGTGGTGTGTTTTGGCAAAGTAAAAGGCTGGTGGGGTGTCTGAGTATAGAAGTGAGGCCCTAATAAAGTTGGCCTCAGCTTCCTCAGATCACTGGTCACCATGGAGGCCTTTCTTTCCATGACTGAGTTGTATCTGGCCCTAAGGGTCAACCTCTGGCTGCCTACAGCTGGGGGCTGGGTCCCTTTGGTTGGAACACTGGAGGGACATGGTAGGTTTGGAACCACTTGGTCCCAGGTTTGCCTTTGCCCAACAGAATCCATCTGGGGGAGGTCCCTATCCAATGGTAAGAGGGTTCCCTCAGTGTGCTGAGGAATTTTCACCTTGCTAGGGCTACTAGACTGGGTGCCCCTAATCTGTGGATGAGGGGGTTCCTCTGGACAGGGAGCCCTTAGGGGTCCACTGACCTCCCTGACCTCTGCAGCCCTGGGCTGACAGAGGGAGGGTAGAGAGGGGCAGGTTACCTGCTCCAGACTGGGTACCACCTTGGAAGGGTCCCCTGCCATCAGAGGTGTTGCCAGGCCAGGCCTGACCACCTCTGGGGCAGTTCCTTCACTAGGGGTAGGATCAGTTCCCTGAGGAGGCTGACCCTTACCTATTGTCTGGGGGGAAGAAGACTGTTCTTCAACCCTTCTGCTCTCTTGGGGAGTAGAGTGGGCCATTCTTTCAGTCTCCACTTCTCCAAAATTTCCCTGGGATGGGGCTGAGGCCCTAACAGCCCCACCAACCTTCTCAGAGAGGCCCAACATTTTTAAATGGGCCTGGTATTCAACTTCAGCCCAGGCTGAAACCTCCAGATCATTGCCCAACAGGCAATCTACAGGCAAGTTTGGGGACACTGCCACTCTCTTTGGGCCAGTGACCCCTCCCCAGCTGAGATTGACTATGGCCATGGGATGATCTGTTCTGATACCATCAATGTTGGTCACCTGGTACTTGAACTCAGGTAAAAGCTGTTGAGGGGGACTAGTTTCCCTGTCACCATGGTGACACTAGCCCCTGTGTCCCTGAATGCCACATGCCTTCTGACCATTGATTAGGGGCTCCTGTCTGTACTTGCCCAAAGTATTGGGACTCATAGTAAAAGTGGCAAATCCCATGCCACCATCACAGACTAAGGAGGCCTGTGAGGAGGACCTTGATAAACTGGGGTCCACCTCAGTTCCCCATGAAAATGCACCTAACTTTTTGGGTGCATTACTACCACCTGGGGGATTACTACTTGTAGTACCAGGAGGAGTGGTAGTATTGCTGGGAGGAACATTTTCCTTATTGCCAGCCTGGGAGCAACTGGGGTCATTTTTCCAGTGGCCAGGCTTCTTACAGTTATGGCAATAAGGTTTCTTTTCAGGGGAGGAAGGAGTTTGGGACCCACCCCCAGGAGAGGACTTTTGGGGCCCTGTAGTGGATTTATCCTTGGATTTATCCCCACCTTTCTCTTGGGACTTGGTAGAATCTTTCTTCTGGTCACCACCCTGATTCTTTGGCTTTACTCTGGTTCTGACCCATTTGTCTGCCTTCTTTCCCAATTCTTGGGGAGAGGTCAGATCAGAGTCCACCAGGTACTGGTGTAAAAGCTGGTTTTGACAATTATTAAGGATCTGCTCCCTCATAATCAAATTGTACAATCCTAAAAAGTCATGCACCTTGCTGCCATGTATCCAACCTTCCAGAGCCTTAGTAGCACAATCTACAAAGTCAACCCAGTCCTGAGTCTGTGCCTTTTGGGTGTCTCTGAACTTTAACCTGTATTGGTCAGTGGTTAGGCCAAACCCATCAATCAGAGCACTCTTCAGGACTTTATAATTATCAGCATCCTCTTCTCTTACAGTGAGGAGCTTGTCTCTACCTTTGTCTGCAAAGGAGAGCCACAAGATTGCTGCCCACTGCTCCTGAGGGACCCTCTGTACTTTACAGGCCCTCTCCAGTGCAGTTATCCATTTGTGGATGTCATCCCCACTCTGGTAGGGAGGGACAATCTTGTTCAGGTTCCTATGGGGATGAGTCTCTTCTCTACTCCTAGGGACACTGTTGCTGCCACCATGGGACTCTAGCCCCAACTTCTGTGAAGCTTTCTGAAGCTCCAGGGATGCCCTGTCTAAGGCCAATTGCTCTCTCTTGATTCTGAGCTTAGCTCTCTCAAACTCAAGCAGTTGGCATTTCTTCTCATAAGAGGATGCCCTTTTATGAGAAGCAGAGGACCCTATAGAAGTACCAGAATGATTAGATTCCTGAGAAGGAGATCTTGATCTTCTTGGTAGACTATTAACCCTTCCTGGGGGAGTGAAGAGGGGGCCACTGAGGCCTTCCTCTCCTTCAGGAAGAATTGGATTTTCCAGGTGGGAATCATGTTGATCCCCCTGGCCAGCATCAGAGTCTGGGTCATAGTAGTTTTCACTACCTGGCCTTTCCTCTTCTACTGCCCCACCCAACTTGCCTGCCTCATCAGACCCTGGTGTCTTTCTGAGGTCATCTAACAGCAAAGCCTCTATGAGGCGTTGAGTGCTTGCATGTCTCCCTGTTTTCAGTCTCCTAGAGGTACACATATTTCTCAATTCCTGGAATGTGAGATTGTCATACCTAGTGGGCAAGGAGTCACTTACTTCAGGCCTTGCAGACATTCTAGTGTGGTGTGGTGTATGCACCTACCTACTCTAGTGGGAACTGAAACTCTCTTGAGTTGTAGAAAGGGTGTGCTAAGCCCTTGACACACAACTCTAAGTTCAGTAGAACTTACTGTATTCTAAACTTGATTTATATGTACCTATGTACCTATAGTGGTTTTCAGTTAGTCACTTCAAAGAGATTATCTGGTAAAGCAATAGCAAGCTTGAATCCAACCGCTGCACACCAATGTGAGAAGTTGGCCTGGTATATGCTGTCCACTAGTTATAGTGGGCACCTTGCACCAGTCCAAACGACCCTTATTGATGATAGGTTTAAAGACAACCTTTATTGAAAGCTATCCTAGTGGTAGCTATGGAGAGCAGCCTTCAGGCTAAGTCTTGAAGGAGTGTAAAGCAGCTTGGTTTACCAGATTATAACCTCTTGAATAACTAAATGAAAGGAGAACCACACAAGATATATATAAAATATATGTATTTATTTCTAAACACTAACTACTAATCCCTTTATGAGATTAGAGTTCAAGATACACAGTATCACAGTATTAAAACGACAATAAATAGCACAATACACAGTGGGCTCCAGGGGAGACCAAACCATATACTAAGAAAGTGGTATAAGAACCACGACTTGACTAGACACAGTGCCTAGAGCACGTAGAATCGCTGGGACCCCAAGGAACCACCCAAGGTAGTGACACAGGAGACCCACGGGGGACGTGTGCAGTGTGAGAACACAGCCGCGAGCGCCGTAGGATTCAATGCGGAAAGTCGCGGTTGGAATTTTAAAGATAAAGGACACTTAGGAGAGGACTTTGAGCAAACCCCTTTAGACTTAAGGGGTTCTAGGGCCAACACCCACGGGAGCACCGGAGTACTCGAGTTACCTCACCCAGGGAAGCCGGGTGCATAGGTGTCAAAGGGTGTCGGGAATCGTCGTCGTTTTCAATGGCGATCTGCTGCAAAGTGCTGCTGCCGTGAAGGAGAAAAGTGTCCGGTGTGATCCAAGCCTGGATCGAAGATGTGAAGAACCTGAAAGCAGAGGGGACAGAGTCTGGGTCACTAGCCAGTGACCAGGAGCGGAGCAATCGAATGCCCACCGATGTCGGGTGCTTCAGGTGCGAAGAGGTGAAGCTTGACTCTGCAGCCACGGGGTTCCGGAGACGTCGACGACAACCAGGAGCCGGATTCGAGCTGTCCCACAAAGGATGTCGAGTGCTGGGGTGTTGGTGATCGGATTGACCACAACAAGCCTTGGCAACAGCAACCCATGCAGGAAGAGAAAAGATGCTTCTGTGCGGACCAGCAAGGTCCTGGGGACTCCCCAAGCAATGGAGAGTCAGGGCACGTCTGGAGCAACCAGGGAAGCCCAATAAAAGTTAGAGTTGCCTTCTTGGGGACCCACAGGTCAACGGACCAGGGATCGCGAAGGGACCTCAAGAGGAATCACAAAATGGCGGCCCACGGAACACTCGTTCAGTGTAGGTCTACAATCTTCGGTACAATTACTGCTTGGGGTCAGGGCTACAAGTAACCCAAAGCTCAGCCTCAGGGATTGCCGGAAAGCTGATGCTTCTGCAAATGGTTGCGGTGTCCAGGGGTTCAGGTTGCACGGTCTCCACGAGGGATACGGGCCTCAGACTTGCTGTGGGCACAGATCAACCTCCGAGACCTCGGAAAACCCACCTCCTGTGTGGCAATCTTCTTCGGAGTCCGTCGGAGCTTGGAGATGCCAACCGGTCAGTTGCGTTAAAGGTGCCTGCCTTGCAGGGGAGTAACTCCTTTACTCCAAGGGAGATTCTTCAGTCATCCAGCGTAGTGTAGATCGTCGAAGTACTTGGTTTCTGGTATCAGAGTTTAGTCCAGGTGTAATCTAAAGTCCTGTAGTCAGGGTTTCCTACTTTATACCCAAGGAAGGGGTGGGACAGACTCTGGGGACCCACCTATGGGAGGGTCAGGAAAGAGGGGTGGCTACACCCATTTCCTTTGTCCAGTTTCGCTCCAGAGCAGGGGCTGTGTGCCTGCAACCGGTTTGAGCTGGACTATGCACAGGGACACCAAATGTGCCCCCAGTGCAGACTTCAAAGCACTCTGAGAGTGCACCCACCCAGCCCCAATACACTAAAGCCTGTCTGGGAGGTGGTCACACCTCCCTGAGACAGGAAACCTATTGTCCAGGCCTCCCCTGCCGGAGTTTCGTCCAGCAGCAGGAGGGCAGACTCGTGTCTGTGGTTGCAGCATCCATTTTGTGATGCCAGGGCTCTGTTAGCTGGTACCGGGTATACCGGTGCTGTCATGTCTCTCCCTCTAGAAGGGTGGGATCATACTCCTACACCAGTTACTGGTGTGGGGGTATGATTCCAAGGTGTTTGACACCAAACACGACAGTTTTCCATGCAGCCATTCCAAAGTTAGCATTTACCGTTTGGTTATAATGCACTTAAGAGTATATGGTCTGGCTGCATCACAAACAACCCCGGAATAAAGATTCCGAAAGCTGCAGAGGGGCTCTGCTCATGCATGGGCACCCTCTCACATGAAACCCAGCACCCTGCCTTCAGAATTGTTAAGGCCTGCCATAGGGGTGACTGATAGGTTTACATGTGCAGTGATATGGAGAGATATAGGGAACCTATATCTCAGTAAGTGGTGGATACACCACCTTACACAGGCTGCTGTAGCGGACCTGTTGTGTCATTTTAAAAGGTTTCCCAGGGGTGGCACAATACATGCTGCAGCCCCTGGTAGGCCTCTGGGGTACCTATGCCCTGGGTACATAGTATACCATATACTAGGGACTCACAAGGGTACCCCAGAATCCAATCTGGAGTGTACCTAAAGTACATACAATCAATTTAAGGGGATAGCAGATAGGCTGGGGTCCTGAATAGCAGGATCCCAGCCAAACTAAGTCGAAAACCAGCAAAACACCAGGAAAAAAGTGGGGGCAACCATGCAGTCAGATTCCACCTTCCTACAACTACTACAGAAGCATATTCTACCAAACGCTACGTGTGATTTATCATAGGGCCTCCATAACATAGGGTTCTCGCTCAAACTCATAGTCTCCAATCTAACTTCCCTCAAACTATTTTAGTTTATTTATGCTGATTATCAATTATGGAAGACATTGTAGCAAAAGTAATCCAACAGAACTATTTTTGCTCTCCTAAAGGATTTAAGTTCCATGGGGCAGATTTACAAGCCCCTTGTGCCGCCGGTGCATCACGCACCGGTGGTGCAGCCTGCTAAGTGATATTTACAAGAACAGGTAAAGTCACCCTGCGTGACTTAACCTGTGCTTGTAAATATCGCCCCTGTTCATGCAACACTTTGCGTGTTAGGGACGTGACATGGGTGTTGCTGTGGGTGTTCCCACGCAACACCCATGTCCACTGATGCATTTCCAGATTTACGAGAAATCGTAAATGTGGAAATGCGTCAGAATGCTACGCCACCCTGGGGGTGGCGTAGCGAGGTGCAATGAGGAGAAATGTTTTCATTTCTCCTCGTTTTTTTCTCCTCTTTCAATGCGTGCTGCATTCTACAGCACACATTGGAAGAGGAAATCACCTAAATTGATTGTTTTTGTGCAGGAAGGTGCCCCTTCCTGCACAAAAACAATCTCCCACGACGCAGGCATCCTTGCACCATGGTGCAAGGGTGCCTGCGCCGGCGCATGGCAGCAGTTTGTGCGCCAGCGCAGGGGGAAGCACAGAGATGCGACATATTGTTGTAAATATGTCGCATCCCTGTGCTTCAAAACTAACGCAGCGCGGCACAGCAAAATGACTTGCAGCACCGCGCTGCGTTAGTTTCTTGTAGATCTGCCCCCATGTTTTTTTCAGATATGCCGATCTCTTCTCCCAGCCGTAGGAACAAGTTTAGAAATATGTTAAATTCATTTAAAGCTGTTGGAGCTCAGGCTTCATTGTTTCAAAAATCAAAATTGAAATTACTGGATCAAGGCAATTTTATGACTTTTGTGGGAGGGTTCCTCCAACTCAAGAGTTTTTAAAAGAGCTACAAAAAGAGTGGGTTATCACTGATATGATTGGGTGTGATTTTCTTTCGAAATTAATTGAAACGGGTTTTTGCTGGGGGAGGGGTACTGCAGAGGTTGGGAGGAGTATGGTAGTTTCGGGAAATGTTTTCATTTGTGCATTGCATTGATAGGATTGATAACTACAATGTCAATATGTAATGGTAATAGCATTGTTCTTCTTAAATAGTTAATAGGATTTCTACTTTTTCCTTTTCCTTTTTTTATTTCTCTTGAAATTTCCCTGGCTTTTTCTCTCAGGGGGCAACAGGGGAGATTTCGCACTTGTAATCAAATCCTTTAAAGTGCTAATCCATGGCACCAAATATTGGGGGTGAGGGCAGCATGAGGGTTCAGGGGGCACAACCCTATCTTTGCACAAGTAGAGGGGAGGAGAGAGAGAAGGGTTTTTTTGGATTGAGGCACCAGGGTGTACAGGAAAAGAAAAAGTGGTAGAAGTCTGAAAGTGACTTTTGAAGTGCTCGAGCTGACATCTCAAAGGAAAGACTAAGTCTGATTCTTGTCTAGAAATCCATCAAAATATATACTCATTTCACTGTTTAAACTGAGAGGATATGAAGATTACATAGGGCCTTATATATAGATGTCTTTGGCATATAAGTGAATGCTGACAGTCTGTGAAAGGCCTTGGAATCAGTTCATTAGAGCAGTAATTACTGCCCATCTCTCTGTTGGCTGGATTCCTACAAAAGGCTGTTTCCAAGGTAAGTACTCCTGAAGGGAAAGAAGGGGGTTAACTGTGGAACTTCTATGGCTGTGAAATGGCGCGTGAGCCCCTCGGGAGAGAACAGTTATGAACTGTGATTAATCTGTGAACTGATTGAATGTTCCATCGGGGGCTTGCAAGCGGGTAGTGGCAAAGAAACTGCCCCTGCCTTGCACTGAGACCAAGGCTCAAAGGTGTCTTCAGAGGGGAAAGGCTTAATTTTGCGCACAAAGATTAAACATCCGAGAAGGAATATCGTTCATTTTGTCAGACCATGATTGCTTAATGTGACTCCTCATATCCGTGGGGACATCTAAAGTACTGCTGGCAGTGCACGTCACAGGACCAGGCCACATCGTGTGAAAGGCGAGGTTGTGATATAGTACAGCAAAAAACACATGGGGCTTATATACAAGCCCTTTGCGCCGCCGGTGCGTCACTTTGAATATGGGAAAAAGTGACGTAACGACGGCGCAAGGAGCTTGTAAATAAGCACCCATGGGGGCAGATTTACAAGGCCCTTGCGCCACTTTTGCGTCACTTTTCCCATGTTAAAAATGACGCAAAAGTGGCGCAAGGGCCTCGTAAATCTGCCCCATGGTGTCTTTGTAGGCGCACCCGAGCGTGCGTGTGTGCGTACGTGCGCACGCACATGCACAAACGCCTGTCTGAATGTGTTTGCATACAACGCCTATGTGTATGTCTATGCATTTGTGCAGATGTGGGCATGCTTGTTTGTATGAGTGCTTATGCTAGTGCATACCCATGCGTGCATGCACATACCACAGATGTAGTTTACGGGTCCATTAGTCTTGTTTCCTGTTTTAGTACAGGGAGGGCGAGTACCGCCTCAGCACCAATGCAAACTATGCCTTTGTTTTGAACATGAAATTATGCAGTGCTTCTTCAGAGTAGTTGGTATGCCTAACCTGTTTTAAGGTGTCAAGCTCTCAAGTACACCATTAATTTATTGAGAGGCTTCACTGCCCCAGAAATGTCATTGATAAAATTAAAATCATACAGTTTTGTACATAATAAGGTATGCTTTCTCACGCCCCAGTCAAACAATTCATCAGAATGTCTTCACTCGATGAAAATCTATGTGATGTTATTCGTTATCCTGTCCGATTCCAGTGTTATTCGACCATCTTGACAAGCGACCTATAGAGGAGGATTTTTGGGCTAAAATATAAGATTGTTCATTTTAAAGTTATGTTGTGAGAAGTTATTTTTTCAGAGACTTTTCAACATGGGTCATGCTGAAGGGCCTTTACCAATCCCAGATTTTTAGGAGGCCTGCTCACATGTGAATAATTTCCGATTAGATTTGTTTTATTTAAAAAAATTGTATGGCTATAACAATCATTTGGGCTTGATCTCTCTTTGCAAGACACCCATGTTGATCAGTGGTCAAAATGCATGAAGAAAAGTATGGGAAATGTGATCTTGTATACAATGGGGCGTGGCGGGTGAGTGTGGGGGTTTGATCAGAGATATGGCTAAAAGAAAAAAATATTCAGTAAATATTTTGTTAGCCTTTGACCTACAGATAAGAGCATATGAAATACAATGCACACCTCAAATGAAAAATAAATGCAACCTAAATTAATCTGTGGGCAATGCATTTTTCTGGTAGTACAGTTCAGATGGTTAACTTCAGATATCTGTGGGTGCACCCAGACAGTAATTGATTTGAATCCTGGTCAGTTCCCTGGGGAAATAGTGACATGTATTTATAATGCTAAGAGGTCCAAGCCTGAAACAGAAAGCAGAGAGAACTAAGTAAGTCATCAGTTTAAAACATTTATTACATCCAGTAGGTTGTATGATAGAGGCATGCATGGCTAAACCACGCGTGCCTCTACCACGCAGCCTAAACCACAAATGCGTCTTAACCACGCATTCCTTTACCACGCATGCCTCTACCACATAATTTTGCTCTAAGCTGATAACTCCCCCCCAACACCCCTCCCCACCCTGTGGTCCAAATACCCCGACACCCTCCCAACTACCACGCTGTCCCTAAACCTTAACAAACACTACCATGACCCCCTCTCAGCCCCTTGCGCTGTCCCTAAAACTACCCCAACCCCTTCCACTGCCCTTAGGCCTAAAACCCAAACCCCTATTTGAAAAAACCACTTCGACCCCCTAGCCCACAAAATAACCCCGCCCTCTACTAAACCCTAAAAACTACCGACTACCCATTCCCCTCCCTGGCCTGAGGCCTAGAACCTTTAACAAACACTATCCCAACCCCCTACGACCTACCGCGCTGTCCCTAAAGCTACCACAACCCCAACCACTGCCCTTAGGCCTAATACCCTAACCGCTAATTAAAAAAACTACACCGCCCCTCCCCCAGCCCTGAAAACAACTCCGACCCTCCCCAGACCTAAAAACGACCCTGACCCCCCAGCCCTGAAAACTACCTCCGACCCCCAGCCCTGAAAACCACCTCCGACCCCCCAGCCCTGAAAGCTAGCCCCGAAACCCCCAGCCCAGAAAACTACCCCTGACCCCTCCAGCCCAGAAAACCACCCAACCCCCAGCCCAGAAAACTACCCCGACCCCCTGTCCAGAAAACTACCCGACCCCTCCAGCCCAGAAAACTACCCGACCCCCCAGCCCAGAAAACTACCCCCGACCCCCAGCTCAGAAAACTAACCCCAGCCCAGAAAACTACTCAGCCCAGCCCCACTTACCTCACTGCTGCTCTCTTCCTGGTGAGGTCTTCCTGCTTCCGTCCCTGCTGCCTGCGGCTGCCAGCAGCTAGACCACTCACTGCCTTAACCACCCATATGCGTGGTTAAGGCATATACATGGTTAAGACAAGCGTGTTTGAGCTTGCGTAGTCCGAACACGCGTGGTTAAGACGCAGTGTTCCTACAGGTTTCCACTTCCAGTATATAAGTTGCACACAGGCTGTCGCAAAATGTGCAAAAATATTTTTTTTAATGTTTACAGTGCTCTCAAAAGTTTAGTTTTTAGTAAAGTGCTGATTGTACCAAGTGAAAACGGTTTTTACAGGTTTCCTTTAAAGGGACAAATTCTAGATTCTGTCATTCAATTAAAACCTATGCAGGCTACTAAGCAGCCTTCGGGTTTGCCAATTAACCGATTGCACACATTTACATTTCTTTCAGATAGCCATAAAAAGTATGGGAACTGTTTTGATCAAATTGATAAAGCTTGGGAACTCCTTCCTCCGTCTCCTGCCCACTTCGACCTCTGACCTCTGATGCTGAACATCATTAGTACTGGAAGGCAACATTTTTCACTTTTAAAGAATTTTCGCGAATTCAAATGAACACAACATTTAAATAGCTTGCAGTGCAGAGTGACTGTGAGCAGATCTGTAAAATATTCTGGCAGTATTATTTTATCAGAAACATTTTATCAGATGTTTATTTCTCTTTGCAGTGAGAAATTCGAGTTTCATCTTAATTTAGATACCAAAGTAAATCAGGTCGACTTTATTGATTGCCCCAATCCATAGAGTTTGGAGGCGCTGGCAGGATTCCTCAAAAAATATTCCCTAAACAACAAGCCTTGAAAAGATCGGACTTTAGGTCCTCTCTGAATTTTGCCAGGCATGTTACCTTCCTCGGCTTCAGCGGGAGGTTGTTCCACTGTCTCAAGCCTTTAGCTTTAGCTCTAACCAATCGCTGTCTTACCATCGCTCTAATACATATGGGTTCAGCCTGTTACCTCCATAGTCCACGACCATTTGATAAATGGTATAATGAATCCTTGTCAAAACTCCAAATGTCAGATATCTCACCCTAGGAAGTTGGCAAAGTATTCAAATAATTGGGCTAAGATGTTCGCTGTGATGTAACTCCCAATGACTTGCGCTGCAGAAATCTGAATTGTTCCATTGGTCTCCAGTGAGAAGACCTCACAAAAACCGAATAATAATAGTCAAGCCAGGTGCCAACAATTGATTGTGCCATAGTGGCTCTGTTATTTTGTGACAGAAATGGCACAGGTTTAGCCAGCAGATGAATACAGTAGCCACAAGTCTTTGTTAAGTGCTTAGCTCGTCCTTCCTTTGATAAGTGATTGTCACATGTGACCCAGAGGAATGTTTCTTTCATGGATAGACAGATCACTTGCCATAACTTGTGGGTTGCACTTATTTTTTTACACACACCCTAGAACTCACAAAGAGTAGTCCTGCATCTGGGCTTTATGGGAGTACCCACAGAGTATTGTCTTCACCAGAATATATCTATCTTCCGTTTCCTCAGGAAATCATGCAATGATTCTCTATAAACACTGAAGAGCATGAGGGCAAGTTAATCCCCTAAGACACTCTGCAGTGGCATGCACTTGTCCACATGCTCATAACCTGAAACATCCTATCAGACAAACACCTCCCCCCAAAAAAAAGTTCTCATACCACTTGCAGTAAGTTAGGGTGCAGGAAAAAAAGCTATAATTGGGTCAGAAGAGTCCAATGGCCTATGGTGTCAAAAGCTGTAACCGGTCAAGGCGCACTTTCCCAGAAGTCTTTCCTTGATGTTCAGCCAGGCCGGCTGAGTGCTCCAACCAGGCCTGAGCTCAGGTTGTAGGTCTCCAAACAAGCCATAGGAAACATGATGTAATGTAAGTTGTTTAACCCCCACTCCTCCTGGAATCTTTATCAGGAAGAGGGTCCCTGCGATCAGCCAATATTTAACTGTCAACAGGGGTCAGTGAGGACTTTTTCAATGTTTAAGTTATACTTCTTCACATTCTCTCAGATTCTACCCTGTGTTGTAGAACTAGTCACAACCTCAGTAATTATGGATACCCCATTTGGAGCAAATGCTTTTAATAGGAGCAGCATGCACGGGGCATTAGAGTAGTTGTCACCCCCTTCATCATACCCTTAATTTCCATGGAGATAACCTTCACTAAGGAAAAGGCTGGAGCGCCAGACCAAAAGCCCAGGATAGAATTCCGTATTGCTGGTGGATCCACTTCCCACTACTCCCTAGCTGGTGGCATTATTCCTCTCATGAGGGCTACTTTTATGCCAACATTTTAAAATAATTTGAAGAGATAAAGTGTTCGGTGGGCAAAGAGAGAACTGTGTGCAATAACACCGATTTCACGGGTTATCCGTCTCTGAATTTTGAAAAAATGAGGTAACATTGCCCAGGGAAGGAAACACAAGTTACAGTTTAATTCTGAGAAACCTAGAATGAGGGTCATTGGGCAAGAATGGTGTTTGTCGCTGATGTTGGATTTACCCCTTGCTTTAGAATGAGGGACCTACTTATAAAAAAGACTGGTGTGTGTGTTGTGTTGTGTTGTGTTGCGTGTGTATGTGTGTTGTGTGTGTAAACTACTGTAAACAATTCCCTGAAGCACTCCCACATTTTATTGGGAAGTAGTGAAAGGAATTTGTCCTCTGTAAAAAATATTTTCCTTCACTTGCTCCTGCTGACATGTAGAAGTGGAGTATAAATGAAAACTCACAACTTGTTTGGTTTTCCATCCTCAAATTCTCAGAGATTTTGTGAATCCACAATAAGCAGTAGTCTGTACAAATTGTAATCTACAACTCATAGATTTCTCAAATATACCTATCATTTGTACTATTTAAGATTTTCTCATCAACTGATAATAACTTTCTTATCTGGTTTAGATAATATCAACTAACTCATTTTTGTTTTCAAAATTTGCAATTACATTGAACTGCAATAGAGATTTCTTTCATGCTCAACGTATTTATTTGAAGAGTACTAAAATATTCTCATTTTTGAGTGAGTTCTGCTCCACCATTAATATTTAGAAGTCATCTCTTAACAGCTGTATGGGTGAATTACATGTCCATCTTCTGGCCTAGAGCTACACCAATCTGCACATCACTAAATTCTTCTAAAAGTTGAACCATAACTTTTTTTACAATAATTCAGTAATCTTAGAAAATTAATGTGCAGTTACCTTTGTCAATAGAATTTAGTTCCCCTCGGTTACCCATTCAAGGGTAAATTTGAAGTTGGGGGCTAAATCCGCTCTTAAGTCATAAACTGTGGTTGTTTTATAAAGAGGCACTAACTTATCCCATGCAAACGTCCCAGCCACAGAGGCGAGGCTAACTCCTGTTCACACGTGAAATGGAATTCCAAGTTGGGCAGCCTCTGGCAATACACTAATTGCACATGTGCTGTTTGCCAACAAAATTCACACCTGGTTTCACCTTCTTCACACTTATGAGCAAATAGTGCGAGATGGACACTTTTTACATGGAAAAATAAGCCAT
Organism: Calotriton arnoldi; assembly: GCA_963921515.1. NCBI lineage: Eukaryota > Metazoa > Chordata > Amphibia > Caudata > Salamandridae > Calotriton > Calotriton arnoldi. Next base: position 1,501,125 of record CAWUFW010001107.1, on the reverse strand, counting down.
GTTCAATTTGCACATGGACAACTCACCACCCCCACCTTGGAACATCATTTTTGGGTGCTCACAGTTTGCACCTGAACCGTAATTAACCATGCTGTAGTAATTATTAGGTGACCAGATGACCCTGATTACCCCGAACAGTCATGTTTTTTCAAGGACAGTCCCGGTGACCCGACACATTTGTAAGAATAAATACATGTCCCAGTTTTTGAGAGAGAGTTATGTGAGCACACACATTTATCACACTTCTGAGCAGGTTTATGGTTACACTGACCCTCTCATCACACCAGAGACAGAGTTTGCTTGATCAGAGTCTCCTGCGTTGCTGCCTCGCTTCATTTATGCAGCACATTAGGATATATTGAGGGGTGACCCGGCGTCTACAAAGCACATTACCCATGGCACATAAGCTTGCCTTGGAGCAGGAAGTCTTTAAATTTCATGTAGCAGAGTTTGTGTTTAAATGTTTTTGTCCATATATATATATTTATATATGAAAAGAACTTGCCATGTTCATAACGGCTGCGACCCACTTGGGCTATACTTGCACTACCAGTCCCATAATGCTGTGCTTGTCATGGAAATAAATGAGGGAATTTTCTGGTGGTGTCTCTGCTTGCCGTTATTTGAACACATGCTGCCCATGAAGAAGGGCGGTTGGCCCGAAATGCGTAGGCAGCGGAAATTGAAGGGGCTGTGTCTATGAAAGCTGCTTGTGAGTTTGAGCGTTTACCTATCTGGAGTGCACTTCCATCTGGGGGCAACTCTTTTCTTTTTGCAATTATGGTGGCCGGCTGGCCACGTAAGAGCACCACCGCGTGACCCGAGCGGGTCCGTTGCTGTTTCATTGGAGCAGTGTGATCGGAGCAGGAGGTGCTTTGTTGTATTTGTGGAAGCGGCTGGAAAAGAGACACTTTGTTTCCCTGAAAAGAACTTGCCATGTTCATAACGGCGGCGACCCACTTGGGCTATACTTACACTACCAGTCCCATAATGCTGTGCTTGTCATGGAAATAAATGAGAGAATTTACTGGTGGTGTCTCTGCTTGCCGTTATTTGAACACATGCTGCCCATGAAGAAGGGCGGTTGGCCCGAAACGCGTAGGCAGCAGAAATTGAAGGGGCCGTGTCTATGAAAGCTGCTTGTGAGTTTGAGCGTTTACCTACCTGGAGTGCACTTCCATCTGGGGGCAACTCTTTTCTTTTTGCAATTATGGTGGCCGGCCCGGCCATGGAAGAGCACCACTGCGTGACCCGAGCAGGTCCGTTGCTGTTTCATTGGAGCAGTGTGATCGGAGCAGGAGGTGCTTTGTTGTATTTGTGCAAGCGGCTGGAAAAGAGACACTTTGTTTCCCTGAAAAGAACTTGCCATGTTCATAGCGGCGGCGACCCACTTGGGCTATACTTGCACTACCAGTCCCATAATGCTGTGCTTGTCACGGAAATAAATGAGGGAATTTACGGGTGGTGTCTCTGCTTGCCGTTATTTGAACACATGCTGCCCATGAAGAAGGGCGGTTGCCCCGAAACGCGTAGGCAGTGGAAATTGAAGGGGCCGTGTCTATGAAAGCTGCTTATGAGTTTGAGCGTTTACCTACCTGGAGTGCACGTCCATCTGGGGGCAATTCTCTTCTTTTTGCAATTATGGTGGCCACGGAGGAGCACCACCGCGTGACCCGAGCGGGTCCGTTGCTGTTTCATTGGAGCAGTGTGATTGGAGCAGGAGGTGCTTTGTTGTATTTGTGCAAGCGGCTGGAAAAGAGACACTTTGTTTCCCTGAAAAGAACTTGCCATGTTCATAACGGCAGCGACCCACTTGGGCTATACTTGCACTACCAGTCCCATAATGCTGTGCTTGTCATGGAAATAAATGAGGGAATTTACTGGTGGTGTCTCTGCTTGCCGTTATTTGAACACATGCTGCCCGTGAAGAAGGGCGGTTGGCCCGAAACGCGTAGGCAGCGGAAATTGAAGGGGCAGTGTCTATGAAAGCTGCTTGTGAGTTTGAGCGTTTACCTACCTGGAGTGCACTTCCATCTGGGGGCAACTCTTTTCTTTTTGCAATTATGGTGGCCGGCCCGGCCACGGAAGAGCACCACCGCGTGACCCGAGCGGGTCCGTTGCTGTTTCATTGGAGCAGTGTGATCGGAGCAGGAGGTGCTTTGTTGAATTTGTGCAAGCGGCTGGAAAAGAGACACTTTGTTTCCCTGAAAAGAACTTGCCATGTTCATAACGGCGGCGACCCACTTGGGCTATACTTACACTACCAGTCCCATAATGCTGTGCTTGTCATGGAAATAAATGAGGGAATTTACTGGAGGTGTCTCTGCTTGCCGTTATTTGAACACATGCTGCCCATGAAGAAGGGCGGTTGGCCCGAAACGCGTAGGCAGGGGAAATTGAAGGGGCCGTGTCTATGAAAGCTGCTTGTGAGTTTGAGTGTTTACCTACCTGGAGTGCACTTCCATCTGGGGGCAATATATATAACTGCTCCCAATCTCCATGTCTCATACGCACGAAATCCAGGACTCTCGGGGGTGAGTTCAAAGGTTTTTATTCTTACGTGAACTCTTGCAAAAACAGACGCGTTTCAGATAACGCCTTCCTCGGTGTGATCGGGCACGCCAGAAACGGCCATGTTTAAATCAATCCTGATGCGGACATGGGCATCAACAAAGGACCAACAGTGTGTAAACGTGATCGCCATATTGGGGTGACATGTAGACCATACATAGCACATTACATTGTACAATACATGTTATAAGAGCTCTATGTTACGCCATATAAATTAACATTCCTATTATCATTGTTAATAGCGCACTGGATGGGCTTATGGCCAATGCCATTCTTTTTACGAACGTATTTAAACAATGAAGTCATCACTGTTGGCATGATTGACAAACGTTACATGAATTGACGCCATCTTGGAATGATGTCAAAGCCACAATCTGAAATATTTTTTGAAATATTTTTTGAAATATTTTTTTATATATTTTTATAAACATTGGAAATCACGTCCTGAATGGGCAACCGTTATTTTGGTATTCTCCAATTGTTTAATGGTCAAACTGCAATATCATTTGCATATGGCAATGTCATTTGCCAGACCTTAACCAGCCTAAGTACCATTCCATCCATACTTATATTTATCCTGCCCTGTATGGGCAAACTCTGTCGTCCTTCATGCAATTCATCACTGACTTAAATCAATCTAGTTATTCGCCTCGTATCCTCATTTAGTGCATCAAGTATATATTGTGATGTGACAAGACAATCTAAGTCCCCTTAAAACAATCCAGCAATTGAAATGGGCGAAGAGTCTCATTCCAAATGGACACTCTCTTGATTGTTAAAAAGAAGAAAAGAAAAGGAACAGAATGAAGAAACAATAATAAATACATTAGAAGACATTGCAACCATTCCACTCATGCCTTTTGTCTGGCTTGTGTTATTCTACCTGTATCAGCCTTCTCCAAAATGGACAGCTAATTCTTCATTGATATTCATGCCATTGGGGGCCTTTGTTTGAAGATCAATAATGTATCTTGATTCGAGTCTTCTTAAACTTATAATCCTGTCTCACTCCCTGGGATTTGTAGGTACACGATCTAAGCAAAAGAACTTACGGAGATCCCTGTTACTATCATGCTTGGCACTGGAGTCCCTGGCTACTGGATAGGTCACGTCTCTGTTCTTGATTGCTCTCATGTGCTCCAAGATACGTATCTTCACTGGATGAATTCTACTTCCAATATATCTTAGGCCACATGGGCAAATCAGACAATATACCGTGTACGGTGTACTGCACGTCAGGAACCTCTTAATCAGTTTAGATTTCTTCAACCCAGGTACAGTGTAAGACTGGATTTTCTTGCTGCTGAGACAGGCCTTACACTTGCAGCAGGGAAAGAATCCTTGTAATTCTTTCCCAAAACCAGTTTTCTTTGTATCGGCAAAGTGACTACTTGTCAAGTTGTCTTTCAATGACCTTGCTTTTTTGAAAGTTAACATAGGCTTAGATGTTATATCAGTGCCTATGATCGGATCCGTTCTCAAGGTGCGCCAGTGCTTACATAGGATACTTCTCAGGTCATCAGCATTTTCTGAAAAGGTTGTAACCATTCTGAGCTTCCCTACGTCTTTTTTGTCTACAGGTTTATCCTGCAACAATTCTACTCTAGACAAAGAGTTTACTTTATGTAGGGCATTTTGCAATGTCTGTTTATCATATCCTCGTACTCTAAACCTATTTATGCTCTCCTGGGCAGCTTTCTGAAAATCTCCCTCTCTGGTGTTATTTCTCTTTATTCTCAGTAATTCCCCATAAGAGATACTGTTGATGAGTCTACGTGGATGGTTACTGGAGGCGTGTAAAATAGAATTGCCCACTGTAGGTTTTCTATAGAGTCTAGTACATAGTTTATTCTCTGTAACAAAAACCACTAGGTCCAGGAAGTTCACCGAGGTCGAACTCACCTCTCCGGTGAATTTTAGATTAACCTCATTGTATTGAGGACCTCTATGTATGCCTTAGCTGACTCCGAGGACCCCCTCCATATAATGAAGAGATCGTCAATATACCTGTACCAGGCTACAACCCTTGTTGTCCATGTGCTGTTGGCATGGGACCAGGCCACCTGCTTCTCCCACCAGCCAACGAACAAGTTCGCATAGCTTGGGGCCAAGCAGGTGCCTATGACCGCGCCTGAAACCTGTTTGTAATACTGTTCCTGATAAAGAAAGATATTATTGTTCAGACAGAACTCTATAAGTTCTAACAGCATGATGTTATGTTCGACAAATTTCAATGGACGATTGTTCAAGAAATATTTCACGGCTACCAAACCATTGCAGTGTGCAATACAAGTGTAGAGACTGGATATGTCCATAACTATCATCTGGAATTCCGATTCCCACTGTATACTTTCTAAATGTTGTAAAAAGTTTTTTGTGTCTCTGATGTAAGAGCTCAATTGCACCACAAAGTCCGATAGAAAGTGATCTATGTAGATCGACAAGTGTTCCATCAAACTCCCCTGGGAGGAAACAATTGGCCGTCCCGGTTGTTGTTGATTGTCCTTGTGGATCTTGGGTAGATGATAAAAGGTGGGTGTGATGGGATTAAAGCAGCAAAGATATAGGTACTCATCTGTTTCCAGCATGCCTCGTTCATACCATCTCTGAATCAGTTGGTGGCACTCTGCAATGCTTTGTTGATATTCATGTTTATTCGTGGTCTCATAATAATTAACATCCGCTAGTTGTCGCTGTGCCTGTCTATTATAAGCTTCACATGTCTGGAGCACAATATTGCCCCCTTTGTCTGAGGGTTTGCACACTATTGTCCTGTCCTTACTTAAGGTCTCCAGTGCTTGATATTGAGCTTTTGTGAAGTTGCTCTTATCGGTTTTGCTTGTCTTCTTCCATCTTAAACGTAAAAGATCCTTATTAACCGCTTCCGCAAAGATGTCAATGGCATCACTTGGCAACTGCAGTAAAAATGTTGAGACCAGCTTGAAAGAGGTTGCAATAGCTTTCTGGTCTATTCCTGTGGTTTCTGTCCTGTTTGATATGCTTAAACTCAAATCTTGTGAATGTTCATTTTCACTGCGCAGATCCTCTAAGATCTGCAAACATGTCTTAAACCTTACTTTTGTGCTGCAGCTTTACCATTCTACAGCTACTTAGAGTGTTACACCTAGCCAAATATAAAGCAGCAACCCTTCACATGTCTCAGCTGTAAGTCTCACCATATTCCTGAAAGCATGCATGCATATGTCTGTACCTTTTGCTAGCAGCATCATATATAAAAGAAATATACAAATAGATGCATACATGTGTTTTATACATCTAGCATCTTCAGATACATAACACATATCAGAATATATCTACTATAGAGACTTTCTTCAATCACAACACTATGCACACCTGAACAATTCACAGAACACACTTCCCATTTCAAGCAAACTCCAAACATTTTGTGGCATATTTCTACTGTACCTCTCTAGAGACTTATAAAAAGTAGCCTAATCACTAATACCTTATGTCAACATGTTTTAAACCACACTTTTGTGCTGCAACTTCACCATTCTACTACTACTCACAGTCTTGAGCCTAGCCACATACAAAGCAACAACACCTCTTTGTTATACATCATGCATCTTCAAATGTATAAGACATATGAGAATACATATACAAGTAGAGACATACTTCAGTCACAAATCCATGCACACCGTAAAACTTGACAGAGTGCACTTCCAATTTGAAAGCGACACCTAAAATTATGCGGTATACTTCAATTGTACATTTCCACACACTAATACAAACTACCATAATCGCTAATCCATCTTCCAATATACACATATTACTATACACAATCAATTTCAAACAAAATTTAAGTACAATAAAACAAACTACTTTACACATCTCTACATTTAATAATATATTTCAAACATCACAGTTCTTGAATAATTTTTAAAGTTTGAAAATTTATAACTCACCTTCCAAATAGTTTTGTAGAATATGAAATATCAGAAACTCATAAAAGATTTTCTTATGCACACAATCAATGTAATGCATCACTCTCAACAAGGTAAAACCAGTAATGGCAAACTTTCCCTCTCTTTCTCCACACAAATAAATGTAAGAAACAAATCTCATTGCTTCCTACATTATTTCAAATTGTAAAACACATTTCTATTGGTTAGACATACTAACCCTTACCAACTGACTTCTAAAAGTGCCCAAACTGATTCTGGAATTTTCTGGAGTCGCGACTCCTCCATGTACTATCGCGTTGGAGCCACGAATCCATATGGGAGTTCAAAAACCTATTACTAATAATACTAGCATTATATTTTAAGAACACACCACTTCTAAACATAGTACTGATTTGGGAAATCTTACTTTAATAACATATCACTTATATATAAATTACAATTCCATATTTCAAAACCACAGTTAAGATTCAACCCTTCCCCCATTCTGCTTAATCCCAGTTTCCATAGTAACAGTTTCTGCAACATTCAACTGAACAGGCAAGTCACAAGTTCACCATATTTTCAAGTTCAGCACACAAGGTTATAAATGCAAACAGCAGGTGTGGTTGACTTTTGCAAAATATTACCTTATCCTCTCTACTGTACCTTTCAAACATTTTTTAATAACCAATAAGAAACATTCTTTTTAAAGAAAGCAACATGCACCCTATTTTTGTGTGTATAATGCCAATCAATTATCTGCTTTTTAAAAAACAGCATCTTGTCCACCATTTTAGATACCTCCCATTCTACCAACTGACTACCTCAGCTACAGACATCTTTTCATTACTTCCAGACATCCCTTCAAGATGCTTACAGTATGGATTGTTGGGCACAGCTATGTTTTCTGGTGCAAAAGGTATGCTGAACGCAGAGGTATTGACAAACACCTAGCTTTGCAAAAGGTGAATATTAAATGGATTTCACAGAGAGGATTAAAGTGGCACCATTTGATGCCTTTGGTTAAAACCTTTTTGCATCTCCAACCCCCTGACCTTATGATTGTGTACTGTGGTGGCAATGACCTAGGCACATTGACTGGGGTAGGTCTGGAAATGCTAATGAAGGACATCTTTGCACAATTGATGTTGCTTTTGCCTCAAACTGTCTTTGTATACTCTAATATATGCCAAAGACAGAAATGGAAGCGGTCAAATCAATTCTGTCCACAGATTGAGAAAGCTAGAAATAATATCAATAAAGCTGTTTCTGCTTACCTCAGAGACCATAGGATGGGCTCCATCTATAACAATAATCTACTTTTGATATGGATGACATCTACAGAAGTGATGGAGTACACTTCACAGATCAAGGAAACAGAATCAACAACCTAAAGCTGTGCATCTGCACTTACATGTAGCTACAAAAAGCTCATAATGAAAACAAGGGATCTTTTTAGAGCTACCCTATAACACAATAGTGAATCTATATTTTTTTTACACATACATACTCTCATTGAATTTTTTGTGGATTTGCACACCCGTCGCGAATCTGCAAAAGCATGAATTTAATGTACTACAACACAATACACTTTTCAGGTTTAACTTAATTTTATAAATTTTTACTAACTCTATCAAATGTAATCGTATTATTAACGTCAATCACACTACCTCTATAAAGCAAGTTCACAAATGCAACACTACCTTCTAAATGATATACTATTAAATTATTTACTTGAGGTGGAACCGCGAATTCACCGCGACGTTACATGGGGCCACGCTGAGAGCCACGATGGGGTCGCGACTCCAAAATCAAAAGAAAAAAAAACGCCCCACTTCCATTATTCGGTATCCGCCCCGGGGACATCATCCCCGGGGCATTGCCTCGTTTTGTTTTTTTTCGGGAGGGGGGCGGCCTCCTGCGAGAGCCGGCATTGATTTTGGACAAGGGGAGCTGCTGATATGCGGCTCCCTTTGCCCAAAAGCAATCTGCTTTGCTTTATGGAAGCGAGAGCAGGTTCCCTGATGTATTTTGTTGAAAATAGCTTTCTTCATTAAAAAAAGGCTCAGTACTAGAAGTGTGCTTCCATTCACCCGAAATGTTTTTGCAAAAGTTACTTCTATTAACCAGTCTTTTTCTTTTGCTTATCTCCTTCATAAAGTGCATTGTTTTATTCAATGTTTTCATTCTCTTCAATACCAATATAAATAATTTTCTTTTCAATTCAAAAGGTTTTTCTACTACACTTTCAATCTGTTGTTTTTTCTTGTAGGCTGCTGATTTTCTTTCATATTTTTTACAATCTTTCAATAAATTTTGTAGTACTCTACTTTTATACATTCTCTTCCTAATGTCTTTATATTCTTTCATCCTTCTTTCAACAAGGATTGTTTTCCCATAATTTGATTTTCCATTAATATGTCCTTTCTCCGTTTCCTTCTGATTGGTTATACAACTTTTCTTTCTCTTTCCCACATTTTGAAAATTCATTACGTTCTTTAAAAGTCTTTTAACAAATTCTTTAGTTCTCTTACCAGAAGTCTTTTTCTTCAATGTCACATGTTGTACATCATCTAATTTCTGCTTTTCTCTCTCCTTTAAATAGTACTGTTTTTTTTCTTGTCTTTTCTTTTGATCTTTTCTTGCCATACTCAATCTTTCTTACTAATAATGGTGAATAGCCGTGGTAGCTGGTTCCCCTGGGTGCGTGAACCTTAAGCGCTGTATGTCAAGACCATTCCTTCTCGGTTCATCCCACACTGACGACCCGAGAAGGAACGGTCTTGACGTACAGCGCTTAAGGTTCATGCACCCAGGCCCTTATCAAGGAGGCCACAACTGGATGCATTAATTTGCACCTGATTCACACGCGTCCTCGTGGATGACAACACAGAGCAGTGATACCTCTTGCTCCTCATCACATACATTTTTAACTCTTGGGGAACCAGCTACCACAGCTCTCCATCCAGTGTCTAGTCATCAGTGCCCTGAAGAAGTTCATTCCTTAATGAACGAAACGCGTTGGCTGGAGCTCATGTTGTCTGAATACGTTTAAAATAAAGGATCGCCTTACATAAAGGAACTAGTCAGCCTTACTTATTGGAAAAGACACTTTGGGAGTGCACCTCTCCACTTTTATACACTCTGCCAGTTTATATTCAAAGTCAAGAGGAATCATTTGGGTAAGTCTAGGTCTTGCTGCAACACGAAATAGAGTATTGAAATCTCTACAAGAAATTGAATACTTAGCATTGAATGAACCAGAAAGTACAGATATTGTTAAAACTAATATGTTGGATACGTACTATCCCAAAAGGAGTCCACATCTGGAAAACCTATGTCTTTATGAAGTACTGCAACATTACAGCTTTAAGAGAAATGTTACCGAAAATATAAATGAAGAAAAATATGCAGTAATTGGATGTGATGGATGTTTGGTAAAGCATGCAAAAGGAAATCTTATTAACCACAGAAAACTCAGTTGCAAAACTCCAGATAAAAGGGAATGTTTCTATTTAGCACTTCTGCAACTCTTCAAGCCTTGGCGTAGTGAAATGGAATTACTTGGAGATTTTGACTCCTATGAAGATTCTTTTAATGCATATAAAGATAACATTCAATGCACAATTTTCCCTACTTATCTACAAATGTTAAATGAAGAGATTGAACAAGAAACTACTATTGCAGCTGAAATAGCTAGAGACAGTTCTCAAGATAGTCAAAGTTCTGCTCCACTAAGTCAAGATCCACTAGGACAACCAATTATTGAAAATGAAGCAGCAATAGCCATGAGTGAAGTAGAAACGGCAATGCAACAAGCACAACAGGATATTATTGAGTTGGGAAACTTGGAAGAAGAACTAAATATTGAACAAAAAGAAATATATCAGCAAGTGACACAACAGATACAGCATGGTTTGCTGCATGAAAAAAAGAATGCCAATGCACATCATTTAAACCTATTTGAATGTACATCAGTGGTCAAGCTGGAACAGGAAAAAGTTTCTTAATTAAAGTTTTGGCCAGTTATCTACACAAAACTACTGAATCACATCTATCTTGTGTTGTAACAGCTCCAACTGGATTAGCAGCACACAACATTAAAGGGATTACTTTACATCGATTACTCATGCTACCAGTTGGACATGAAAATAAATTGGAATATCACAAGCTATCTGGAGAAGCTTGCTATGAAGTTTCAAGAGTACTGAAGAAAATGAAACTTCTAATCATTGATGAGGTGAGCATGGTCTCAAACTTAATGCTTGCCTTTGTACATTTAAGAATGTAACAGATTTCAAAAACAGATTATGATGTTCTGTTTGGAGGAAAACATGTAATTGTATTCGGCGATCTACTACAACTTACTCCTGTGAAAGGGCAACCAGTTTTTAAAACACTTGTCCATGAAGACACTAGGAAATCTTTGGGAAGTATTGGAAATGTGAATATTTGGTCTACATTTTGAATATAAAGAACTTATTAAGAATAGGCGACAAGCAAGTGATGAAGGTTATGGAAATATTCTTAAAGATATAAGAATTGGTGTTTTGACAAAACATGGTAAACAAGCTTTACAAAGTCGGCTACTAAGGAACTTGTTTACAAACGAAAACAAAGCACCTGAAATAATTTGTACAAAAAAATTGGAGAAAAGAAGTCTATAGTTTGCCTAATGCCTACACTGCAAGAGTGTTCTACATTCAATCAAGAACTTTTGAAATTGGAAGAAGCAACCAATAGTGAAAATGGAAGCTATTGATAAAATGGAACACAAAGGAGTTACTATTCTTCTCTCAGAGAAATTACAGTCAAAATTAGATTCTTTGGAAAAGGCTGTATCTAAGACTGCAGGTTTAGAAAAGACTTTATATGTATGTGTAAACTGTCGGGTAATTTTATGGCGTAATTTGAATGTAGAAGAAGGTTTAGTAAATGGAGCAATGGGAAAAGTTGTTGATTTTGTAAATTTTCAGAACAGAGATGGAATTGAATTTTTGAAGATTAAATTTGATCAGATTGAAGAGGTAAAACAGTTTGGACGTTGTGCTGTTCATTTTTTGCTTGTAAAAGACTTGTATGTTCGTAGAAAACAGTTTCCTCTTTCTTTAGCATATGCAGTAACCATTCATAAATCTCAAGGTTTAAGTGTAGACAGTGCTTTGGTAAATATTGGAAGTATAGTGTTTAAGGAGGGCATGGCATTGTCTCGAGTAAGAACATTATCTGGTTTGTATTTGATTGATTTTGATGAGAAAAAGATTAGTGCTGATGCAAATTGTGTAAGAGAGTACAATCGGTTAAGAAGACTTTATGCTCCTAACTTAGGTGACTATCCCATATATGAGAAACGTGTAGTGTGTCCAAAATGGAAATATGACAAACATTCTACTGAGATTCAAAAAAAGAAAACAATTGAAGAGAATCATGAAGGTGCAAAGAAAATGAAAATGGACACTGTTGATGATATTGTAGGATACCAGTTAGAAAATTGTTCAGGTATCAACTGCTATGCTAATGTAATTGTGAATGTTGTGTTTTATCTAGAAGATCTTCATCATTAAATTATGGAAATTCGAGAAAAAAGATTCTGTTCTTTACTACATTATATTTTTCAAAAGTTGGAAACTGACAGAAGTAAAATCCATACTGCTTCTGGCATTCGGCATCTTTTGGATATATGTACTGGTTCTTTGAAATTTACACTCAATATACATCAAGATGCACAAGAAGCTCTAATCTTTATGCTTGGTGTATTGGAAGATGAAGGAATATAAATTGAAAATTTATTTGGACTAAGTTACAGATGGGATCATAAATGTGAAGAGTGTTCATTTCCTTCTACCACTGAAATAGACACTGAACGATTCATATACTTGACGATACCAGATTGCAAATAAGTATCTTTTAACAAATTAGTAAAAAAAGCTAATCAAGATATGAAATGTTCTCATTGTAAATTAGAAATGTTGTCAACATTATATGCAGAAAGATTTGGAAAATATCTCATTTTAATGCTACAATGTTTTAGAGCAAATGGAAGAAAATTGGAAACCAAAATTAAAAATTTTGTGGCAAGTCAAGTATCAATTTCAGGAAGAACTTTTAAAGCAGTGGCTATTATTTTCCATGATGGACCTACTACAACATCTGGATACTATACTATGTATTTAAAGTGCAATAAAGGATGGACACATTGCAATGATGCCCATTTGGAATTCAAATGTAGGTTGCATTACGAATTACCAAATTCATATCTGATGTTTTTGATGCCAATGATTTGAAAACATCATTCTGCCTATTGGGAAGATGTGAACACGAATTAACGAGTTTATTTTGGATATTTTCAATGCAAAAGTTTCGGAAACATTATTCGGCCTATTGGGAAGATGTGAACAATTAGTGTATGGATTACTGTTTGTGCTAATTCATATTGCATTTGGAAAATTGTGTTTAGAAACAAGTAGTTTATATATCTGTTGTCTATATTATACGAGATGTAAATGAGAGTGTACATTTCACAAAATGTACTTGAGAGAAATAAAAGACTTAGGGGCCGATTCCGATCTCGGCCGGTAGGGCTCCGAATCGGATTCGGCTTTACCGGATCCGATTCGTAGCCCTGTTTCCCGACCGAATCGTACGTGCGTCCGGGCGAGCGAGTACAATGCGTGCGCTCGCGAAATCTCCAACCGACTCGTTCGCAGGACCCGACCGCTCCGACCGACTCGCACGGGGACGACTCGCACCGCGCAATGGAGACGTTCCCCGGCCGGGTAAGTACGATGCGCATCGCGACCGCTCCGACCGACTCGCGTAGTCCGGCTCCAAGGAGCTGTCGGAGCCGCACTTTGGGGGTCCGTGTCGGACCCCCCTGGATGCGTAGGCATGCGAGTCGCACACAGGGGGGACACATGGGTCCCCCTATACGTGCATGTACGGCGCGACCCGCATCGACGCCGAACACGCTGTAGGGGCGCCCTTGTTCGCGTCGTGCCCATTGAGTCAATGGGAGCCCGTGTGCGCGTCGTACGACTGGCTCCCATTGCCTTCAATGGGAGTCCGACCGAACCGAGTCCGATGGCTTACGTGCGCATCGTACTCATTCGGTCGGACTGCCAGAGTCCGATTCGATCGGAAATCTCTCCGGGTCCGGCTCGGTCGGAGAGATTTCCGACCCGAATCGGAATCGGCCCCTTAATGTAGTTGAAGAATGTAATTAAGAAACTGTAAATAGGTAAACACATAGTTACACAGGTCCAAAATAATGCTGCAGGCTGATTTTTTTTTTTTTTTACAATTCCTTTGATTGTTTTTCCCCCCCACTGTTGTATGATGATACTTCATTGAAATCACTGTGTATGGTGAAATTCAGTAGAATCTGAGAACAGCAAAAAAGGGAAATTGAAAATGTTATGTAATTCTAAAATTATGTTGTGTCCTAAAAGTATATTATATTCAATAACAGTTTTTCTTCTTCTTTTTTACAGAAGGTAATGGTGAAGTTTGAAAATATTTTAAATTCAGTTTACAACAAAACTACTATAAAATAGTCAGTCAAAATACTTTATTCGGCTTTAAGATTAAAACCATAAAAGTTACACAACTCCATATAACAGTTAAGACATATAATTCATAACAATAATGTTAAAACAAATTGTCCCCTAAAATACAGAGATATATACATCTAATACATAAAATTATATGGGGGGGAACCACTACACCAGAGGACCAAATTACATCAATATGGATAGTAATGGGGGTACCTACCAACGTTAGAAGTTTACTATCTCTCCATACAAATCCTAGATCTCAGAGAGGATTTCAGAAAGCCTACTATAAAAGTCACACAGTCTAATTTCAACAGTTGTAAATAAAAAAGAGCTGGGCGGACCTGAGTAAAATTCAACTTCTTTAAAAGGGGTGTTAAAAAATATCTGCGAGGTACATCATAAAATTTACAAAAAAACATAAAGTGTAGCAAATCCTGAGGAGACACTCCGTCGCAGCCACAGGATGCTAACACCTGGCCTCTGCGGCTCCATTTTGGGACAGCTAATAACAAATGAAAATAATCCAATCGAAACCTGGTTAATAAAAACCGCTCATGGGGCGACAATGGCCACAGAAGATAAGGCTCAATAGATGGGATTGTTTTAAGCATCACATATTTACGGACGCTTGATTTCCCAATTTCTAAATCGTCTCTACCATGCTTTTTTAAGGTAATAAAGGTTTTTTTTACAAATTCCACATCCTTCATGGTAATAGAATCAGGCTTTAAAAAAGGTCCGGCCGCCCCAGCTCTTCAAAACAACCCCTAATATATTTTAACCATGGGATACGAGACATGTAATCAAGACTCATAATTTCTCTTAAAATCTGATGGTTGAGAACTAACTCCTTGTTTAACCAACAATTGAGCCAAAACAACAAGGGGCGCATGGCCAAGGTGTCGCATAAAAATGGCAACCCCAGTTCTTCATGTACCACCAGATTTGATGTTCCAGTGGGCACTCCTAGGAGACGTTTTAGAAAGGTGTTCTCCACCACCTGTAGAGCATCGGTTGCTACATAGCCCCAGATTTCACTCCCATAGCCAGCTATAGCAACACTTTTGGCCTGAAATATCTTCAACATTGCGGCAATTGGGCGCTTACCCATCTTCGCTGCAAAGTTGAAGATTGCCGCATTCGCCCTTATAACCTCCCCTTTTTTCCTCTGGATCAGGGCACCCCAATTCAGACGGTCATCTATTAGAACACCCAGGTAAGAGAATACCGAAGTCGTTGGTACTTTCTCATTACCTACTTTAAAATGGAACGATTTCTTCGGGCGAATCCCAACCTGCATAATATAGGATTTGGAATTATTAATTGCCAAATCACGGGCTTCCATAAAACTCCGAAAGGTGTCTAACAATGTCTGAAGTCCCCTTGCCGTCCTAGCAATGAGGACCGCATCATCCGCATATAGCAGGACGGGCAGACCTCTTTGCCCCACATATGGAAAATCAACCCCTGTTTTTATCAAAATTTTTTCCAGGTCATTGATATATAAATTAAATAAAAAGGGGGCCAAGATACACCCCTGCCGAACCCCCTCTCTATTTTAAAATCTCTGGATACACGAAGATCCTGTGCATATCTGATGTTAGCCTTTGTATCCCTGTGCAGATCCTCCAGGAAGTCAACCAAATTTTCCTCCACCCCCATGGCCCGCATTGATTGCCACAGTTTCCCCCGATTGACACAATCAAAGGCAGAGGAAAGATCCATGAAGGCCATGTAAATTGTACCTTGGCGGGCAATTGTATACTTTCCCAGGATCAGATATAAATTAAGGCATTGGGCCAAGGTGGAGCGCCCTGGGCGGAACCCATACTGTATATCAGAGATGATCTCATTCTCTGCCGCCCAAGAGGATAATCTTCCCAGTAATACCCCACCCACAACCTTGACCACAGAGTCAAGAAGGGAGATCGGTCTATAACACAAAGTGCTATTACGATCGCCCTTCTTGAATACCGGCACAATGGTTGAGATGCTCCAGGAGTCCGGACAACCAATCCTGGCCGCCGCGTTAAGGACAGCCATCAATACTGGGGCCCAAAAAGATGGATTAGATTTAAAAAGGTCTGGAGGTATACCATCCGGACCTGGGGCCTTATTACACGTTAGCCCTAAGATGGCCTTCTCCACCTCTTTCTGCTCAAACACTATTGGAGCAGTGATATTAACCCTACTTTGGGATTGATGAGGCTCCATGGGGCGTCTAAAAATAGATTTAAAATGAGACACCCATTCATCCTCAGATATATTAGTGCCTACTTCTCCATCCCTAGCCTTTTCAAATAAAGGTCGATTAATAATGCCCCAAAACCTTGCACTGTTCCCCAAAGTGCTTGCCTCCAGTAAGTCCCTCCACATTTCCTCCTTCAGTTCGCCCTTACGGTTAACCAATGCCCGTTTATATTCACGACGACGGGCACATATCAGAGACTGATTTCTCGGGGTAGCTTTTAGAGCATCTTTCAAAAGTTTAGCTGCCTTAGAACACTGTGGATTAAACCATCTAGGGTCAGATAACACCGTCCCATGAGAGGGGCACTTAAAAGTGCCCCTATCTTTAAAACAATAACATCAAAAGCCCCAAGAACCCCCCGGGTGGAAACCAAGTGACACACAAGAAGCTAATTCGGTAGCACACGCAACTTGAACCTTGCCAAAAAATGAGTCTGGGGATATCTGTGACCATTTTAGGCGGCGTTTACCATCCACCGGTCTCAGCATGCCTGGGAATGTCACCCTAGCTTGTGTTATCAACAGCCTACCTCCAAGGTGGACACAGATGGGATTATGATCGCTAAAAGCGCTATCCATGATGGTAAACCCACGTAAACTAGACTGGAGTCCGGTGGAAATCAAGATGTAATCTATAAATGAACCATCACTACATCCTTTAAAAGAAGGAACGGACTGTGTGCTAAGGGGGTTAACCAGAGACATAGATGATACCAAATCAAATTCATTAAGCAGACCATTCAATGCATCCCCCTGAACGGAATGCTCAAAATGGAATCCCCGCATCCTGGCACATCCCATCTCAGCCATACATCTTATTTTAGGGTCTCCACAAGGATGAATATTAAAATCCCCTGCCACCATAAGATTATGAGCAACAGAGTCACAGGACTGTCTTATAAGGCAGCCTAGCTGAGCAATCTTACACTCCCCCAGCACACTTAGTGCATTATAAAAATTAATAATGCCCATACAATCATTTCCTCTCCCTAGGACAATTACTTGAGAGTCCTTATTAGCAGTAGGAAGTTGCTGAATCCTACAGGTCACAGCCAACGATATGTAGGTCACTAAACCACCCCTCGCTCTACCACAAGGTGACGGGGTTGCAGGGACAAAGAATGCTTTATATCCCTCCAGAAACAGGTTGCAGTTCACAAGCCAAGTCTCCTGGAGACAAATCACGGAGAATTGTCTAATGAACTGCATCCATACGGGATCCTGAAATTTTCCTAACAACCCTGCGATGTTCCAAGACAAGATATTATAAATGTCTGCCCTTTCAATCATCCCCTGTTGTACAATCAATGAAAGCACCTGCTGCTGAGGGCTAATCCTCCCAGACGGCTCCCCGGCACTGGGCACTATATTTCGCATAGAGATTGATGGGGACCCCTGTTGATGCGATAACTCTAAAATAGTTCCACTGAGTTTTGTATCTACATTAGTAAAAAAGGTAAGAAGAAATAATGTAATATGCATGATAATGTGAAATAATGTTTAGAGCCACTTTTATTGCACTCATCCATTCCCTCAAACACTACCCATGCACTCATATATGCACTCAGGCACTATTCCCACACTCATTCAATTTACCGAGGCACTACCCATGTAGTGGTACAATCACCGAGGCAGTACCCATGCACTCACGCAATCACTCACACACTATCCATGTACTTATCCATTCACTCAGGCACTACCCTTGCATTCTTGCATTTACTCAGGCATTACACATGCACTCCTCCAATCACCCAGGCAGTAGCTATGCACTCATGCAATCACCCAGGCACTACCCATGCACTCATCCATTCTATCAAATAGTACCCATGCACTCATGCATGCCCTCAGGCACTACCCCTGTACTCATGTAATCACATAGGCACTACCCATGCACTCCTTCAATCGCCCAAGCACTAGCCATACAGTCATGCAATCATCCATGCACTACCCATGGAGTTATGCAATCACCCAGGCACTACACATGCACCCATCTGTGCACTCAGGCACTACCCTTGCACTCTTGCATTCACTCAGGCAGTACACATGCACTCCTCCAATCACCCAGGCAGTAGCCATGCACTCATACAATCACCCAGGCACTACCCATGCACTCATCCATTCTGTCAAATACTACCCATGCACTCATCCATGTGCTCAGGTGCTACCCCTGCACTCATACAATCACACAGGCACTACCCATGCACTCCTCCAATCACCCAGGCAATACCCATGCACTCATGCAATCACTCAGGCACTACCCATGCACTCATCCATACACTCAGGCACTACTCCTGCACTCATGCAATCACTCAGGCAGTACACATGCACTCCTCCAATCACCCAGGCACTACCCATGCACTCATACAATCACCCAGGCACTAACCATGCACTCCTCCAAATACACAGGCACTACCCCTGCACTCATGCAATCACCCAAGCACTACCCATGCAGTCCTCCAATCAAGCAGGCACTACCCCTGCACTCATGCAATCACTCACATACTACCCATGCAGTCCTCCAATTACCCAGGGACTACCCATGCACTCCTACAATCACCCAGGCACTACCCTTGCACTCATGCAATCACTCAAGCACTACCCATGCACTCATCCATGCACTCAGGTACTACCCCTGCACTCATGCAATCACTTGGGCAGTACACATGCACTCCTCCAATCACCCAGGTACTACCCATGCACTCATACAATCCCCCAGGTACTACCCATGCACTCCTCTAATCACCCAGGCAGTACCCATGCACTCCTCCAATCACCCAGGCACTACCCAACCACTCATACAATCACTCAGGGACTACCCATGCACTCATCCATGCACTCAGGCACTACTCCTGCACTCATGCAATCACTCAGGCAGTACACATTCACTCTTCCAATCACCCAGGCACTACCCATGCACTTCTCCATGCACCCAGCCACTACCCATACACTCATGGAATCACTCAGACACCTCCATGCACTAATCCATGCACTCAGGCAGTACCCATGCACTCATGCAATCCCTCAGGTACTACCCATGTACTCATCCATGCACTCAGGCACTGCCCCTGCACTCATGCAATCACTTGGGCAGTACACATGCACTCTTCCAATCACCCAGGTACTACCCATGCACTCCTCTAATTACCCAGGCAGTACCCATGCACTCCTTCAGTCACCCAGGCACTACCCATCCACTCATACAATCACTCAGGCACTACCCATGTACTCATCCATGCACTCAAGCACTACTCCTGCACTCATGCAATCACTCAGGCAGTACACATTAACTCTTCCAATCACCCAGGCACTACCCATGCACTTCTCCATGCACCCAGCCACTACCCATACACTCATGGAATCACTCAGACACCCCCCTTGTACTAATCCATGCACTTAGGCAGTACCCTTGCAGTCATACAATTACTTGGGCAGTACACATGCACTCCTCCAATCACCCAGGTAGTACGCATGCACTCATACAATCACCCAGGCACTACCCATGCTCTCCTCTAATCACCTAGGCACTACCCATGCACTCCTCCAATCACCCTGGCACTACCCATGCACTAATGCAATCACCCAGGCACTACCCATGCACTCATCCATGCACTCAGGCACAACCATTGCACTCTTGCAATCACCCAAGCACTACCCAAGCACTCCTCCAATCACCCAGACACTACCCATGCACTCATGCAATTACTCAGGCAGTACCCATGCACTCATCCAATCACCCAGGCACTACCCATGCACTCTTCCAATCATGCAGGCACTACCCATGCACTCCTGCAATCACTCAGGCACTATCCATGCACTCATCCATGCACTCAGGCACTTTCCCTGCACTCATGCAATTACTCATGCAGTACACATGCACTCCTCCAATCACCCAGGCACTACCCATGCACTCATGCAATCACACATGCACTACCCTTGCACTTCTCCATATATTACACTTGCCGCAATTCATGCAACACATAGAAGTTTGCCTATTTTTAACCAAATAGGCGGTTCTAACAAGAACCATTTTTTTTCTTTTAAATTTTTGTGTTTTTGAACTCTTTTTTGTATTTTTTGGGTGTTTTTTTAAAAAATTGAAAAAATCAACAGAATGAACTGAGAAAACTTTTCAATTAAGAAGTTATTGCAAAAAAAAAAAAAAATTAAAACTGGTTTTTTGCAGCAACCACGATAGCATCCACTGATTGCTCTCTGTAACAAGGAACTTTTTAGCATTTAATGCACCGCTGCTCAAGTCCAGCAAACTCAGGTATGATTTGGGTTCTTTGAGTTGTTGTTGAAGAACCTGTCAAGGTGCTAGGCCCTGCAACTTGATCGTCTAGTGAAGATTGTTTTTGAAGCTCATGACGATGTTGCTCTCATGTGAGATGACGTGGATGCATTGTCTGCAGGTGTTTAAGCATAGATGATGTGCCACACGAGTATTTTTTTTCAGATCCACGTGAGAGGACCTTTTCGCAGATAGTGCATGTCACCTTGCGTTCGTTGACCTTTTCACCTGCAGGTATTGAAAAAAAAGCCCATATGATGCTCTCATATCTCTGCTTCACTGGTTCTTCCAAATCTTCTTCTTCTTCTCCAGGAAGCTGTTGAGGTGGAATTGAAGAAGCCATTTTTTAGTGAAGTAAAAAAAACACCAAAAAAAATGCAAAACAGAAGAGCAGAAAACACAAGAGCTGTGTCTCTGAAGATGTTCTTGGAAGAATGAAAAATATGGGTGAGGTCCTGCAAGTTCTAGAACAAAAAGCTTCTTAACCAATTAAATGCTTTCTTTTGAAGTCACATGGGATTCGCGCACCCGACACACAACCAGTGAACACCAGACGCGATTCCCGAAAAATATATTTACCAATAATATATCTTTATTCCAGTTCCAAATCTACGATATTTACAATTGTGTATATTAATCTCTTTGTATAATATATATAATAAAATTATGTACATATACTTTTAAGACAAAATAACTTGCAGTGTATTCGCGTACCTGATGCGACCCCGTAAATACGTACGTGATGTTACGCTGGACTGTCGCGGCTCCCATAATGATTTAATACATTTATAGTATATATCATGTATTTAAAATTATTTAAAAAAAGAAAAATGAGAACCGCGCACCCTTCGCATACCGTACGCGTATCGTGCATGACTTAACCAATATGGCGGCAAAATTCTTGGATTTTCACACCCACCGTGACAGGTACACGATCGGTATGCGAATCTCACTTTAAAAAAAAATGTAAATGTATATTTTAAAAAGGATAAAACATCACATTATTTTTATAAAAGCTTAAAAATTTAGAAAAAGCATTTTTTGGACATTATAGTTAGGAATTAGCATTTAAAAAACCTTTGAAATTCACTGAAAAAACGATAGGTTTCAGGTATGTTACAGTTAGAAATTAGCATTTAAAAAACCTTTGAAATTCACTGAAAAAACCATAGGTTTCAGGGACGTTAAAGTTAGAAATTAGCATTTAAAAAACCTTTGAAATGTCATGAGTGATGTAATATGTGACGTCATCAGCAGTGCATTGCGGGGCGCGAGTTATAGTTAGCTCAACTAACTATAACGGCTGAATTTCTCTGGTTTTGTACGAGTAAATGTCCAACTAACTATAACGTCCCTGAAACCTGTGGTTTTTTTCAGTAAATTTCCAAGGTTTTTTAAATGCTAATTTCTAACTATAACGTCCCTGAAATCTATGTTTTTTTTCAGTGAATATATATATATATTATCTACTGGCGGTCGCCAGTAGATAGTTATAGTTAGGACCTATTTTCCATAGGAAATCTGCAACTTTCTATTTGAAATAACTCTTGCGTCGGTTGACGAATCTTCACGAAATTTTCAAACTTTATGGCCCGCTCCGGTCCGCTCCTACCCTGAAAGTTTCGGGGTGATTCGTCAAGCGGGGGCCGAGTAAAAACTGGGGTCCCAAAACGTGTTTTCCCCATTCATTTTCCCATAGGAAACTTTAGCCACGGCTACAGCCCGAACTGCTGAACGGAATTACACAAAATTTGGCAAAGAGGTAGTTCTTGGTTCAGAAAGAACCCTTTTTGTTAAATGGTGTAAATCCGTTCAGTAGTTGCGGAGAAATTAAAAAAATAAGAGTCAAAAAATCAATTTCCCATAGGAAACTTTATGCAAGGCTACAGCCCGAACTGCTGAACGGAATTACACCAAATTTGGCAAAGAGGTAGTTCTTGGTTCAGAAAGAACCCTTTTTGTTAAATGGTGTAAATCCGTTCAGTAGTTGCTGAGAAAATCAAAAGTAAAAACACATATATATCTGGGCGGAGCCTAACCACACATGTCATCGTGAGATCTGATTGGCTGTCAGCACTTCATCCTGGAATTGCTGGCAGCCATCTTGAGACCAATATAAATGATAGTACCCCATTGAAATGCATTGTAGTGAATCGAAGATTTTGAGGGTTACCAAAAGGAGAACTATAAAGGGTGATAACAGACTTTAGTTACATTAGAATTCATTTGTTGATGGTACCATACTAATTTCAGGAATTGTGGTGTGTTCTAAGGTGATTTTACCCTGTGAAAAACCTTCTGCTGGGATATCATGAATCATGTTTGAGAGAAAACTATTTTCACATGCTTGTCCCATACAGTTTTGGAAGGTGCTCCAGAAGCTAAAATGAGAGCATATTTTCTGTAAATTCACATTATCTTTCTCAGTCATGTGAGAATGAAGTCTGACATTCTCAGTAAAACATGTACATCCAACAAGGGCAGAGACTGTCAGTTGATTCCTTTGTGTTCTACTGCAGCTTCCCAGAGTGTTCTAAAGAACAACTAGAGTGCTAACAGCCTTACTTATGACAAAAGTATGGCACACCTGAAGCCATCTTGATTGGAATAAACTGGTAACACTTAAAACATTTAATTTAAAAAGGAACAAAATGATGGGGTTCATCTTGTCATAGAAATTATGGTTAGTGCTCTGGAAAGAAAAATTAGGACATGTTTCAAGTGTGATCTCAAATATCTTCCTGTTATATTTCAACAGGAGCAGCCTGTCAGTTGATGCCTTTGTGTTCTACTGCAGCTTCCCAGAAGTGTTCTAAAGAACAACTAGAGCGCTAACAGTCTTACTTATGACAAAAGTATGGCACACCTGAAGCCATCTTGATTGGAATAAACTGGTAACACTTAAAACATTTAATTTAAAAAGGAACAAAATGATGGGGTTCATTTTGTCATAGAAAGTATGGTTAGTGCTGTAGAAAGAAAAATTTGGACATGTTTCAAGTGTGATCTCAAATATCTTCCTGTTATATTTCAACAGGAGCAGCCTGTCAGTTGATGCCTTTGTGTTCTACTGCAGCTTCCCAGAGTGTTCTAAAGAACAACTAGAGCGCTAACAGTCTTACTTATGACAAAAGTATGGCACACCTGAAGCCATCTTGATTGGAATAAACTGGTAACACTTAAAACATTTAATTTAAAAAGGAACAAAATGAGGGGTTCATTTTGCCTTAGAAATTATGGTTAGTGCTGTAGAAAGAAAAATTAGGACATGTTTTAAGTGAGATCTCAAATATCTTCCTGTTATATTTCAACAGGAGCAGCCTGTCAGTTGATGCCTTTGTGTTCTACTGCAGCTTCCCAGAGTGTTCTAAAGAACAACTAGAGTGCTAACAGCCTTACTTATGACAAAAGTATGGCACACCTGAAGCCATCTTGATTGCAATAAACTGGTAACACTTAAAACATTTAATTTAACCCCTTCCGTGCTCATGACGAGCTCAGCTCGTCATGCTGCGCGGTAGCGCTGTGCGCATGACGAGCTGAGCTCGTCACGACCCCACCCGCGATCGGAATGTCCAGCACACGAGCGGAATTCCAATCGCGGTCAAGGGGTTAAAAAGGAACAAAATGAGGGGGTTCATTTTGCCATAGAAATTATGGTTAGTGCTGCAAAAAGAAAATTTTGTGCATGTTTTAAGTAAGATCTCAAATCCTCTTCTATTTCATTAGAAAATTCTGATATGCAGACTGAAACAATCACTTTCAATACCAGCAGTAGACTTCCAGTTAACTCCTTGGTGAGCAGTAGCTTTACTACAGTGATCTAATGAACAACTAGAGTGCTAACATTCTGAATTTATGGCAAATGTGTGACACATCTGAATGTCTTCTTGATGGAATCAAAGTAAAAAACTGAAAGCATTTCCTACTGAGGAGACTGCAGTAAATGAGGAAATTAGGAAACTTCATAACAAAGAAGTCTTCCAAGATGGCCACCAGTGAACAAAAGAGCCCAAATGTAGCACAAATATTACCCAGATGTAGCCCACATATAGCCCAATGACAAAAGTGTGCAAAAACTTTTTATTTTTAGTATTTTTGCAGTTTTATGTAGTGCAGACTGGTCAGGTATTGGAGCGTTGCATCTTAAAACATGACCCCCCTACACTACAAAAACACCACTGCACTATCCTAAACCCTAAAACACTACCCCCAGCATGACCCCCTACACTACACAAACACCACTGCACTACCCTAAACCCTAAAACACTACCCCAACACCACTGCACTAACCTAAATCCTAAAACACTACCCCCAGCACGACCCCCTACACTACCCAAACACCACTGCACTACCCTAAAACATGACCCCCTACACTACACAAACACCACTGCACTACCCTAAACCCTAAAACAATACCCCCAGCACGACCCCCTACACTACACAAGCACCACTGCACTACCCTAAACCCTAAAACACTACCCCCAGCACGACCCCCTACACTACACAAACACCACTGCACTACATTAAACCCTAAAACACTACCCCCAGCACGACCCCCTACACTACCCAAACACCACTGCACTAACCTAAATCCTAAAACACTAACCCCAGCACGACCCCTACACTACCCAAACACCACTGCACTACCCTAAAACATGACCCCCTACACTACACAAACACCACTGCACTACCCTAAACCCTAAAACACTACCCCCAGCACGACCCCCTACACTACACAAGCACCACTGCACTACCCTAAACCCTAAAACACTACCCCAGCACGATCCCCTACACTGCCCGAACACCACTGCACTGCCCTAAACCCTAAATCTACCCCCAGCACGACCGCCTACACTGCCCGAACACCACTGCACTGCCCTAAACCCTGAAACACCAGCCCCAGCATGACCCCCTACACTGCCCGAACACCACTGTACTGCCCTAAACCCTGAAACACCAGCCCCAGCACGACCCCCTAAACTGCCCGAACACCACTGCACTGCCCTAAACCCTGAAACACCAACCCTAGCACGACCCCCTACACTGCCCGAACACCACTGCACTGCCCTAAACCCTGAAACACCACCCCCTTCACGACCCCCTACACTGCCCGAACACCACTGCACTGCCCTAAACCCTGAAACACCACCCCCAGTACGCCCCCTACACTGCCCGAACACCACTGCACTACCCTAAACCCTGAAACACTACCCCCAGCAAGACCTCCTACACTGCCCAAACACCACTGCACTGCCCTAAACCCTGAAACATCACCCCCTGCAAGACCCCCTACACTGCCCGAACACTACTGCCCTAAACCCTGAAACACCACCCCCAGCACGACCCCCTACACTGCCCGAACACCACTGCACTGCCCTAAACCCTGAAACATCGCCCCCTGCACGACCCCCTACACTGCCCAAACACTACTGCACTGCCCTAAACCCTGAAACACCATCCCCAGCACGACCCCCTACACTGCACAAACACCACTGCACTGCCCTAAACCCTGAAACACTACCCCCAGCAAGACCCCCTACACTGCCCGAACACCACTGCACTGTCCTAAACCCTGAAACATCACCCCCAGCAAGACCCCCTACACTGCCCGAACACCACTGCCCTAAACCCTGAAACACCACCCCCAGGAAGACCCCTACACTGCCCGAACACCACTGCACTGCCCTAAACCCTGAAACACCAGCCCCAGCACGACCCCTACACTGCCCGAACACCACTGCACTGCCCTAAACCCTGAAACACCACCCCTGCACGACCCCCTACACTGCCCAAACACCACTGCACTGCCCTAAACCCTAAAACACCACCCCCTGCACGATCCCCTACACTGCCCGAACACTACTGCAATGCCCTAAACCCTGAAACACCACCCCCAGCACGACCCCCTACCCTGCACGAACACCACTGACTGCCCTAAACCCCGAAACACTACCCCCAGCAAGACCCCCTACACTGCCCGAACACCACTGCACTGCCCTAAACCCTGAAACATCACCCCCAGCAAGACCCCCTACACTGCCCGAACACCACTGCCCTAAACCCTGAAACACCACCCCCAGCAAGACCCCTACACTGCCTGAACACCACTGCCCTAAACCCTGAAACACCACCCCAGCATGACCCCCTACACTGCCCGAACACCACTGCACTGCCCTAAACCCTGAAACACCAACCCCAGCATGACCCCCTACACTGCCTGAACACCACTGCACTGCCCTAAACCATAAAACACCAGCCCCAGCACGACCCCCTACACTGCCCGAACACCACTGTACTGCCCTAAACCCTGAAACACCACTCCCAGCACGACCCCCTACACTGCCCGAACACCACTGCACTGCCCTAAACCCTGAAACACCAGCCCCAGCACAACCCCGTACACTGCCCGAACACCACTGCACTGCCCTAAACCCTGAAACACCAGCCCCAGCACGACTGCCTACACTGCCCGAACACCACTGCACTGCCCTAAACCCTGAAACACCAGCCCCAGCACGACCCCCTACACTGCCCGAACACCACTGCACTACCCTAAACCCTCAAACACCAGCCCCAGCACGACCCCCTACACTGCCCGAACACCACTGCACTGCCCTAAACCCTGAAACACCAGCCCCAGCAAGACCCCCTACACTGCCCGAACACCACTGCACTGCCCTAAACCCTGAAACACCACCCCCAGCAAGACCCCCTTCACTGACCCGAACACCACTGCACTCAAAGCCTGAAACACCACCCCTCAGCACGACACCCTACACTGCCCGAACACCACTGCACTGCCCTAAACCCGGATCACCACCACCAGCACGACCCCCTGCACTGCCCGAACACCACTGCACTGCCCTAAACCCTGAAACACCACCCCCTGCACGACCTCCTACACTGCCGGAACACCACTGCACTGCCCTAAACCCTGAAACACCACCCCCAGCACGACCCCCTACACTGCCCGAACACCACTGCACTGCCCTAAACCCTGAAACATCAACCCCATCAAGACCCCCTACACTGCCTGAACACCACTGGCCCTAAACCCTGAAACACCACCCCCTATACTGCACGAACACCACTGCACTGCCCTAAACCCTGAAACACCACCTCCAGCAAAACCCCCTACACTGCCTGAACACCATTGCTCTGCCCTAAACCATAAAACACCAGCCCCAGCACGACCCCCTACACTGCCCGAACACCACTGCACTGCCCTAAACCCTGAAACACCAGCCCCAGCACAACCCCGTACACTGCCCGAACACCACTGCACTGCCCTAGACTATGAAACACCAGCCCCAGCAAGACCCCCTACACTGCCCGAACACCACTGCACTGCCCTAAACCCTGAAACACCAGCCCCAGCATGACCCCCTACACTGCCCGAACACCACTGCACTGCCCTAAACCCTGAAACACCAGCCCCAGCACGACCACCTACACTGCCCGAACACCACTGCACTGCCCTAAACCCTGAAACACCAGCCCCAGCACGACCCCCTACACTGCCCGAACACCACTGCACTGCCCTAAACCCTGAAACACCAGCCCCAGCACGACCCCCTACACTGCCCGAACACCACTGCACTGCCCTAAACCCTGAAACACCAGCCCCAGCATGACCCCCTACACTGCCCGAACACCACTGCACTGCCTTAAACCCTGAAACACCACCCCCTGCACGACCCCCTACACTGCCCGAACACCACTGCACTGCCCTAAACCCTGAAACACCACCCCCTGCACCACCCCCTACACTGCCCGAACACCACTGAACTGCCCTAAACCCTGAAACACCACCCCCTACACCGCCCCTACACTGCCCAAACACCACTGCACTGCCCTAAACCCTGAAACACCACCCCCTACACCGCCCCCTACACTGCCCGAACACCACTGCACTGCCCTAAACCCTGAAACACCACCCCCAGCACGACCCCCTTTACTGCTCGAACACCACTGCACTGCCCCAAACCCTGAAACACCACCCCCAGCACGACCCCCTACATTGCCCGAACACCACTGCCCTAAACCCTGAAACACCACCCCCTGCACGACCCCCTACACTGCCCGAACACCACTGCACTGCCCTAAACCCTGAAACACCACCCCCTACACTGCCCGAACACCACTGCACTGCCCTAAACCCTGAAACACCACCCCCAGCATGACCCCCTACACTGCCCGAACACCACTGCACTGCCCTAAACCCTAAAACACCACCCCCAGCATTACCCCCTACACTGCCCAAACACCACTGCACTGCCCTAATTCCTAGCACACTACCCCCAGCACGACCCCCTACACTACCCGAACACCACTGCACTACCCTAAACCCTAAAATACTACCCCCAGCACAACCCCCTACACTACCCGAACACGACTGCACTGCCCTAAACCCTCAAACACTCCCCCAGCACGACCCCCTACACTACCCGAACACCACTGCACTGCCCTAAACCCTAAAACACTCCCCCAGCACGACCCCCTACACTACCCGAACACCACTGCACTGCCCTAAACCCTAAAACACTCCCCCAGCACGACCCCCTACACTACCCAAACACCACTGCACTGCCCTAAACCCTAAAACAGTACCCCCCGCATGACCCCTACACTACCCAAACACCAATGCACTACCCTAATCCCTAAAACACTACCCCCCGCATGACCCCCTACACTACCCTAAACCCTAAAACACTACCCCCCGCACGACTCCCTACACTACCCAAAGACCACTGCACTACCCTAAACCCTAAAACACGACCTCCTACACTACACAAACACCACTGCACTACCCTAAACCCTAAAACACTACCCCCTACACTACACAAACACCACTGCACTACCCTAAACCCTAAAAATCTACCCCCAGCACGAACCACTACACTACCCAAACACCACTGCACTACCCTAAACCCTAAAACACTACCCCCAGCAGTACCCCTACACTACCCAAACACCACTGCACTACCCTAAACCCTAAAACACTACCCCCAGCACGTACCCCCTACACTACCCAAACACCACTGCACTACCCTAAACCCTAAACACTACCCCCAGCACGACTCCCTACACTACCCAAACACCACTGCACTACCCTAAACCCTAAATCTACCCCCAGCATGACCCCCTACACTACACAAACACCACTGCACTACCCTAAACCCTAAAACACTACCCCCAGCACGACCCTCTTCACTACCTAAACACAACTGCACAATTTGTTACAGGCGTTGCAACGCAGGCCTGTGGTGCTTACTGGAAGTACCTAGTGGGCTAGTTGGGCCCCAGGGACCCTCAGGATTCAAGGTGACCTAATCCCCCAACTTAAAACGCACCACAGGGCGCGTTTGCACAGTGGTGAAGGGAGGGGCGGGGCCTCAGGTGACATGTGCGCAAACACGCCCTGTGGTGCGTTTTAAGTTGGGGAATTAATTCCCTTTGAATCCTGAGGGACCCTGGGGCCAACTAGCTCCACCAGGTACCTTCAGTAAGCACAACAGAGTTGCGTTGCAGAGAGGTGAAAAAGGTGCGTGGCCTCGGAACGCCTCTCTGCAACTCAGCTCTGTGGTCCTAACTGTAGGTACCTGGGGGGCTAGTTGGGCCCCAGGGACCCTCAGAATTCAAGGGGACTTAATCCTGCAACTTAAAACGCGCCACGGGGTGCGTTTGCACACATGTCACCTCAGGCCCCCCCCTCCCTTCACCACTGTGCAAACGCGCCCTGTAGCGCGTTTTAAGAGGTAGTTTTAATCCCCCTGCCATATTATGTACTAGGGACTTGCAGAGGAGGTCATGCTAATCACAGGGGTACCCCAACGCATAATGTTCCCTAGTGTATGTAGGTGTTTTCACTGTATTCTAAGTGTCTTTTAGCATAGCACTGGCTCTGGTTAGTCAGAGTCAGTTACCACCAGTACCCGTCTGAAAAAGTTGTGGGCACAGGATGATTTTGCAACAAGGCCTCTTTCTGCTCCTCTGTTGGTTCTTTCTGCACATCTTTTGCTTCTTTCTGTGCGTTTTTTTCTTCTTTCTTCACATGTCCTACCTCTGTAGGCATAGTTAGAAACTAGCATTTAAAAAAACCTTTGAAATTCACTTAAAAAATCATAGGTTTCAGGCACGTTATAGTTAGAAATTAGCATTTAAAAAACCTTTGAAATTCACTGAAAAAACCATAGGTTTCAGACACGTTATAGTTAGAAATTAGCATTTAAAAAACCTTTGAAATTCACTGAAAAAACCATAGGTTTTAGGGACAGTTAAAGTTAGTTGGACATTTCACTCGTACAAAACCATAGAAATTCCCCCGTTATAGTTAGTTCAGCTAACTATAACTCGCGCCCCGCAATGCACTGCTGATGACGTCACATATTACATCACTCATGACATGGTCAGTGACATCACTGATGACATCACTGATGACATTTCAAATGACATCACTGATCCACTCACACACCCACTCACACCCCACAAAATCTCTCATATACCCAATCACCTACCCATACAACCACTCACATACCCACTTACTCATCCAAAGAGCTACTCACACACCCACTCACTCACACAGCCACTCACTTATCCAAACACCTACTCACACAGCCACCCACTCACCCATACACTCACTCAGACAGCCACTCACTCACCTATACAGCTACTCCTACTCCCACATCCACTTATTCACCCATGCAACAACTCACACACCTAGTCACTCACCCATACAGCCTCTCAACAGAGCCACTCATATACCCATACAACCATTTATATACCCATCCACACATCCATTCAAGCACTCACATGTTTACTCACCCATACAGCCACTCATACAGACACTCTACTACACAGCCACTGCCACACCCACTCAGTCAACAAAACACCATCTTAAACAGCCACTCACTCACCCATACAGCCACTTACATACCCAGTCACTCACCCATACAGCCACTTACACAACCAGTCACTCACCCATACAGTCACTCACACAACCACTCAGACACCCATACAGCCACTCACACACCCACTCACCCATCCATACAGACACTCACACAGCCACTCACTCACCCATACTGCTACTCACACAGCCACTTATTCACCCACACAACCACTCACACAACATTCACACACCCAGTCACTCACACACCCACTCACACACAGATACACAGTCACACAGCCACTCATATAATATATGTTAGAAATAGTATCACTCATTAGTAGTACACAAAGTATACAAATTTAACTTTTGCAGTACCTTAGTATATATGTTTAACACTCATAAACGTTTAGAAACACTTGCATTTGTTGAATGATGTCATTGGTGATATCATCGGAGATGTCATTTGAGATATCAGTGATGTGATTTAATATGTGAGGTCATAAGCTATTTCCTAACTATGACGTCCCTGTAACCTTTGGTTTGCTCAGTAAATTTCTAAGGTTTTTTTAAGTCTGTTTCCTAACTATAACGTCCCTGTAACCTTTAATTTTTTGTGTGAATTTCTATGGTATTTTAATGCTATTTCCTAACTATAACATCCCTGTAACCTTTAGTTTTTTAAGTGAATTCCTAAGTTTTTTTTATTGTATTTCCTAACTGTAACCTGCACCATTTGAGAGTGAATGTGTGAGTTAGTGCATGAGTGTGAGAGTGCCTGAGTGGGTCTGTCAGTGGCTGTGTGAGGGGGTCTGGGAATGGTTGCATAAGTTTCTCACTGGGTGTGTGAGTGGGTGCGTGAGTGTCTGAGTGGGTGAATGAGTGAGTGGGTGTCTGAGTGGGTAGGTGTGTGAGTGTCCGAGTGGGTCTGTGAGTAGGTGTCAGAGTGTCTGAATAGGCTTTTTAGTGCCTTCATGAGTGTGTGAGTTAAACTGTGAGAGAGTGCATGAGTCTCTGAGTGGGTCTGTGAGTGGGTGCATAAGTGTCTGAATGGGTCTGTGAGTGGCTTTGCGAGTCTCTGAGTGATTCTGTGAGAGGGGTACCTGAGTGGTTTGTGCATGGGCATGAGAGTGTGTGAGTGCATCTGAGAGTGGGTGCATGAGTGTCTGAGTGGGTCCATGAGTGCATGTGAGAGTGTCTCAGTAGGTCTTGAGTGGGTGTGTGAGTGGGTCTGTCAGTGGATGTGTGAGTGTCTGAGTGGGTCTGTGAGTGGGTATATCATTATCTGAGTGGGTCTGTCAGTGGGTGTGTGAGTGCCTAAGTGTGTTTGAGTAGATGTCTAAGTATCTGTGTGGGTGTGTCAATAGCTGTGTGAGTGACTGGGCCACAAATGAACTGCACCTGTGACTTAATCCAACAAGACTCAACAGTTTTGCACAAAATATCTACCCAAGTGGAGTACTTTCCACTGGTTTATTACTAAGTGCTACCTCCTTGGGTTAATGTCCAGTACGTATTGTACACTACAGCTGCATAAAGGAGCATGAGGAAATGTGACCAGTGACCTTATGTGCATTTTGGCAATGTAATTGTTCCAGGTGCATCTTTAACCAGCAATATCTTATAACATAAATCCTCCTATAGAGAAGCCAACAAGACTGCAAAGAGGTACATCTAACCTCTTCCGTGCTCATGAAGGCCCCGGCCGTCATGAGTCACGGTGGGCGTGTGCTCACGATGCGCGGGGGCCGTCCGAGCCACGCCCACGATCGGAATGTCCAGCACCTGGGCGGAATTCCGGCCGCAGCGAAGCGGTTATACCAAACAAGGGTCTTTCTTCTTGACTATATGAAGCAAGTGCTTCTTTGTTTGGTGGAGATGTCCTCATATTCCTCTGAATCAACAACGCCTAACCAAAATCAGCCTATGGGTGAGTGAGTGAATTGGAGAGTGGCTGTTTGGGAATCCCGCTGTGTATGACTTACAGGAGGTATCAGGAGGGCTTCTTGGCCACCAAGGTTCCTCAGGAGTAAAGTGGACTTCATCCCCCAACCAGTAGTGCTCCAGGAGGTGTGTTTGCAGAGTAGTGGCCTCCAAGGCCGCTGAAAAAAAGTCTTGTTTTGGCCCTGCAGGGTCCCAGTGGGACCCCCCCCAAAAGGCCTAGGGGGTCAGGGTGTTTCTACCCTGCCCCCTTTTCTTTTTTTTAAACATTTTTTGTGGGACTCAGTTCAATTGAGTCCCAAGATGGCTACCAACACTTCCTTGTTGAAGTGTTGGCAGCAAATTAAATTTAAGTAGGGTTTCAGTAGGATTTTTGGCTCCCAGATAGCTATATTTTTTTTAATTAAATATCTCTAAAACTACTGAACGGATTTATGCCAAATTACATAAAGCATGCATCTGGACTAACATCTAGCTTTCTGCCAAATTTGGTGTAATTCAATTTAGAGGTTCGGGCTGTAGTCGTGCTCAAAAATGTAAAAATCCCCATAAACATAACATGGGGAAAATGCGTTATTGGACCCCCCTTTTTTCTCGACCCCTGTTTGACAGATCACCTGTAAACTTTCAACACAGCAGCTGAACCAAAAAGGGGACGTTTTTGAAAATTACGTGATGATTCGTCAAGCAGCACGTAAGTTACTGGGTAAACAAAAATGCTTTACTAATGGAAACTTTGGTCCTAACTATAACTACCTACTGGTGACCGCTAATAGGTAATATATATATATATATATATATATTCACTGAAAAAACCATAGGTTTTAGGGACAGTTATAGTTAGAAATTAGCATTTAAAAAACCTTTGAAATTCACTGAAAAAACCATAGGTTTCAGACACGTTATAGTTAGAAATTAGCATTTAAAAAACCTTTGAAATTCACTGAAAAAACCATAGGTTTTAGGGACAGTTATAGTTAGTTGGACATTGCACTCGTACAAAACCCGTGAAATTCCCCGTTATAGTTAGTTCAGCTAACTATAACTCGCGCCCCGCAATGCACTGCTGATGACGTCACATATTACATCACTCATGACATGGTCAGTGACATCACTGATGACATCACTGATGACATCTCAAATGACATCACTGATGACATCACTGATGACATCATCCAGTGACTGTGTGTTTCTGTAAAGTTTAATTTTGTTTTATATATATGCCAAGCTGGATTGAGGAATGAGTGGGTGTATAAGTGTCTGTATGGAGGATTTAGTAGGTACGTGACTGACTGTATAAGTGAGTGATTAAACGTATCTTACTGAATGCATGGGTTAGTGACTAAACTGGGTGAATGTCTGAATCCGTCTCTCTGTTGCTGTGTAAGTGGCTGCATGGGTTTGTGAATAGCTACATGAGTGTCTATATGAGTTATTGATTGGTTGTCTGAGTATCTGTATGGGTGCCTGAGTGTTTGTGTGGGTGGGGTGTGTGCGACTCTGTACATAGATGTGTGAGTGGGTGATTCACTGGGTGGATGGTTTCAAGAGTGCATCTGTGATAGACTGTATGGGTGGGTAAGTGTGTGTAAGAGTGTGTTAGTGAGTGAATGTATGTCCCAGTGGTACATGTGTGAGTAACTACATATGTGAAAGGCAGTATATATGTGTGTTGGAGTATATAAATGGCTATAAGTGAGAGTGTGTGATTGTGAGAGTGGCTGTATGGATGAGTGTGTGCTTGTATCAGTGATTGTATAAGAGCGTAAAAATGTGCTAGTATTTGTATGAGTAAGTGAGCTGGTGTGTGTATGACTGTATAGGTGAGTAAATGGCAGTGTGAATAATTATTTGCATGACTGACTAGGTGTGTGAGTACCTCTATGGATGAGTGGCGGTGTGTGAGTGTCTATATAGGAGTATGAGTGCATATGATAGTCCTGTACTGAGTGACCGTAAGTATGAGTGACTGTACGGGTGAGTTAGTGGATGTGTGTGTAGACCTAAGAATCAGTGAGTGGGTATGTAGTTATTGGTGTTGGAGTGTCTATGGTTTTGCGAATGGCAGTCTGTTATTTAGAGTGGGTGTATCAAAGGTTATATTAGGGTGTGAGGAGGTGCATCAGATTATCACGTGGATGATGTCATCAGTGATGTCATCAGTGATGTCATTTGAGATGTCATCAGTGATGTCATCAGTGATGTCACTGACCATGTCATGAGTGATGTAATATGTGACATCATCAGCAGTGCATTGCGGGGGCGCGAGTTATAGTTAGCTGAACTAACTATAACGGGGGAATTTCACGGGTTTTGTACGAGTGCAATGTCCAACTAACTATAACTGTCCCTAAAACCTATGGTTTTTTCAGTGAATTTCAAAGGTTTTTAAATGCTAATTTCTAACTATAACGTGTCTGAAACCTATGGTTTTTTCATTGAATTTCAAAGGTTGTTTAAATGCTAATTTCTAACTATAACTGTCCCTAAAACCTATGGTTTTTTCAGTGAATTTCAAAGGTTTTTTAAATGCTAATTCCTAACTATAACATGTCTGAAACCTATATTTTTTTTCAGTGAATTTCAAAGGTTTTGTAAATGACAATTTTTAAATGTATTAATTGTTATATTTATTTTTTGGATACTGATTTACTACATTTTTTAAACTATTTATTTTTACATATTTTATTTTTTAAATTACATTGTAATTACATTATACATTACATTTCGAAATATACTTTCTCTGAATGAATTACTTTAGTTTAAATACTTTGCAAATAGGCAATAGACTTTTAAGTACCGTAGTTACAGTTGTTGCAATGGGCAACACAATTTCAAACACAATGCAACATTGAGCTTAATGTGAATTTCTAGTTAAATGCAATTAGTTACTTTATGGATTACTTTTCTAACCACAGGACTGGATCCTAGATTCAGTCCTGGGACATCTCCTGTAAACAGTTGAGTAAAAGCGTTTTGGTTACAGTAGTGATTTTTAAGGAATATTATTGTATTTTAAAAGTTGACACTTAGAAACTTTTTCACATAGAATCACCAATGTTATACTATGGGAGGAAATTCACTTAGCAGGTAAGTAGTGTTATCGTTACTTTTTCTTACTCAGTGTTGGATCCTGGATCCAGCACTGGTGCATCTCCTGTAAACAGTTGAAAGAATGCGTTTAAGTCATACAGGCGATTTTTAAGGAATATTTGTAGTTTGTGAAAATCGACACTTTGAAACTTTTCTGCTGAAAACCAGACAATGGATTCCTATGGAAGGAAATATAAGTTACTGGTAAGTACGGTTAGAATTACTTTTCAGGGTCAGTGCTGGGCTAAAAGATGCAGCACTGGGTTCTCTCCTGATAACAGGTGAGTAAATCGGAATTCGTAGTTCGGTTGATTTTAGAGGAATATTATAAAGTTCCAAAACTCCACACTTAGAAGAATTTCCAAGTGAAACCAGTCAATGTTAGCCTATGGAAGGAAATTCAAGTTGCTGGTAAGTACGGTTAAAATTACTTTTCAGGATCAGTACTGGGCTGAAAGATGCAGCACTGAGGTCTCTCCTGATAACAGGTGAGTAAATCGGAATTCGTATTTCGGCAGATTTTAGAGGAATATTTGTATGTTTCAAAAATCGACACTTAGAAACTTTTTCAGCAAAAAGCAGGCAATGATATCCTATGGAAGGAAATTCAAGTTACTGGTAAGTACGGTTAAAATTACTTTTCAGGATCAGTACTGGGCTGAAAGATCGGGCACTGAGGTCTCTCCTGATAACAGGTGAGTAAATCGGAATTCGTAGTTCGGCTGATTTTAGAGGAATATTTGCACAATGGTGAAGGAAGGGGTGGGGCCTGAGGTGACATGTCTGCAAACACACCCAGTGGCGCGTTTTAAGTTGGAGAATTAATTCCTTCTCAATCCCGAGGGTCCCTAGGGGCCAACTAGCCCACCAGATACCTCTAGTATGCCCCAGACAGCTGCGTTGCAGAGAGGTGTTCAGAGGCCACGCCCCTTTTTACAACACTCTGCAACGCAGCTCCGTGGCGCTTACTGGAGGTACCTGGTGGGCTAGTTGGCCCCCAGGGACCCTCAGGATTGAAGGGGATTTAATTCCCCATCTTAAAACGCGCCACGTGGCCTGTTTGCACACGTCACCTGAAGCCCCGCCCCCTCCCTTCACCACTGTGCAAACGCGCCCCGTGGCACATTTTAAGTTGGGGGATTAAGTCCCCTTGAATCCTGAGGGTCCCTGGGGGCCAACTAGCTCACCATGTACCTCCAAAAAGCGCCACAGAGCTGCGTTGCAGAGAGGTGTAAAAAGGGGCGTGGCCTCTGTACACCTCTCTGCAACGCAGCCCCCTGGTGCATACTGGAGGTTCCTGGTGGGCTAGTTGGCCCCCTGGGACCCCCAGTATTGAAGGGGAATTCGTTCCCCATCTGCAAACTCGCCAGGGGGTGCGTTTGCAGAGTGGTAAAGGAAGGGGGCGGGGCCTGTGGCCCGATCGTTTTTTTTTTTTTTTTTCCCCAAGGGGGGCTGTGTGGCCCCCCTTACTTTTTCCTATTTTTGGGCCCTGGGGACCCAATCCCCCAGGGCCTTATCCCTTTTTTTTTTTTTATTAAACGGGAAGGGGGCCGTGTGGCCCCCTCCCATGGCCGAATCCGGCCCCGGGGAACCCATCCCCCGGGGCATGGCCACACTTTTAAATAAATTTTTAAGGAGGGGGGCTGCGTGGCCCCCCTCCTCAGGCCTCCTTTTGCCCCGGGGACCCCATCCCCCGGGGCAGGCCTTTATTTTTTATTTTTATTTTTTTTAAATTATTATTTTTGGGGAGGGGGGCCGTGTGGCCCCCCTCCCGGGCCACTACTTGCCCCGGGGACCCCATCCCCCGGGGCTGGCCCTCTCCGTTGGGGACTGTGGGGGGGTCCCCAATCCCCCCACAATCCCGCCGGCTCCCCGCGTCCCTTGGGAGCCGGCATTGCTTTTCCACATGGGGAGCTGCTAACATGCAGCTCCCCATGTGGAAAGCAATTTGCTTTGGATATTGGAAGCGAGAGCAGGTTTCCTGCTCTCGCTCTAATATCCAAAGCAGTTTGCTATGACATGACGGGAGCCGCGAGGCTCCCGTCCTGTCATAGCAAACTACAGTGTCCCGGGGTAGGCACCCCGGGACACTGCAGGAGCCGGCCCTGGGGGGTGGTGGTCCCCAGGGCCATTACAGGCTCCAGGAGGGGGCCCCCTCCCTCCGTTGACAAAGCCCCGGGGAGGTGGTGGTCCCTGGGGCTCTGGGGGTCCGTAATGGACCCCCATATTGATATTTCTAGTGCCCCGGGGAGGTGGCGGTCCCCGGGGCGTGTGGGGGGGCTCGAGCCCCCCCACACAGGTAATTTTTAAAAAAATTATTAAAGAAGCCCCGGGGAGGCGGCGGTCCCCGGGGCTGCGGGAGGGCCGAGAGCCCTCCCGCACCATTTATTTTTAAAGCCCCGGGGGTGGTGGTCCCCGGGCTTGGGGACCTTAGAGGCCCCCACATATTATAAATACCCCCCCATGCCCCCGGGACTTGGCCCACCCGGGGGCCAATTAACAACGAAGCGCAGAAGACCGCGCTTCGTTTTTTATTTTTTCGCGGGATTCGCGCACCCTAAGCGCATCCCGCCGATTTTTTGTGTGAAAAAATGCTTTTTCTGCCCGGGGGGGTCCTTGTGGGACCCCTGAGCAGACCTAGGGGTCAGGGTGTTTCTACCCTGCCCCTTTGTGCGTTTTGTGCACTTGTTTCTTTCTTTTTCTCGGCGGGATCCGCGCACCCTAAGCGCATCCCGCCGATTTAAAAAAATATGCTTTTTCTGCCCAGGGATTCCTTGTGGGACCCCTGAGCAGACCTAGGGGTCAGGGTGTTTCTACCCTGCCCCCTTTTGCGCTTTGCGCACTTGTTTCTGTCCCTCGGTTCTACCGAGGGACAAAATGGCTGCCAACACTTCCTGATTTGGAGTGTTGACAGCCAATTAGCATGCAGCTCGTGATCGGGAGGGTACGCGGACCCTACTCGGCCATAGATATATATGTGATTTTATTTGTGATTTTCTCAGAAACTACTGAACGGATTTACACCATTTAAGCAAAAGGCACGACACTGAACCAAGGGCTACCTCTTTGCCAAATTTGGTGTAATTCCGTTCAGCAGTTCGGGCTGTAGCCGCGATGAAAGGATCCTATGGAAAAATGAATGGGGAAAACGCATTTTGGGACCCCCTTTTTTCTCGGCCCCCGCTTGACGAATCAACCCGAGACTTTCAGGGTAGGAGCGGAGCGGAGCACCCCAACAAGTTGGAAGCTTTCGCGAAGATTCGTCAACCGGCGCAAGAGTTATTTCAAATAGAATGTTGCGGATTTCCTATGGAAAATAGGTTTTAACTATAACTATCTACTGGCGACCGCCAGTAGATTATATATATATATATATATATATATATATATATATATATATATATATATATATATATATATATATATATATATATATATATATATATATATATATATATATATACATAAGAATGCTCTATATTGGAGCAGCTTTCCACCTAAACTTGAGAACTACCCAGATTTCTCTGCTTCTTTTTTTGCATAATTTATGCGTCACTCTATGCCTGAAAGGGTTTTGTTTTGACTTATACTGGGTGCTCCCTTGTGTCTGGACAAAGCTATACCTTTCTGAAGAGCTCTAATGAGAGCCAGACATGTCAAGGGCTGCTTTTATTCATTTCAGGTTGGCTTGGATGGTATTTTACCCATCCAAAGCTGTAATACTGTGCCTGGAGTGGTAAAAGGCTTTGGCCATTTTACGGCTCGGCATGGATAGCACTGTGCTAATCCTATGCTTAGAAACTTTGCGGTGGAAATGGCAAAAGACTTTGTCCCTTTCTATCCCGACGTGGATGGCACTTTGCTAATCCTATGCTTAAAGACTTTGATAGAAAAGCAGACATTTGAGGTGAGCAAATTTAGAGTGTCGCAGGTGTTGAGAGTGCTCTATATTGGAGCTGCTTTCCACCTAAACTTGAGAACTACCCAGAGTTCTCTGCTTCTTCTTTTGCATAATTTATGCATCACTCTATGCCTGAAAGGGTTTTGTTTTGACTTATACTGGGTGCTCCCTTGTGTCTGGACAAAGCTATACCTCTCTGAAGAGCTCTAATGAGAGCGAAACATGTGTCAGGGATTGCTTTTATTAATTTCTGGTTGGCTTGGGTGGTATTTTACCAATCCAAAGCTGTAATACTGTGCCTGGAGTGGTAAAAGGCTTTGGCCATTTTACAGCTCAGCATGGATAGCACTGTGCTAATCCTATGCTTAAAGACTTTGATGTGGAAATGGCAAAATACTTTGTCCCTTTCTATCTCAGCATGGATGGCACTGTGCTAATCCTACGCTTAAAGACTTTGATACAAAAGCAGACATTTGAGGTGAGCAAATTTAGAGTGTCGCTGGTGTTGAGAGTGCTCTATATTGGAGCTGCTTTCCACCTAAACATGAGAACTACCCCGAATTCTCTGCTTTTTTTTGCATAATTTATGTGTCACTCTATGCCTGAAAGGGTTTTTCTTTGACTTATACTGGGTGCTCCCTTGTGTCTGTACAAAGCTATACCTCTCTGAGGAGCTCTAATGACATGTCAGGGGCTGCTTTTATTCATTTCAGGTTGGCTTGGATGGTATTTTACCCATCCAAAGCTGTAAAACTGTGCCTGGAGTGGTAAAAGGCTTTGGCCATTTTACAGCTCAGCATGGATAGCACTGTGCTAATCCTATGCTTAAAGACTTTGATATGGAAATGGCAAAAGACTTTGTCCCTTTCTATCTCGGCATGGATGGCACTGTGCTAATCCTACGCTTAAAGACTTTGATAGAAAAGCAGACATTTGAGGTGAGCAAATTTAGAGTGTTGCTGGTGTTGAGAGTGTGCTATATTGGAGCTGCTTTCCACCTAAACTTGAGCACTACCCAGAGTTCTCTGCTTCTTTTTTTGCATAATTTATGCGTCACTCTATGCCTGGAAAGGGTTTTGTTTTGACTTATACTGGGTGCTCACTTGTGTCTGGACAAAGCTATAGCTCCCTGAAGAGCTCTAATTAGAGTGGAGAGTGAAACACGTGTCAGGGGCTGCCTTTATTCATTTCAGGTTAGCTTGGATGGTATTTTACCAATCCAAAGCTGTAATACTGTGCCTGGAGTGGTAAAAGGCTTTGGCCATTTTACAGCTCGGCATGGATAGCACTGTGCTAATCCTATGCTTAGAGACTTTGCTGTGGAAATGGCAAAAGACTTTGTCCCTTTCTATCTCAGTGTGGATGACACTGTGCTAATCCTATGCTTAAAGACTTTGATAGAAAAGCAGACATTTGAGGTGAGCTAATTTAGAGTGTCGCTGGTGTTGAGAGTGCTCTATATTGGAGCTGCTTTCCACCTAAACTTGAGAACTACCCAGAGTTCTCTGCTTCTTTTTTTGCATGTGGCCTGCATGTTTAAATAATTCCTCAGCAATGTCCCTCCACCAGGAACAGCACCGAACCACTCTTACAGGTATGAAAATGCATTTATTCCGCTCAGTACTTCTTTAAAAATGCATTTCTTTTACACAGCATGGCGCGTTTCGGCAACCAAGCCTTTCTCAAATGCTATAGGTAAAAGTCCATGTCATGCTGGTGTTTATGTAGTCCACTTTTCTCCCCCTGCATCATGGCCAACAACAAAGGACTACAATTTTGTTGTAGTTCCTTCAGTTCCTTGCACCGGCATCATTACATGTCTTTAATGCAATCCTAATGATATTTCATCTCAGTGATAGTATTCCTGTTTTAGTAACCATTCATGTTTTTATCCATTGATAGCGCTTGCATTGTGCCACTCTGCGATACAACTTAGGAGTGACTACATTGCATGTTGTCCCCCTCGTCAGCCGCTAACTTCCCATTAAGACTTTTGTACCTGAAGGTGCTGGTCTCAGTGACTGCCACCTTGTCATGTAGTCATGCCCAACATCTTGTCAGCAGGCAAACTTTCTTCATTGGGCTACGGCGATCCTGGCAGGTTCAATATTCATGATCCACCAATTGCCACTAAACCTGCCAAAACTCCTTCTTGACAGGTATAGAAATAGATATATATAGCTAGAGAGATATATATATTCACTGAAAAAATGACCTCACATATTACATCACTCATGACATAGTCAGTGACATCACA
This sequence comes from Calotriton arnoldi, assembly GCA_963921515.1. Classification (NCBI taxonomy): domain Eukaryota; kingdom Metazoa; phylum Chordata; class Amphibia; order Caudata; family Salamandridae; genus Calotriton; species Calotriton arnoldi. The sequence goes on along the minus strand of CAWUFW010001107.1, from coordinate 1,458,475 downwards.
AAAATGATTTGCTATAAAAAATAAAAAGCCCAAGCCCCAAGGGATAAAGTCCCTGGCCCAATATCAATTTTTAAAAAAAATATTAAAGTGAGGGGGATGCGCGGCCACAGACAGCGAATGGGGGAAACCCTTTGATACATCAGTTCCCTTTTCTAGCGAGTCAGTATTGATAGTAGATGAATTGCCAAACACCCAGGCTTTAAACATTCAATGCAAGGTGTGGTGACAGGTATATGTGAAAAGAGTGCTGTCACCAAACGTCAGGAACATGGAACCCAGTGTCACTTGGAATGCTGCTGCAAAAAGTTCTTACCAAGCTCAACGAAGATTGGAGTGATATTGTTTGTATTTACAGTGATTCAGCTGCGTATATAAAAAAGTTGTGTGATGACCTGTCAAAATCAATGCCTGAGCTTAAGTGCTTCCCGGTGAGAGACCTTTGCCACTTACTAGATGGTATGCTGAAAGCATCTTTACAATCTTCAAAGTTAATGAAGAATGCTATTGACTTTGTAGTCCATTCTGATGCACTGTTTCGTTATGCGCGGGAAGTAAAACGCAAATATTTCTCCTTTTGTGCTTTGTGTGGCATCAAAGAAAGAGTCATCCCAACTGTGTCATTTAGCCAGTGGTTCTCAGTCTTAGAGGCCATGAATGCCATATTATCCATGTGGCAACCGTTTACAGAATTTTTGCACAGTGATGACGCCAAAGGCAAGAAATGTGAGGATTTTCGGTCGCATATTGATAGTGATGTGAAAAAAAGTACACTCTACTGCATTCGTTGATTTTTACAGGAAAACATGACTGCTGTTGTGGACATAATCATAAAACTAGAGTCTGGAAATACCATTGTCTACCAAGTGTTCAGCGTAATTGATGTAGATGTGAAACTTTTCCTTGAGAGTATGCTGGGCAACACTTTTAGTAATTTTGGCACTGCAACATGTTTCATGTTAGAAAGTTTGCCACTTAGTAAGCAAAGAAATATTGAGGAGCAATTCAGGAAAGTTTATTTAACAATGCATGATAAATGGCTTACAATGATGCATAGAAATGTTGCTTCACCAACCATGGCATTTGAAGTCAATGCAGCCTCACTGTGGTACTCTGCACAAATTCTGGATCCCTTCCGTAAAGGGGAATTTTCTCCGGACTTTGAAAAGTACTGCTTCATTTTTGACCACGTCAATAACTCTGATGGCAAATGCGTCTAGTTCAATGCATATGTTGCAGAACCTATCCCAGAATATCACAATCTTCAGGCACACCATTATTGGCGTGGAAAGCTATGTCAGTGGCCAGAGTTAGCAAATTGTGTACTGGTTGTTTTGGCGTTGCTTGTCTCAAGTGCCAATGTTGAGAGGGCCTTTTCACCGATGAAAGTTTACATGGGAAGGAAAGAGCGAGGGCACATGACAAAAGACTCACTGAAGAACTATTGTATGGTGTACTGCAATAAGTTTGATTTGTAAAAATGTATTTGGACCTCATATACATTGTAAGTACACTGTCTATATACCATGCACTATCAGTGCAGTAAGCAAGCAATAATAAAAGCGAAATGTTCCATAAACACCAGAAAAACACTGTTTCTGTTGTTTTTAATGGTGCGAAAATGTGTAACCACTGATAACCACTGTTTTTTAAGGTATTGAAATCACTGGAAAAAAACCATCAGACTTTACCAAAAGAAGAACCTGAAAACAGGAAAGCCTATATATATATATTACCTACTGGCGGTTGCCAGTAGGTAGTTATAGTTAGAACCTAGTTTCCATAGGTTTGCTGAGTGGTGGGGAAAGGGGGCGTGGCCTTTGTCCACCTCTCAGCAATCCCACTGTGTGGGGCTTACTGGAGGTAAGACATAGGCTAGTTGGCCCCTAAAGGACCCCCAGCAGCGAAGGGGACTTCAATCCCCATCCAAGAGCGTGCCAGGGAGCACGCTGCAGAGTAGTGGGCAAAGGGGGCATGGCCTGCTATGAGAACTTAGCAATCCTGCTGTGTGGGACTTACTGGAGGTAATAGGAGGGGTAGTTGGCCCCCAAGGTTGTCGTTGGGGGCTAACTACCCCTCTTGTTACCTGTAGTAAGTCCCACACAGTGGGATTGTTAAGACGTCTAAGGAGGACATGCCCCCTTTTCTCCACCACTCTGCAAACGCACCTCCTCGCAGACTACGGGATGGGGGATGAAATCCAATTTACTCCTGAGGAACTTTGGGGGCCAAGAAGCCCTCTTGGTACCTCCTCTAAGTCCTATGCAGCGGAATTCCTGAGCGCTGGTCGGAGGCCCAGCACCCTTTCTCTACCACTCTGCAAACGTGACTACTACTTAAAGAAGCATCTTTCTGCACCTCTGACTTAGAGGTTGTTTTAATCCCCCTGCCCTATTATGTACTAGGGCCTTAGAGAGGAGGTCATGCCAATCACAGGGGTACCCCAATGCATAGTGTTCCCTAGTGTATGTAGGTGTTTTCACTGTATTCTAAGTGTCTTTTAGCATAGCACTGGCTCTAGGCCTGGTTAGTCAGAGTCAGTTACCACCAGTACCCGTCAGCAAAACGTTGGGGGCACAGGATGACTTTGCAACAAGGCCTCTTTCTGCTCCTCTGTTGGTTCTTTGTGCACATCTATTGCTTCTTTCTGCACCTTTCTTCGTCTTTCTGGACTTCTGTTGCCTCTTTCTGCATTTCTCTTGCTTCTTTCTGCGCCTTTCTTCCTCTTTCTGCACATGTCCTACCTCTGTAGGCATAGTTAGAAATTAGCAATTAAAAAACCTTTGAAATTCACTGAAAAAACCATAGGTTTCAGGGACGTTATAGTTAGAAATTTGCATTTAAAAAGCCTTCGAAATTCACTGAAAAAACCATAGGTTTCAGGGACGTTATAGTTAGAAATTAGCATTTAAAAAACATTAGAAATTCACTGAAAAAACCACAGGTTTCAGGGACGTTATAGTTAGTTGGACATGTCACACATAGAAAACCAGAGAAATTCGGCTGTTATAGTTAGTTGAGCTAACTATAACTCGTGCCCCTGCAATGCACTGCTGATGATGTCACATATTACATCACTCATGACATGGTCAGTGACATCACTGATGACATCACTGATGACATCTCAAATGACATCACTGATGACATCACTGATGACATCATCCACGTGATAATCTGATGCACCTCCTCGTACCCTAAAATAACATTTGATACACCCACTCTAAAATACACACTACCCTTCTCGAAACCATAGACACACCAATACCAGTAACTACATACCCACTCACTGATTCATAGGTCTACACACACGTCCATTCATTCACCCATAAGTCACTCATACATGCAGTCACTCATCAATACAGGACTATCATATGCACTCATACACCTATACAGACACTCACACACCGCCACTCATCCATAGAGTTACTCACACACCTAGTCAGTCATGCAAAGAAACAATCGTACTTCCATTTACTCACCTATAGAGTTATACACACACCACCTCACTTATTCATACAGATACTAACACATACTTACTCTCTTATACAATCACTGATACAAGCACACACTCATCCATACAGCCACTTTCACAATCACTCACTCTCACAAATAGTCATTTATATACTCCAACACTCACATATACAGCCTTTCACATATGTAGTTACTCACACATGTACCACTGACACATCCATTCACTCACTAACACACCCATACACACACTCACCCAGCCATACAGCCCTTCACAGATGCACACTTGAACCCATACACCCAGTGAATCACCCACTCACACATCCATGCAGTGAGTCACACATACCCCACCCACCCACACAGACACTCAGGCACCCATACAGATACTCAGATAACCAATCAATAACCTATATAGACACTCATGTAGCTACTCACCAACCCATGCAGCCGCTTACACACCATCTGACAGACTGATAGACATTCACACAGTTTAGTCACTAACCCATACATTCAGTAAGACACATCTAATCACTCACTTATACAGTCAGTCACGGACCTACTACATCATCCATTCAGACACTCATACACCCACTCATTCTTCAATACACCTTGGCATTTATATATATAAAACATATTTAAACTTTACAGAAACACAGAGTCACTGGATGATGTCATCAGTGATGTCATCAGTGATGTCATTTGAGATGTCATCAGTGATGTCCCTGACCATGTCATGAGTGATGTAATATGTGACGTCATCAGCAGTGCATTGTGGGGGCGCGAGTTATAGTTAGCTCAACTAACTATAACGGCCGAATTTCTCTGGTTTTGTACGTGTGAAATGTCCAACTAACTATAACGTCCCTGAAACCTGTGTTTTTTTTAGTGAATATATATACCCCATGTTCATTAATGACAATTAATTTATTTTTAACACAAATAAAGTGTCTGTTCAGTTTCACTATGAAATACTTTAAACAAAAATCACGTTTTGATTATGTTGGTGTTCTGGCTCAATTCCTTGCAGTCAGTGCTATGATTGATTACCTAGCTTTGATGTGATGCATGGGCAGGAAAAATTTGGCCCAGGCTATGTGAATAATCAATATCATCAATCATCACTCCAAATTAAATTTCAATGGCCCTAGTCTGACCAGTCGTCCTCATCCTCCTCCTGTGCTGTTTCATTAACAGTGTAATGAAGGCTGGTCCTTCTGACTGTGACAACTGAGCCAGCTGCACTGAAAACATAATCTGCAGACACACTGGCTGTCAGAAAACCCAAGTACTTTATTGCCAGCCTGCTGAGCTCTGCCCATTGGCGCATCTTCCCATACCAATGGGTTATGATCCAGGTAGACCTCTTTTGGGTCATCTAGATAGTCGTTGACCAGCCTCTGAATGGTCATTGGTGCTGCTACTTGCTCGACCTCTGTTGCCTTTGCCTCTGCACTTGACTAAAGTCCTGCCAATTGAAACCAAGCCGTTGAAGAGGTTGGGTTCAATTCTTCTATTGCTGGTATTGTTACTGGTGTTGGCTGTTGTGAGACAGCAGCACTGCCCTCTCTGGAGGTTGAAGGCTGCATACCAGAAGTTCTACATGAGACACTGGCTTCAGACATTTTTCTTCCAGGCCTCTCCCTTGTTCAACAATCCAAGTCTTGAATTGTGAAACATTCCCTTCTGAAAAACGAATGAAAGTAGCCAGTATTTTTTTGTACTGTGGATCAAGTATTGTGGCACAGATTCTCTGTGGAGGACATGATCTCTCCTTGCACCCTTGTATTAACAGCCAAGTGAAGGATTACGCTCTGAACAAACTCATATGCTTCTTTGTTCACACGGTGAACCATTGTGACACCTTTTTTAACTGGCCCCGAAGCAGATGCAACACCGGGTTTGTTAGGCTCATTGTGCTGTTGTACTTGCTGACTTCCTGTGTGAAAACCTCAAAAGAAAGTAGCATTTGTGTCAGTCATTTGACTGCCCCCATTTGTCCATCTCTATGGTCATACTGTTCCCAGATGAACTGCTCCTCTTTGAAAGAACATGATAACTTTCAAATATCGGGATAGGTCTGTAGTGCTCAAACAGACGTTGCAACATGTAGTAGGTTCCAACGTTTTGGCACCTCCTGTATGAGGGCTTTAAATGGTACTCTATAACAGGCTGAATGATCTTCAACTGCTTCTGGGCTTTAAAAGAATGACTGAAATGAGAGCAGATTCTTCTGCAGGTGAGCAGTATGTTGTTAACTATGTCTTCTTTTTTGAGAAAGTCCTGCACAATCAGGCTGATGCAATGCAAACACAGGACCCTGAAATATCTACCATCTTCCATGGCCTTGACTATATTACTGCCATTGTCCATGGCAACAAATCCAATTCTGAGACCTCTGGGTTGCAGCGATTCAAACACTTTGTTGTTAAAGTCTTCCCAGACTTAGAGTTATGGAAAGTGACAGCGATGAGGACAATCCAGTGATTGTTAGTATGGAAGGCGATTCAGAGGACACCGAGATTACCCCTCCTATTCAACTTGCTCAGAGGGATTTGGCACTGGTTCCGACACCACCACGATCAGATTCCATATTTGTAAGACCCCCACTGAGACCTGCATCCGCCACTACCTCAGTCGAAGTAGGCCCTGCAGAGAGGCAAACAACATACCCACCCACCTCCAGTGAGTGTTCATCAAGGTAAGTCTGGTTCAGACTATGGTACTGGAGGCCAAACGTCCCATAAGAAAAAACATCATGCAATCCAGTGGGAGGAGCACAGTAAAAAGATAGCCAGTGGTGGTGGTGATGAGATAGGGAAGCAGCTTCAATTAGAGAGCGAGAAGAAGGAGATGAGGAATAAGAGAATGACTGCTTTACACAAAGCAGCCCTGTCCCCTGCAGTATGCCAGCATCACCAGCATCAGCAACCTCCAAATGGCATAAGACTCAGATTCAGACACCACGGCAATCAGTGATTCCCCCAAGATGCACATTGATTCTACCACCTCCTGGATTTCTCCGGAAGTCACCTGTGCCAGTGGCACCACAAAACAAAAAAAAATCCAAATAACTATTACGGACATGTTTAGGCAGGAGGGGCTTTATGAATGCAAACATCCAATGGCATGATTGTAGAACGGGAAGTTGGCTAAAATGTTAGCGCTGCACCTCCTCCCTTTTTCTTTTGTGGAAGGAGTGGGATTTTTAGAATTTGCGGCTGCCATCTGCCCGAAATGGGAGGTTCCCAGCCAAACCTATTTTGCCAAGTTGCCGTTCCAGCGCTTCATCATGATGTGCTGCAATTGGTTGGACTAGCTTTACAGCAGAGTGCTGTTCACATTATCCATCTGACGGCAGACATATTTACCAGGTGTCAAGCAACTGATTACATGTGTATCACTGCACACTGGATCCCTTATGTGGGGGTTAGGCAACAGCTGTCTGCATGTCTCAGCAATGAGGAAAGTTATATGAGCGTTTGGTGGCATGCAACACCACACCATGTTTCCTGAAAAAGGTAGAGGGCAGCACGCCAGTGGTGGTTATCTGCTTTTTTTCCTCCTCACTGGTGACTTTCTTGGCACAAACACCTTTCTTGGGAACCATCTTCAAGCTCTGTCAGTTGGCACTTAGCTGCACAAGCAGAAGCAGGCATAGGAGGACTCAGGTGGGTTGGTGTCACTTTGTGCCAGCATTCTGCCTGGCAGTACTGTGTGTGATGTCTCTTTTGCACTTAAGCGAACAAACAAGAAAAGCATTCAGTGAAACGTGGCATTTTTGGCAGTCTGAATTATTCATACAGACGATAGTGAGGTTATCCCAAGTAATTGACAACAATAGTGTAGCCACTCCAATCCAAACCATATAATAATATTTCAGTTAGGATAACAACAACATACAGATTTAAAAGTTTGCTTTATCTGCCTGTAAGGTGAGACACCTGTGGCAGGCAGGGAGGTGCAGGGAAAAAGGGAATAATCCTTAAAAAAGTGAATGCTGGTATGTGCCTATGGCCTAAGAGAGCTATGACAGGACTACCCAATGCCTAGTACTGGCTGGATGGCCCGTGGGCAGACTACGTGACATGGTAAAATAAATGAATAGTGCAAATTTCACAAAGATGCAGAAAATGTACTTAAGTGTCCAACATTTTTCCCCTTATAAAAGCTAGAAAATTAAATGCAAAAAAATAGGCCCCTACTGCAACTCAAGGCGACCCGCCACAACCACAATCAAATTAAAATAATTAATAAAATTGCTCCTAAAGGTTTGCAGATACTCCTAAATGTCTGTGTGTGTGTGTGTTTTTTGGGAGGGGAGCATCTGGGGAATAAAGTTATTTTCTCAACTCTTTGGCCATAAATCTTGTGTGACCTTCAAGTGATATAATCACTGTGAGTAGGATGCAGTAAACCAATACAATGTCCCCGAAGGTGACAAACGAGAAGGGACATTTTTCCATTTAGAGTCAGACAGCAAAACTATGTGGAATCTTAATAATTTGTATTAAGCATGTTCATTTAGCAACCTTTATGATATGATAAAGGGCCAATATCATATTCTTCTGCCTTAATATGTGGTAAGTGTTGAAGAGATTACTGTATGTATAGAATAATATATTATATATAGGAACAAATGAGGAGTTGGGTAGAATATATCCTACAAATATCTGATTTTCATAGGACATTTGTACAATGTATAAATGTGCGTTTTGTGTAGTATGATAAAAAACTACTGTCATAATCCTCCACCATGGAATATGCTAACACATTAGAAAATCATTATTTTCACAAATGCGTGGAAGTGGGTTGGTAGGGTGTCTAAGAACAGTGCTAAGCATATCCTGGCAATACTATATATATGGCAATGTTTGCCATGATCAAGCCACGATATTGTACCCCGGGTATATGGTCTCTCTTTTTGTATTAATAGTAAAGACTTTTAAGACTACAACCTTAAACAGTTGCACCTTACTCATTGATCACTTACTACACCCATCTCTGCTCCCATATTGTTAGGATCCTAGTGGTGTTCTGAGTCATTCTCACTTTCTCCAGTACTGTCCAATTTATATCTTCTTTGTTGTGGCCTTTGGATATAAAGTGATTTGTCATTCTGGTTGTGTTTCTATGGCATCTAATTGTACTACGATGTTCTGTAATTCTTAAGCAAACCTTTCTGGTGGTCATTCCTCTGTATCTTAGGTCACATGGACAAGTGATCATATAAATTATGTTGCTTGAATTACAATTGGTATGGTGTCTTTGTTACCATAAAAAACCGAGGCCGAGATCCAGAGTACCTGTGTTTGTGGTGTATAAGCACACTATACAGTGGCCACAAGGAAAATGTCCTTTGGCAGGTGGAAGGTTCTAGAGTGTGTTTCATTCCCTCTTAATGTTACTTTTGGGTCTCATATTGACTTATATGTAGGGGTAGCCAGAATTCATGGAGTTTTACTCTGCAGATTCCGCAAAGTTACATAAAAACTCGATAAAGTTTGCTGCGTTCTGCCCATCCCTAATCATACATGACGAGAGATAACAAATGCAGGCACATGCTCAGATTTCTCACCCCCTGGAACTGTGAAACCTGTCACTCAGTCTCCTGTAGTGTGTCTTCCTGTCTCGGAGCCATTGGACCACCTGCCACCACAGCTCTCCTCTAGTGCATCACCAGAAGGCTTGAATGATAACAGCATCGTTTCCAAGGTACATCTAATTCTTCTCATAATCTATTAATTTCACAATAGTGTAGTGAAACATCTGTCAAATCATAAACTCTTTAGTAGCCTGATCAGACCACCCAAATGTGCTTAGCTGGCAACTGGAAGCTACAGCACCTCAGCTTCCCACTTAATAATATCATACAGCGAGGCCTACTTTCGGTACTTCAGCTGAAGTCCTGTGATCATTACTGTAGTATGACTGGGTGGACTGTGGTAGAAGGAGGCCTACATGAGGGGGGCTGGTGCTCGCATCAAAAAGCAAAGCTCCATATCCCAGGAGATAAGCCTCTAGACGGTGGGCTAACATTTATAGCAACATAATAGATGTCACCTTCTTGCGCTCTCTGTGAATGATTAATTTACTAAATTAACCATCTCGCACAGATTATGGCTTTCCCATGGTTGGCATGAGAGGCGCTGTTCCTTTTACCTCACCTGCAGGTAATAATGTGCTCTCATTCTTGATATGAAAAATCAAGGCCAATAAGATACATTAGCACGCTGTTTTATTTTAAAACTATAGAGAAGCTATCTGACCCATTGAGGTAGTGAAAATCTATAACAGCTTTTCTTGAATGAGGGCGGGGTGAAGGATGCTAACTGTCATCTCTCCAATCAAAAAATGAATGTGCCCTTGTGTGTAAAGTAACTGATGCTCATGTAAAGTGCACCAATACCTTCGGGTCGAGTTTGCGGTATCTAAAAATTGTAACAAAAAAAAAGATTGATGACCCCCAAAGAGCCCACGGAAGCCATGATTACACCTGGACCCGAACGGGGTATATAGTTGCACCTAGACTCATTCACTCTGCTAGCCCAATATCTATAATTTGTAGCAAGCAACCGTTCCACCTTTTAACTCTGAATTCCCTTCCGCTTTCCCCCCGTGGGCGGGGAGCCAGATGTCCCCTTCTTTCCTTAAACAGAAACAATCCATCTTTAAAGGATTGCCAACATCCAGGCCTGATCCTCTTTAGGAGCAGTCGGCGATGAGTCATTTTCTCTAACCACATGGCAATTCAGATCTCCCCTCTAACTTTTAGGTTGGCCTCCTTTCTGCTCTTTCCAGTGCATACCTGTTGCCTCCCCCTTCGAGGGCTGTCGTTGCTGCTCTCGGTACCGCCTCCCTTCATCCGGCTTCACACATAGCTCTACCGAAGCTACCGAGAGGCACGGTGGGATGTGGGGTACAAAATGTCAGTAACACTGACAGCAGGGAACAAAGTTGGGCTAAAATTCCTGGTGACCACCAGGTACCCAGCTGTAAACACCCGCATGTGACGCATGGAAGCTATTAAGCCACGCCCTCTTGAGTGACGACACAATAGTGGTGCAGAAAGAGAAAAACGTCTACTGTATGAAAATAATTATAAAATGCTGATAATTCCGCCAGAGGAGCGGAGGGGTGGAATTTATTAGTAATTCTGCTTTACAAGAGTACAGCAGAACTACTAAATTCCTCCAATTCCACTGGCAGAATTAAAAATTCCATCCACCCCTACTAATATGTTCTTTATGCTTGTGATACATTTGAATGAAAAGAGGGGTCTTTCTAAGTAGAGGTTGTTGCTATTCAATATACCCCAGTGTTTGTTGATAATCTTTTTCAATTTGTTTAAAACATTTGTGTAGGTTGTCACACATACCACTTGTTCGTTGTCATGTTTATCTCTGTCTGTCAGTAGGCAGTCCCTGTTACTGTCCCTATATCTGGTACGTTCTCTGCCTTCTGTATCACATATACAGGATCATGTATAACTTTTAGTTTCTCTGCCAGTGTTTTAGCCTCTAATTAAAAATCTTGGAGGCTAGAACAGTTTCTTCTAATGTGTAAGAACTGCCCGACCAGTAGATTCTCTCTTAAAGAGCACTAGGTGTGCACTACCGAATCATAGGAAAACTGATTCTGTCTGTGGGTTTTATATAGACCTCGGTGACCAATGTCCCTTCTGATGCTCCTATCAAAAGGTAAAGGCAAGGTAAATCACAGTTGTTATATGTCATGTTAAAGTTAAAGAATTAATTCTTAGAATTCAGCCATTTGAGAAACTCTCTAGCTCTTCCAGACGTTCCATGCCATATTATAAGAACGTCATATATATATTGTCGCCATAACCTGGTCTACTCATGAAAGGGATTGTTTGCCCAGAGTAATTAGTCTCAAAATGATGGACACAGAGGCTTGCTATGCGGGAAGCAAACAAGCTTCCCATGGAAGTCCTGTGTTTTTGTTCATAAAGCGTGCCTCCAAATTCTAAATAATTTCTTTTCAAGGCTAATTAGGCCAGTAAGAATATAAAATTAATAGGTGCTGCAGATTCACATGGCAGCTATCTCAAAAGGCCCTTTATAGCTCTCAAACTCTCCTCTTGAGGTATGCTGGTATAGAGGACTTCTTTATCCAATCCTATTATTAGTTCTTCCTCTGGGTTGTAATTGATGTCTTTTAAGATATTGAGCAAGTATCCTTAATGTACGAAGGCTGCAGGATCGACACTTTGCTTAGCGCATTCTTGAAACAGCTAAAAAGACTTGACCATGTCATCACTGTAAAGTCTGCTCTAAGCAAGGAAAGAGGCAGGAGAGTCGTATTTACTGTCCCCATTGCCCATCGCAGCCAGCCTTGTTTTCCTACTTGCTTTATGTTGTACCAAACAAAATTGAAGCATTAGAAAATTGACTGAGGTGGAGCTGTCTTAAGGTAACCTTTCAATGGCTGTGCATGGATACCTACCTTACGTGGGCCACTACTTGTGAGAAGTTGGCCTGGCATATGCTGTCAGCTAGTTATAGTGGGCACCTTGCACCAGTCCAAACGACCTTTATTGATGATAGGTTTAAAGACAACCTTTATTGAAAGCTATCCTAGTGGTAGCTATGGAGAGCAGCCTTCAGGCTAAGTCTTGAAGGAGTGTAAAGCAGCTTGGTTTACCAGATTATAACCTCTTGATTAACTAAATGAAAGGAGAACCACACAAGGTATATTTATAAAATATATGTATTTATTTCTAAACACTAACTACTAATCTCTTTATGAGATTAGAGTTCAAGATATAAAATATCACAGTATTAAAACGACAATAAATAGCACAATATACACTGGGCCCCAGGGGGGGACAAAACCATATACTAAGAAAGTGGTATAAGAACCACGACTTGACTAGACACAGTGCCTAGAGCACGTAGAATCGCTGGGACCCCAAGTAACCACCCAAGGTAGTGACACAGGAGACCCACGGGGGACGTGTGCAGTGTGAGAACACAGCCGCGAGCGCCGTAGGATTCAATGCGGAAAGTCGCGGTTGGAATTTTAAAGATAAAGGACACTTAGGAGAGGACTTTCAGCAAACCCCTTTAGACTTAAGGGGTTCTAGGGCCAGCACCCACGTGAGCACAGGAGTACTCGAGTTACCTCACCCAGGGAAGCCGGGTGCATAGGTGTCAAAGGGTGTCGGGAATCGTCGTCATTTTCAATGGCGATCTGCTGCAAAGTACTGCTACCGTGAAGAAGAAAAGTGTCCGGGTGGATCCAAGCCTGGATCAAAGATGTGAAGAACCTGAAAGCAGAGGGGACAGAGTCTGGGTCACTAGCCAGTGACCAGGAGCGGAGCAATCGAATGCCCACCGATGTCGGGTGCTTCAGGTGCGAAGAGGTGAAGCTTGACTCTGCAGCCACGGGGTCCCGGAGACGTCGATGACAACCAGGAGCTGGATTCGAGCTGTCCCATAAAGGATGTCGAGTGCTGGGGTGTCGGTGATCGGATTGACCACAACAAGCCTTGGCAACAGCAACCCACGCAGGAAGAGAAAAGATGCTTCTGTGCGGACCAGCAAGGTCCTGGGGACTCCCCAAGCAATGGAGAGTCAGGGCACGTCTGGAGCAACCAGGGAAGCCCAATAAAAGTTAGAGTTGCCTTCTTGGGGACCCACAGGTCAACGGACCATGGATCGCGAAGGGATCTTGAGAGGAATCACAAAATGGTGGCCCACGGAACACTCATTGAGTGTAGGCCTGCAATCTTCGGTGCAATTACTGCTCGGGGTTAGGGCTACAAGTAAGCTAAAGCTCAGCCTCAGAGGTTGCCGGAAAGCTGATGCTTCTGCAAATAGTTGCTGTGTCCAGGGGTTCGGGTTGCACGGTCTCCATGAGGGATACGGGCCTCAGACTTGCTGTGGGCACAGATCGACCTCAGAGACCTCGGAAAACCCACCTCCTGTGTGGCAATATTCTTCGGAGTCCACAGGAGCTTTGGAGATGCCAACCGGTCAGTTGCATTAAAGGTGCCTGCCTTGCAGGGGAGTAACTCCTTTACTCCAAGGGAGATTCTTCAGTCATCCAGCGTAGTGTAGATCGTCGAAGTACTTGGTTTCTGGTATCAGAGTTTAGTCCAGGTGTAATCTAAAGTCCTGTAGTCAGGGTTTCCTACTTTATACCCAAGAAAGGGGTGGGACAAACTCTGGGGACCCACCTATGGGAGGGTCAGGAAAGAGGGGTGGCTACACCCATTTCCTTTGTCCAGTTTCGCGCCAGAGCAGGGGCTGTGTGCCCCTGCAACCGGTTTGAGCTGGACTATGCATAGGGACACCAAATGTGCCCCCAGTGCAGACTTCAAAGCACTCTGAGAGTGCACCCACCCAGCCCCAATACACTAAAGCCTGTCTGGGAGGTGGTCACACCTCCCTGTGACAGGAAACCTATTGTCCAGGCCTCCCCTGCCAGAGTTTCATCCAGCAGCAGGAGGGCAGACTCGTGTCTGTGGCTGGCAGCATCCATTTTGTGATGCCAGGGCTCTGTTAGCTGGTACCGGGTATACCGGTGCTGTCATGTCTCTCCCTCTAGAAGGGTGGGATCATACTCCCACACCAGTTACTGGTGTGGGGGTATGATTCCAAGGTGTTTGACACCAAACACGACAGTTTTCCAATCAGCCATTCCAAAGTTAGCATTTACCGTTTGGTTATAATGCACTTAAGAGTATATGGTTTGGCTGCATCACAAACAACCCCGAAATGAAGATTTCGAAAGCTGCAGAGGGGCTCTGCTCATGCATGGGCACCCTCTCACATGAAACCCAGCACCCTGCCTTCAGGATTGTTAAGGCCTGCCATAGGGGTGACTGATAGGTTTACATGTGCAGTGATATGGAGAGATATAGGGAACCTATATCTCAGTAAGAGGTGGATACACCACCTTACACAGGCTGCTGTAGCAGACCTGTTGTGTCATTTTAAAAGGCTTCCCAGGGGTGGCACAATACATGCTGCAGCCCCTGGTAGGCCTCTGGGGTACCTATGCCCTGGGTACATAGTATACCATATACTAGGGACTCACAAGGGTACCCCAGACTCCAATCTGGAGTGTACCTAAAGTACATACAATCAATTTAGAGTAGAAAGCAGATAGACTGGGGTCCTGATTAGCAGGGCCTCAGTCTGGCTAAGTCGAAAAACAGTGAAACATCAGCAAAAAGTGGGGGTAACTATAAGAAGCAGATCCTACTCTCCTACACTACTTCACTAGGCAAGCAGCTGTAGAATTTATAGAATTTATTTTCCTCTGTGGCCTGAGCAACACCTTTACCCTCCGTCAGAATATGGTAGGTGTTCTGTTCGCCGATTATAAAGTGCATTATAGTCCCTACACTACACATAATGGTGGACAGGACATAAGCCACGTTGTCACTGAGGGAAACAACCTTTAGAACGCATGCATTACATCGCATGCCATTAGATTGCGGTTTTTACAACGAAAGTCGTTACAACGACTTGCACTGGAGGGCGCTATAGGACAATGAGTAGTTTAAATTACTCCTCAAAACACCTTCCCTACTGTACGTAGGCTGGAGTTGGAATAGTAAATTAAACTACTCCTAAGTCCAGCGCCCTCCAACGCAAGTCGTTGTAACGACTTGCGTTGTTAAAACCGCGATCTAATGGCATGCGATGTAATGCATGCGTGGTATCGTCATACATCCTGTCACTGAGTACCCTTAGTGGCAAAAACGTAAAGTCTTGACTAGTTTTGGAAGTGCTTTTAGAGAACTTATGTATACAACACAAGGACCACCCTGATTGCTCACGAAAACCAGAGTAAGTTTAATAAGTCAAACAAATGCTCTGTGGCACTCATTCACCAACACTTTTACTTTTAAACTCCATTTGTAACTTCATACTTCCAAAGCAAAAGAATGTGTCTGTGAATTTGTCCTATGGGACCTTCATTTGGCTTATTACTTTAGGGAACTTAGACAGTATTCCCCAGCATGTTTGCCTAAATTTCAAAGGAAGATATGTCACTCAGTTCGAGGAATGTAGGCCTTGAAGGCATTTTCGGCCACCCCTAACTTGCATCCATAAACTGGAAGGAGTTGGATTGAGCACAGTGAGTGTGCTGAAGGCTCATGAAAGACATGATTTCTTGAGCTTCAAGTAGCTAGCGATGGAAGGGGTTAGTATAAGTTCCCTTGGCAAGTATATAGGATTTGTCAGGACTTTGGTGAGGACAGAGACATGAACGGGTAGGAAAACCTTAGGCTAGTTGTGATTTCATAGGGATATCGATTAGTTAGAAGGCAGATAGTCACTGTAGGACAGATACACATCCTCTTACTTCATTTTCCCCTTACGACTCAAACCCATTGGTGCCACGCTCACCCTGACACTGAATTACTCCCTCACTCAACTAAGCAGATGACTCCAAATCACACAGAACGCAGTAGGCAGCCTCCTCCATCAACATCACAACAAGCACACACCCTGCACCTCAAACAGCTTCTCTGACTCCTCATCCACAGTTTTTTTCAAACTACTAGACACACATATTCAAAGCCTTACACATCACTGGCCCAGTATACATCAATACCACCTCAGACTTCAAAAACCTTCCAGACACCTTTGCTCGGCTAGACTTATACTCGCACACACTCCAGACATACGCAGCACCAAAACAAGGTGAAGTGACTTCTGTTAATTGGCTACTAAAGGGTGGAATGACCCAGGGCCGGTTTTAGCACTGGTGGCGCCCTGTGCCACAATGTTTGTTGGTGCCCCTCAATGACCACATCTACCACGGATTCCCTCTCTACCACCATTTAACAGTGCTCCTCAAGTCTCTATAACCACTCTATCTCAGACTGATTTAGTGTTATAGCGCCACTCTTACCAGTGTAGGGTGTCAGAGCACTTTAAATCACACACACATTGGCACAGAGACAATAATATGTGTGTAAATCAGTTTATAGGAAATGTTACATAAGACAGAGGACTACAAGGTGTAGGAGTCACAGGTCAATTATACTGGTAGGCAGTATAGTTTAAGAGTCCTTGGTCTGGAAAAGCACAAATTCAGAATTTAAAACATAACATCGTTGTTAGGGGTTTTCTTTAATAATAAACATTGATTTCTTCTACCCAAATGAACCCTTTTTGCAAGTTTAGGATAATGAAAGACAGGGCAAATAGACATATAGCGCTAATACATATCTTGTAGTTTGCATGCAGCTCTATGATGACAGTTAATAGCTCACTATGCTATATTTGGATTTTAACTTATAAACTGCAAGTAACAAAGGATCCCTGGGACACAAGCAGCAACCCACTGACCTATTTACATTATATGTACTTTGTGATCTGCATGGTACACATTCTTTGCAATAGGCATATTAACCCACTGCACTACCTTCTGATGAGTTAAAACGTCCACTAGACGCGGATTCCTTGCGAGCGCGTGAGTTAAGATGGCCCCCCCCCCCCCGGTGAGCTCCTATTCGAGTCTGCCCGATTTTCGACTAAATTAGAAGATTACATGCCGTTTTTTACCTTAAATTGAGGGTAGCAGCTTCCTGAAGCCTCTGCTCCCCAGTAAGGTGCTTGGTTGCCTTTTTTACACAGCGGAAGGTATTTATTTGTTCCTCAGCTTTCCCACCGGTCTTCTGGAGCAGGTACAGCCGAGTTTTCCAGTCAGGGGGGCGGAGCTACATTTCGGAAAGGGCGAGGCTGTGGCCTAGTCACTCCCACAGTCAGATTTACCTACTGCAGCTCCTTACTCTGACTGAATTTCCTTACTATACTTATTTTCTGCAATTTATAATACATTCTACTGCAGAATTTTAATTTAAGGAAATATGGAGGGCAAAAATACACAGGTTCAACATAATAAAAGAAAGCTAAATATTTATGCACCTCCAGTTAAATCAAAATTGGTGGAATCTAATGAACCTTCTTTGGCTCTACTATTGGATGAAATTCAAGCTATTCGTTCCAGATACTATTGCCTCTGAAATTAAAAGTATACGAAAAGACATGGCCAGTCTATCTATGAAAACATCTGACAATGCAATTAAAATTCAGGATAATAAAGCTAAAATTGACAGTTTTTCACTGTTTGTGTCAAAAATACCTGCTATGTCTAATCTTCTTCTTGAATTTGAAATCCGTAATAGACAGCATAATTTACATATTTTTAATTTACCAGAAGATGTGGAAGGTAACGATTGTAGATTATACTTGGAGAATTTGATACCTGGCCTCTTACGTCTAAAGTTTCCTGAGAAATTCGAAATTGATAAAGCTCACAGGATTCCCTCTCATCGCAATCCTCACCAAAATAAACCGCAACAAATGATTTTTAGAGTTTTACGCCATCATCATTTAGTGATGATAAGAAAAGCAGCACGTGAAATTCCTTCCTTAATGGTTAATGGCAACATAATTTTCATACATCAGGACTTCGCAAAATAAACTGTTAAAATTCACAATGACTTTTCTGATCTCCGAACACGATTGCGTAGTCTTGGCTTCAAATATGGTCTTTTTGACCCTTCGACTATGCAAATTTGGAAAGACTGTTTCTCAAAGTCCTTTCAACGCCCTGAAGACCTTTGTCATTTTTTGGATCAGCAACCACAGATTCCCATGGAAACACATGAAGCTGCTACCTGAATATATAATTTTGTGATTTTTTCCGGCTAACCTATTTGTAAAATGTTTTGCAGGGCACTTTTGGTCCGGTCATGCTTACTGAGCGTGTGTGCATTTCTACATTGTTATTAATGTTTAAATGTTGTCCTTTTTATGTTTGTATGTATCTTTACTTTTCCTTTTTTCTTGTTGTTCATTATTAGAGCTACTTTTCATCTCTTCCTGTTTTAAAATTCTTTGCATCTCTTCTCTGCATTCGCTACATTTTCTTTTCTTCAACATGGCTAATTTCACTAATATTAACATTATATCCTTAAATGTTAAAGGTTTAAGACATCCTGTGAAACGTATACAAATTTTAGATTATTTACAAAGTTATAAGGCGGACATTTGTTTTTTGCAAGAGACACACATAGATGACAGTTTTAGAATATATGGGGGAAAAAATGGGTTGGTACTGTTATATCTTCTCCTGCTGTTCATAGGAAAAATGGTGTTGCTATCCTTTTTGCAAAACACCTAAATTTTCAAATACTGAGCAAATCTTCAGATTTCAAAGGTCGGTATATTATAGTGAAACTTAAAATTCAAGATACAGTTATGTTTTTAATTAATGTTTATGGTCCGACCAATGACAACCCCAATTTTTGGTCTCTTCTTACTACAGAAGTGCTCAAATTAGGCAATGTACCAATTATTGTTGGTGGAGATTTTAACCTTATATGTGATCCCTTATTAGACAGAATTTCCCAAACTAAATACCGACGGCCCAGAGCTTTTTTTACACTAAAGTCTTTTTTTAAATCATCTAAGTTGGTTGATATTTGGCGGCTGTATCACCCTACTGAGAAAATGTTTACTTTTTTCTCAAACCCTCATAACTCTCACTCAAGATTAGATTATTTTTTGGTTTCTCGTCAATTAATTCACTCAGTTACTACTCAACATATCCATAACATTGATATTTCTGACCACACTCCTATTTCTATGACCTTACAGCTTGGGTTAGACTCTCAAGCTCAATCCAGATGGCGTATGAACTTTCATACTGTTCTTAGTGAGGATAATAAACCAAAAATGTTATCAGCACTTCAGGATTATTTTGATTTTAACCCAGAAGGCTCGACGTCCTTGGTAACTAGATGGGATACCTTTAAGGCATATATGAGAGGGACATCCATCTCTATTATGGCTCATGAAAATAAATCTTTCAAATCTAAAATTAAAGACTTAGATAAACAAATTGCAAAATTTGAAAGACTTTTCATTACATCTAATGATCCTCAAATTAAAATAAAATTGCAAAAGCTGCGTTATGAGTTTAATTCCATATTGAGCAAAAGAGCTGCTATACAACTTTCTAATACTAAAGCTAAATTTTGCTTAAATGCTAATAGATCTGGAAGGCTCTTGGCTAACTATTTACGTATAAAAAAGATAAAACCTAAATCAATTCAATCCATGGTCCCAATGGGAAGAATGCATTATCCCAAAAGGATATTGTTAATGAATTTTTGAATTATTACTCAACCTGATACAATAAACCTAACTTAGAAAACCCCTCCCTGATTGACTCATTTTTACATGAATGTGGATTACCTAAAGTTTCGCAATCAAACAAAGACAAATTAGACTCACCAATCACTATGGAAGAAATTGAATTGGCTAATAAATCCCTTAAACAGGGTAAATCTCCAGGTCCCGATGGAATTCCTGCTGAATTTCATAAAGAATTTTCCTCGCAACTTATTCCTCATTTATTCAAACTTTTTACAGTTTTTGGGGCCTCAGGTTCAACTTGTGGTTTCTTTACGGAAGCTTTGATTATAGTTCTTCCAAAACCTAACAAAGACCCGGCCATTGTATTGAATTATCGCCCCATTTCCCTAATAAATCAAGATTGTAAACTCTACGCTAAAATTCTTGCAACCAGATTGACTTCAGTATTAGATTTTCTTATTCATCCTGATCAATATGGTTTCATGAAAAATAGATATTCAGTTAATAACGCTAGAGTTTTACTACATGCTATTGAACAAGGGTCCTCTTTATCATTACCATCTGGAGTGCTTGCATTGGATGCTGAAAAAGCTTTTAATAAAGTCCATTGGCAATTTTTATTTCATACATTATCTGCATTTAATTTTGGTGATCTATTTATTCGCATGATATCGGCTCTCTATTCTAGTCCTTCGGCTCGCCTATTCATTAATGGTCAAATTTCTAATCAGTTTTTTCTTTTTAGAGGTACTAGACAAGGTTGTCCCTTGTCACCGTTGTTATTTCTCTTTGTTATTGAACCCTTGCTTACTACTATTAGAAAATGCATTAATATCACTGGTATTAATATTAAGGATGTTACTATTAAAACATTAGCATATGCAGATGATATTCTTTTGTTTATTAGCAATCCCGAATCCTCATTCCCTCCATTAATAGATATTATTTCATTATATTCGCAGATTTCAGGTTATAAATTAAATGCTAACAAAAATGAATTTTTGCTTTAAATGCTCTTTGTACACCTGATATGTTACCTTTACGAGAAATAATTTGGCAGAGGGATAAAATTAAATACCTTGGGATTGAGTTTACTAATTCTGTTAAAAAAACAATCACAATAAATTGCGAATCTATTGTAAACTATATTAAAGAAAAATTCTTCAAATGGTCTGCACTACATTTGTCATGGTGGGGAAAAATTTACTCAATAAATGGTAATTGCCCCCAAAATCTTTTATTCCCTAGCTATGATTCCTAGTCAATTTCCTATGCAGTTTTATAAGACTACTGATCGACATTTTTCTCAATTTCTTTGGAATAATAAAACACCCCGTATAGGATACAAAAAATGAAAAATGGCTAAATGTAATGGAGGGCTTGGTTTGCCTGATTTTTTTAATTATCATAAAGCGTTTGCATTAAAACAAAGTTCTCTTTGGTTTAATCATTCCCACCTTAATAATCTCCCTACCTGGCTTCTTATAGAAAAGAATTTGATAAAACCATTCCCCTTACCTACTTTATTAACGATGTCTAACAAGTCAATATTGCTTAAGAATTCTATTATTTTGAAATCTACAAAGTTAATCTTTCATGATTTAGATGCTCTTTTCCAATCGACTACTTCCTATTCTATTGATATGTCATTATGGCATAATCCTAAATTAAAATTATCTCGATCAGTAAAATATTGGAATTCCCGGATCAAAGCTGGTATTTTTCATTTAAAGGATATTTACCATAATAAAACTTTCTTCTCATTTGATGATCTACGTCATAAATTTAACTTATCTCCCGCTGATTTAGTTAAATATGAAATTTTATGTAATTCTATTCTAGATTCCTTTCCTAATAATTTCCCATTAAAAATGACTTCAGATTCCACGACCTATATTCATGCAGTTTCTTCTTCATCTCATGCCGTCTCATTAATTTATAAACAATTGAATAATTTTAAAGGTAACAATATTGAGTTGATTTCATCGTTTTGGAATAATGAACTCTCAACATCTTTCTCTCTTGATATATGGAAGAAAATATGGTTAAATAATATTCCCGGATGGCTACCTGTATCACTATATCAAACAAATTCTTTTATTCTTTTTAACTGCTTATGGACTCCATTAAAGTTATTTCAAGCTAAGCGTCTACCCAATTCGAATTGTTGGCATTGTAATTTATGTCCAGGCTCGTTCAAACATATGATTTTTTAATGTAATTTTGTTCATTCATTTTGGAAGGAAGTTTGGGATGTCATAAAAAAATATTCAATTTTTCTGAAACGCTTTCATTTAATATTTTGATTTGCAAATCCAGTGCTCTTTCTACAAAATTCTCTGATTTAAAATGTAAACTTTTCAATTTTTATTATCGGCTGCTTTAAAGTCTATTACTGCATGTTGGAAAGATGTATCTTTACTATTGTGTCATGTTTGGTGGTCATGGATTATTTTTACTAGAAGAGGTGCTAATTTATCTTTGTCTGGCATTGTACATAATAGTCCTTCTTATCATTTATTTTGGCAACCGATTGATGATTATATTGTTTCTTACATATAATTTCATTTTCTCTATTAATTATAACTAGTATATGATATCCATATGTAGCTCTGTTATTAAGGAAATTGTATCATATAATAATATTATTTTCTGTTTCTCCCATTCCTTTTATAATTTGTTATTCTTCTCACTATATTGTACCTCTTATTTTTATATTTATTGTTCTTGCTAGACAGATTTTTTAAGGTACATTTTTGGTACTCTTTTCTGTATTGTCCTTGTTTATCACAAAATTCAATAAATTATTTTGAACAGAAAACTTCCACTAGACAAACCTATGATCTCTCCAGCAGGAACATTAATTACTGGAGTGATCTTGACATTTTATTGATGGCTTAAAATTGCTGGAAGCAAGGAACGCATCAGCCGGTGCTTTTGAAATGAAAATATACTTGCAAACAGCGCGCCCCCACCTCAAGTCAGCGCCTGGTGCGTGGCACCAATCGCACCACCCTAGCGCTGGCCCTGGAATGACCTGCCCCTACACATATGCTCGGTCTCTGAAATTACTGCATTCCACACAAAGCTGAACACTTGGCTCTTCGACTAGGTTAATCCATGGATCAGCCCTCACTGCTCCTGCGTTAGCGACAGGATACCCTCCCAGGTGATAGTGCGATTTACAAACAATTCATACAATTACAGAGAACTCTGCACCCAACGCTGCATGTATGGGTAAAATGTGTGTCTTGCTTGCCATGTTCATCATCAGAACTTAGTAGATGTTCAGTTTGCTGTATGACAACTGCATTACCATCACAGCACTGCACATAACAGTGGATGGGATATATTCTTTGTTCTCACTGACTACCCTGTGTGTCAAAAACTAACAGCCTTCATAGTTTGTGACGTGCTATTTAGGGAACTTAGGCTGTATTCAACGGCATGTTTGCCTTAGTTTCAAAGGTTGACATGCTCACTCAGTTTTAGGAATGTAGGCCTTGGAAGTCCTTCTCGGACACCGCCAACTTGCATCCACAAACTAGAAAGAGTTAGATTTACTACAGTGAGTGCACTAAAGATGCATGTAAGACAAGTCTTCCTGAGCCTCACGTGGCTGTCGTGGGAGCCATTAGTGAAGGTTCTCTAGGCATGCATTCAATAATGTTTAGAATGGAGATGGGCACTTGAGAGGTGGTAAACATGTACTCAAACCGTTTATTCATTTATGAAGGTTGTGAATGCACCAACCTTCTAAATGTCTGGACATACGTGTTTGTGGTATGTTTGTGTGCAATTTGCTTGATACCTGGTGATAGGTTGTCTTGAATGGGGATTCCATCCTGTGGCGTATGAATGGATGGGCCCATGAATGGTAGTGGTATGTTGATGTGAGTGCATTGTGTGGCTGGACCTTGTGCCCTCTACAGGAAAGGATCAAACAAGGTAAATCAGAGCCCTTGCCAAGGGACTCCAATTGACCTTGGCTTGATCGGTTTCTGTTGTGGCCACTAGGACCAGGGACACAAGTTGAGGCTGAGGTTTTATTGGCACAAGTGGGGTAGTGATAGCTGGTAGAAATTTTGTAGAGTCCTCATGATTCCAGAAGTTTCTAACACAGAAATGTAAGGAAAATGCACTGTTTTAGGCAAAGTTTGAGGATTGTAGGGCATTGTGGTTAGAAAAAACCTTATGGGATCCACACAAGACAGACCACCCGGGACTTCCCTGGTTGTCTATTTTTCAAAAATGTCTGTGGTTTGTAGACTTGCATGGGGGTTCCACAGCACGGACCCAAATACAATAGGTAACCCTATTGCTTATATCTCAATGTAGCGCATTAGGGCCTTTTCTGTCGTGGTCTCTTGGCCCACTCTCACAAGTGGGGTACTGTTCTTATCAGTAGACTCAGGTTAGTAGGAAATGTGTGGCTCCTCTCAGATTCCAGAACTTTCTGTTAAAGCAATATCAAGGAAATGTGTGTTTCTTACCAAAGTTTGACGTTTGCAAAAGCTTCTGGGTAAAATTACCTGGTGAAAGCCATGCAAGTCAGGCACCCCTGGACTTCCCTGGGTGTCTAGTTTTAAAAAATGTGCAGTTTTGCTAGGTGCCAGCTGAAGTAGAGCCCAAAATGCAGAGCTACCACATTGCAAAAAATGGGTCCCTTTTCAGTACAAAAATGTGGTGTGTCTATGTTGTGTTTTTGGGCCCTTTCCTGTCACGAGGACTAGGCCTACCCACACAAGTGAGGTAGCATTTGTATTGGGAGACTTAGGGGAATGCTGGGTGGTAGGAGTTTTGTGTCTAGCTGCAGATTCCAGAACTTTCCATCATAGAAATGAGAGGATAATGTATTTTTTGTTCAAAGTTTGAGATTAGCTAGTGATTCTGGGTAAAAAAAAACGGTCACCCTACCCTGGATTAACCCATGTGTCGAGTTTTCAAAAAATTGCAAGTTTGCTAGAATTCCCAGGGTGACGGATGAGCTAGGGCAAAAAAATCCACAACTACCCACTTTGAAAAAAAAGGGTCAGTTTTGAGTGGAAATATGTGATATATCTATGTTGTGGGTCCTAGGCCTACCCACACAAGTGAGGTACCATCTTTATCAGGACACTTGTGGGAATGCAAGGTGGAAGGAAGTTTGTGGCTCCCCTCAGATTCCAGAACTTTCCATCACAGAAATGTAAGGGAAATGTGTTTTTTAGTCAAAGTTTGACATTTGCATGGAATTCTGGCTAAAATAAAATCTGAGAGGCACACAAGTCACCCCACTCTGGATTTCTCCAGGTGTCTAGTTTTCAAAACTGTGCACGTTTGCAAGGTTTCCATAGGTGCTGGCTGAGCTAGGGCCCAAATTCCACAGCAACCTACTTTGCACAAAAAAAAATGTATTTAGTCAAAGTTTGAGGTTTGCAAGGGATTTGGGGTAATAAAATCTGGTGAGAGCCATGTAAGTCACCCCATTCTAAACTTCCTTAGTCGTCTAGTTTTCAGAAATGGAAAGATTAGTTAGGTAGCCTTGTGTGCTGACTGAGTTAGGCACAAAATCCACAACTACCCACTTTGGAAAACAAGGGTCAGTTTTGAGTGGAAAATGTGATGTATCCATGTTGCGTTTTAGAACAATTCCTGTCATGGGCATTAGACCTACCCACAGAAGTGAGGTACCATTTGTATTGGGAGACTTGGAGGAATGCTGGGTGAAAGATGGTTTGTGATCCCTCGCAGATTCCAGAACTTTCCATCACAGAAATCTGAGGAAAATGTGTTTTTGTAGTCAAAGTTTGAGGTTTGCAAGAAATTTGCGGTAATAAAATCTGGTGAGAGCCATGCAAGTCACCCCATTATGAATTCCCTTAGTGTCTAGTTTTAAAAAATGTAAAGATTAGCTAGGTAGCTCTAGGTGCTGACTGAGTTAGGCCCAAAATCCACAGCTACCCACTTTACAAAAAAAAAGTCAGCTATGATTTGGAAAATGTGATGTAGCCATGTTGCGTTTTTGGATGTTTCCTGTTTCCACTAGGCCTATTTAAACAAGTGATGTACCATTTTTATAGGGAGACATGTGGGAGCATAGAATAGTAGAACATGTGTTATTAACAATTGGATTTCACTGCATTTGTACCTTCCAAATGTATGCCAGTGTATAAAAAAGAAGACATTTAAAAAAATACCCTCTAAATCATATGCTAGTACAGGTACCCACAATTCACAGATCTATAAATACCGACTGCTCCAAAACTTCATATCTTGTGCCCATTTAAAAAATAAATAGGTTTCATTGATACCCATTTTTCACTCTACATATTTCACCATATGAATTATTAATTCATAATAATTATTAATAATTAGTCTATACTCAGTACACAATGAAAAACTATTATACAGTGCAGCTCAGTTGTTGACTCTGCGTACCTTGGATTCTTGAAGAACCTACAAACCCTATATATCCACTCAACCAGAAGGATGTAGTGGACGTAATTGTATATTGCTTTTGTAGTTTGCTGTGGTGACAAAAAGTTACGGATGAAAACGCTGTTACAAATGGCCGTTTTTTCATACTCGTTTTCAATATTTCTTTATTTTAACAATTAGTTTGTTTGTGAAAACATTTAGGGATCTACACATATCACACCTTTTGATGAATTTGGATTTTTATCTACTTTTCAGAAATCTATAGCTTTCCTGGATCACCAATGGGTTTCTCACTGATTTCCACCACAAACTGGAAGTAGGTTGAAAGCACAACAAATAGGAAAAATGGGCTGCCCATTTGAAAAATGCCAAAACTGTGGTAGAAGACAGGATTTTTTATTCAGCTCTGCATGTTCCTGAACGCTGGGAAGATGGTGACTTTTCACTTTCAGGAAAAAAACAGGCACTTTTATCCGGAGCAATTTTTTCCTATTTTCCCCCAAAAACTAAAAATTTAGCTTTTGCCTATATGATCAGCCCCCTCCAGGGAAATCCACAAACCCTGGGTACCTTTTAGAATCTCCAGGATGTTGCAAAAAAAGGACACAACTTTGACATGGATACCTTATGTGGAAAACAGTTATGGAGCCCTAGGCGCAAACTACCCCAAATAGCCAAAAAAAAGGCTCAGCACTAGGGCCGGGGGGGGGATTTCAGCAGTTAAGGGGTTAACACTATTATAAAGTAGTAATAGGTAGGGAACAACAATAAAACCTACTACTTACCTATACCTAACACCCTAACCCAGAAGACAGTGTAACGCAGAATGCAGCCAAACTGTGCTAAAAAGAACATGACCACCTTTTGCGTTTGGTAAATAGCCATTACCCATTCACATTGTGCCTTATCACGCACATGTACCATGGTATACCACGGAGTTACTGATGCGTACCGTGGCACAATATATAACTAAGTATTTTAAAACATATACATTTAACACTACTTACACTATTCACACATATTATCACAAATTACCATTCACACAAAATAATATATTTTCCATTACATATACATCCATTCACACAATTTCACGCCACATCTGTTTTCATTACCACACTACACTCTATGCCACTCCACATTACACCGCTTCACTCTTTACTATTATACTCTACGATACTCCACGCTACGTCACTCCACTATATGCCACTCCACACTAGATCACTCCACTCTATGATATGACACTATAGGCCACTCAATTTTAGGACACTCCAGTGTACGTCCCCCCACTGAACGCCACTCCGCTCTATACTACTCCACTGTACACTATTCCACTGTACAACACTACACTCTGCGCTATTCCACTCTTTGTCACTCCACTGTACACCACTTCAGTTTGCACCAGTGTACTGTAAGCTTTTGCACTGTACACCACTCCACTTTAGCCACTCCATTGTACGCCGCTCCACTCTACACCACTGCACTCTATGCCAATCCTGTATACCCTAATACACTCTGCACAATTTCACTGTATGACACTCCATTCTACGACACTCTACTCTATTCCCCTATATGCCACACCACTCTACATCGCTACACTGTATGCCAGTACCACTTAATGTTATTTTGCTCTACATGACTCCGCGCTACTCAACTGTGTGCCACTCCACTCTGTGACAGTTCACTCCATGCCACTAGACAGTATGCTATTACACCATACGCCACTAGAGTCTACCCCACTGAATTCTACCCCGCTCCAGTCTACAACACTTCACTCTATGCCACTACACTTTACGCCACTCACTTCTACACCACTTCAGCCAATGCTATTCCACTGTACACTACTCCACTGTACCCCACTCCAGTCTATGCTATTCCACTCTAAGGTCACTCCACTCTTCATCACTCCACTCTACCCCACTCCAGTGTACATTATTCCTCTGTATGCCACTCCCCTCTACGCTACTCCACTCCACTCCACTCCACTCTATGCCAATCCAGTATACTCCACAACACTGTACCTCACTCCACTCTATGCCACTCCACTGTCACTCCAATGTGTGCCACTTCACTCTATGCCACTCCAGTCTACGCTATTTGACTGTATGCCACTCCACCATACACCCCTCTACTGTACACTACTCCACTATATGTCACTCCATTTGAAACCATTCTACTCCACGCCACTCCACTCTATGCCACTCCACTCTACCCCACTCTAGTGTACACTATTCCACTGTATGCCACTCCAGTGTACGTAACTCCACTCTACGCAATTCCACTATAAGATCACTACACTGTACCTCACTCCACTCTATGCCAGTCTAATCTACAACACTCTATTGTATGTCACTCACCTCTAACACCCTCCACTGTACACCACTGTACTGTACAACACTCAACTGTACGCTTTTTCACTATATGCTGCTCAACTGTACCAAACTCCTGTCTATGCCACTCCACTGTACGCCACTACACTGCGAGCCAATCCACTCTACACTGTTCCATTGTATGCAACTCCACTGTATGACACTCCACTCTATGCTATTCCAATCTATCCCACTCCACTCTACGCCACTCCACTGTACACCACTGTAATATATGCTATTCCACTGTGTGTCACTCCACAGTACACCACTCCACTCTATGCCACTCTATTCTACCCCACTGCACTCTACGCTATTCCACTCCACTCTACACCATTTCACTTTATGACACTCTAGTCTATGCCACTGCACTGTATGGCACTCCATTATTCGTCACTCCACTCTGCGACAATATGTGTGCTATTATCCTGTACATCACTCCATTCTACGTCACTCCACTCTATGCCATGCCACGCTACTCCAATACATTCTACCCTACTACACTCTACCCTATTCCACTGTACGACACTCCACTTTCTGACAATCTACTCTACGCTATTAAACTATGTGCCACTCCACTCTACATCACTACACTGTACGCCAGTAACGCTCAAAGTTATTCCATTCTACACCACTCCTCAGTATGCCACTCCATTCTACACCACTATCATCTACACTAATGCACTGTACACCACTTCACTTTGCAAGACTCTACTCTACGCCACTATGCTCTATGCTATTCCACTGTACACCACTACTGTCTACCCCACACACTCTAACTCGCTCCACTCCCCAATACTCCAATCCACTGTATGTCTACACTGTACCTTACTCCACTCCACGCCACTCTACTGTACGCTACTCCACTATACGTCACTCCACTTTATGCTATTCCAGTTTATGTCACTACACTCTACGCAACTCCACTCTACCCCACTCCAGTGTACACTATTCCACTCTATGCCACTCCAGTGTACGCCTCTCCACTCTATGCCACTCTACTTTATGCTATTCCACTGTACGCCACTCCATTATACCTCACTACACTCTACACCAGTCCACTCTACAACACTCCACTGTACGCCACTCCACTGTATGCCACACCACTGTATGCAATCTACACTACATTAACTATAACTCATGCCTTCTCCATGCCCTGCTTATACTGTTTTATATTATCTCACCTATAACATCTAAAATCATAGTATTTACAAGAACAGTTATGACATCAAAAATTAAATCTTTTGTGAGAACACAGTGCATGGCAGAGTGGAGAGTTATAGTTAATGAAGTGTGGCTGCCAAGTTAAATAACACTGTGTATGGAGGTGTGCGAGTTATAATGATTTGAATGTAAATATTAATTAAAGGAATAAGTATAAGTTCAGAAATTAATTTTTTGAGTAGTTTAAGTTTTCTTTGTAGATAAAGAATAACGTACTATTAGTTTAAAGGTGGTGCGTAAATTATACATTTACATTTAAGGTATAACTATAACTTAAGAAGTTGTAATGTTTGTGTATTTTACGTTTGGTTGGTATAGAAAGAATAAATAAAGTTCTCTAAGCTATAACAAAGGTTTAGCCTTTGTTTTTTTAAATTTAAATATATATATATTATATATATATATATATATATATATATATATATTATCTACTGGCGGTCGCCAGTAGATAGTTATAGTTAGGACCTATTTTCCATAGGAAATCCGCGACATTCTATTTGAAATAACTCTTGCGTCGGTTGACGAATCTTCGCGAAATTTTCAAACTTTATGGCCCGCTCCGCTCCGCTCCTACCCTGAAAGTTTCAGGGTGATTTGTCAAGCGGGGGCCGAGAAAAAAGGGGGGTCCCAAAACGCGTGTTTTCCCCATTAATTTTCCCATAGGAAACTTTAGACACGGCTACAGCCCGAACTGCTGAACGGAATTACACCAAATTTGGCAAAGAGGTAGTTCTTGGTTCAGAAAGAACCCTTTTGTTAAATGGTGTAAATCCGTTCAGTAGTTGCGGAGAAATTAAAAAAATAAGAGTCAAAAAATCAATTTCCCATAGGAAACTTTAGACACGGCTACAGCCCGAACTGCTGAACGGAATTACACCAAATTTGGCAAAGAGGTAGTTCATGGTTCAGAAAGAACCCTTTTGTTAAATGGTGTAAATCCGTTCAGTAGTTGCTGAGAAAATCAAAAGTAAAAGTACATATATATCTATGGCCGCGTCGGATTCGCGCACCCTCCCGATCACGAGCTGTCTGCTAATTGGCTGTCAACACTCCAAACCAGGAAGTGTTGGCAGCCATCTTGTTCCTCGGTAGAACCGAGGAACAAGAAAGCAGTAATAAAAAGTGCGCAAAACGCACAAAGGGGGCAGGGTAGAAACTCCCTGACCCCCTAGGTCTGCTCACGGGGTCCCACAAGGACCCCCTGGGCAGAAAAAAAGCATTTTTTTTTTTTAAATTGGCAGGATGCGCTCAGGGAGCGCGAATCCTGTTGGAAAAAAAAAATCGAAGGGCGGTCTCCCGCGCTTCGATTGTATTTTGCCCCGGGTGGCCCAAGTCCCGGGGGCATGGTGGGGGGTTAAATTTATGTATGGGGGCCTCAAAGGGCCCCCAAGCCCCGGGGACCACCACCCCCGGGGCTTTCTTTAAAATGGTGCGGGAGGGCTCTGAGCCCTCCCGCAGCCCCGGGGACCACCACCTCCCCGGGGCTTCTTTTTTTTTAGTTTTTCCTGTGTGGGGGGGCTCGAGCCCCCCACACGCCCCGGGACCGCCACCTCCCCGGGGCACTAACAAATTAAAATGGGGGTCTGTTTTGGACCCCCAAAGCCCCGGGACCACCACCTCCCCGGGGCTTTGCTGATGTGGGGAGGGGGCCGCGCGGCCCCCCTCCTGGAGCCTGTGGTGGCCCTGGGGACCGCCACCCCCCAGGGCCGGCTCCTGCAGTGTCCCGGGGCCTACCCCCGGGACACTGCTGTTTGCAATGACAGGACGGGCGAGGCTCCCGTCCTGTCATTGCAAACTGCTTTGGATATTGGAAGAGAGAGCAGGAAACCTGCTCTCGCTTCCATATCCAAGACAATTGCTTTTCCACACGGGGAGCAGCATGTTAGCTGCTCCCCATATGTAAAAGCAATGCCGGCTCCCGTAGGACACGGGGAGCTGGGGGACTGTGGGGGTTTGGGGACCCCCACAGTCCCCAACCAGAGGCCAGGCCCCGGGGGATGGGGTCCCCGGGGCAAGTAGTGGCCCGGGATGGGGGCCACGCGGCCCCCTCCCCAGAAATAATTTTTAAAAAAAGGGAGGTAAGGCCCTGGGGGATGGGGTCCCCAGGGCCCAAAAATAAGAAAAAGGAAGGGGGCCACACAGCCCCCCTTCAGGAGAAAAAAAAAAAAACGATCGGCCCGCAGGTCCCGCCCCTTCCTTCACCACTCTGCAAACGCGCCCCTGGCGCGTTTGCAGATGGGGAAGTAATTCCCCTTGAATACTGGGGGTCCCTGGGGCCAACTAGCCCACCAGGAACCTCCAGTATGCGCTAGGGGCTGCGTTGCAGAGAGGTGTACAGAGGCCACTCCCCTTTATACACCTCTCTGCAACGCAGCTCTGTGGTGCTTTTTGGAGGTACATGGTGGGCTAGTTGGCCCCAGGAACCCTCAGGATTCAAGGGGACTTAATCCCCAACTTAAAACGCGCCACGGGGCGCGTTTGCACAGTGGTGAAGGGAGGGGCGGGGCTTCAGGTGACATGTGTGCAAACAGGCCCCGTGGCGCGTTTTAAGATGGGGAATTAAATCCCCTTCAATCCTGAGGGTCCCTGGGGCCAACTAGCCCAACAGGTACATCCAGAAAGCGCCACAGAGCTGCGTTGCAGAGAGGTGTAAAGGGGTGTGGCCTCTCTACACGTCTCTGCAACGCAGCCCCTGGCGCATACTGGAGGTTCCTGGTGGGCTAGTTGGCCCCTAGGGACCCTCATGATTCAAGGGGACTTAATCCCCCAACTTAAAACGCGCCACGGGGCGCGTTTGCACAGATGTCACCTCAGGCCCTGCCCCCTACCTTCACCATTGTGCAAATATTCCTCTAAAATCTGCCGAACTACGAATTCGGATTTACTCATCTGTTATCAGGAGAGACCTCAGTGCTGCATCTTTCAGCCCAGTACTAATCCTGAAAAGTAATTTTAACCGTACTTACCAGTAACGTGAATTTCCTTCCATAGGATATCATTGCCTGCTTTTTGCTGAAAAAGTTTCTAAGTGTTGATTTTTGAAACATACAAATATTCCTCTAA
This sequence comes from Calotriton arnoldi, assembly GCA_963921515.1. Taxonomy (NCBI): domain Eukaryota; kingdom Metazoa; phylum Chordata; class Amphibia; order Caudata; family Salamandridae; genus Calotriton; species Calotriton arnoldi. The sequence goes on along the minus strand of CAWUFW010001107.1, from coordinate 1,425,792 downwards.
AATCAGCCGAAATACGAATTCCGATTTACTCACCTGTTATCAGGAGAGACCTCAGTGCTGTATCTTTCAGCCCAGTACTGGTCCTGAAAAGTAATTTTAACCGTACTTACCAGTAACTTGAATTTCCTTCCATAGGCTAACATTGACTGGTTTCACTTGGAAATTCTTCTAAGTGTGGAGTTTTGGAACTTTAAAATATTCCTCTAAAATCAGCCGAAATACGAATTCCGATTTACTCACCTGTTATCAGGAGAGACCTCAGTGCTGCATCTTTCAGCCCAGTACTGATCCTCAAAAGTAATTTTAACCGTACTTACCAGTAACTTGAATTTCCTTCCATAGGATATCATTGTCTGCTTTTTGCTGAAAAAGTTTCCAAGTGTTGATTTTTGAAACATACAAATATTCCTCTAAAATCAGCCGAAATACAAATTCCGATTTACTCACCTGTTATCAGGAGAGACCTCAGTGCTGTATCTTTCAGCCCAGTACTGGTCCTGAAAAGTAATTTTAACCGTACTTACCAGTAACTTGAATTTCCTTCCATAGGCTAACATTGACTGGTTTCACTTGGAAATTCTTCTAAGTGTGGAGTTTTGGAACTTTAAAATATTCCTCTAAAATCAGCCGAAATACGAATTCCGATTTACTCACCTGTTATCAGGAGAGACCTCAGTGCTGTATCTTTCAGCCCAGTACTGGTCCTGAAAAGTAATTTTAACCGTACTTACCAGTAACTTGAATTTCCTTCCATAGGCTAACATTGACTGGTTTCACTTGGAAATTCTTCTAAGTGTGGAGTTTTGGAACTTTAAAATATTCCTCTAAAATCAGCCGAAATACGAATTCCGATTTACTCACCTGTTATCAGGAGAGACCTCAGTGCTGCATCTTTTAGCCCAGCACTGACCCTGAAAAGTAATTTTAACCGTACTTACCAGTAACTTATATTTTCTTCCATAGGAATCCATTGTCTGGTTTTCAGCTGAAAAGTTTCAAAGTGTCGATTTTCACAAACTACAAATATTCCTTAAAAATCGCCTGTATGACTTAAACGCATTCTTTCAACTGTTTACAGGAGATGCACCAGTGCTGGATCCAGGATCCAACACTGAGTAAGAAAAAGTAACGATAACAGTTTTTACCTGCTAAGTGAATTTCCTTCCATAGGATAACATTGGTGATTCTATGAGAAAAAGTTTCTAAGTGTCAACTTTTAAAATACAATAATATTCCTTAAAAATCACTACTGTAACCAAAACGCTTTTACTCAACTGTTTACAGGAGATGTCCCAGGACTGAATCTAGGATCCAGTCCTGTGGTTAGAAAAGTAATCCATAAAGTAACTAATTGCATTTAACTAGAAATTCACATTGAGCTGAATGTTGCATTGTGTTTGAAAATGTGTTGCCCATTGCAACAACTGTAACTACTGTACTTAAAAGTCTATTGCCTATGTGCAAAGTATTTAAACTAAAGTAATTCATTCTGAGAAAGTATTTTTTGTAATGTATAATGTAATTACAATGTAATTTAAAAAATAAAATATGTAAAAAAAAAGGTTTCTAAAAATGTAGTAAATCAGTATGAAAAAAATAAATATAACAATTAATACATTTAAAAATTGTCATTTACAAAACCTTTGAAATTCACTGAAAAAACCGTAGGTTTCAGACATGTTATAGTTAGGAATTAGCATTTAAAAAACCTTTGAAATTCACTGAAAAAACCATAGGTTTCAGACACGTTATAGTTAGAAATTAGCATTTAAAAAACCTTTGAAATTCACTGAAAAAACCATAGGTTTCAGGCACGTTATAGTTAGAAATTTGCATTTAAAAAAACTTAGAAATTCACTGAAAAACCATAAGGTTTTAGGGACAGTTATAGTTAGTTGGACATTGCACTCGTACAAAACCCGTGAAATTCCCCCGTTATAGTTAGTTCAGGTAACTATAACTTGCGCCCGCAATGCACTGCTGATGACGTCACATATTACATCACTCATGACATGGTCAGTGACATCACTGATGACATCACTGATGACATCTCAAATGACATCACTGATGACATCATCCATGTGAGAATTTAATGCATCTTCTCACACCCTAATATAAGTTTTGAAACACCCACTCTAAATTACAGACTGCCATTCTCAAAACCATACACACACCAATACCAATAAGTACATACCCACTCACTGATTCTTAGGTCTACACACACACATCTACTCACTCACCCGTACAGTCACTCATATTTACAGTCACTCAGTACAGGACTATGATATGCACTCATACACCTATATAAACACTCACACAACGCAACTCATCCATAGAGGTACTCACACACCTAGTCAGTCATGCAAATAATTAATCACACTCCAATTTACTGACCTATACAGTTATACACACCAGCTCACTTACTCATAAAAATACTAGCACATTCTTACGCTCCTATGCAATCACTGATGCAAGCACACACTCATCCATATAGCCACTCTCACAATCACACACTCTCACTTATAGCCATTTATATACTCCAACACACATATATACTGCCTTTCACATATGTAGTTACTCACACATGTACCACTGAGATATACATTCAATCACTAACACACCCATACACACACTCACCCACCCATACAGTCCATCACAGACGCACTCTTGAAACCATGCACCCAGTGAATCACCCACTCACACATCTATGCACAGAGTCACACTCACCCCACCCACACAAACACTGAGGCACCCATACAGATACTCAGAGAACCAATCCATAACCCATATAGACACTCATTTAGCTAGTCAGAAACCCATGCAGCTGCTTACACAACAACAGACAGACGGATACAGACATTCACACAGTTTAGTCACTCACCCATGCATCCAGTAAGATACGTTTAATCACTCACTTATAGACTCAGTCACGCACCTACTAAATCATCCATTCAGACACTTATACACCCACTCATTCTTCAATACGCCTTTCCCTATATATATTAAACATATTTAAACTTTACACAAACACACAGTCACTGGATGATGTCATCAGTGATGTCATCAGTGATGTCATTTGAGATGTCATCAGTGATGTCATCAGTGATGTCACTGACCATGTCATGAGTGATGTAATATGTGACGTCATCAGCAGTGCATTGCGGGGCGCGAGTTATAGTTACCTGAACTAACTATAACGGGGGAATTTCACGGGTTTTGTACGAGTGCAATGTCCAACTAACTATAACTGTCCCTAAAACCTTATGGTTTTTTCAGTGAATTTCTAAGTTTTTTAAATGCAAATTTCTAACTATAACGTGCCTGAAACCTATGGTTTTTTCAGTGAATATATATATATATATTACCTACTGGCGGTCGCCAGTAGGTAGTTATAGTTAGGACCTAGTTACCATAGGAAAATTGCAACATTCTATTCCCAATAACTTTGGCGCCGATTGACGAATCTTCGCGAAATTTTCAAAACTAATGGCCCGCTCCGTTCCGCTCCTATCTTGAAAGTTTCGGAGTGATTCATCAAGCGGGGGCCGAGAAAAAAGAGGGGTCCCAAAACGTGTTTTCTCCATGTTAATTCCCATAGGAAACTTTATGCAAGGCTACAGCCAAAACTGCTGAACGGAATTACACCAAATTTGGCAAAAAGGTAGTGCTTGGTTCAGAAAGCACCCTTTTTTAAAAATGGTGTAAATCCGTTCAGTAGTTGCTGAGAAAATCCAAAATAAAAGTTTCGATATTTAGAGGTACGGAGGATCCGCGCACCCTCCCGACCACGAGCTGCATGCTAATTGGCTGTCAACACTCCAAACCAGGAAGTGTTGGCAGCCATCTTGTGACTCGGTTGAACCGAGTCACAAGAAAAGAGTAAAACAAACACGAAAAAAAAGGAAAGGGGGCAGGGTAGAAACACCCTGACCCCCCTAGGCCTGCTTAGGGGGTCCCACAAGGACCCCCAGGGCCCAAAAAAGCATTTTTTTTTTTTTTTTTTAAATCGGCAAAATGCGCGCCGGATTTGCGGATCCGGCCGCCAAAAAAAACAAAAACGAAGCGCGGGCTCCCGCGCTTTGTTACTAATTAGCCCCCGGGTGGGCCAAGTCCCGGGGGCAGTGAAAAAAAAGTGTGGGGGGGCCCCAATCCCCCCCCGCTGCCCCGGGGACCGCCACCCCCGGGGTTTCATTTTTTGGTAAACAAATACCTGTGTGGGGGGCTCGAGCCCCCCCACACGCCCCGGGGACCGCCACCTCCACGGGGCACTTAAAATGTAAAATTGGGGGTCCGTTATGGACCCCCGAGCCCCGGGGACCACCACCTCCCCGGGGCTGTGCAGATGTTGGGAGGGGGGCCGCGCGGCCCCCCTCCTGGAGCCCTTGATGGCCCTGGGGACCGCCACCCCCAGGGCCGGCTCCTGCAGTGTCCCGGGGTGCCCACCCCCGGGACACTGCTGTTTGCAATGACAGGGAGGGAGCCTCGCGGCTCCCGCCCTGTCAGTGCAAACTCTGCTTTGCTTCATTGAAGCGAGAGCAGGAAACCTGCTCTCGCTTCAATGAAGCAAGCAGAATTGCTTTTCCATAAGGGGAGCTGCATGTCAGCAGCTCCCCATGTGGAAAAGCAATGCCGGCTCCCACAGGATGCGGGGAGCCGGCGGGACCGTGGGGGATTGGGGACCCCCCACGGTCCCCAACGAGAGGCCAGGCCCCGGGGGATGGGGTCCCCGGGGCCATGAGTGGCCCGGGAGGGGGGCCACGCGGCCCCCATCCCCATAATAATTTTTTTTTTTTTTTTAAACCGCAAAGGCCGGCCCCGGGGGATGGGGTCCCCGGGGCCATAAATGGCCTGAGGAGGGGGGGCACGCAGCCCCCCTCCAATGATTTAAAAAAAAATAAACAATGGCCATGCCCCGGGGGATGGGGTCCCCGGGGCCGAAAATGGCCTCAGGAGGGGGGGCCACGTGGCCACACTTCAGTTTATTTTAAAATGTAGCCAAATAGGGGTCAGGCCCTGGGGGATGGGGTCCCCAGGGCCAAAAAATAGGAAAAGAAGGGGGGCAACACAGCCCCCCGTCTAAAAAAATAAATTTAAAAAAAAGACTGGCATCGCGCCGGAGGCCCCGCCCCCTCCCTGCAGCACTCTGCAAACGCGCCCCCTGGCGCGTTGTAAGATGGGGAACTAATTCCCCTTGAATACTGGGGGTCCCTGGGGGCCAACTAGCCCACCAGGAATCTCCAGTATGCGCCAGGGAACTGCGTTGCAGAGAGGTGTTCAGAGGCCACGCCCCTTTTTACACCTCTCTACAACGCAGCTCTGTGGCGCTTACTGGAGGTACCTGGTGGGCTAGTTGGACCCCAGGGACCCTCAGGATTCAAGGAGACTTAATCACCCAACTTAAAACGCACCACGGGGCGCGTTTGCACAGTGGTGAAGGGAGGGGGCGGGGCCTGAGGTGACATGTGTGCAAACACACCCTGTGGAGCATTTTAAGTTGGGGAATTAATTCCTCTTCAATCCGGAGGGTCCCTGGGGGCCAACTAGCCCACCAGGTACCTCCAGTAAGCGCCACAGAGCTGCGTTGCAGAGTGGTGTAAAAGGGCGTGACCTCTGAACACCTCTCTGCAAGGCAGCTCCCTGGCGCATACTGGAGGTAGCTGGTGGGCTAGTTGGCCCCAGGGACCCTCAGGATTGAAGAGGAATTAATTCCCCAACTTAAAACGCGCCACAGGGCGTGTTTGCACACATGTCACCTCAGGCCCCGCCCCCTTCCTTCACCACTGTGCAAACGCGCCCCCTGGCGAGTTGTAAGTTGGGGAATTAATTGCCCTTGAATACTGAGGGTCCCTGGGGGCCAACTAGCCCACCAGGTACCTCCAGTATGCGCCAGGGAGCTGCGTTGCAGAGAGGTGTTCAGAGGCCATGCCCCTTTTTACACCTTTCTGCAACGCAGCTCCGTGGCGCTTACTGGAGGTACCTCGTGGGATAGTTGGACTCCAGGGACTCTCAGGATTCAAGGGGACTTTATCCCCCAACTCAAAACGCGCCATGGGGTGCGTTTGCACAGTGGTGAAGGGAGGGGGTGGGGCCTGAGGTGACATGTGTGCAAACACACCCTGTGGCGCGTTTTAAGTTGGGGAATTAATTCCTCTTCAATTCGGAGGGTCCCTGGGGGCCAACTAGCCCACCACTTACCTCCAGACAGCGCCACTGCGCTGCGTTGCAGAGAGGTGGCCCAGGCCATGCCCCTTTTTACACCACTCTGCAACGCAGCTCTGTGGCGCTTACTGGAGGTAAGTGGTGGGCTAGTTGGCCCCCGGGGACCCTCAGGACTCAAGGGGACTTAATCCCCCATTTACAAAGCACCAGGGGGTGCGTTTGCGCAGTGGTGCAGGGAGGGGGCGTGGCCTGATGTCACAAGGGTGGAAACGCGCCCTGTGGCGCGTTTTAAGTTGGGGAATTAAGTCCCCTTGAATCCTGAGGGTCCCTGGGGGCCAACTACCCAACCAGGTATGTCCAGTAAGTGCCACAGAGTTGCATTGCAGAGAGGTGTAAAATGGGGCATGGCCTCGGACCACCTCTCTGCAACGCAGCTCTGTGGTGCTTACTGGAGGTACATGGTGGGCTAGTTGGACCCAGGGACTTTCAGGATTCAAGGGGACTTAATCCCCCAACTTAAAACGTGCCACGGGGTGCCTTTGCACAGTGGTGAAGGGAGGGGGCAGGGCCTGAGGTGACATGTGTGCAAACACGCCCTGTGGCGCGTTTTAAGTTGGGTAATAAGTCCCCTTTAATCCTGAGGGGCCCTGGGGGCCAACTAGGCCACTAGGTACCTCCAGGAAGCGCCACAGGCCTGCGTTGCAGAGAGGTGGTCCAGGCCACGCCCCTTTTTACACCTCTGTGCAACGCAGCTCTGTGGCACTTACTGGAGGTACTTAGTGGGCTAGTTGGACCCCTGGGACCCTCAGGATTCAAGGGGACTTAATTTGCCAACTTAAAACGGCCACAGGGCGTGTTTACACAGTGGTGAAGGGAGGGGACGGGGCCTGAGGTGATGTGTGCAAACACGCCCTGTGGCGCGTTTTAAGTTGGGGAATTAATTCCCCTTCAATCATGAGGGCCCCTGGGGGCCAACTAGCCCGGGCAGGTGCTTCCAGTAAGCGCCACTGCGCTGCGTTGCAGAGAGGTGGTCCAGGCCATGCCCCTTTTTACACCTTTCTGCAACGCAACTCTGTGGCGCTTACTGGAGGTACCTGGTGGGCTAGTTGGACCCCAGAGACCCTTAAGATTCAAGGGGACTTTATCCCCCAACTTAAAACGGCCAGAGGGCGTGTTTGCACACATGTAACCTCAGGCCCCCCCCCTCCCTACACCAGTTTGCAAACGCGCCCCATGGCGCGTTTTAAGAGGTAGTTTTAATCCCCCTGCCCTATTATGTACTAGGGAGTTACAGAGGAGGTCATGCTAATCACAGGGGTACCCCAACGCATAGTGTTCCCTAGTGTATGTAGGTGTTTTAACTGTATTCTAAGTGTCTTTTACCATAGCACTGGCTCTAGGCCTGGTTAGTCAGAGTCAGTTACCACCAGTACCCGTCTGGAAAAGGTGTGGGCACAGGATGATTTTGCAACAAGGCCTCTTTCTGCTCCTCTGTTGGTTCTTTCTGCACATGTCTTGCTTCTTCCTGCATTTTTCTTCGTCTTTGTGGACTTCTGTTTCTTTCTACATTTCTTTTGCTTCTTTCTGTGCATTTTTTCTTCTTTCTTCACATGTCCTACTTCTGTAGGCATAGTTACAAACTAGCATTTGAAAAACCTTTGAAATTCACTGAAAAAACCATAGGTTTCAGGCACGTTACAGTTAGAAATTAGCATTTAAAAAACCTTAGAAATTCACTGAAAAAAACATAGGTTTTAGGGGGAAGTTATAGTTAGTTGGACATTGCACTCGTACAAAACCCGTGAAATTCCCCCGTTATAGTTAGTTCAGCTAACTATAACTCGCGCCCCCGCAATGCACTGCTGATGACGTCACATATTACATCACTCATGACATGGTCAGTGACATCACTGATGACATCACTGATGACATCTCAGATGACATCACTGATGACATCATCCATGTGATAATTTCATGCATCTTCTCACACCCTAACATAACTTTAGATACACCCACTCTAAATTACAGACTGCCATTCTCAAAACCATAGACACTCCAACACCAATAACTACATACCCACTCACTGATTCTTAGGTCTACACACACATCCACTCACTCATCCGTACAGTCACTCATACTTATGGTCACTCAGTACAGGACTATCATATGCACTCATACACCTATATGGACACTCACACACCGCCACTCATCCATAGAGGTACTCACACACCTAGTCAGTCATACAAATAATTATTCAAACTACCCTTTACTCACCTATACAGTTATACACACACCAGCTCACTTAGTCATACAAATACTAGCACATTCTTACGTTCTTATACAATCACTGATACAAGCAAACACTCATCCATGCAGCCACTCTCACAATCACACACTCTCACTTATAGACATTTATATACTCTAACACACATATATACTGCCTTTTATATATGTAGTTACTTACAAATGTACAAATAAGATATACATTCACTCACTAACACACCCATACACACACTCACCCACCCATACAGTCCATCACAGATGCACTCTTGAAACCATGCACCCAGTGAATCACCCACTCACACATCTATGCACAGAGTCACACACACCCCACCCACACAAACACTCAGGCACCCATACAGATACTCAGACAACCAATCAATAACTTATATAGACACTTATGTAGTTATTCACAAACCCATGCAGTCACTTACACACCAACAGACAGACGGATACAGAGATTCACACAGTTTAGTCACTAACCCATGCATTCACTAACATATGTTTAACCACTCACTTATAGAGTCAGTCACGCACCTAGTAAAACATCCATTCAGACACTTATACACCCACTCATTCTTCAATACGCCTTAACCTATATATATTAAACATATTTAAACTTTACGGAAACACACAGTCACTGGATGATGTCATCAGTGATGTCATCAGTGATGTCATTTGAGATGTCATCAGTGATGTCACTGACCATGTCATGAGTGATGTAATATGTGACGTCATCAGCAGTGCATTGCGGGGGCGAGTTATAGTTAGCTGAACTAACTATAACGGGGGAATTTCACGGGTTTTGTACGAGTGCAATGTCCAACTAACTATAACTTTCCCTAAAACCTATGGTTTTTTCAGTGAATTTCTAAGGTTTTTTAAATGCTAATTTCTAACTATAACGTGCCTGAAACCTATGGTTTGTTCAGTGAATATATATATATATTTATATCCATACATACATATATTATCTACTGGCGGTCGCCAGTAGATAGTTATAGTTAGGACCTATTTTCCATAGGAAATTCGCAACATTCTATTTCCAATACCTTTGGCGCCGGTTGACGAATCTTCGCGAAATTTTCAAAACTTATGGCCCGCTCCGGTCCGCTCCTATCTTGAAAGTTTCGGGGTGATTCAGCAAGCGGGGGCCGAGAAAAAAGGAGGGTCCCAAAACGTGTTTTCCCCATGCAATTTTCCATAGGAAACTTTAGACACGGCTACAGCTCGAACTGCTGAACGGAATTACACCAAATTTGGCAAAGAGGTAGTTCTTGGTTCAGAAAGAACCCTTTTGTTAAATGGTGTAAATCCGTTCAGTAGTTGCTGAGAAAATCAAAAGTAAAAACACATATATGTCTATGGGCACGGAGGATCCGCGCACCCTCCCGATCACGAGCTGTATGCTAATTGGCTGTCAACACTCCAAACCAGGAAGTGTTGGCAGCTATCTTGTGACTCGGTAGAACCGAGCCACAAGAAAACAGTAGAAACAAGTGCGCAAAACGCAAAAAGGGGCAGGGTAGAAACACCCTGACCCCTAGGCCTGCTCAGGGGGTCCCACAAGGACCCCAGGGCCAAAAACATTTTTTTTTTTAAATTGGCGGGATGCGCTTAGGATGCGCGGATCCCGCCGTAAAAAAAAAAAAATGACGCGCGGGTTCCAGCGCTTCGTTGTTATTTGGCCCCCGGGTGAGCCAAGTCCTGGGGGCATGCGGGGGGTTTATTGATAATTTGGGGGGGCCTCTAAGGCCCCCCCAAGCCCCGGGGACCACCACCCCCCGGGGCTTTGATTTTAAAATGGTGCGGGAGGGCACTCGGCTCTCCCGCAGCCCCGGAGACCGCCACCCCCCGGGACTTTTTAAAAAAAAAATTAAATGACCTGTGTGGGGGGGCTCGAGCCCCCCACACACCCCGGGAACCGCCACCTCCCCGGGGCACTAAGATTTTTAAAGTGGGGGTCCATTTCGTACCCCCGAAGCCCCGGGGACCACCACCTCCCCGGGGCTTTGAACATATAGGGAGGGGGGCCGCGCGGCCCCCTCCTGGAGCCTGTGATGGCCCTGGGGACCACCACCCCCAGGGTCGGCTTCTGCAGTGTCCCGGGGTGCCCACCCCGGGACACTGCTGTTTGCTATGACAGGGCGGAGCCTCGCGGCTCCCGTCCTGTCATAGCAAACTTGCTTTGAATTTTGGAAGAGAGAGCAGGAAACCTGCTCTCTCTTCCAAAATTCAAGCAAATTGCTTTTCCACACGGGGAGCTGTATCTTAGCAGCTCCCCATGTGGAAAAGCAATGCCGGCTCCCGAGGGACGCGGGGAGCCAGTGGGACCGTGGGGGGATTGGGGACCCCCCACGGTCCCCAATGGAGAGGGCCAGCCCCGGGGGATGGGGTCCCCGGGGCCATAAGTGGCCTGAGGAGGGGGGCAACGCAGCCCCCCTCCAAAACAATTTAAAATAGCGGGCAGGCCCTGGGGGATGGGGTCCCCAGGGCAAATAAATTACAAACAGAAGGGGGGCCACACAGCCCCCCTTCTTAAAAAAAAATAAAAATTAAAGACCAGCATCGCGCCGGAGGCCACGCCCCCTCCTTGCAGCACTCTGCAAACGCGCCCCTGGCGCGTTTGCAGATGGGGAACGTATTCCCTTGAATACTGGGATTCCCTGAGGCCAACTAGCCCTCCAGGAACCTTCCAGTATGCGCTAGGGGCTGCGTTGCAGAGAGGTGTTCTGAGGCCACGCCCTTTTTACACCTCTCTGCAACGCAGCTCTGTGGCGCTTAATGGAGGTAGCTGGTGGGCTAGTTGCACCCCAGGGACCCTCAGGATTCAAGGGGAGTTAATCCCCAACTTAAAACATGCCACGGGGTGCGTTTGCACAGTGGTGAAGGGAGGGGCGGGGCCTGAGGTGACATGTGTGCAAACATGCCCTGTGGCGTGTTTTAAGTTGGGGGATTAAGTCCCCTTGAATCCTGAGGGTCCCTGGGGTCCAACTAGCCCACCAGGTACCGCCAGTAAGTGCCACAGAGCTGCGTTGCAGAGAGGTGTAAAAAGGGGCATGGCCTCGGACCACCTCTCTGCAACGCAGGGCTGTGGCGCTTACTGGAAGTACCTGGTGGGCTAGTTGGGCCCCAGGGACCCTCAGGATTCAAGGTGACCTAATCCCGCAACTTAAAACGCGCCACGGGGCGCGTTTGCACAGTGGTGAAGGGAGGGGCGGGGCCTGAGGTGACATGTGTGCAAACACGCCCTGTGGTGCTTTTAAGTTGGGGAACTAATTCCCTTGAATCCTGAGGGACCCTGGGGGCCAATTAGCCCACCAAGTACCTTCAGTAAGCACAACAGAGTTGCGTTGCAGAGAGGTGAAAAAGGTGCGTGGCCTCGGAACGCCTCTCTGCAACTCAGCTCTGTGGTCCTAACTGTAGGTACCTGGGGGCTAGTTGGGCCCCAGGAACCCTCAGGATTCAAGGGGACTTAATCCCGCAACTTAAAACGTGCCACGGGGCGCGTTTGCACACATGTCACCTCAGGCCCCCTCCCTTCACCACTGTGCAAACGCGCCCTGTAGCGCGTTTTAAGAGGTAGTTTTAATCCCCCTGCCCTATTATGTACTAGGGACTTACAGAGGAGGTCATGCTAATCACAGGGGTACCCCAACGCATAGTGTTCCCTAGTGTATGTAGGTGTTTTCACTGTATTCTAAGTGTCTTTTAGCATAGCACTGGCTCTGGTTAGTCAGAGTCAGTTACCACCAGTACCAGTCTGAAAAAGTTGTGGGCACAGGATGATTTTGCAACAAGGCCTCTTTCTGCTCCTCTGTTGGTTCTTTCTGCACATCTTTTGCTTCTTCCTGCACTTTTCTTCGTCTTTGTGGACTTCTGTTGCTTCTTTCTGCATTTTTTTGCTTCTTTCTGTGCGTTTTTTCTTCTTTCTTCACATGTCCTACCTCTGTAGGCATAGTTAGAAACTAGCATTTAAAAACCTTTGAAATTCACTTAAAAAACCATAGGTTTCAGGCACGTTATAGTTAGAAATTAGCATTTTAAAAAAATTGAAATTCACTGAAAAAACCATAGGTTTCAGACACGTTATAGTTAGAAATTAGCTTTAAAAAACCTTACAAATTCACTGAAAAAACCATAGGTTTTAGGGACAGTTATAGTTACTTGGACATTGCACTCGTACAAAACCCATGAAATTCCCCTGTTATAGTTAGTTCAGCTAACTATAACTCGCGCCCGCAATGCACTGCTGATGACGTCACATATTACATCACTCATGACATGGTCAGTGACATCACTGATGACATCACTGATGACATCTCAAATGACATCACTGATTACATCATCCATGTGATAATTTCATGCATCTTCTCACACCCTAATATAACTTTTGATACACCCACTCTAAATTACAGACTGCCATTCTCAAAACCATACACACTCCAATACCAATAACTACATACCCACTCACTGATTCTTAGGTCTACACACACACATCTACTCACTCACCCGTACAGTCACTCATACTTACAGTCACTCAGTACAGGACTATCATATGCACTCATACACCTATATAAACACTCACACACCGCCACTCATCCATAGAGGTACTCACACACCTAGTCAGTCATGCAAAAAATGTATCACACACCCATTTACTCACCTATACAGTTATACACACACCAGCTCACTTACTCCTACAAATACTAACACATTCTTATGCTCTTATACAATAACTGATACAAGCACACACGCATCCATACAGCCACTCTCACAATCACACACTCTCACTTATAGCCATTTAAATACTCTAACACACATATATACTGCCTTTTACATATGTAGTTACTCGCACATGTACCACTGAGATATACATTCACTCACTAACACACCCATACACACACTCACCCACCCAAGCAGTCCATCACAGATGCACTCTTGAAATCATGCACCCAGTGAATCACCCACTCACACATCTATGTACAGAGTCACACACACCCCACCCACACAAACACTCAGGCACCCATACAGATACTCAGAGAACCAATCAATAACCCATATAGACACTCATGTAGCTATTCGCAAATCCATGCATCCACTTACACACCAACAGACAGACGGATACAGACATTCACACAGTTTAGTCACTAACCCATGCATTCAGTAAGATACGTTTAATCACTCACTTGTAGAGTCAGTCACGCACGTACTCAATCATCCATTCAGACACTTATACACCCACTCATTCTTCAATACGCCTTTCCCTATATATATTAAACATATTTAAACTTTACAGAAACACACAGTCACTGGATGATGTCATCAGTGATGTCATTTGAGATGTCATCAGTGATGTCATCAGTGATGTCACTGACCATGTCATGAGTGATGTAATATGTGACGTCATCAGCAGTGCATTGCGAGGCGCGAGTTATAGTTAGCTGAACTAACTATAACGGGGGAATTTCTATGGTTTTGTATGAGTGAAATGTCCAACTAACTATAACTGTCCCTAAAACCTATGGTTTTTTCAGTGAATTTCAAAGGTTTTTAAATGCTAATTTCTAACTATAACGTGTCTGAAACCTATGGTTTTTTCAGTGAATTTCAAAGCTTTTTTAAATGCTAATTTCTAACTATAACGTGCCTGAAACCTATGGTTTTTTAAGTGAATATATATATATATGTATATGACCGCCCTAAGTAATTAGGGAACACGTTGGGTGGCTCTCAGTGCAACCTGCCTGAGCGCCTTGCTGAAGCTTTCTGTGAGAGTTAATGCGTGGATGTCAATTAGCAGCAGTAGCTGCTAACCCAGGCTTCACCCATTGGCGCGTTCGGTTCTGACCTTGTAACTGCCGTCTCGGGGGTGAAGAATGCCGTGACATAAACAGAAAGTGGTCAGAGCTCCAAGAGATCTCCTACTGTTTGCAGTTGTCACCCCTGACCGTTCACCTAACCCTCAGCAGCAAATAGGAGTCTGCTGATAGTTGAAAGGTGGGGTAGGGGGTCAACTTGGCAATGATGTCAATTCCACTACCCCAGGCATTTTGGTGATTCAGTGCCCATTAGGGCGTGTGATTCTATTTCAAGAAGCTACCTACCCTCGCTGTTGAAGAAGTGTGGAGAGGCTTTCACCAGAATAAAGATGCTGTGTATGTCTGAAGGGACCAGAAACTAGGGCTCAGTTATTGCTTAGTTGTGAATATGATAAAGGAGCATAATTATTTTTGCTTTCGTCCGATACTACAACATGTAGAAGATCTTTATTTGTTTTATGTTTGATAAATACATTTAATCTGTACCTCTTTCTTTAACAACACTTCTGATTTTTAAATATATTGGAAATCAGTGCATGGAGATTTGTAGAATCATGAAGGATGGGTGTTTATTTAAACTGATTAAGTGACCAAGATGCTATTTTACTCTTATAAGCTTAATTGTGCAATTAGGGAATGAAGGCTCTTCAGAACTGATTACAAGATGGGGTTTAATTCTGATCCCCAAACAGTGAGGTGTTTCCGGTAGAATTAGAATAGTTGTCTGATAATTATCCCTCTCTGTTTTCTCCTGACAGATTTCGCTAGGAAAAACCGGTGAAATGTATTCGGGGAAAAGTCTGGATATTTCGATGGAATACATTACAGATCCGAAGGTTATGGCTCATTTCCTAGGGTCAAAACAGTGACTATGAACTGCACCCAGTAAATACCTCACCCTGTTCCCACGACCTCATAATCAGGCCTATTGTAATTAATATGGTTATAATTTTATTTTATGTCTTCATCAAAATTGTTAAAAATTGTAAAGCTGGAATACATTTAATGCACTAGGTATTTTGCAATGTAATGGTGTTTCAAGGTTTTAAGTAAATCAAGTATAAATCAAAAAAAATGTATAAGTAAATATGGGTACCAACACACTCCCTTTCACACAGACCCTTGTGAAGCAGGGTAGAAATAAGGCTGCCCTCGTTTGAATGTTCTCTCCGCTAGGTTTCTACCCCTGTGCCGTGTCCGGATATTTTAAGAGGCTGCTGCAGTGTCTGCATCTCACATGTTCTTTTCGTGGATATCAGCGGCTGGTTCTGTTCTCTTGGATTACCTGCACTATCTGTTAATTAAGAGCAGATATTCCGCTCGTGAGCTGACCTACACAGTTAATTATCTGACAAAGACTGTTCTGAGGTTGTCAGAAGGAGACCAACGAGCAAGTGTTCACGAGCAGCAAGGAAATCTTTCAAGTGGTTGTAAAACAAAGGCTTTTAGGATTCTTACACTGGTGTGCTCGTGTTATTACCATAAGTCTACGTGTTTCCATTGTCGTTAAAGCATGTAAGACAAGAGCTGCAGGGTAGTGGATGGGTGGCAGGATATTTAAAGCAGCAGTCCTGCATATTCACTCTGGTGTGGTCTGTTTGGTTTTCGAGCTAGTGTCCCCATTCTTTTTGCATCAGTAATATTCTTCTGCCTTGCACTTCTTTTCTATTTTTTTAATAAGGGTTTGTAAAATAAAATTGTTCTTTATTTTCTATTTAAGTTCAATTGTTCTCAGGCATCCAGTTAATACTTTGAAGCTTGTGGTGAGTGCAGGGTACGGTTGGATGCTGTGAGAAGGAGAGCTATCGGGAAGGCAGACGCACTGGATAGGTGGTTTGTTGGGTCTTGGCTGACCCTCCTGTCTCGTCATAGGTTTGGAGGATGCAGGATTAGAGAGTCTACCTTTTACTGTGTTGCTTCCTTCCTTCCTTTGTGGCCATTCTCAGTTTATTGAGCTCTTGCCATCTGAATATTCCCCCAAGAGGAAGTTGCTAGTGGGTCACCAATGGTTCAGCCAGGGCCAAGATATGGAGCACCTTACCTTAAAACCTCTGTGATGTCCCTTGACCATCGGGCCTGTCTGCTGCAGGGCCTGAAGCACCTCCTGAAGGATGAACAGGTGTTACTCCCAGCTGGAGCTAAAGACAGCTATGTCGTCCAGGTAGGCATCACATAATGCCTTTTTCCCAGCTAGGAACTTATTGACCAACCTCCGAAAGGTGTCAGGAGCATTCTTTAAGCCAAAGGCCATCACCCTAAATTGGAAGTAGCCCCCTGGGGTCGAGAATGCAGATCTCTCCTTTGCCCCCTCAGTCAGAGCAATCTGCCAGTATTCTGATGTCAGATCAAAGGTACTGAGGAATTTGGCAGCGCTCAGCCTAGTTATGAGCTCATCAGATCAGGGGATGGAGTGTGCGTCAGTTTACATTACAGAATTTAATCCCCTGTAGTCCACACAGATCCTAAGCTCTAGAGTGGTGCCCGGTGGCGCAGCCTTGGGGACCAGCACCACAGGGTTGGACCAGTGACTGTTTCAGGGCTCAATTATCCCTAACACCAGCATCTTGGAGACCTTCTTCTTGACACTGGCACTCACCTTATCTGGCAGCCTGTACATTTTATTTTTAACAGGCGGACTGTGTCCAGTATCTATGTCATGGGTACACAAATGAGTAATCCCTGGAATGAGTGAGAATGGAGAAGATCACTGCTGTAAGCAACCGTGGACAGTCACTGCTGTTCTGGGGTCAAAGTAGGGGAGAGGTTGAAACCCTCTGCTGACTCGTCATGCTTGGGCAAACAGGAGGTAAGTGAGAGGCTCTCTCTCCTCTTTCACCCCTTCATCTGTCACCAGGAGCACGTTGACTGCAGACCTCTCAAAGTGGGATTTGAGGTGGTTTATGTGGAGCACCCTTAAGAGGTTTATAGGGTCTTGAGATCCACCAGATAGGTGGACTACCGCTTCCCCTCCTTCACCTCATAGGGACCTGCCCTGCAGTCCTGTAGTGCTCTGGGCTCCACAGGCTTCATAACCCACACCTTCTGGCCATGTTATAACTCTGCCAGAGTGGCCTTCTGGTCATACCAGAGTTTCATGACTTTTTGACTGGCCTTGAGATTTCTTTTCTCCTTTTACCAGAAGCGATGCATCTTGGTGCGGAGTGCCAGCATGTAGCTGACCACATCCTGAGAGTTTTCTTGGGAGCTTGCTCCCAACCCTCTTTGACAAGGTTGAGAGGTCCCCTGACAGGATGGCCATAACCCAACCCCCTTCTGTACCACCTCCCTGTAGGCAAAGAGCAAGCTTAGCAGGAGGACATCCCGCCTATGCCTCATGGGCTCAGGTAGGTCCATTGCCATGCCTTTAAGTGTCTTGTTAAATCTCTCCACAAGCCTGTTTGGGATAGTGTGTTGGGAACTTGTAAGTCATTCCACACTTATCCCACATGGATTACTTGCATTCTAACATGAAGTACGTGCCTCTATCAGAAATTAACCCTTTTGGGAGCTCCACACAAGTACAAATCCCCATCAGGGCCCTGTCTACCGCAGTTGCAGTCACCGACCTCAGAGGGATGGCCTCTGGGTAGCGGGTGGCATGGTCCACCAAGGCCAGGATGAACCTAATGCCCAAGGCTGTCTTGGGGTCCAAGGGACCAACGATGTCGATGTCCACCCTCTCAAAGGGAGTGTCAATGGCAGGTACTGGGGTCAGGGGATCCTTGTGCTTCTTCCCTGACTTCCCACTGGCCTGGCAGGTGGGACGGGACCTTCAGAATGCATCTGAGGTCATCTTCATCCAGGGCCAATAGAAGTGGGCAACAAGCCTGACAAAAGTCTTGTCTTGTCCCAGATGTCCTGCCAGGGGATATCACGAGCCAACCCCAGTAGGAAGTTCCTGTAACCCTTAGGGACCAGAGCACACAGGCTCCCCAGGTCCAGAAGCCTTCAGTTCACTGTAAAGGAGGTTATTCTTCCAATTGATAAGGCGATCCCAAGAGGTATAACCTGCTGCCTGTGCCACAGCTTTCCGCCTCAAGCCGTCTAGAATAGGGTGCTCTTTCTGTGCTTTGTAGAATTCCTCCCTGGAGGGCCCACCCTCACTTTGCCATCCAGAAAGGTCAGGCAGGTCACCCAGGATGGCAATGTCCACTCCGTAGGTTCAGGAGCATCCTCCTCCAGTTCCCCGTCAACCAGCACTGCCATAACTTCAGGGGCTGGTTTCCTATGCCCCTTGCCCTCATTCTTCTTGGCAGCTGCCTGGGCCATTGTTCCAGGCTCCAGGCACCCTTGACTCCCTTCTCGGGCAGCCATGGACCTTGTGGTCATACAGACCCATTCAGGCAATCCCAACATCTCCAAGTGTGAACCGGGTTCTACCTCTTTCCAGATAGTGTGCTGCAGGTCATTGCCGAACAGACAATCTACAGGCTTGGAGGGTTCACAGCTACTTTTAGAGAGCCTAAGACACCCCCCCCCAGACACCATTCAAAGGGAACCAGAGCCACCCGTAGGTGACTCTTGTGGTTGTCAGGAAATCTACACTAGAATGATTGGTGGAAAGTGTTCAGGAGCACCTGCTCTGAGGACACCAGCTGATACCTTACAGGAGTCATGCTGGCTCCTGTGTCCCTTACAGTCTCCAACTCTTGCCCATTGATGGTGACCCACTGCCTATAGTTAGAAGTATTCACAGGCATAGAGTCTTTTGGCACCATCTCCTTATCCCCCAGGGACACTAGGGTAACCTCTGTCTTTTACCCAAAGCTAACTGGGACCACCTCCTCACCAAGCGCTATATTCACCAACCCAGTGTCTGCCCACCAGTGGGGGGCTGTGCACTCTTGGAACATTTGGGGTCTTCCTTGGAGTGCCCATACTTGTAGCACTCAGTACATTGTGGGACAAACCTCCCTGTCTGTTTATCAAAGATCCCTTTTTTCTTTGGCTCAGATTGGGATTGGTTACCACTGTAACCTTGGGAATTATTTTCAGGGCTTTTTGAGACCTCCTTACTTTTAAGTTGTTCTCCCCCTCTTTCTTCTGTTGGGAGCCCTGACTACCCTTTTGGGAGTTTCCCCAGATACCTTTTAGGACACTCTGGTGCTGACCAGAAGTCTGCCTCCTCGGCAAGCTTCCTGGGGTTAGTCAGCTTGCTGTCCACTAGGTGCTGGCACAGCTCTGTAAAATAAATATTGATAATGTGCTCCCTGAGTAATAAGTTGCACAGCCCTTTGTGATCATTGACCTTACTGCCTCTCACCCAGCCATTCAATGGCTTGTGGGAGTAGTCCACAAATTCTACCCAAGACTGATTGGGGAGTTTGCAGCTGCCTCTCAACCTCTGGTGGTACTTCACAGGGGTCAACCCAAATTTAGCTAGAAGAATGACTTTCATGGGGGTATACCTGGTTTGGTCCCCTACTTCTAGGATCAGAAGTGTGTCCCTCAGCACTGGAGGGATATGCTTCCACAGGCCACCCCCCACCCCCACCCCGCCCCAGTGCTTGTCTGGGATCTTGTGTACTCTCGGGGTCACCTCATAAGCAGAACACCATTTATCTATGTCATCTCCTACCACATAATTGGGGCACCAGATCTTTAGGTATGCAGGCCTTCTTGTCTCCTTCAGACACTTGAGTGTATGCTGCCACCAATGTTGTTGGAATCTGCTTGTTTTGCCTTCAGTTCCAGTTCTATAAGGCTCCTTTCAAGAGCCAAATGCTCCAAAGCAAGTTTCTCCTCCATCCCAATTGAAACTCTCTCTCTGCCTTCCTGTCCACCAGTTCTTCTGGGGACAAGACATGCAAGGATTCACTGCTTCCTGCTCTGGCAGGGAGTTCCAATTCAAGAGGTTGACCCTCCTCCACTGAAGGCTGTTTTTCAGGACTGATGTCCAGAACCTGATCTTGATCCTTCACCTCATCCCCCTCATTTCATCATCTGTGGCTGTCATCAAATGGTAGACCTCCATCCAGCCCTCAGAGCTTTCTGAACCTCCAACTTCTTGATGCTCTTCTTCATTTGCAGTCCCCATTCTTTACAGAACTGTTTGAGCTCAACCACAGTGTACCTTCCCAGGTTGGCCAGCTCAAACTCCATTACTGCAGGTGTGGTATCAGGCAGTCCAGTGACAATGAGAGTAGGTTTGAAAAAATCAAAAAGAGCCAATCAAGGTGAATTTATGACCTTGAAATGGTCTCACATTATTTATCAGGGATAGCAGTGTAACACAAATTTACAGTATGGCACTGCTGAACACCAGTGTATGAAATTGGGTAATTGGTGGAGGGGTGTGAAACCCTAAACAAGAGGCAACCTCAAACCTTGTCAGGATGAAGTCACAAGCAAACCCCAATTAACCTGTGCTCAATTCCCTGTTAGCTTTGCACAGAGCAGTCAGGCTTAACTTAGAGGCAATATGTAAAGTCCTTGTGCATCACCTCAAACAGTAATGGAATGCAAACACTGCACAAAAAGGATCCCACACTGTTTGCAAAACAGAGTAGATTTTAATAAATAAAACAGGACATAATGACAAAAAACCAATCAGTAGATCCAGAGATTTGCAATTTTAAAGATTTAAGTGAAAACAGCACCAAAAAGCCCAAATCGCTATGTGCGGGTAGCGGATCATGCGAGACAAGGGAAAGTCACAAGTGCAAGCCAACTGCAATGGAGCGTGCGTCAGATACAAAGACTAGGTTAGTCCTGCTGAAAAGTTACATTCTCAGTCCAGCTCAAAGAGTCCCATTCATGGCGGAGAAGACCTCGAGGAGCAGGGAAGTGTCATGGACGGTCGTCAATGTAGCATGAAGAGCACGCCTGGCGTCGTGGATGGGCATCGGTGTAGTGCGAGGATACTGTTGCTTCAAACAGTTGGCCCGGTGTTTCGCAGTGGCACTCCCTGCAAGGGGTGGATGCTGTAGTGCAAAGGGTTGGGCTGACGGAACTTCGCATTGGGCTGTGCCAGTGACAAGGTTTCGGTGCCAACTGGCCCGTTTGTGGTTGCAAAGAGCCTACAAACTTCAATTCAGCCATTCTCAGGCCACACCAAGGGCCCAGGACCTGAGGGGAACCGCTGTCAGGTACCACAATTAGTGAACAGACAGTAACTGGCCTGTGACAACCAGCACGGCAGGAGCGATGCATGATGCTTGTCCTTCAATACCCCCTGATGCTCAACCAAGCGAGTTGTACACAGCACTCATTGTGGAGGAACACCAAGGAGGCTGGGGGAATTGGACAAAAAAAGAATATTGCCAATCGCTTCCTTGTATCACCCTTCAGGCTCATCTGTCATCTGCCTCTCAGTGTGTGAGGGAGTACCTGAACAGCAACAAGAACAAATATTTCGTTTTTCCATGCAGAAAAAAATCTTTTTAGGGCTTTCGATTTACAGTTTCAATCATTTATATTGTCTCTCTCAATCTAGACTCAATATACCTGTTAATTTGCATGAGAATCCTTTAAAACATTAGTTGTTTCTCTTCTAGTTGTTTCTGCACTAAAAATTAAACTAGTCTCTGGATTTGGCAAATGCTGCGTGGTTTCCTTAATGTCTCTCTCTAGTTAGCGCAGATTGCGTGATTCACCATAAAATAATTAAGTACCTTGTAAATAATCAAGTGTCTTTCATTTTTGTCTACCAAGTTATTTTACTGATATTCAATCATGATTCTTTTTTCTCAAATTTTGACTTGCTTGCATGCATGAAGGAGGTAAACGTTTAATGTACTTAGCTTTCTCATGTCTCTTTCATCTCTTGCAGATTGTGGAGAACTCTCTCCAAGAAGTGTAAGGTTCACAGAGGAAGAAGACTTCTAGATGCGCAGGTAAACTGGGTCGGCGGGAGAAACATGGGTGATGTCTTCTCGGGAACTACAATAAATAGGCACTGGTAAAACCAGTATGGTGGGACGCAAGGTGAACAGGATATGTGGGTAAATCCTTTTAATATGACAGTACAAAATGAAAAAAATGAAACATCTACAGATATCAAGTGGTATTCTAGACAGACTGTGTCCTTTAAATGTTAGGTGTCCTAGAACTTGATCACCTGCAGTTTTTTCCACCCTCTACATGTAGAGAATCCCTGGCATCAATGCTTGCATTTAAATGGTGCAGAGACAGCATATTGAGTACAAAATATCAAGTTGCACAAATATCGAGTCATTAATATCGTGCGTCAGGAATATCGACATCAAGAATATCGTGGTCAAAAGAATATCGACTTAAGGTAAGTAATATCGATTTTAAAAATATCGAAGTGTTTAATATCGTTTGCAAAAATATAGTTGTTAAAAATATCGTTTTTTATTATTGTTATGTATTTTAGTATATATTTTATATGTATGTGATGTATGTTTTTTTGTATGAGATTTGTTTGTATTTTTAATATATGTGTTAAATTTGTAATAGTTATATAAAAAAACAATTATTTGAATTTGTCGCTTTTAGTCCCGTAGCGGGTTTAGGTTTATAGGGGAATAGGGTGGGAAGTAATTTAATTATATTAAATGTATTAATTTTTTTATTTGAATTTTGCGTTTTTAGTTCCGTAGCAGGTTGTGGGTTTATAGGGGAATAGGGTGGGAAGTAATTTAATTATATAAAATGTATTACATTTTTTATTTATTTTTGCATTTTTAGTTCGTTGTGGGTTTATAGGGGAATAGGGTGGGAAGTAATTTAATTATATTTAATTTATTGATTAGTTTTTATTTATTAATTTGTTTAATTGAGATGTTATAGTGTTAAATGTGCAAAGTAATTTATTATTAATTAATAATTGGTTGTTAATTAATTTTAATTAATTAATTGGTAATTAATTATGTTAATTGTGTAATTAATTTTAGGTGTGTGTTGTGGTGAAAATTGTGGGAAGAAATTTATTTTTAATTTATGAATTAATAATTGGTTGTTAATTAATTTTAATTAATTAATTTGTAATTAATTTTGGTAATTGTGTAATTAATTATATTTGTGTGTGGTAGTTTTTACAGGTGTAAAGGGTGGGAAGTAAATTATTTTTAATTGAGGAATTAATAATTAGTTGTTAATTAATTTTAATTAATTAAATGGTAATTATTTATGGTAATTGTGTAATTAATTTTATGTGTGTGCTGTGGTGTTTATAGGAGTAAAGGGTGGAAAGTAATTTGTGTTTAATTAATTACTATATGGGGCCCGGTTCCGATGTCGTTCGGAAGGCCTCCGAATTGGATTTGGCTTTCCCAGATCCGATTCGTAGCCCTTGTTTACGACCGAATCGTACACAGGGCCGGACGACTAAGTACGATGCGAAGATCACGTACGTGCCGACCGAAACGTTTCTGGGACCTGTCTGTATGACTCATTTGTAGCCGAATCGTGCCGCGCTATTGAGCTGAATTCCGACCGAGCGAGTACGATGCACGATTTGGACAGCCGCTACGCCTCGGTCTCAGCGAGACGAAACGGCTGTTGGAAGTGTACTTCGGGGGGCCTTAGCAGGCCCCCTTTCACCCGGGGCCCTCTGAATCTGTCACGGGGTGTGCCCATGGGTACCCCCGATCCAGGCATGCACAGTGTGGCAGGCACCAAAGGGTGCCCGTCACAGGGGATATGCTTTTCCCCACCCACCCCTTTTCTGCTATGGGAGCCTGTGTATGCGTCCGTACCACGGGCTCCCTTAGAGTTCAATGTGAGTCCGAGCGAACCGAGTCCGTAAGCATACAGCAGCATCGTACTCGCTCGTTCGGACTCCCGGAGCACTTCAAGCTCGGAGAGCCCTCCGGATTCAAATCGTACGGAGAGCTTTCCTAGCGAGATCGGAATCGGGCACATAGTTGTTAATTAATGTTAATTATTTGATATTTATTTTGGGTAAATGTTTATTTTTTTGTGTTTTATTTTTACTTTTAAAGGGGTAAAGGGTAGGTATTAAATAAAATGTTGTTATTTAACTATTAGTTGTTAATAGTAATAGTTTTTCTTTTACAAATAACATATAATTGTGTTTTATTATTTTGTAGTTTAATTTAGGTGTGTGTTGTGGATATTAGAGTGTTAAAGCTTGTGTACTCAATTAATGTTTTTTTTTTATTAATAAGATTTTTTATTTGATTATTAATTATGTTAATTATGGAAAGAAATGTAATTAAAAATGTTAAAGTGTTTTGTTATTGGTGTGGTGTTATAGGGTATGAAATAAAATAAATACGTTTATGTTTTAAATCATTTTTTTGTTCGTTAATATTTGCTACTTTTAAATAATTATTGTTTATAAATGTACTTATTAATTTATTTGATATATTATTTGTAGGTTTTTGTTATATGTAATTAATATTATAATATGTGTTCTTTTTTGTTTAATATATTTAATTATATATTTTTAAAATATAGTTTTTTCTGTTTATGATTTTTTTTTTTTGGGGGTTTTTCAACTGTTTAAGTGTTATTAGTAATTTTTGTTTCTCTAATGTTGCACTCACTGGAGTGGGAATAGTAATTTTTACCTCTTCGCTATACAGCACTTTCCCAAATGTTGCATTCACTGGAGTGGAAATAGTAATTTTTACCCCTCCGCTATCCAACACTTTCCCTACTGTTGCACTCAATGGAGTGGGAATAAAAAATGTTACCCCTCCACTATCCAACACTTATCCTACTGTTGCATTCAGTGGCGTGGGAATAGTAATTTTTACCCCTCCGCTATCCAACACTTTCTCTACCGTTGCATTCTTTTGAGTGGGAATAGTAATTTGTACCCCTCCGCTATCCAACACTTTCCCTACTATTGCACTCACTGGAGTGGTAATAGTAATTGTTGCCCCTCCACTACCCAACACTTTCCCTACTGTTGCACTCTTTGGAGTGGGAATAGTAATTTTTACCCCTCCGCTATCCAATACTTACCCTACTTTTGCACTCACTGGAGTGGAAATAGTAATTTTTACCCCTCCGCAATCCAACATTTTCCCTACTGTTGCACTCACTGGAGTTGGAATAGTAAATTTTATTCCTCAGCTATCCAACACTTACCCTACTTTTGCACTCACTGGAGTGGGAATAGTAATTTTTACCCCTCTGCTATCCAACACTTTCCCTAAAGTTGCACTCTTTGGAGTGGGAATAGTAATTTTTACCTCTCCGCTATCCAACACTTTCCCTACTGCTGCACTCTTCGGAGTGGGAATAGTATTTTTTCCCCTCCGCTATCCAACACTTTCCCTACTGGTGCACTCACTGGAGTTGGATTAGTACATTTAATTATTCCGCTATCCGACACTTTCCCTACTGTTGCACTTATTGTATTGGGAAATGTAAGTTACATTTTTTTTTTATAGTTTAATGTTTTAATTTGTTATAGATTTTTTTATTTTGAATTAGTGATATATATATATATATTCACTGAAAAAACCATAGGTTTTAGGGACAGTTATAGTTAGTTGGACATTTCACTCGTACACAACCATAGAAATTCCCCGTTATAGTTAGTTCAGCTAACTATAACTCGCGCCCGCAATGCACTGCTGATGACGTCACATATTACATCACTCATGACATGGTCAGTGACATCACTGATGACATCTCAAATGACATCACTGATGACATCACTGATTACATCATCCAGTGACTGTGTGTTTCTGAAAGGTTTAAATATGTTTAATATATATAGGGAAAGGCGTATTGAAGAATGAGTGGGTGTATAAGTGTCTGAATGGATGATTTAGTACATGCGTGACTGACTCTACAAGTGAGTGATTAAACGTATCTTACTGAATGCATGGGTTAGTGACTAAACTGTGCGAATGTCTGTATCCGTCTGTTTGTTGGTGTGTAAGTGGATGCATGGATTTGCGAATAGCTACATGAGTGTCTATATGGGTTATTGATTGGTTCTCTGAGTATCTGTATGGCTGCCTGAGTGTTTGTGTGGGTGGGGTGTGTGTGACTCTGTACATAGATGTGTGAGTGGGTGATTCACTGGGTGCATGATTTCAAGAGTGCATCTGTGATGGACTGCTTGGGTGGGTGGGTGTGTGTATGGGTGTGTTAGTGAGTGAATGTATATCTCAGTGGTACATGTGCGAGTAACTACATATGTAAAAGGCAGTATATATGTGTGTTAGAGTATTTAAATGGCTATAAGTGAGAGTGTGTGATTGTGAGAGTGGCTGTATGGATGCGTGTGTGCTTGTATCAGTTATTGTATAAGAGCGTAAGAATGTGCTAGTATTTGTATGAGTAAGTGAGCTGGTGTGTGTATAACTGTATAGGTGAGTAAATGGGTGTGTGATTAATTTTTGCATGACTGACTAGGTGTGTGAGTACCTCTATGGATGAGTGGCGGTGTGTGAGTGTTTATATAGGTGTATGAGTGCATATGATAGTCCTGTACTGAGTGACTGTAAGTATGAGTGACTGTACGGGTGAGTGAGTAGATGTGTGTGTGTAGACCTAAGAATCAGTGAGTGGGTATGTAGTTATTGGTATTGGAGTGTGTATGGTTTTGAGAATGGCAGTCTATAATTTAGAGAGGGTGTATCAAAAGTTATATTAGGGTGTGAGAAGATGCATGAAATTATCTCATGGATGATGTCATCAGTGATGTCATCAGTGATGTCATTTGAGATGTCATCAGTGATGTCATCAGTGATGTCACTGACCATGTCATGAGTGATGTAATATGTGACGTCATCAGCAGTGCATTGCGGGGGCGCGAGTTATAGTTAGCTGAACTAACTATAACGGGGGAATTTATATGGTTTTGTACGAGTGAAATGTCCAACTAACTATAACTGTCCCTAAAACCTATGGTTTTTTCAGTGAATTTCAAAGGTTTTTTTAATGCTAATTTCTAACTATAATGTGTCTAAAACCTATGGTTTTTTCTGTGAATTTCAAAGGTTTTTTAAATGCTAATTTCTAACTATAACGTGCCTGAAACCGATGATTTTTTAAGTGAATTTCAAAGGTTTTTTAAATGCTAGTTTCTAACTATGCCTACAGAGGTAGGACATGTGAAGAAAGAAGAAAAAACGCACAGAAAGAAGCAAAAGAAATGCAGAAAGAAGCAACAGAAGTCCACAAAGACGAAGAAAAGTGCAGGAAGAAGCAAAAGATGTGCAGAAAGAACCAACAGAGGAGCAGAAAGAGGCCTTGTTGCAAAATCATCCTGTGCCCACAACTTTTTCAGACGGGTACTGGTGGTAACTGACTCTGACTAACCAGAGCCAGTGCTATGCTAAAAGACACTTAGAATACAGTGAAAACACCTACATACACTAGGGAACACTATGCGTTGGGGTACCCCTGTGATTAGCATGACCTCCTCTGTAAGTCCCTAGTACATAATAGGGCAGGGGGAATAAAACTATCTCTTAAAACGCGCTACAGGGCGCGTTTGCACAGTGGTGAAGGGAGGGGGGGCCTGAGGTGACATGTGTGCAAACGCGCCCCGTGGCGCATTTTAAGTTGCGGGATTAAGTCCCCTTGAATCCTGAGGGTCCCTGGGGCCCAACTAGCCCCCAGGTACCTACAGTTAGGACCACAGAGCTGAGTTGCAGAGAGGCGTTCCGAGGCCACGCACCTTTTTCACCTCTCTGCAATGCAACTCTGTTGTGGTTACTGAAGGTACCTGGTGGGCTAGTTGGCCTCCAGGGTCCCTCAGGATTCAAGGGGAATTATTTCCCAACTTAAAACGCACCACAGGGCGTGTTTGCGCACATGTCACCTGAGGCCCCGCCCCCTCCCTTCACCACTGTGCAAACGCGCCCCGTGGCGCGTTTTAAGTTGGGGGATTAGGTCACCTTGAATCCTGAGGGTCCCTGGGGCCCAACTAGCCCACCAGGTACTTCCAGTAAGCACCACAGGCTTGCGTTGCAATGCCTGTAACAAATTGTGCAGTTGTGTTTAGGTAGTGAAGGGGGTCGTGCTGGGGGTAGTGTTTTAGGGTTTAGTGCAGTGGTGTTTGTGTAGTGTAGGGGGTCATGCTGGGGGTAGATTTAGGGTTTAGGGTAGTGCAGTGGTGTTTGGGTAGTGTAGGGGGTCGTGCTGGGGGTAGTGTTTTAGGGTTTAGGGTAGTGCAGTGGTGTTTGGGTAGTGTAGGGGTCGTGCTGGGGGTAGTGGTTTAGGGTTTAGGGTAGTGCAGTGGTGTTTGGGTAGTGTAGGGGGTACTGCAGGGGTAGTGTTTTAGGGTTTAGGGTAGTGCAATGGTGTTTGGGTAGTGTAGGGGTACTCCTGGGGGTAGTGGTTTAGGGTTTAGGGTAGTGCAGTGGTGTTTGGGTAGTGTAGGGGGTACTGCTGGGGGTAGTGTTTTAGGGTTTAGGGTAGTGCAGTGGTGTTTGGGTAGTGTAGGGGTTCGTGCTGGGGGTAGTTTTTTAGGGTTTAGGGTAGTGCAGTGGTGTTTGCGTAGTGTAGGGGGTAGTGTTTTAGGGTTTAGGGTAGTGCAGTGGTGTTTGTGTAGTGTAGGGGGTCGTGCTGGGGGTAGTGTTTTAGGGTTTAGGGTAGTGCAGTGGTGTTTGTGTACT
Source organism: Calotriton arnoldi (assembly GCA_963921515.1). Taxonomy (NCBI): domain Eukaryota; kingdom Metazoa; phylum Chordata; class Amphibia; order Caudata; family Salamandridae; genus Calotriton; species Calotriton arnoldi. The sequence goes on along the minus strand of CAWUFW010001107.1, from coordinate 1,397,015 downwards.
GTAGGAGGTCGTGTTTTAGGGTTTAGGCTAGTGCAGTGGTCTTTGGGTAGTGTAGGGAGTCATGTGGGAGGTAGTGTTTTAGGGTTTAGGGTAGTGCAGTGGTCTTTGGGTAGTGTAGGGGGTCATACGGGGGTAGTGTTTTAGGGTTTAGGGTGGTGCATTGGTGTTTGGGTAGTGTAGGGGGTCATGCGGGGGGTAGTGTTTTAGGGTTTAGGGCAGTGCAGTGGTGTTTGGGTAGTGTAGAGGGTCGTGCTGAGGGGAGTGTTTTAGGGTTTAGGGCAGTGCAGTGGTGTTTGTTTATTGTAGGGGGTCGTGCTGGGGGGAGTGTTTGAGGGTTTAGGGCAGTGCAGTCGTGTTCGGGCAGTGTAGGGGGTCGTGCTGGAGGGAGTATTTTAGGGTTTAGGGTAGTGCAGTGGTGTTCGGGTAGTGTAGGGGGTCGTGCTGGGGGTAGTGTTTTAGGGTTTAGGGCAGTGCAGTGGTGTTCGGGCAGTGTAGGGGGTCGTGCTGGGGGTGGTGTTTTAGGGTTTAGGGCAGTGCAGTGGTGTTGGGCAGTGCAGGGGGTCGTGCTGGGGGTGGTGTTTCAGGGTTTAGGGCAGTGCAGTGGTGTTCGGGCAGTGTAGGGGGTCATGCAGGGGGTGGTGTTTCAGGGTTTAGGGCAGTGCAGTGGTGTTCGGGCAGTGTAGGGGGTCGTGCAGGGGGTGGTGTTTCAGGGTTTAGGGCAGTGGTGTTCGGGCAGTGTAGGGGGTCATGCTGGGGGTGGTGTTTCAGGGTTTGGGGCAGTGCAGTGGTGATCGGGCAGTAAAGGGGTTCGTGCTGGGGTGGTGTTTCAGGGTTTTGGGCAGTGCAGTGGTGTTCGGGCAGTGTAGGGGGTCGTGCGCGGGTGGTGTTTCAGGGTTTAGGGCAGTGCAGTGGTGTTCGGGCAGTGTAGGGGGTCGTGCAGGGTTGTGGTGTTTCAGGGTTTAGGGCAGTGCAGTGGTGTGCAGGCAGTGTAGGGGGTCGTGCTGGGGGTGGTGTTTCAGGGTTTAGGGCAGTGCAGTGGTGTTCGGGCAGTGTAGGGGGTGGTGCAGGGGGTGGTGTTTCAGGGTTTAGGGCAGTGCAGTGGTGTTCGAGCAGTGTAGGGGGTGGTGCAGGGGGTGGTGTTTCAGGGTTTAGGGCAGTGCAGTTGTGTTCGGGCAGTGTAGTGGGTCGTGCAGGGGGTGGTGTTTCAGGGTTTAGGGCAGTGCAGTGGTGTTAGGGCAGTGTAGGGGGTCGTGCTGGGGCTGGTGTTTCAGGGTTTAGGGCAGTGCAGTGGTGTTCCGGCAGTGTAGGGGGTCGTGCTGGGGCTGGTGTTTCAGGGTTTAGGACAGTGCAGTGGTGTTCGGGCAGTGTAGGTGGTCGTGCTGGGGCTGGTGTTTCAGGGCTTAGGGCAGTGCAGTAGTGTTTGGGCAGTGTAGGGGGTCATGCTGGGGCTGGTGTTTCAGGGTTTAGGGCAGTGCAGTGGTGTTTGGGCAGTGTAGGGGTCTTACTGGGGCTGGTGTTTCAGAGTCTAGGGCAGTGCAGTGGTGTTCGGGCAGTGTAGGGGTCTTGCTGGGGCTGGTGTTTCAGGGTTTAGGGCAGTGCAGTGGTGTTCGGGCAGTGTAGGGGGTCATGCTGGGGCTGGTGTTTCAGGGTTTAGGGCAGTGCAGTGGTGTTCGGGAAGTGTAGGGGGTCGTGCTGGGGCTAGTGTTTCAGGGTTTAGGGCAGAGCAATGGTGTTCAGGCAGTGTAGGGGGTTGTGCTGGAGGTGGTGTTTCAGGCTTTAGGGCAGTGCAGTGGTGTTCGGGCAGTGTAGGGGGTCTTGCTGGGGGTGGTGTTTCAGGGTTTAGAGCAGTGGTGTTCAGGCAGTGTAGGGGGTCTTGCTGGGGGTGATGTTTCAGGGTTTAGGGCAGTGCAGTGGTGTTTGGGCAGTGTAGGGGGTCTTGCTGGGGGTAGTGTTTCAGGGTTTAGGGCAGTGCAGTGGTGTTCGGGCAGTGTAAGGGGTCGTGCTGGGGGAGGTGTTTCAGGGTTTAGGGCAGTGCAGTAGTGTTCAGGCAGTGTAGGGGGTCGTGCTGGGGGTGGTGTTTCATGGTTTAGGGCAGTGCAGTGGTGTTCCGGCAGTGTAGGGGGTCGTGCAGGGGGTGGTGTTTCAGGGTTTAGGGCAGTGCAGTGGTGTTCGGGCAGTGTAGGGGGTCTTGCTGGGGCTGGTGTTTCAGGGTTTAGGGCAGTGCAGTGGTGTTCGGGCAGTGTAGGGTGTCGTGCTGGGGGCTGCTGTTTCAGGGTTTAGGGCAGTGCACTGGTGTTCGGGCAGTGTAGGGTTGTGCAGGGGTTGGTGTTTCAGAGTTTAGGGCAGTGCAGTGGTGTTTGGGCAGTGTAGGGGGTCGTGCAGGGGTGGTGTTTTAGGGTTTAGGGCAGTGCAGTGGTGTTCGGCCAGTGTAGGTGGTCTTGCGGGGGTGGTGTTTCAGGGTTTAGTGCAGTGGTGTTCGGGCAGTGTAGGGGGTCGTGCTGGGGGTGGTGTTTCAGGGTTTAGGGCAGTGCAGTGGTGTTCGGGCAGTGTAGGGGGTCTTGCTGGGGCTGGTGTTTCAGGGTTTAGGGTAGTGCAGTGGTGTTCGGGCAGTGTAGGGGGTCGTGCTGGGGCTGGTGTTTGAGGGTTTAGGGCAGTGCAGTGGTGTTCGGGCAGTGTAGGGGGTCGTGCTGGGGCTGGTGTTTCAGGGTTTAGGGCAGTGCAGTGGTTTTTGGGCAGTGTAGGCGGTCGTGCTGGGGCTGGTGTTTCAGGGTTTAGGGCAGTGCAGTGGTGTTTGGGCAGTGTACGGGGTTGTGCTGGAGCTGGTGTTTCAGGGTTTATGGCAGTGCAGTGGTGTTCGGGCAGTGTAGGGGGTCGTGCTGGGGGTGGTGTTTCAGGGTTTAGGGCAGTGCAGTGGTGTTTGGGCAGTGTAGGAGGTCGTGCTGGGGCTGGTGTTTCAGGGTTTAGGGCAGTGCAGTGGTGTTCGGGCAGTGTAGGGGGTCGTGCTGGGGCTGGTGTTTCAGGGTTTTGGGCAGAGCAGTGGTGTTCGGGCAGTGTAGGGGGTCGTGCTGGGGGTGGTGTTTCAGGGTTTAGGGCAGTGCAGTGGTGTTCGGGCAGTGTAGGGGGTCATGCTGGGCTGGTGTTTCAGGGTTTAGGGCAGTGCAGTGGTGTTCGGGCAGTGTAGGGGGTCGTGCAGGGGTGGTGTTTCAGGGTTTAGGGCAGTGCAGTGGTGTTCGGGCAGTGTAGGGGGTCGTGCTGGGGCTGGTGTTTCAGGGTTTAGGGCAGTGAAGTGGTGTTCAGGCAGTGTAGGGGGTCTTGCTGAGGTGGTGTTTCAGGGTTTAGGGCAGTGGTGTTCGGGCAGTGTAGGGGGTCTTGCTGGGGGTGATGTTTCAGGGTTTAGGGCAGTGCAGTGGTGTTCGGACAGTGTAGGGGGTCTTGCTGGGGGTAGTGTTTCAGGGTTCAGGGCAGTGCAGTGGTGTTCGGGCAGTGTAGGGGGTCATGCTGGGGATGGTGTTTCAGGGTTTAGGGCAGTGCAGTGGTGTTCGGGCAGTGTAGGGGGTCGTGCTGGGGGTGGTGTTTCAGGGTTTAGGGCAGTGCAGTGGTGCTCGGGCAGTGTAGGGGGTCGTGCTGGGGGTGGTGTTTCAGGGTTTAGGGCAGTGCAGTGGTGTTCGGGCAGTGTAGGGGGTCGTGCTGGGGCTGGTGTTTCAGGGTTTAGGGCAGTGCAGTGGTGTTCGGGCAGTGTAGGGGGTCATGCTGGGGCTGGTGTTTCAGGGTTTTGGGCAGAGCAGCGGTGTTCGGGCAGTGTAGGGGTCATGCTGGGGGTGGTGTTTCAGGGTTTAGGGCAGTGCAGTGGTGTTCGGGCAGTGTAGGGGGTCGTGCTGGGGGTGGTGTTTCAGGGTTTAGGGCAGTGGTGTTCGGGCAGTGTAGGGGTCTTGCTAGGGGTAGTGTTTCAGGGTTTAGGGCAGTGCAGTGGTGTTCGGGCAGTGTAGGGGTCGTGCTGGGGGTGGTGTTTCAGGGTTTAGGGCAGTGCAGTGGTGTTCGGGCAGTGTAGGGGGTCGTGCAGGGGCTGGTGTTTCAGGGTTTAGGGCAGTGCAGTGGTGTTCGGGCAGTGTAGGGGGTCGTGCTGGGGGTAGTGTTTTAGGGTTTAGGGTAGTGCAGTAGTGCTTGTGTAGTGTAGGGGGTCGTGCTGCGGGTAGTGTTTTAGGATTTAGGGTAGTGCAGTGGTGTTTGTGTAGTGTAGGGGATCATGTTTTAGGGTAGTGCAGTGGTGTTTGGGTAGTGTATGGGGTCGTGCTGGGAGTAGTGTTTTAGGATTTAGGTTAGTGCAGTGGTGTTTGGGTAGTGTAGGGGGTCGTGCTGGGGGTAGTGTTTTAGGGTTTAGGGTAGTGCAGTGGTGTTTGTGTAGTGTAGGGGTCGTGCTGGGGTAGTGTTTTAGGGTTTAGGGTAGTGCAGTGGTGCTTGTGTAGTGTAGGGGGTCGTGCTGGGGGTAGTGTTTTAGGGTTTAGGGTAGTGCAGTGGTGTTTGTGTAGTGTAGGGGGTCATGCTGGGGATAGTGTTTTAGGGTTTAGGATAGTGGAGTGGTGCTTGTGTAGTGTGGGGGTTGTGCTGGGGGTAGTGTTTTAGGGTTTAGGGTAGTGCAGTGGTGTTTTTGTAGTGTAGGGGGTCATGTTTTAAGATGCAACGCTCCAATACCTAACCACTCTGCACTACATAAAACTGCAAAAAAACTAAAAATAAAAAGTGTTTTGCACACTTTTGTCATTGGGCTATATGTGGGACACATCTGGGTAATATTTGTGCTACATTTGGGCTCTTTTTTCTCTGGTGGCCATCTTGGAAGACTTCTTTGTTATGAAGTTTCCTAATTTCCTCATTTACTGCAGTCGCCTCAGTAGGAAATGCTTTCAGTTTTTACTTTGATTCCATCAAGAAGGCATTCAGATGTGTCTCACATTTGCCATAAATTCAGAATGTTAGCACTCTAGTTGCTCATTAGATCACTGTAATAAAGCTGCTGCTCACCAGGAGTTAACTGGAAGTCTGCTGCTGGTATTGAAAGTGATTGTTTCAGTCTGCATGTCAGAATTTTCTAATGAAATAGAAGAGGATTTGAGATCTCACTTAAAACATGCCCTAATTTTTCTTTCTGCAGCACTAACCATAATTTCTATTTAAAAAGAACCCCTCATTTTGTTCCTTTTTAAATTAAATGTTTTAAGTGTTACCGGTTTATTCCAATCAAGATGGCTTCAGGTGTGCCATACTTTTGTCATAAGTAAGGCTGTTAGCGCTCTAGTTGTTCTTTAGAACACTCTGGGAAGCTGTAGTAGAACACAAAGGAATCAACTGACAGTCTCTACCCTTGTTGGATGTACATGTTTTACTGAGAATGTCAGACTTCATTCTCACATGACTGAGAAAGATAATGTGAATTTACAGAAAATATGCTCTCATTTTAGCTTCTGGAGCACCTTCCAAAACTGTATGGGACAAGCATGTGAAAATAGTTTTCTCTCAAACATGATTCATGATATCCCAGCAGAAGGTTTTTCACAGGGTAAAATCACCTTAGAACACACCACAATTCCTGAAATTAGTATGGTACCATCAACAAATGAATTCTAATGTAACTAAAGTCTGTTATCACCCTTTATAGTTCTCCTTTTGGTAACCCTCAAAATCTTCGATTCACTACAATGCATTTCAATGGGGTACTATCATTTATATTGGTCCCAAGATGGCTGCCAGCAATTCCAGGATGAAGTGCTGACAGCCAATCAGATCTCACGATGACATGTGTGGTTAGGCTCCGCCCAGATATATATGTGTTTTCTTTTTCAAATTTCTCAGGAACTACTGAACAGATTTACACCATTTAACCAAAAGGCACGACTCTGAACCAAGGGCTACCTTTTGCCAAATTTGGTGTAATTCCGTTCAGCAGTTCGGGCTGTAGCTGCGACTAAAGGTTCCTATGGAAAATTGCAAGGGGAAAACACGTTTTAGGACCCCCTTTTTTCTCGGCCCCCACTTGACGAATCACCCCAAAACTTTCAAGATAGGAGCGGACCGGAGCGGGCCATAAGTTTTGAAAATTTCGCGAAGATTCGTCAACCGGCGCCAAAGTTATTGGGAATAGAATGTTGCGGATTTCCTATGGAAAATAGGTCCTAACTATAACTATCTACTGGCGACCGCCAGTAGATAATATATTATTTTTATATAATTTTAAAGTTTAAAAATTAAATAAAGATAATAGAGAAATTATTTTTAAGGAAATTTATGTATATGTATAAATTATTATGTTTGTGTGTTTATATTTTTTTTAAATTAAGTTTATTTGTTATATTTAGTTAAAATGTATATTAAATGTAATTTATTTTGTTAGAAATAATATTAGTATTTAATATATTTAATATATATTATTTTATTTTATATATATTTTTAAATCGATATTTTTACATCTTTATTTTTTACCTCGATATTTTTTTAGTCGATATTTTTGTACTTACCTGTTGAGGTATGGGAGTCGATATTTTTGCAGTCAATATTTTTTTCTCGATATTTAGAACATTGATGTTTGTTACATTGATATTCTATCAGTGAACCATTTAAATCACCTCACTATAGTATTTTCCTTTTATCTATATATTATTAGGCATACTCACGGTATCACTTCTTTTCTTGGACATCCACAGGAAGATGGTCACTTCTGGCCCAAGGAAGAACTTCAAAGTCATAAAAATAGGTAAACTCAGAGTAGCCTTTAGGGAAATACAGAATAGGACAAAGAGGCATTCTGTCAGAATATACATGTTTAAAGGGAGAGTCAGTAGAAAAAGATATTTATGACTCACATAGGGTTACACAAATGTACTTTGATTGTGGTAGGGATTATTGGAGACACAATATTGAATGGTCACAATATCGTGACCAGAATATCGAGGGACAAAATATCAAAGAGGTAAGTGCACAGAGGGAGGTGTGAATTTACTATTTTTAACTCCACATCTACATACCTTGAAGATATATATATATATCATCAAAGTATGTATATGTGAAGTTAGTATAGAAAATCTAACCAAACTTACCTTTTGATATTCTGGTCATGATATTGTGACCATTCAATGCCTGATAACATAGCAGCCTACTGACGATCCTCAAGAAATATGAACGATTAATATGGGCACCCCTTTGTTTAAACTTGTCAGTTGTGGAATGATAAATAGAATGTTGGAAGACAGGGTCATCATAATGTAGTTCCATACTTGGCTTAATCACCTTTAAAAGTTGTTTCTTCTTTTGACATGTTTTCGATGATGATTTATCATTCTCCATGTGCAAGGATAACTGCAATGTAGCCGTTATAGATTTTGCAACACATTTAGACAAATGTTTGTTGGGAACCATAGCTCAATTTTTCTTGTTATAGCATGGACCCCTTTTTAGTATTTTAAAGGAGTCTGGTTTCAGAATGTTCAATATCGCCTCTGTATCAACAGAATATCAGGTGAGGTTGTTTGCAATTTTTTTGTGCTTGTACTTTGAGTACCTCCAAATACTTGCTTATTTCTTTTTCAGTGCTCCTAGTACATTTCTTTGCCTAGTTTCTTTCATAGTAGAACGTCTAGAAATCCGGATGTGGAACCCTGGAAATTAACTCTGTGTGGCCGCCTTAAGATTAAAGTTGGCTACCAGCTAGCTGTTTTGGACAGGATCTTTAAGCAAAAATCTCTGAACACTACTCACTAACTGGAGTATTTCTTTCCAAGACAGAAGCTGGATCACCTGTCCTAAAATCTCAGATTCTGGTGACTGCTCTGAGAAGCATGAATTAACTTCCCTTAAACACCTTGAAGAAATGTTTGGAGAAGGCACACAGATCCAATTACAGAGCAGGACGCTCCCTCTGCCTTAGCGGTGAATGACCAAACTATTGGATTAAAAATATCGTGCGAAGTGAATATCATGTCAAAAATATTGTGACTACCAAAATACGGGGGGATTAGAATATCTAAGGTAAGAATATAAGGCCTGATTTCGTGTCTGGTGGTCTCGTGGTGGTGGTCCACCGTCCGCCGCATTATGACTTTAAAAGTCGTTGCAGCAGAGGACCACCGGCTGTGCCCTCCATGGGGATGGCCCCTGTCATGGGGATGCATTCAGGGAGGCACAACATGTGCCCACCTGTCTGTATTCCTCCAAAGTTCCAGCACGGCATGGACATAACCGTCCATGCCATGCTGGAACTTTTTTGCCGTTCCCACTGCGGTGCCTGTTTTTCAGGCACCGCAATGGGAAAGGCGAAGGATCGTCTGCCGTATTCAAGTTCAACTCATATTATGGCGGGGGGTCCTTGCACTGGTTTTGCGCAGCTGTGCCGGTGGAGAGCTGGCGCAACTGCGCCAAACTCATAATCAGCCCCATAGGTTTTTTGGTATATAACATCGTTTTTAAGAACATTGTTTACTTTAATATGGTTTAGTCTGATGTAGGTGTAATAAATATTGTTTTCATATAAATTTAATATATATTAGTTAGTGTATTAATTTTAACTGTATAGTGTTCTTAGTATAATTGTTGTTAATTTTTTAGAATACTGTTTCTCATTTTAAATATGTATTTTTTTTTAAACTTAATTTGGTATCTATGATGTACTGGTGCATTGTTGGGTTCATACAGGAATAACGCGGGTAGCTAATGCAAATTTAATTAATATAGTTGTAATGTTCTTTTGTATTGTGAATTAAATATTAAATTGATCATTAATTGAGTAGACTGTGTAACTGTTTTCTTGCTATTCTATTTCTTTAAGTTTAGTTTGTTAATTTTAATTCTGATTTTAATTTTTAAATTTATGTTAGTAATTTAGATTTTATTAGCAGGTTGTTTGGTATGTAGAGAACAGGGTGGGAAGTTAATTAAATTATAATTAATTTTAATTCTATATTTTTGTTTTTAAATAAAGTATTGTTATTTTATTTATTTAAGTTTAAAGTGTAAATTATAATCAATATTTTAATTTTCAAACTTTTGTTAGCAATTCACATTTTTGTAGTGGGTTGTTGAGTTTGTTGGGGAATTGTGTGGAAAGTTAGAGAACTATATTTTTAAATGAACTGTTAATTTTAATTAATTATTATTGATCATAAATTATGTATATTTTTAATTGTTCATTTATATTATTTAAATTATTTGTTTTATTTCATGTATTTATTAATTTATTGTTACACGCATTTAATAATATGCCTAAAATGCATTTTCTTTTCTAATTTACATAATATTTTCATTTAAGTATTTTGTATTTAATTTTCTTTGCTGTTTGTATTGTTTTGGATTGTAGGGAGGGAAGTGAATTTATCTTTCATTATTTAATTTTTTTTTATTATTATGTATTTATTTAAGTTTATATTGAATGTATTTGTTAATGAAGGAATATGATTTAAAAAGTTTATTGTTGTTAAGTATTTCAATGCTTTCTAGAAAAAAATTATCAGCTGGAATGGTATGTGCAATCCTTTTGAAGTTTGGCACTTTCCCTACTGTTGCATCCATTCGAGTGGGAATAGTAATTATAACACCTCTGAAGTGCAACACTTTCCCTACTGTTGCTTAGGCGGAAGTGGGAATAGTACATTTAACTCCTCCATAGTCTAACACTTTCCCTACTCTGGCTTAGACTCAAACGGGAATAGTAAATCCAACCTCTCCGAAGTCCAACCCTTTCCTCAGTGTTGCTTGGACTGGAGTAGGAATAGTAAATTTACCCTCTCTGAAGTATAGCACTTTCACTTTTGTTGCAAACATTGGAGTGGGAGGAGTAAATCTAACCCGTCTGAAGTCCAATACTTTCCTTACTGTTGCTTAGACTGGAGTAGGGATTAGTAAATCTTACCTTTCCGAAGCCTAACTCCATCCGTGCTGTTGTGTACATTGGAGTGGGAATAGTAAATCAAACCCTTCCACACTCCAACGGTTTCACTACAGTTGGTTAGAGTGGATTTATTTTCTTTTTAATATTGTTGTATAATTGTATTTTATTTTAATATTCGATTTTTTAAATGTTTAAATAATTTTTTTAACAAGGCTTTTTAATTAATTATATACATTTATATTAATTAAATTAATATTTACATATACATTTTTAGATTTTTTTCTGCTAATATTATTTTTGTAATTTTTTTAATTGCTAAGCTATTGTTATTTTTTATGTGTCCATCATTTCTATATTGAATGTACAGTTTTAATAAAGCAATTTTTATATGTTGGTTGTAAAATTTAAATTAGGTTTCATATTTCTGTTGATTGCATATATTTTTGCTAATTTTTACTTTACAGTTAATATTTACAATTATATGTATTTAAAAGATTTTTATGCTTTCCTTTTTATTTTTTCATTTATTTAATTTCATGTTTATAAGGGGCGTTTTCCTGTACTTTTGATGTTTTACACATGGATATAAATTGAATTGGTCTGTCTAGTGGATACATTTCTCAAGATTTCAACATAATAGCCCCAAAGTTATCAGTTATGAATGTTTACAAGCTTGTCACCAGACAAGCGTGGATTTTGGGCCTTGGACCTTTGTGCCTGCATGTTTTGGGTACTTGACAGTTGCTGCAGCACTAACACTGTGTCAGCACAAAAAGCTTTGAACATGATCAAGGAGGGATTTGGAGGCAGGTGGTCACTTGTGGCTCTGGGCAGGGCAATGTTTTCTCAAGCTGATTAAATGAGTGTCAACTGCTAACACGGACACCATCTGGTGTTGGAACTCACTGGTCTCAAGTGAGCCCCAGTAGCAGCCTTGCTGACCTCTGTGATTAGGCACCACTGCCACAATAATGAGTCTTGCAGAGGTGTTGGAGGGCAATCTTTTGATCTGCAGATGGCTTTGGCAGGATGGATGTCCCTTGGCCTTTGGCATCCTATCAGCCTCACTCCTCCTCAGCACTGCTTCCAGCAAAGTAGAATCAGAAACTATGATCTGCTCGTGACTATGCCTGCACTGGCTACAATGAAAGCACCAGCCTTGATCACAGGAGTTCAGGTCTGAATGTTCCTCAGATTGAGCCCATAAAAGTTGGCATACCCACATGTCCCAGTGTATGACTGACTTATATTTTTGTCTTTTTGGGAAAGAAGGTTCTTTGAAGAGACATATTCACTTTTTATACTTGATCTGTCATGGCATATGGAATCTCAAAGTGCCGTTTTACAAGTTTTTACCCCCAGCAATGCAGTTGAGCCCAGGTTCTTGGAGTGACAATCTAAATTCTAATTTTGGATCAATTACGTGGGAGGGTTCCCACCTCCAAGTAGTTTTAATATCTGATGTGTGTCCTACGCAAGCATAAGTCATTGCAAGGATGTACTTCAACTTCCATTGCGTTTGTTAAAACTTCTTGCAGATGAAGATGATTCAGAAATTGTGATGTCCTGATGTTTGAGTGTTTCTTCACTGTTGTAGTTGACAACTTTGATTTCATGTGCACCTTTAAATGAGTGATAAAAGAGTCAATATTTCCATCTGGATTTTGGTGCACAGAGTAAAGAATTTACCATTCTTAATTGCCAGTTTTTTGAAGCATGAAATCGTACAGTGCAAGAATCCTACATTTGTCAGCTTCATCTTGGGAGGGTTAAAAAATTGATGTACCTGGTGTCAGTACCCACACAGTCAATCTGGGGTCCTTTTTTGCACTCTTCACCTTGCAAACCCGTGGCAACAATAAAAGCGTTTAATTCTTCGATCCATCTGCCACACCTGAGCCTGAGAATCCTAAACATTGACGAATTAAAGTTCTGGGCAATGCAGAGCACTGCTTCATGTGGTGGAACCCATTGCACTACCTCCCTGAGCAGGGGCGTAAGACGGGGCAGCACTTTTTATTTATAGATTTTAAATTAAGTCTATCCTGTTTAATATTGACATGGTATTAAATAATTCTGGATGCCGTATCTGTTGTGTCTTTCTCTGTAGGACGTGTTTTCTTAAACTTAGAAACAGATGATCATCCTTTCTGATGACCCCCGAAGTTGTTGACTCAACATGCGGGGATATGTGTTGATATATAAGCCAACTATGTTTCAGCTTCAAGAACATCTGACAGATAATGCTCTAGGGCAGGAACACACTTTGTTTATAATGCTGGAGGTGTGTCTGCTTTCTTGCAATGCCTTTGTGGATCGGTGTTGCCCCAACTTCTAGGTTCTCTTCTGGCACATCCTCAGGGCAGTCACCAGAAATTGCAAAAATTGCAAAGGTTCCTACACAGCAATTGCTTTTTAAGAAAGAATTTTACTTACCTGCCTTCGGCTGTAGCATTCTACAGTCCTGTCTACTAAGTCCATTGACATAGTAAGCATCATCATGTTGGTGGACGTAATAAACAGACAATGAAGCAAGACATGCTTATGTGTTAGCCTTAATGGCTGCCAGGTAAAGATTTTTATTTGGTGGCAACCAAGCAGGTATTTCAATGACTTGCTTTCACTGAAATAATAAGAGCTGGGCAGTGAGAAAAAAAGGGGAAATGCTCTGCAGGAGCCATAGCTCCCCCATTCACTTGGGAGAGAAGAACAAAAACAAGCATTGGATTTGTCAATGCCTGTTTGGTTTTGTCATGGGTTTCACAAAACTGTATTGCCGGGGAAGCCTGGGTTAAAAGTGGCTCAAAAGCAAAAAATTATTCTTTGGCCTCAAAAAGCACTGATGGCCATTGTAGTCCTTGGCACTGAAGGGAACTACTTTGTGTGTGGATGTGTTCCTTGTGAAAGGGCAGAATGTCAGCACTCACAGTGAAGGTAGCCAATGGCTGCAGTAGCTGTCCCTCTGTCCCACTGCTGTATGCTGTGGGCAGAAGAAAAACGAGAGTGAGCCTGAAAGCCCGGTGAGTAGGTATATTAGACATATAACATTAGTAGAAATCAAAAGGTCTTTGCTAACACCAGTCCTAGAAAGAAAAACAGCTTTATCACTACGGTTATGGGTAGTGAAAAAGCAACCTGTCCTCTGGGAGCACCCTCTTGAAGGACTGAGAAAAGAATACAGTGGACGTTCGAGACATTCGCCATTCATCATGATTCGTGATGGAGGGAGGTTAACCTTCCGTGACCTTTCCATCCCCTGGGACCGTTGAATTTCCTCTGAAGATTCAACTTGACCTTCCCTCGAATTTCAAAAGATTTACCCAGCTGCAGGTGAGTTTATTTTGTTTCCTTACTTGTTGTGGACGTGTACCGCTGCCCGTGACGGGGTTTCCGCGGGCGGGCTTCGCTGTTTGGAGGGCATCGCTCGAGCGCCTTCTAGCCTCAAATCACCGAAAGCGCGCTGACAGAAAATGAAAGGAACACCTCCGGCAATCTGCACAGGCAGGTGGAGGGAGACGAGAGGGGGACAGGACTGAGAAATCTATCACGGCTGTGTCTGTCTCATTAAAATGTTTTTTAATTTATAATGTCCTGGAATGTAGATGTCATCCAGCTGTGCAGCAATGACAGTGTCGCCTCTCGGAGGAGCATTTTTTTCCTCTTTTTTCCTTATTTCCTTTTTTTCCCTCTTGACTCGTGCTCTCCTGTCTCCCCTACCTCACTGGGACTTCCATCAATTTCTCCTCATCAGCGGCAGTTACAGTAAATGGATTCATTTGTGGGCAATGGGGGTTGAGAGACAAAAGGTGACAATATAATTAAGGTTTTTAATTCTATGCCTGAACGGCTAAGTCCAGTACGCGTGATAATTAGCTGGTTGTAATGAAAGATCCCATTGCTGTTATTTTCTTTTTGTTTGCACAATTGATCATTCTGGCTCGCTAAGCCTTTGTCCAATATTAATTCATTTATCTTTACTGTGCATTACAAAAATTATTATTTTAATGCTCATGTTTGTGTCTATGAGCATGTGTTTGTTCATCTCCTCACGTACATAACCATGCTCGTGCAGGACTGTGCATGTGTGTAACTGCTTAAATGTACTTAAACCTGTGCTTTTATTTACTGAATTGCTTAAGCATGCCTTTGGGGTATTCCCAAGAACTTGTGGAGAACGACTGGCGGCAGAGAGGGGAGGGAGGGTGCCTGGTTTGATTGGTGTTAGAAGAATTATTCTGAAGGAAGAACTCAGGAAGGAAGCCATGTAAGTTAAAAAAGGACAGTTTAACAGAATTTTGGGCCTCATTACGATGGCGGCCGGACGAGCGTCCAACCACCAGCACTGCGGGATGGAGACCACCCTACATGTAGTCGGCGGTTCCACTTGCCATATTATGATACGCCTGCCGTGTAGGCGGTCGGAAACATGCAGTTTACTATTGCGGCTTGTGTTGCGGCCCGGAAAAGGGCCGCAGCACAAGCTGCAGTAGTAAAAGGCAAACATGTGTGCAAACATCCATGCACCGTGTGCCAGGCACCATGTGGTGCCTGGCACACGGTTGCAAACATCCGTGTGCCAGGCACCATGCTTGGCACACAGTTCATGGATGTTTGAAGGGGTACCACATGTGCCCCACTGGCTACATAGGGGAGGCCCACGGGGGACAGGGGCCCTGCTAGGGGGGCCCCAAAGTCCCTTTTCGACAGCCTTTCCATGGCGGTGGGACCGCCATGAAAAGACTGTGGGAAATGCACATCGTAATCCCTACTGCCTTCATTGTAGGGAATACGGTCCGACTGTTTCCCCGAAGGGCTCCTTGAGCCTGTTGGAGGCGGCGGTCTGTCCCTCCGACCGCTGCAGTCCGACCAACCGCATCATAATGCGGTGGTCGGACCGCCATCCTGGATGTCGGTGGAACCGCCACAGACGGTACCACTGACATCCTAACAAGGCCCTTTATTTCGAAGTATTCAAAGTATAAAATATTTTAGTGCTGGGGTGTCCAGGGTACGTGCAAGCGGGCCAGATGCTTTCAAAATTTTCAGAACATCCACGTAAGATACATTTAGACACACTGAAAATGTCATTGGACACCACTGTCCTAGTTCAATGTCCCCTCTTCGCTCTTGCCCCACTGAAGACCTGACAGCAAGGGCTTGATTAGAAGTTACACAGTATAGGGGTGGTGGAAACTCCACACTGGTAAACACGAGTACCGTGCAGTAACACCTCTAATACAATGCAATTACAAGTTAATCTCATTGAAATGGGCAATAACTGTGCAGAGCTGTGTTTTTTCCTTCGAAAATGCCACATGGAATTCACAATTCTGTGGGGAGTAACACATTCATTTATTACCTGCTCCTAGTAGGTGGTAAATGAGAGTGAGGGGGCGGTGCAGGGCAGTGGGTGGTTAAGGGAATGTGGAGGGTGTGCAGAAGAAAGTGAAGGACCCAACTTCACTTGCAGCCCACTCCCAAAGCGATTTTACTGGTCCAATTTTTCGGCGCTAAAATGAGTATCACTGCATCCTGGAGATCCAGGTGGAGGAACACAGGGCGAGTTGTGACTAGGGAAAGGGGCATCCATGAAGGGATACCACTCCACCTACTCACAATTAGCCCTCAAGTGGGTTACATGGTGCGCAGGCGCTCTCATTGCGCTAGGCTTGTCAAAGCCTTATGGCAATTTACGTACCATTATAAAGGCAAATAGGCGGAGTGCAACAATTCACGGTGCTGGGCAAGCATCTCCATAACCCTCACAAAATCTAGGCCCACGTTTCTGAGTGTCGTGAGATGATGATGGGTAAATCAGATTTCCTGCTGCTGCAGACTGCCGCTGAAGTGACAATTTAAAAAAAAACTAAAAAAAAAAACTTTGAAAGCTTTGCACTTTGCAAAGCAAGTAGAATGTAAACGAAATGTGAAGTTGGGAGTCACCTCCCTTTACTCTTACGTGAAAGTCAATAAAGCACCCAGGGCACAAAGTCCTACAAAAAGAAGTGGACTAACCAAGTTAGGCAGTATGCAAGTGACATCATTGCGTGTGACACCAGAGTGCATGATGTCACGGTGTGTGACATCGCACGTAGCATCACAGGAAGTGACATAACACAAAGTGAGATCAGATAATGAGACCTCACACATATGTTTAGCATGAACTTTAACAAATTAGATTCTGCATCAGGGTTGTACCAAAAAGTGGAGCAACCCAGACGCAAAATCTGGGCCTCAACTAATATGTTTATTTTTTTAAAACTCTACCACAAAGAAATTGGCAACAAAGAGAAACAGGGCAGTAGATCTGTTCTGCTTAATTGGTTACAAAGTCTGCATTTTAAAATATCTTACTGGGTTAAGGCACCTGCTGCAGAGATCTTTGTGTGCCCAGTAAATCTCAGGGAATAATGATATTGCTGAGATAACTCTGGAGGTTAACGCTTTTGCTGGAGAGATCGGTGTTTTGTCTAGTCCTAAATTTGAATTTAAGTAGTATAGAAGGTTAATGTGTCTGCTGCAAAGCCAATCTAGTATCATGCAGATGACTGATTATTATTTAATGTGTATAGGTAAGTGGGTTACTGCTTTTAACACAGAGATGCTTTTTTACTTGCAGTTCATAAATTGTAATCTTTTTAATGTAGCACAGCGAGCTATGAACGACATGTGACTCCTACACCTTGTAACCCTCAATGTCTTATGTGACATTTCTTGTACATTGATTTACACACATACGTGAGTTATTGTCAATGTAAAATGGGTATGTTACGTAAAGCGCTCTAGTACCCTGCATTGGGATGAGTAGCACTATAAATGAAATAAAATAGTGGTATTTAAATTGCTATTAGTGTAAATGCTGGGACAGACCAAAACGTCTGACATTCTTGCAGTGAAGGCATATCTATTATATACAGGGACTGAACAAAGTCAAAAGCGGCCTCTCTTAAGTACCAGTGAAGTGATAATGAGCTGTGTGCCTTTGTTTCCCCTCCATTGCATTTGCATCAAAGTGTGTCTCTCCAGACCTCGCCCAGGCAGCATCAATTTGGAATAAAAGTAGGCCTGATGGCCCCTTAACTTTGGCCTTTATCTTTCGCCCACCTGAAGGTGAAACTAAAAAAGACCCCTCCCTGCCTGCACGTTGCTGCAGCGAATGTAAAGCAGATAGTGTGCAGGTGCTGCTGAACGTGTTCTGGTGTCCGAAACTTACATTGGGACAAGCTCAGCATATTTCAGTGGGGCCAAACTTCTTGGCCAGGTGGACGGCATCTACCCTGTGAGAACAGTGGGTTGACGCAGTCTACCGGCGTGTACCCTCGACTTGTGCCATGAAAGCACCAGAGTACTACTCCCTACTCATGTCCCTGCACTTCCACGTCAGAAACGCAAGTGAGCAGCAGTGGTCCATAGTGGCCATTCGTAATCAAAACCCTTGTTACTCTTGCGCAACTGCATCCAATCTCACATTTTCTCCTACAGTCATGCATAAATGCATCCACTTGCATGTAGCACCATGGTTTGAACAATCTATGCCAAACATGCTCAATACTAAAAACCTCCCACATAGGCCACGTTGCACACAGACCCTTTTGATACATCCACACACTAGCACCTAACGCTTAAGCATCCTATTTCCCACTCCCTTTTGTTTCAAATTAATTTACTGGCAGAGTATAAAAGCATGACAAGAGCCCAACCCTGGTGTGCATGCCTGACATCGAAACACTACCCTTATAGGCCTCATGACAGACACACACTCTTACATTCATAGCATTTCATGAAGTAGCGTGCTACATTATTGCAGATGTCAGGGGCAGGAAGCGCTACATATAAATGTAACTACAACATAATAAACTGGGGGGGTCGTTATTGAAGTCCCAGGTCCTAAAATGAGCAACCGTTAATCTTGCAATATTTTAATCCGGAAGCTCCAACAACGACCAGACAAGTATGGATTTTGGGCTTATGTTGCTTGACACTCAGCTGGGTAAATAATAATAAACAAAGTAAAATATAATTTACCTATGTTTTTCAGTGCCACTGGGAAAAGGCCCGACTGGCTTCAACTTAGCTAGTGGTATATTTAGTTCAGCACTTTGTACCTGGAGTGAATCAAGTAAATAAATAACGATACATGTGTCATGTGAGCTGTGTTCAAGTACTTTAAATATACAGTGTCTGAGTCACAAACTGCATTTTGTAGTACGTTTTATAGTACTACAATAGTACTACAAAATGTACTACCAAATGCTGTTCACAAACTGCACATTTAAGGGCTGATTCACAAAGGTAACTACACTTTTAAGTAATTTACACTTTTGATTAAATTTGCTATTTTTGCTTATTCACAAAATCAGACAGTAAATTACTGCTAAAAATAAAAAAACAGTAGTCCAGCACCACACATGGACAACCACTGGTACTGCAACACCCTCCCAATGAAAATAATGGCGGTAGGGAATTAAAATAAAATCCCACAGGAATTAACGCTAAATTAAAATACTTAAAATGGATAAAACTATAAATAAATACAATTTAGTATTAAAACATATACATAAATAGCATATGTTTATTATTTAATGCTAAAATACTTTAAATCCCTATTTTGAATAAAAAATTAATGTAACAATAGTTTTATCATAATATTACTGAATTACTTTTAATTAGTTATATACATCACATTTAATAATTATTAATACATTATTAGTAATGCAAAATAAATATATGTTTTTCTCTAGGTCGGAATTTATTTTAAACTTCAGAAAAATAATTTTGTTTTAATTTAATTTAATATATTTCCAGTCATTAAAGATTTATTTCAAAACTAAGTTAATAGTGCTGTAGCATTTTCTGTTTTGTTCTACATTTAGAAATACATACATAACATTAATTTGCATTAATATTTAAAATAAAATGATTTTTAATATTTATTTTCTAGTTAAATAAACTTTTTATTTTTCCCTATAATTTACCATGCAGAGATCTCCCCCAACTGCGCAGTCTCCCTGTTTACCTGTGGTATAGTATAGAGAGCATTTCTCCCGACTTTCTCTGATTTTATTCCTCCTTTCTTTCCCTACTCACCACACCACTCCCTACACCACCATTGTGACTAGTAAATCAGGTTCCACAAAGTAATTACCCATTCTATGTGCTTTGACCCACAATTTCGCTGTACTGGAACAATTTTACCACACTATAATATTATGATCTACCACTATGCCAGGGCTGTAAAATTCATAGTCAAGGCCTTATTGTGGTCCTGCATCCTCCTACCTCACCCCCAAACATATTCTTAGACTCTTATTGAAGTTTGCACTCCAATCAGCCTGCTCATAGGCGCATCTCTGTGGCAGTGCTCTCACATTATCCTTGCCATGGCTCTCTTTCTCATTTTCTGTCACTGGTTTTACATCATGGCTTGAACTCCCCTCTATCATGATCCCCACTTTGCACCTTTGCCCCTTTCTGAGGCCCTGTACCCCCTCACAGTATTCTTCTCTGCACATACTGTGGCGTTATATCACAACATTGTGGTTTTAATATCCATAATATTGACATGTCTTCAAGTAAAGTAGATGTGGAGTTAAGAATAGTAAAGTTAAACTTCACTATCTATATTTACACCGATGACGTTTTGGTAGTCAACATCATTGATCCGATAATTTGGTAGATCGACATTTAAACACCAATATTATGACTCACCACTCATTCTGCTAGTTGGCCCTTCTCAAAAGTCCTGCACACCATGCGATATCCCTCCATTCACTCCTCTTCCGTGGTCCCTATTTGATAGATACAACCTCCCACCATGTCCTTCACCCCAATCCCATTCCTTAAATCCTATATGTGAGATGCACGCCTTCCATGCCCATTGTAATGCTCGCATGTAATATGCCTTACTAGAATGACCTGACCAGCCTGGTTCACTTCTCACTGCAAATTACCAGTTGTTTTCCTTGTAGTTTAGAGCCTCAGTCCTCCAAACAAGGGTTGCCTTGCCCTTTCGGACCATTTATTATTTACATTTTTACTTCTAGTTCTGTATTATTGTCTACTTGTATTTTTCCCCGAGGTTGCTTGGCCTCGTTTTGATATTATTTGTCTTCATTATTTCACCTCTTTTGTTTGCCCGTTTCTATCTTCTTTTGCCTCCTTTTGTGATGTCCCTAGCCAGTCTGCTTGTGCTTTGGTAAACCAGCTTCTGGTGCCTGCTCCCCCTCCTCCTGCTCTCTGGAGCACAGTCTCCCTCTCCTCTGGGGCTGTAAAATGGCAGCCGCAGCTCAGATTGCTGCTTTCTTGGGCAAGTCTATCTGCACCAGTCTGCGCCCAGATCACGCCTAGGGTCCTGGATCCTCTACACCCCAGCCTGAGGTAGGGCTCAGCTTATAAGAGCTACTCTGCTCACACTCTGTATAAACTCAGTCAAGGCCTGTCTGTGTCTCTTTGCCTGTAGGCGTCTCCTACTTTGATCAAAGGTTTTCCTGCTTCCATTGTCACTTCTGCGTGCTCCTTCCCTCTCACCAAAACACACAAGATGATGGACGGAATGCTGCACATTGGCAAACATTCACCCCCAGTCACAGATCTGGGTTTAATCCATCGTTATTTTGCTTCACCACACCACCCCAGTTCAGACATAGCCATATGCAAATCAGTCTTGACCCTGTGCCTCATGGGAACAGTCCAGACCGAACTGCCAAACCATGTCTTCCCTGGACCGGAATCAAGCATCCTAGGACCGGTTTCAGGCTATCAGCCTTCATCAGCCAGGATAGCTTGACTCCAGTGGCGTAGTGAGCACGGGACCCACGTCTGGGCATACCCTTCCCACTTAGAGGCGAAATGCAAAACACACAAGATGATGGACGGAATGCTGCACATTGGGAAACATTCACCCCAGTCACAGATCTGGGTTTAATCCATCGTTATTTTGCTTCACCACGCCACCCCAGTTCAGACATAGCCATATGCAAATCAGTCTTGACCCTGTGCCTCATGGGAACAGTCCAGACCGAACTGCCAAGTCATGTCTTCCCTGGACCGGAATCAAGCATCCTAGGACCGGTTTCAGGCTATCAGCCTTCATCAGCCAGGATAGCTTGACTCCAGTGGCGTAGTGAGCACGGGACCCACATCTGGGCATACCCTTCCCACTTAGGGCGAAATGCAAAACACACAAGATGATGGACGGAATGCTGCACATTGGCAAACATTCACCCCCAGTCACAGATCTGGGTTTAATCCATCGTTATTTTGCTTCACCACACCACCCCAGTTCAGACATAGCGATATGCAAATCAGTCTTGACCCTGTGCCTCATGGGAACAGTCCAGACCGAACTGCCAAGCCATGTCTTCCCTGGACCGGAATCAAGCATCCTAGGACCGGTTTCAGTCTATCAGCCTTCATCAGCCAGGATAGCTTGACTCCAGTGGCATAGTGAGCACGGGACCCAAGTCTGGGCATACCCTTCCCACTTAGGGCGAAATGCAAAACACACAAGATGATGGACGGAATGCTGCACATTGGCAAACATTCACCCCCAGTCACAGATCTGGGTTTAATCCATCGTTATTTTGCTTCACCACACCACCCCAGTTCAGACATAGCCATATGCAAATCAGTCTTGACCCTGAGCCTCATGGGAACAGTCCAGACCGAACTGCCAAGCAATGTCTTCCCTGGACCGGAATCAAGCATCCTAGGACCGGTTTCAGGCTATCAGCCTTCATCAGCCAGGAAAGGGTATGCCCAGACGTGGGTCCCGTGCTCACTACGCCACTGGAGTCAAGCTATCCTGGCTGATGAAGGCTGATAGCCTGAAACCGGTCCTAGGATGCTTGATTCGGTCCAGGAAGACATGGCTTGGCAGTTCGGTCTGGACTGTTCCCATGAGGCACAGGGTCAAGACTGATTTGCATATGGCTATGTCTGAACTGGGGTGGCGTGGTGAAGCAAAATAACGATGGATTAAACCCAGATCTGTGACTGGGGGTGAGTGTTTGCCAATGTAGCATTCCGTCCATCATCTTGTGTGTTTGCATTTCAGCCTAAGTGGAAGGGCATGCCCAGACGTGGGTCCCGTGCTCACTACGCCACTGGAGTCAAGCTATCCTGGCTGATGAAGGCTGATAGCCTGAAACCGGTCCTAGGATGCTTGATTCCGGTCCAGGAAGACATGGCTTGGCAGTTCGGTCTGGACTGTTCCCATGAGGCACAGAGTCAAGACTGATTTGCATATGGCTATGTCTGAACTGGGGTGGCGTGGTGAAGCAAAATAACGATGGATTAAACCCAGATCTGTGACTGGGGGTGAGTGTTTGCCAATGTGCAGCATTCCGTCCATCATCTTGTGTGTTTTGCATTGCGCCCTTAGTAGGAAGGGTATGCCCTGACGTGGGTCCCGTGCTCACTACGCCACTGGAGTCAAGCTATCCTGGCTGATGAAGGCTGATAGCCTGAAACCGGTCCTAGGATGCTTGATTCCGGTCCAGGGAAGACATGGCTTGGCAGTTCGGTCTGGACTGTTCCCATGAGGCACAGGGTCAAGACTGATTTGCATATGGCTATGTCTGAACTGGGGTGGCGTGGTGAAGCAAAATAGCGATGGATTAAACCCAGATCTGTGACTGGGGGTGAGTGTTTGCCAATGTGCAGCATTCCGTCCATCATCTTGTGTGTTTTGCATTTCGCCCTAAGTGGGAAGGGTATGCCCAGACGTGGGTCCCGTGCTCACTACGCCACTGGAGTCAAGCTATCCTGGCTGATGAAGGCTGATAGCCTGAAACCGGTCCTAGGATGCTTGATTCGGTCCAGGGAAGACATGGCTTGGCAGTTCGGTCTGGACTGTTCCCATGAGGCACAGGGTCAAGACTGATTTGCATATGGCTATGTCTGAACTGGGGTGGCGTGGTGAAGCAAAATAACGATGGATTAAACCCAGATCTGTGACTGGGGGTGAGTGTTTGCCAATGTGCAGCATTCCGTCCATCATCTTGTGTGTTTTGCCTTCCCTCTCACCCCCATACCTCAGACAGAGAGGACTTTCGTCCTAAAAATTCAGCTGCCTCTCTCCCTACCTACATGTCCATCATGCTCTACTCATATAAGGACCCCACTGTTACATCATACAAATGCTTCCTTATTAACACCTGCTCCCTAACTCAACATGCGCTGGAATTTTGAAATTTAATTGATGCTAATACTCACGACTTACTCTTCTTAGCAAAAACTTGGTTTTAACCATACATCTGCGCCTGAGATAGCCATTGTGACTCCTCCCAGCTAACGTAAATTCAAACTGGGGAAAAAGTAGATATCATTCATTGCTCCACCCTCAACTGTTTCATCAGTACCACACCCTGTCATACCACCATGCCAGATTATATATGGAGGAGCTTAAGCAGCTTAAATGCCACTGTGAACAACTTGAGTGACGCTGGCATAGCACACACAATACACATGACTAATGCACTTTCAAATTAGAGCACACCAACTATCACCGTCACAGTAGACATTCCAGACACCTCTCTCTGACCTCCAGCATCCAGGAAAGCACATAATCTGCAAACAAAATCTTCAGTATTGTGAAAGGATTTACCACCCCTCTGCCTCCTCTCAATCTATTATTCCGTCCCAAGTTCTCTACTCTGACCTTTTTAGTTACTTTGCTGATAAGATCAAGGACGTCTACTTAATTTATGCTCCTCAACCAGCTGTAGACTTCCAAGATTTTTGGACCATTTCTTCATCAATTTTTTTAAGGGCTCCTATGCCTGATACCTCTTAATGATAGAACAAGTCATTAGTACAATGTTTTTGTTTAAATCTGGCTCCCCCAATTATCCCTGTCCAAACGATATATTCTCTCTTGATCACAAACACATTGGCACCATACTCAACACTCTTTTCAACCTTCCACCGTCAACCACCTCATATCCTGCTGTTTTGAAACATGCCATGGTTTTGCCCGCACTCAAGAAGCCTTCAGCTGATCCCAAGACTTTGTCCAATAACAGACCAATTTTTCTTCTTCCGTATCCAGCCGAAAGTCAACCAGCAACTCACCTGCTACCTCTAGTCTCACCCTCTGCTTTATTCCCTCAAACAGGTTTCAGAGCTAATCACAGCATGGAAACCGATACAATTGCTGCCACTGACAATATACGAATAATCACTGACAAAGGAGCTAGCACAGTTCATATTTTGCTGCATCTATCTGCAGTGTTCGACACAGCTTTGCACAACCTTCTTCTCAGGCATCTTTTTGACCCATGCATCTGTCACTCAGCCCTCCAGTGGTTCAGCTCATTCTTTTCACATCAGAAGCAATCGATTTGTCTCTCCCAGTTTCACTCTGATGCCACCAATCTTTTGTGCAGCATTATAAAGGGATCGTCCCTGAGCCCCAGGGTTTGCCATTTACATGGTACCACTAGCAGGCATTATTAGATCCTTCTGCATTAATATTGTTTCGTAAGCAGATGACATTCAGCTGATCATCTCAGTTTCAGTAAAACGTCTAACACACAGATTGACTTCACTCACTTATGTCATCGGTCACCAATTGGATGAGCTGTAACTGCTTAAAGCCAGTGGCGGCTCCTCCGCTAAGGCGGAGGAGCATTGCCCCACTGCCCCGAAGCAGCAAAATAAAGGAAAAAATAAAATGATAATAACTAATGTTATTATCATTTTATTTTGTCCTCCTGCTGTGGCTGCTTGCGTGAGGGGGCAGGGCGGGGCTAAAGAGCAGGGGAGGAGTGGTACAACCCTCCTAAGTGCGCAATGACTGTTTGGTCGGCCCTCTCGGGCCGCCCAAAACAGTCATGCGCACTTTCCCTGTTCTCCATGCAGGCTGCATTACAGCCTGCATGGAGAAAAGACCCACCCCTACAGCCCCTGGCTGAGCGTTGTGTCATGGCTCTCAGACCAATCTATTGGCTGCGGGGAGCGTGGGAGCCCTGGTGCTTCCTGCTTCCTGTTTCTCACAAGAAGACAGGAAGAGTATGCAGGAGAGGCGGCGGTGGCTGGCCAGCAGGCCGCCTGGACTGTAAGTGATTTTTTTTTTTTAAGTGATCCCCGCCCAATCCCCCCACCTGCCCCACTTCTGCTTCCAGGCAGCAGCTGCTACTGCTTAAAGCTCAAAGGTGAGAAAACCGAAATAGACTTGTTTGGGAGACGTACTTCTCTCTAGTTCACCACATGGTGGCTCCCTTACCTTACCTCCTCCCAAAGCCCTTGCAAGCCATGAGAAATTTGGCCATTTTTGTTAATAGCCACCCCTCTATAGTGAACTGTTTAACTATGGTGTTGGACAGCTGCTTCAACATCTTTAAAATGCTCAGAAAAATCTTTAAATGACTGCCTCTGGAGTCACAGACAACTATGGTTCAAGGGCTCATCACCAATAGCCAGCAACACCCTCAATGTAGGCATCTTAGCCCATCTCAATAAGAAGCTTCAAGTGGTGCAAAATGCAGCTGCCAGGCTTGTTCTCCATCTGCTCCACTGCACATCTGTTACCCCCTACTTACACAATTTCAAGTGCTCCCTTTTCAGGCTTCTTATCGATAACTACAAGTCACTTCACAATCTTGGCCCTGCAAACCTCAGCAACTATATACACATCTATGCGTCAACTAGACAGCTTCGATCTTGCAACCTTCCTGCTCACCTTCCAGTCCGCTTCAAGAGCACAAGAGCAGAGGGGCTCATTCTGCTACTCTATCCCAAATGCTTGGAATAAACTCCCTTTCAATGTCCGGTTTGCCGGCTCCTTCCTAGAATTCAGGATGAAACTCAAAACCTGGTTGGTCTAACTTGGCTCAGCACTGGCCTCCAAGCATTAACTTTCTTTCTCAGCACCAGCATACTGTCATGGGTGATATGTGTATGTAGCATCGTCAATAACATAACAGTGCCCCATACTGCTCATGGGCCCCGTTTTGTGCTTGCAACCTCATTCCCATACTGTGTGACTATCCCCACCCTGCTCTTTGCTCACTCATTGTGGCTTGCATACCCAGTATGTCCTTCTCAAAATCTCACTCCTTGATCCTTTGTTGTGGCTTGAGTATCCCGTATTCCAAACATTGGTCTCACTTTATGGACTGCATATATCTTACCCTGTCACTGTCCTCTCCTCCCTCACTTTAGTGGCTTATTTAGTAAGCACACCCCATCTTCCTTGATGTGTCCCTCTCCTACCACCACCTTCTCGGTCCTTCTTATAGGTGGGTAGTGCAAGTGATTCTCCTTTATTTCTTATGTTTCCTGCAGTTGGATTGACAATAATCAGAAAGGAAAATTTGAGAGGGCGCACAGCAAATAAAGGTGCTTAAGTTTTTTAATAGGTTATATTTTGAGGTTTAGGATAGTTAGGAGCACATTTATCAAAAAATTACTTAGCGCAGCGCAGTAGGTCACCTTGCTGCGCTGCACTGCTTGATAGGTATAGGGGTGGAATGTGCCGTATTTACCATTATACGGCGGATTCCTGTCTTTTCCTTGCACTGGCCTACAATGTGCTGCCTAGTGCCAATGCAGGCACCCTTGCACCATGCTGCAGGGGCACCTGAGTTGTAAGCAAGACTGTTTTTGTGCAGGAGTGGACACCTTCTTGCACAAAAACAATTCTCTGAGGCATTTTCCTCTTTCTATGTGTGCTGCACAATGCAGCACACATAGAAAGAGCAAGTAGTGAGGAGAAATAATTATATTTCTCCTCATTACCTCACCTGGGGAGTCCAAGCATTTTGACAGTAATGGTAAATCTGGGAATGCACCAAAATCCCTGAATGGATGCTTGGGAGCACCCATGCTCCACCCATTGAACGCTTCCCTTGGGCAGAGTAATGACATGCAGCGATTTACGCTGTGTTGCGTTACTTTAGATTTATCAAGCCACGCAAGGCCACGCGTGGCTTGATAAATCTAACTTAGTAGCTGTGTCGCCCTTGCGCCCCATTGTGTGGTGCAAGGGCGATGCAACTATTTGATAGATATGCCCCTCAGTTTTTTGGGTTTGGGTGGCCAGTTGTTTTCTATGTAAGAAAAAGAGTAAATATTTGCCTTGGAATTATTTTTTGTTGTTCAAGGCTCCAGAATGGCACAGACTCCTGAGATTTGGTTTGGTTGGAGAAATTTAAATGATGTTGGTTTGTAAACTGGGAGATTTTTTATTTGATTAGATTTTTAAGGTTTTCAATTATTTTACAACGGTTTCACCTTTTTTTGGTTCCACTGGATTATACAGCAGGTTTTCTTATATTAAAAAAAAAGAGAGAAGGGAGTTGGGAGAGGTTTCTGCTGGTAGGTTAATGACATCCTATTTTATCTTTTGATGTTTTTTTCTTATAAATTATCTTGTTTAATTGTTTTTTACTGTAGGTGTTTCTTATTTGATCAATTAAATACCTTAGTGGAGTGTGTATTGTCTAGAATGGTGGAGTTTGCATAAACTGTAAGTAAAAAATTAACTGTGCCACCCTTCAACTGCATTGTTAGTCTGGGCAACTCAACTCGAGTACCCTGGTAGACATTCCACTGAGGTACTTTACACGACACATGTGGCCTGAATGATTAGCTCTTCTCATGCAGCTCTCCTCTTAACATTTTAGCAAGTTTTTTCTGTATTGTGTGTGCAAAGGGGCTTTATTGGTGATATTCATGATTCTCTATCACTGATAAAAGGGGGACAAAATCGAGGAGTATAATTTTTTTAATTTTTTGCTAGAATTTACTTTTTGTACCATACTCCTTGATTAATACTTTGGCGGACAGATTAATTACTGTCACCATAGTGGAGTACTAAACACCCGCTATAGCAAGGGTTCGTACTCCACCCGCTAAAGTTATAAATGTCTGTCGGCCCAGCGAACATCTTTTTTGCATTTGCAGAAACCGCCGTCACATGCTGGAGCTGTCTGTCAAACTTCTACGGTTCTTTTTAATTTCCCAAAAAAAAATCCCAAAGAGAAATTATGTTTTCGAAAATAAAAATTAAACAATGGGAATAGATATGGCGGCTCCATTCAACCCCCGCTCACAATCAGGCAACAAGTATTTTGAGGTTGTGGTGGATCATGTCAGTGGGCATCAAGAGCCAGTACCTCTGTGGAGCATGACTACAAAGGTGGTAGTGAGAGCTCTCTTTGAGATCTTTCCTAGGGTCTGAATATCGAAAACGGTGATCTCTGATTGGGGAACCAACTTTATCTCTGCACACATGAGAGAGATGTGGGAGCAAGCGGGTATTCCTACGACTTCTCCACAGTGCAACACATAAACCAATAGTTTGGTGGAACATTTCAAAAAGACACTCAAGAGCATGACGTAACTCTGCCAAAGAACCTCGGAAGGAAGTGAGGTGTTCTCCTGCCATGTCTCTAGTTTGCCTATAGAGAGATTCTGCAGAAGGGAGTTGGGTTCAGTTCCTCTGAACTGCTGTATGGGCACCTGGTCCGATGTCCACTCACTTTAATCAAAGAAAGGTGCGAAGGAATATTGGAGTCTCCACAGAAAGATGTGGTGGACAATGTAATTGGCCTCTAAAAGCTGATGGCGCAATACATGAGTCAGGAAAAAGAAACACTTCAGGCAATCCAAGCTCTTCTGAAGGACCGGTGTGACCGGGAAGCTATGCTGGAAGGTCAGGAGGATTTGGTGCTGATGCCTATTTGTCCAAGGGCTTTGGAGGACAAATGGTGAAGCCATTCAAGGCAGGTCATAAGAGGTTACCTACTTGGTGGACACAGTGCTACAAAGGGAATCGAGGAGGGTGTTCCTTGTGAATCGACTGAAGCTTTACCTCTAGAGCTACAACACATTGAGGGGCATATTTACTAGAAAGAGGCGAAGCATGTCATTAAGCCAAGAAGGTTAACGACACGCTTCGTCACTTTAGAAACGCAGGGCTGCACCATATTTACTAGAATATGGTGCAGCCCTGCATTTCCCCCTGCACTGGCGCTAACTTTAGCTGCCTAGCGCCAACACAGGCACCCTTGAGCCATAGTGCAAGGGTGCCTGTGTTGAGGGGAAGATTGTTTATGTGTAGGAAGGTCCCCCTTCATGCACATAAACAATCTTTAAATGCTGTTTTGTAACTTCTATGTGTCTTGTTCAATGCAGCACACATAGAAGTTGCAAAATGACATTTTTTTAAAATTATTGTTTATGTGCAGGAGGGCGACCTTCCTGCACATAAATAATCATAGGCAATTTGCTGTTTCTATGTGTGCTGCACAAGGCAGCACACATAGAAACAGCAAAAAATTAGGAGAAATAAAGCATTTCTCTTACTTTCACCTGTTTAAGACCAGGTTTTCCCTGGTCTTAAATTTGGCGCTGCCTCCTATTTACACTGCCCTTGTTAATAAAAGGCAGCGTCAAAATCAATGGGTGTTGCAGTGGAACGCACACAGCAACACCCATTGCTTTCTCCTTTCACGATAAATACAGCGTGAAAGAGTGCCTTATTTACAAGGCAGTGTTAAGCCACGTTAAGTGGCTTAACGCTGCCTTGTAAATAAAGCGAGGCCCCTATGGTGGCGATAGGGGCTTGTAAATATGCCCCTGAATATCATGGCTATAGGAGAGGCGGTTGAGGAAGACAGTGATCCTCTTCCTGACCTGCTGCATGGTGACATGAGGAATGGCACTGTGCAAGAGGGTTTAGTTAGCTCCTGAGTTGGAGTATGAGCAGCAGAGAGAGTGTATAGAGGTGCTGAGATGGTTTTCCAATCTCTTCTCCCTGGCTCCAGTGTTGACACCCTTCTGTGTCCCGTCATGGACACCAGTGACAGTCTGCCAATAAAGGGAAACATTTACAGAATATCTGACCAAGTTAAGGGATGCATTCAGGCAGAAGTTACAAAGATGTTGGTCCTAGGGGTCATTGAGAGATCTCATAGTCCTTGGTATAGTCCAGTTGTACTAGTACCAAAGGAAAGTTCTGTAAACTTGAGGTTCTGTGTGGATTATCTAGCTCTCAGGCAGGATGCGCTTGTGGATCAGATAGGTGCTGCAAAGTACTTGAGCACCTTTGATTTGACCAGTGGTTACTGGCAGATCGCCTTAGCACCAAGTGGGTATGGCCATGAGGTGGGTAACACGAAGATTCACTTGGATGCAGAGATACATTCTCTGATGGAGTGGGAGGTGCCTACTACCCATACTGCAGTGAGGGCCTTTGTAGAGCTCATAAGCTAATACAAGAATGTTGTGGCTCACTACGGAGGTATAGTTGCCGAATTGACGGCTTTGACCTCCAAGAAGCTGCTCAGGAAAGGGTTTGGACTGAAGAGTGTCAAAGGGCATTTGAGGAACAGAATAAGGCACTATGTAATGCACCTGTACTGAGAGCACCTGACTACAGATGGATGCCTCAGACACAGGAGTTGGAGCTGTGTTAGTTCAACTGAATGACAAATGTAGAGAGAGTCCAGTGGCTTTATAAGTAGGAAGTTACTACCTCAGGAACAGAACTGAGCATCCATATAAAAGGAGTGCTTTACGATAGTGTGGGTATTGCAGAAGTTCCTCATTTACTTGTTTGGCACTTGGTTTGAAATGCAAACGGATCATAAGCCATTGACGTGGTTGATGGCTATGAACAGAGAAAATCCCAAGTTGTTGAGATAGCCTATTTCAGTACAAGGATTAGATTTTGTTGTGGAGCACAGAGCTGGACTGAGACATGAGAATGCAGATGGGCTTTCCTGACAGTTTTGCTGGTTTGATGGCCCAACCTCTCCAGGTTAGGAGTTGGTTCGGGGTAGTCCGATTGGGAGGCCATCTATTTGTTGGGACAGAAAAGTCCTCTGTATGGTGACAAATGTGCACCTATGCCCTGAACGTCCCAGTTGGACCCCTTTACTGATTTTTGGTCATGGGCAAACATAGATCATGATTGTGCGCCATGTTCTAGGCATGTCTCATGGTAATGTGGTCTTGTTAGGCCGGGAGGGACATCCCAAGTGCTACCCTCATTGTGGTAGAGGGCGGTGGTTCAAACAAACAAAATGTGTGATGGGAGGAATGTTTTCAATAAGTCTAACAACTGGCAATCACTCATGATAGCATTCCAACCCATCATTCTTATGCCAGTCAGGCCAACTCAGTTTGGATCAGTCCTGACCCTGCTCCAAATGGAACAGTCCAGCCCAATCACAAGCAATCCACTACCAGTTTCTCATGATTGAAGCTCATCAGTCAATCCAGTGGCATGGTGGGCAAAAGAACGATGGGTTGGAATGCTACCCTGAGAGATTGCCAATCGGTAGACTTATTGCAAGTTTTCCTCCCATCACCTTTCGTGGATTGAAATAATGCCCTAAGTGGGTCCTGGGCTCACTGTGCCACTGGAACCAAGCTACACCTGACTGACAAACCCCAATCAGGGTGAAACCAGTCTTGGGTTGGTTGTTTTCCAGTTCAGGGAGGACTTGGTCTGGCAGTTTGGGCTGGATTGGAGCATGCCAGTTGTGTGTTTTAAATGAACTAATATTGTGAACAGGTCTTGTTACCTGTGTCACAGGAGTGGTGCCTACCGGCTGTCTCATGTAAAGGTCCACAACTGTGTATATAACTCTCCTTTGGCCTACATGATGTCTGTATGTAGCACCATGCAATGCATTATGTTTACATGTTTGTGCTAAGATGTATGTGTGCCTCCAGGTGGTACATGACATGGAGGCCTGTGGAAGCCAAGGGCCTGGAAAGGCTAGTTGGAGGTGAAGACTGCTATCACCCAGACAGGAGATTTTGTTTACGTACATTCCTGAGGGCTGGAGTGGGAACACACACTGAAAGAATGAGAGCAGACCTTCTACTGTGGACATCAAAGGTTTCTTTGCTTCAAGGAAGAGTTATTGGTCAGCAGGGACTGGGCTCATTGTCAGTCAAGATGGTGGATCTGATAAGGTTGGCACTGTAGGACAAGGGAATCATAATAGAAGGGAGGGCTTAAGCCTTTGAACATTTGTGAGGCATAGTTCAGTGTTGGCTGATAGCCAGGTGTGAACACAATTTACTGCCATGTCCTGTCTGGTGGGTCAGTCAGAACTGCAGCTGATGTTGCTGTGCCAGACTGGATCTTTGACAAAGGACAGGACAGAGGAGAGGGCACTTCAAAGTAGTTCACCCCCCACACACAAATTTGAAAGGACCAGAAACTAGAGCAGGTACACTTTCAAGTGGATCCTGATAAGAGACGTGTGAGACATTCAGTACATTGCGAGACATCTTCTCATGGAAGTCAACCATTCCCATATGCGAGGTGGGGGCCACCGTGATGCTATGGTCATCGCTCTTGCTGTGTAAAGTCGGTGCCCCCATGCACCAGATGGCGGCCTCCCGTGAGGTCATGGCCATCACCCTGGAACATTTTATCAAGAGGATCCCAGCTGATGGATCAGCCACAAGGGATGCCCCTAGAAGACCATTGGTGTGGTAACACTTGCCAACAACCAAGGGACCAATGAAGAAAACATCCCACACTGACGTGGGCCATCTGGAGACTGTGGCAACCCTGAAGTTTGATCAGGAAAAGACCACAAAAAGTTGTGGTCATCCAGCATTGAGGGGCCGGAGCCCCCTCTCTGTCTTCCTGTATTTGCTAGCTGGTCAGGTAGGGCTGTTCTAGGCCACCTTGCTTCCTGGGGACTTACACAAACTAAACATATAGTAAGGCTGAAGTTGAATCAAGGCCAAATGCAGACTTTGTAATGTGGTGACTAGGGTGGGTCACATCTGAAAGTCACCTCCATTATTGAATGGGCAATAACCAGCCTCACTAAAAGGTAAGGAGGGACTTGGGAACACCACCCAGGACGACGCTAGAGCACTGACCTTAAGAGACTGTGGATGTTATTTAGTGTGTGTTTTTAAGCTTTGTGTGTTTATATTCAATACTACTTTTATGGCAAAAGCTAGAATTTGACAGTGCAGTCATTTAATGTGGTTCCCATGTGCATTTTGAGTCTTATGCCTGTGTAAACCTTACACCTAACTCCCCTGAAGAGCCTTGGACTGCTCAACCCATACTACCTCTCAGAGTTAAGTGCATAAAGCGGGTCTGAAAAATAGCTAAAAAAGTGGCCCACATTTCCAAATCGGGGCCGTTTTGAAGTGGTAAAGACAAGCGGTATAGGTGTTTTGCAAGGTAGCGGAGACTGGATGCATTTGTGCTTGCTGCAGGCAATGGTTTTGGCAATATCAGGAAATCAACTGTAAGAACCGACCCACTAGACCATAAAACAGGCCCACAAACAGCTAAAACACAAGGCCACCCACTGACCTGGCAGGCCACCCCATCAGGCACTACCTGATTGCCCTATAGGCCAATCCGGCACTGGTACTTGGCCTAGTTGCTTAGGACCTTGGACATCAGAAGTAAAAGGCCACAACCCTCACGGTGGGGTTCTACCAACCCTGGATTTACATGGGGCCCTCTGAAAAGGGTTCTGGGACATAGAAAAGATAGGTTTGAGTAAACGATGGTGGCCTCAATTTGATTATTGTGTCATCTATATAGCACAGTTTTGTAACCTATATTAGTGTCTGTAGCAAAAGGTTGTATTCTTCTGTCCTGCTCATTATTAAATACTAACGGGGTTACGTGTCTGGTTAACTGTTAAGCAGCTTTGTATGCTTGTTTCAATATAAGATATTTGAGGAGGATGTAGGTCATGTTGTAAATGACGTTTCCTGTTGAGAGGCCTTTTTAAAATCTATCCAGGTAAGTGTTTTAGTACATTGACGCTTCGTTGTTTAAGTATTTAATTAGCAGTTTCGTAATTTATAATCGGCAGGAAATGATGTTCGTGTTAATTGGTATTGACAATGTGTTCGCCATCAGTGGGTGAAGGACAAGTACATTTTGCAGAAAAATAACACATTCCCATTGCCTGAAATATTTTCTCCTTGGAACCTATGTGTCCCACATGTGATAGGGGCAAATGCCCTACACGTGACGGAAAAATGTTTGCAATTCCAGTAAAATTGATTTCTTTCCGCAATAAAATTAATTGTTTCTTCTTTAATGCGATTGTAGATTACATTTATACCTTTTTATTTTTTTTAACAATGGAGTAGATGTTGTACAGGGGTGAAGGATGGGAGGATGCCTGTGGCAACAGAGTATTTTTCACCCTTTTTTCCTTGCTGAAATGTTTGACTTCATCTTTGCCTAATGTTTTTCAGATGGTGGATTTCTCTTTATTTTCTCCGGGCTTCTGCTATTGATTGTAGGTTTGTTTTTATTTTTTATTTTTTAAATACATTTTTGGGAAATTCGTTTTATTATTTCTAATATGCATTTAAATATGCTACATTAATGAATTTAATTTTGACAAAATATTGACGCTTTACCGTAGTCATCAGTGTACATGGCGCTCTTCTCTTCAGTGGCGCTGCAAAGATTTACGTCTTGACATTGGGGGCTCTCACCAGGAGAGAGCTTCACTGACAAGAGATTTTCCTTTGTATAATTTTTTCACAAACATTACCAGAAAGCTGCACAAAGCACAGATTTCAATTGGTGATATTGGGAATGCAATGTGCAGCGGCGGCTCCTCCGCTAAGGTGGAAGAGCGCTGCCCCACAGCTCTTTGAGTAGTGAAAAAAGGAAAAATAAAATGATAATAACACTATGGTATTATCATTTTATTTTTCTGTTGTCAAGCAGGTTTAAGGGGCAGGGTGAGGCTTGGCTGTCGTCACAGCCAGCAGGGGAGCAGTGGTTGAGGCACTTAAGTGTGCATGGCAGTTTGGCCGGCCGTCTTGGGTTGGCCAAACAGTCATGCACAATTTGCATATTCCCCATCAGGCTGTAATAAACAGCCTGGTGAGGAACATAAACAGGCTCATAGTCCCCGTTTGAGCGCCGAACCACGGCGCTCTGACCAATCACAATGCTGTATTGAAGTGTTGTGATTGGCTTAGGAGAGTCTGTGTGTGCTTCCTGCTTCAAGCAGGAACAGAAGAGAACGGAGGCAAGGCAAGGCGGTGGCCGGCAGCAAGGTAAGTAACTTTTTAATTTATTTTTCTATCCCCCCACCCCGCCCGTGCTACTCCGTGGCAGCCGCCACTGGTCATGTGGCATATTAACAGGGCTATAATTTCCCCAGTGCGCAATTTTATATGGCTAAGATGTAGGCGTAGGGGAAATGGTGCCCAGTATGACATTTTAGTTATAGCTGTTTCTGTGCTATGTCAGATACAAATCTGGGCTACAATTCATCAAATAATTCAATGCAACTTTCAATGAGTTTTCCTGAAAAATTATAGATTCGTTAAACTATGAAAATGATTTAGATCTTAGGGGTCTGCTCCTTATATTTTTAGGAGCATGGTGACCTTTCCTATTTTACGACTTTGGGACCTTACTGTGTCTCAAACAATAGCATCGGTTCAGGGTGATACAAGACATCTCTTTTACTAAAGAGGCCAGCCATGGATCACTGGAATAAGAAACTAATTTTGTGTCCATTACATTCTTAAGGAGTTCACTTTCAGTGATAGTGTTTTCTTTTGCTAGAGTGTCCAGGATTGGGCCGGTTGGATGGGAAGACAGCATTCAATCTTACTGATCTTTTTAGTAAAGAATTTTGAGAATTCTTCACTCATTTCTTATTCATTTTTAACCTAGAGAGTGAGGAAGGGGTTTGTGTGTTGCTTAACTATGTTGAAGTTTTTTGCGAAAGTAGTCAATATTCAATAGACATTAGTCAACTCTTTTGACCTTTTTCTACCTTAAATCAGCATCTTTAAAAATATTTATGAGAGTTCTTTGTTTTCTATCTTTTTAATTTCACAAGGGCTAGTTTGTCTTTAGTGTCCTTCAAGGTTTCATTGCATTGTGCTATCACGGTGGTTTATTTAAATGCTTTGTAGGAGAGTTGTAGTTTCAATGGTGTAATGGGCATAAGGGAAACACACAGGTTTCAGCCTTCTCACTTAATAAAATAAACTGTAAGTCACATTGATCGTAATTTTTGACTAGTCACATGGAAAACGTACAAATATGTATAAGACAAAGGCGAGTGGCTCTCGTATGCTCACTTTTAAATGATAATCCAAAGAAATATTAGCAACAAGTAAATCTGAACTCTACTTTGTTAAAACTACTTTAAATTAGAAAAAAAAATCAACTGTGGATTGCCAGTATTTTAGCCTCTCCATTTG
This sequence comes from Calotriton arnoldi, assembly GCA_963921515.1. Classification (NCBI taxonomy): domain Eukaryota; kingdom Metazoa; phylum Chordata; class Amphibia; order Caudata; family Salamandridae; genus Calotriton; species Calotriton arnoldi. The sequence goes on along the minus strand of CAWUFW010001107.1, from coordinate 1,360,948 downwards.
ACTCAAATATTATTATTTATGAATGGAAACACCTGCATTTTTAATTTATTATCCATTCAACATTAATGAGATAAAGGCTGCACTAATCTCTTTCGTATGATTAGCTAACCAAAATAACCTTGAGGTGCATTTGTCTGCTAGTGCATGTCTATCCAGTCAGTGAGTCAAAAATGCTTATTTCAGTTACAAAATTAAAAACAAAACATATGTCCAATAAAGCTCCTGCTTTCTCACCATGTGTCCGGGTGCTTTGCTTCAGGTGCGCTGCTGCTACTCTACCCTAGTTGTGTGCCTTAGGAGGTCTTGTAGCCCCCTCTTCGGCCTCAGGAAAGGCTACAAAGATGCTTTCAGCTCGCTGGTTTTCGAAGGAACTAGCTCTGGAAAGAGCAGCGTGTAAGAAATTAGAAAGAGTGTGACGAAGCGCGTATATGGACTCTGATAAAGTCATTTATAAATTGTCCCTTAAATTCTATCATACAAATCTCAAGAGGACTCGTAGCACCTTCCACTCCCACTACATTAAGGAGGCCCAAAAGTGTTCCTCCGCTGCCCCCCCCCCCGCCCCCAACTGCAGTGGCAAGAAATCTGGGTGTGCTGTTTGATACCCAGCTCTCATTTGGAGCACAGGTGTCAGCAGTGGTGAAATCCTGTTTTGAATTTTCCACATGTCGAGGAAGTTTCTTTACTTGCTTCCTCATGAGGCCCAATCACAGTGGTTAAATCACTGATTTTATCTAGGTTGGACTACGCTAATGTCCTGTATCTTGGTCTCCCAGAATATCTGATCCAGCATTTACAGGTCATGCAGAACATGGCAGTCTGTTTATTATACAAAATTCCAAAATATACTTCGGTTTCATCGTTTCAAGGCAAACTTCACTGGTTACCAGTTCATCAGCGAATTAGGTATAAAGCCTTGACCCTAACGCATCAAGCCTTCCACAATAAGGGACCTAGGTGCCTAAAGGATCGTTTTGAGGCTTACTGCCCCAGGAGACTGCTGCGCTCGAGCTCAGCGGGTCTTATTGTGTCCCCTCACTTTCAGAAATGGCGGACGGGTGGTTCTTCCTTCACGGTCAAAGCAGCGAATCTGTGGAATAAACTGCCGGATTACCTTAGACGGATCCCCGAAGAAGCAAAATTTTAGAAAAGGAGCTGAAGACATTTTTATTCAGATGTTAGCGAGGAGCAAGGGCAACTATCTCCTGTTTATTCACCTTTGGCATACCGGAAAGCGCCGAGACACTCTTTTTGAGTAGCCATGCACTATATAAATGCTTAATTCATTCATTCATGTGATTGGGATATGTGCTGACATTTGTAAAGTTGTAAATCCTTTTGATGCTTCTCGCTTTGTATCTTGCTTTGCCTTGAAGAAGACCTGCATCAGTAAATTCCTTTCTTTTTGAGAGAATTCAAGCCTCCAAAATCCTATCTGTAGATTTCCTTGAATGATATATAGTATAGTTGACTAATAAAATGTAACCGCTAAGGAACATTTAATCATTCTGTCTTATGTACAAAGGGCAGGTTGAAATACCTGTTTCGATCTAACTAAGACATCATCTCACCAGTCTTCTCTATTCCCATCCCACAGCCTGAGCTTTTTCAGCACTCACAAAACTCTTCTGCCTAACCTTGTGAGCCTTGCCTTCTGGAGATAACTACATCAGGGAAAAGCGAAAAAGATAGCATCAGCTGAGAAATACAACCTGTACATCTGATATACACTCTTCAAGCACAGACAATAGAGAGGCACCGTTGACATCCTGAAGTCTTATTATTCTTAATCGTCATCTTCACAGCTAAGACCAAAAGAGTTTCTAGCTCTTGGATCACTTGCTAGATTAAGCCTCTGAGCTATTTCCACAAATTAATTTTTAGTTCCAGAAATATGAAGTCCAAAGGTAGATATTTTTTTACCTGGTGTAGCTCACCACTCTTAGATGTCTTAGCTGGCAAATTGTAAGGAAGTGGGTTTCTGTTGCAGTAACCCCCCCACTTTTTGCCAGACCACTGATGCACTTTGACTTGATGTGCCCTGGGTCCCTGCAATCAGGTTCCCAGGGCCTGTGTTCTTTCCCCAAAACTGTACCCAATTGGCATCTCTGGCCACAGGTCAGCCCCTGGTAAATGGTACCACAGGTACCCAGGGCACTGTGACCAGGGAAGACCTCTAAGGGCTGCAGCACTTATTGTGCCACCCTTAGAGGCCCTGTACCTTTACACACACACACTGCCTTTGCAGGCTGCGTGCTTTGGTGCAGAACAAAGTGAAGAGTCAACATGGCACACACCTCTGTGGGCCATGCCTACAACCCACTGCCCTGGCATAGGTCAGTCACCCCTCTAGATGGGTGCACTTTACCAGTGGTTAGGGTACAGGTGCATGAGCCCTGTACCCCTACAGTGTCTAAGTCCATTCTTAGACATTGTAAGTGCAGTGCTGCCATTAAGAGTATATGGTGCTGGGAGTTTGTCATTACGAACTCCACAGCACCATAATGGCTGCACTGAAAACTGAGAAGTTTGGTATCAAACTTCTCAGCACATTAAACCCACACTGATGCCAGTGTGGGATTTAATGAAAAATGCACACAGAGGGCATCTTTGAGATGCTCCCTAAAAACGACCAGCCTCTGGTGGGTTCCCTGACTGGTACACACCAGCCTGCCACCACGAGACATGTTTCTGGACCCCTAGGGTGGGAGCCTACGCTCCCTGAGCCCAGAAACAAAGCCTTTCCTGGGCGGAGGTGTACACACCTCCCCAGGCCAGGAAGAGCCATCTGTGGCAGGGGAGCTTCAAAGGCCTGGCAGCCTTTGTAATGCGACCCCCAGCCTCTCCTGCTATCAGGAGCAGGCCCCCTTCCTGTCTCCCTCCCTTTCGGCGGGAAGACAGGCGGAAAAACTAGCCAGCCCAGGAGGTGTGCCCACCTCTGCCAACTCCACCCCTCAGGTGGGGAGGCGAGGTGAAGCCCACTCTCCAGTGCTCGCCATCTTGCAGATGGCAGGTACTCCCCAATCAGGACTAGGGATTGTGCTCACTCCCCCACGTGGGGTGAGCACACCAAGGGTGTAGTCACCATAAGGTCAGTAGCCCATTGGCTACTGACCTCAATACCTTAAACGCCCCCTAAATACAGTATTTAGGGGCAGCCCTGAACCAGGAAGGCAGATTCCCGCAACCTAAGAAGAAAAAGGACGAAAGAAGACGCCCAGCAGAGGAGACTGCAGAGAACAACTGACTTGGCCCCAGCCCTGACTGCCTTCAACAAGGACCGGATCTCCTGTGAACAGCAGCCCTGTTCGAAAGAAACTCCGAAAACAGACTCTGAGCCTGCTGAGGACAAAGAAACCCGACGCCTGGAACTACCACTGCACCCGTCGCCTACGGGCCGAGTTCGAGTGGCCCACCGGTCCCAGCGAGGTCCCCCAGCGCTCCAGAGTCTGAGTCCACCGTGGGTTGACCCCTCCAGGACTCCCCGACGTCGCCTGCAGCCTCTGCACGGAGACCCCCCCCAACCGCGAGTGGCCCGGTAAGGTGAAATCCGACCTCAAAAGACACCCTTGCATCCAGCCGCCCTGCGCCCTGGAGAAAAGAACCCGAGGTGCACCTACGTCCCCGAGCCCTCCAACTTACCTGCCCAGCTGTTGGTTCCTCCCGGAAGTCTTCCTGGACCGAGCCTGCAGCTGAAAACCAAAACCGAAAATCCCCATTGAAAACAACAGGGCACCCGACGCCAAAACAGCACTCTGCACCCGGCCGCCCCAGTGCCGCTGAGGGTGCACTTTTTGTGCCTACTTGGTTCCCCATTTGGCCTGACCTACACCCTAGGAGCTTTGCTCCCACAGCCGTGTGGCCTGCTAGCCAGCAGCCACCAACCGGAGGCCCCCTTTCCCCCATTGCATAACATTGGGCCTCAACACTCTGCACCCGGCCGCCCTAGTGCCGCTGAGGGTGAAATTAAAGTGCATCACTGACCCTGGGGGACCCCTGAGTCTAACCCCAGAACCCTAACTCAAAAGACCGAATACTTACCTCGAAACCGATAACCTGTTTTACCTCATAGGATAACATTGACACTTTTTCTCCCAAAAAGTTTCTAAGTGTCGACTTTTGAAAACTAAGAATATTCCTTAAAAATCGCACAAATTACCTAAACGAATTTTCTCAACTATTTGCAGGAAAGGCCTCAGTGCTGAATCTAGGTATCCAGCACTGAGTAAGAAAAGTAACGTAAAAGTAACTTACCTGTGAATTGAATTTCCTTCCATAGGATAACATTGGTGGTTCTATGTGAATAAGTTTCTGTCAACTTTCGAAATACAAGAATATTCTTTAAAAATCGTACATCTAACTAAAACGCATTTTCTCAACTGTTTTCAGGGAATGTCCCAGTGCTGAATCTAGGATCCAGCACTGTGTTAGAAAAAGTAATCCAAAAAGTAACTTACCTGCAATTTACAGGAAAAGCCTATGTATTTCAATGTACTGGTCCAAAAGTTTTTAAGTGTGGACTTTTGAAATCTGAAAATATTCTCTAAAAATCGTACAAACTACAAAAACGTAATTACTTACCTGTTTTAAGTAAATGTCCCAGTGCTGAATCTAGGAGTCCAGCACTGGATTACAAAAGTAACACAAAAGTAATTTTACCTGCATTTACCTTAAAAAGCCATTCATTTCAATGTACTGCATTTACAAAGTATTGCAACCTACTGCATCCCCTGTAAATCAAATCAAGTACAATCTTCATTGCTTTTTAAAACTGTGTACAACAAGTAACTTATTACTGAAAGTAATTCAATGCTTACCTGTGCCAGGCTTGCTTGGTTCTAGAAATACAACAGTATATTTTTTATACAAAACAATTGGCCTAGAGTTCAGTTCTTGAGTGTGTGGTTTCATTTGCAGACTGAGTGTGCACATCAAATGCTTAACACTGTCCTCTGATACTGCCTTACTGCTCGACCAAGCTACCACTTTAGAGAGTAAGGTTCTATCTAACTTTAACCTCTGCCAAACCTCTGGAGACCCTTGGACTCTATACACACTGTACCTCACTTTGGTGCAGTATATATAGAGCCAGTTTCTTACACAAATCGGATAACTTTTTATGAAAGTTCCACTTAAAAGTAGTTTTTTTCATTTTTGCAATTAAGTAGTCCCTAAGAGACCACGCTAACGCTTGCTTCTGATGACTTTAAATTAATTAGATATGGGATAAAGTACACATGATAAGGATATTGCAAGTCACTGAGGAATTCTTTAACCATATAGAGGAATGAGGACAAAGGCTGAGTTCCTTTATAAGGTTATAGAACTCCAAGGTGACTTGCAATATCCTTCTGATGTACGGCAGGGGGCACTTTATCCAATATAATACATGGTCACACTATCACCTCTTCCACAAACCACTTAAAACCTTAGTGCATAGCTCTTTCATATGAAAGAGAGAGCATTTTTGCAAACATGAAAAATAAAAATAGAACCTCTAGTACAAAATTAAACACATCAAAAAGCTGTTAGATATTTGTTGCAAAAAGATATTAGAAATAGTTCACTGCAAGTCAGTTAAAAAAAAAAAAGCAACAGTGGTTCAAATGTGTAGAAACATGCAGAAAGATACTAACTTTTCTATAACTATCTAAGAAGTCTAAAAAATAAACATGTTCTTTCTGCTTCTCACTGCAAGCTAGAAAAACAGAGCAGAAGAAAGGAAAACAATCTTTCAGTTTCTTTGTTTTAAACAGCTGCTCCATGACCTACCTGTCTTTCACCTCGGCTGCTGGCTCTGGCAGCAGGTATTGTGGCATCAGAACTCAACTGTAATAACTTATTACAGTTGAGTTCTGATACATTTTCTTTAGAATCGGAGACTGGGTGCAGTCACAGGCCACCAATTATAAAGAAATTAGAGATGGGCGTTTATACAGGGATTGCAGAATCTCATCTACTATAAAGTTATTATTCTTCCCAGATTTTTTTGTTGTAGTTAATCAAAGTGTTATTTCCTTGTCCCTTCCTGCCCCATTGGCAATTCCTGAGATTAAGGCTTCTATGTTAACAAAGGCTACTAACGAGTAAGACAAGGTTAATTAAATGTGGGGAGGGATATTGTGATAAAAGCAGCCAATAGGAGCTTTTTATAGTCGTATCACATATTGTAAGGGGGATCTTTTCTTCCTTTTCTTTTTGAAGCAGACCGTGCTGTGCTGCGACAGATATATTTCTCCAAAATAAAAACACTGATGTTTGTTGTGTAGGCCAGCAGACAAAATGATAAAATGGTGTTTGCTGCTTCAACACAGCAGTGACAGTGCAAAACGAAATGGAGAAAATGAGCACTGAGGCAAAATATGTAATACCGTGCTGAGCAGTACCTCGGTGCAAAGTAGCATCAGCGGGGCATTTTGTGCAATCTGGTCCAAGACTCAAATCTTGTTGATAGACCATGAAATAACATGGAAACAAATAATCAGGAAATCGCGCGGAAGAAAACAACCAGCAAGTAACGTGGAAGGCAATAGCCATAAAGTAACATAGAAGCAAATAACATAGAATCAAATAGCCAGAAAGTAACATGGAAGCAGTGCTTAATTTGAGCCGGAGGTTTCCAGTGCTCCGCACCGGCACTGAATTGGTTTCCGGTGCTCGCCACCGGCACTTAATTGTAAACACCGCACTTATGACAGCCTGACACGTGGTGGCGCAAAAGAGCATTGAGCATACTTTTGACACTTAGGACGTCTCACAGAAAAGCAAAATAGAGTTGGTCGGAATGCTTCAGTTAATATCAAATTATTCTGGTCCGTTTTTATGTTCATTGGGTCCCTTCTGTGGCACTTCAAAGAGGCGCCAACCCCATTCAGAATGTCTGCAAACCACAAGTCTGCTGCATGCAAACTACATGCGGTAGACTGGAGTATTCCATGAGTATAAATACAACTTTCCGGGCATGTGCTGCGCGGGGTTCTGTACACAGCTTCTTCGCACTTCAGTATTTCATTTGTGTTGCAAGAAAACATGGCTGAGCTACCTTGAATGATGGTCTTAACTTTTGTTGTCAAGGCTGTCCTCCTGGGGCTTAGTGAAGACGCCGGCGTGCTTGTATTCCTGCCAATCGGCGACGAGCATTTTACGCAGCCGTCACGTCCCGTAGCATTGACTAAAGCGCAGCTAGAGCAGAGATAAGGAGAAGCCTAGGCATGTTGGTAAATGCACGCTTCTCAGTGATTCATTGCCTGCCATCGCCGCTGTCGCCCTCAATCATACAAGTACTCCATCACCTTTCCTGTCTCACCAGGGCACTGGGAGCAGCTCATCCTCTGGATGAGAACTGGTGTCAAACTGCCAACTGATATGCTTTCTATTCATGTCCTTTTAGGGCTGACATGAAAGTGCAGAAGTCTGCTTACTTGTTGTTATCAGTTCTTTAAAATATACATAGAGAGGCCTTTAGTTTAGCCTAGAGGAATATACTGCGCCCTCACTTTATGGTATTCTCTCGTTGGTGTATCATTCCGCTTCGTATTGCGAGTTACAGAATCACATTTTGCATTTGCGATTTGGTATTTGGAAGGGGCGTGTTTAGGGTATCCCTTCCAAATACCGAATCGGTAAGGTATGCATTAGTGTTTTGCAACCGAATTCCAGTCTCAAAACAGTAATACTATACCACCAATTTTAAACTGGTGGTAACCCATTTGCAAACACAATCCCGTTTGAGAATATTAAATAAATATTTTTTAAGAGTAAGCAGTGGTCCGTGGTCCCACGGACCACTGCCTAATCTTAAAAAATGAAACTGCAAAGTTTCATTTTTTTCTTTTTAAACACATTTTCCTTTGAGGAAAACAGGCTGCATTTAAAAAAAAGATTGTTTTGTTTAAAAGAAATCACAGACATGGTGGCCTGCTCACCCTAGCAGGCCACCATCCCTGTGATGGCTGCGATTCCTGATAGGTCGCAGATTGCGACCTGCCTCATTAAAATCCATGAGGTAGGTCTATTTGCGACCCACTAGAAATTGCTAATGATACTCTAAAGAGTTTCATACATTAGGAATACTGACTTCCAAGTAATCTTACGGTCGGCAAGGGTCCGATTCGGGGGGGGCGTGTCTAACCGCCAAAGATAGCGGAGAGACTTCTCTGATCCTCCCAAAGTGAGTCATGGAATCATTCCTAATCCTACAACATTTGTGGCCTAATCGGGAAACTGGCGGCATGGACCCGCTGAGCAGTGGCCCCCGCACCCTTGGGGCACTTATCTCCTGATCCTGACTGTTGCCAGAGGAGGTTGGGGAGGTAAGGATTGCCGGAGCCTCATGATGGGTGGCTCGGGCACTATTATCGGCAGGGTCAGGCAGTGATGGCCTGACTCCCCCCGGAGCCTTGCTGGCTGTGGCGGGGCAGTGAGGTCCCATTCTTTTGCCGCGAGGCCCTCCCGGATTTGTCGCTGGCGGGGAGGGGCCCTCGACAATTCAGCCCTGTGTTGTGCTGTGGCAAACAGGCCGTGTTGGAGATGTGGAGGTGGCTCGAGGCATGGGGATGGGCCCCCACCTGAGAGCGTGAATCAACTCACTCTGCCTGTGGGGAAGCAGCCCGCTGAATGGAGAGGCTTGAGCGGCCTGTGGGTATGCGGTGGGTGGACCACGAAGTGCTGGCGCAGTTTGCCACGAGCTAGCCACGGTGACCGAAGGCACGGGACGAGGAAGCCGGAGCCATTCATAAACTGCGCACAATGAGTACCTTGCAGTTGCTGGGGCGTACATGCGGCGAATCGCGGAGCGACAAATCCCCCTGATGTGACCCAGTCTGTGCTGCTAGCCGCTGCTAGCAGCTGCTACTTCCTGTAGCTTTTCTGTCCTTCGCGGAATGCTGCTGGCTTACCCACCCTGGCTGGATATTGTTTTGGAGCCTGGGCCCAACATATATTGCAGCAGACTACATGTATGGCACATGTAACCCATATTAAGCCTGCATCTATCATTACATAAGCAGAGACACCCACCCACCGGAGACGGATAAAGGTTGGTGTGACTCCCTGCTTCCACTGTATCTACGGCTATGGGGCAACAATGATATTTGACCCTGATCACAACAGCTCTCACTTGCTTGAAGGTATTTTCGGTGACCCCCCATGTGCCTGCTTCCCAGGATGGGCTGCACTAAACCTGCTAAAACTATGCCGCCGCTGGACCTCAGCTCTTCCCAGCCCACTCAATCAGACAGTTCCTCCATACTAGCCCCAGAAGACTTCATTCCTCCCACAAAGGGCAACCCCCCAATTGACAAATTGAACATTATCCTGCAAGTAATCCTTGACTCCAGGGCGACTATCGAACACCGAATTGGCAAAATTTACACAGATTTAGAAGTCCTTAGATTTTACCATTGTAAGCAGATAGAGTCACATCCAGCAAAGAGGCTTTGTCTTCTATGGCCCCTCAACAAGCGGAGCATTCCTCCCTCATTGACAATCTCCGCAAACAGGTCACCACATTACATGAATGGGTAGAAGATGCTGAAGAGCGATCATGCCATAATAACGTACGCATTATTGGAAGGCCTGCGAACGTGGAAGGTTCCATCGCCACACACTATATAGAAAACTGGCTGTAAACCAAAATGGCACCAAAAGGACTATCGGCGTTGCTTATCGTAGAACGGTCACACCGGGTTCGTGCATGCCGTCCACCTCCTGGAGCACCACCACAACCCATAGTGGCCCGTATCCTGAATCCGTATCAGAAGACATTGCCAACGATTTGTAATCCAACACCAGTGAGGCTTTATTCCCCTCAGTGACTCCACAAACAGCTGATGATATCCTCTGACACCGCCAACCCTTTAGTCCCAACATGACGATATCTGTGCACTCAACTGATAGGGTTGAGATGAGACTCCTCTTTGCCAATCTGCTGTAATATGTGGAGTTTCCCTGAAGCGCCTAGCCAAGGGCATGCCACATATGGTATGGTGAGCATGGGGGGTCCACTTATAAGGCCAGGGACCACTTATGGGCTCCTTTGTGGGGTATTTAACACACTAGTTTGCTTCACTTACCTGATGCCATCCCTAGAACTAAGTTATGACACCGTCTTTCCTGAGAATTAGGATTCCTACAGTGGGTGAGGCTGCTCCAGGCTGGGATTACCATGTTTGTTTATAGTCTGCTCCACAGTATCCTATTCACATGTACACTTATAGGTCCACATTACACTTTACATCATTGTTTCCAGGGCCATAGAATTGCGGGTGTATTGTCGTCTCTGTTTCTTTCATCATCCTGTTGCTTTAGGATCCTTGTAGGCTTACCCCTATAGCGACTGCACACAATATTAACCTTTTCGAATGATGTTACAGTTTTGGTCAAAAGATCATTTTTCGCTGGACCTAGTATTGGGGAAATGTTTAAGTTTCTGTCATCATAAGCCATTGACTGTCTCATACCAATTATCATATATAATAAGTGGGCCATGTGTATTTAAAACTTTTTATTCAGTCTTTTGTTGGATGTTAAATATAGTTATAATGTAATACCATGGAATGGCAGGGGAATGGGGTCAATTCAGAAACGACACAGGATCCTAGCTTAACTTAATCGCAATGGGGCAACTATAGTTTATCTACAAGAATTGCACCTTTCTGCCACTGAACCTGTTAAACTACACAAGAAATGGAGAGGCCAACTATTTACTATGTCATACTCAGCCTTTGCAAGGGGGGCGGCCATCTGGTTATGGCCAGGGTTGTACTTTGAAGCCTTAAACATGAAAATAGATCAGAATTGTCACTATGTCTTTGTCAGGGGCATGCTGGGTGGAAAACGGGCTGTGTTCAGCAGTGCCTATGCCCGTAATACTGAGGAAGGTATATTTTGGCACACTTATACACCGATTTGGCCAATTGGTCACAATGCCATTGCGTTATCTGTGGTGACTTTAATGCAGTCCTAGATATCGAACTTGACCGTTCTCACCCACTAACTGTCGCCGGCTCAATCAAACAGGCTCTACAGAGGTGGGTTAAGGGCTGGTCTCTTTTTGATGCCTGGCGTAGCAGAAACAAAGGGATTCAGGAATACTCCTTATATCCCCCCAATAAATTGAATGGCTTCTTGGACCGGATCCTCTGTCTTGCCTCACTCCAGGTGGATATTACACATGCAACATATTTCGATAAGACGTTGTTGGACCACAACCCTCTAGAACTTAGCATGGCCTGGGGCCGGGTCCCAGTTCCCATCCCGACTTGGTGCATGCAACCACAGTTATTAAAGGACACAGTTTTCAGAGATAAATTAGCTACCAAGATCGACACATACTTTGCAGAAAATGTTCATGCTGCATCATCTTCACTGGTTGAATGGGAAGATTTTAAAGTAGAAATATGGGGTGTGCCTATTAATACCAAGGTGGGTGCCCATAGGTCTTTCCTTAATGACCGCTGCACTGAGAACAAGACGTGGTGGAGGATGATACCTGTATGGACCGAATACAGGAAGCTAGAATTAAATATGTGGAGCTCCTTGAGTGTCTGCACGTCTTTGACTATGCAGCCTACACATAGAAAATACATGTAGCTAGAAACAAAGCCAGTGCACTGCTCATGATAATGATCAAACCAGCACTGCCACCTGTACCTATTTTATCAGTGCTCCCATCCACACAAGACCATGGAACCATTCAGATGGATATTAATGAGGCCTTTCATGAGTATAATGCCGATTTATATACCGCTCGCCCCCCCCTTCCCCCATGACCCAGCTGGCATTACTACATTTCTCACCAGATTGCAATTACCCAGATAGGGAGTGATTGGGTCCTCCATTAACGCCAGGTGAATTGCGTCATGCCATTGACGACCTCGCCCGTAATAAGACACCTGGCTAGGATGGGTAACCTATCGAATTTTGTGCCACTTTCGCCTCACGACTGATACCATAATTGGAGCAGATCTCTAAGGCATAGTTTGAGGCAGGCTCCTTACCACCTACCACAAGTCAAGCCTTGGCCGCCTCTCTATTAAAACTGGAGCGTGACCCAGAGGATATGCCCTCTTACATGCCTTTACCTTTACTAAACTTTGACTACAAAGTACTGAGTAAAGTCTTGGTGAGACACTTACTCCCTCTGCTCCCACAATTGATACATGCTGACCAATGTGGATTTGTTCCACTACGTGATAATTCATTAAATATACGTTGCCTTTACCAGGTCATGGATGAGTTGCATGAGCGGTGTCCAACAGCGGGCATCCCTGGATCTACAACAGGAATATATGTTTTCTGCTCTGGCGATGTTTAATATTCACTCTACTTATGTGCGATGGGTTAGACTACTATACACTAATCCAACGGCACGAGCCAAGACGGGGTCACACATATCATCACAATACCCGGTGTCCCGATGCACCAGGCTAGGACGCCTGCTATCCCCTCTATTTTTTGTATTAGCAATGGAACCCTTAGCGCAACACATTAGGCAGTCTGCCCTAGACTGGGAAATACCTCAGGGCCCTACTATACACGCCATCTCCATGTATGCTGATGATATGAGTTTATACTTCAGCAACCTTGACAGGGATCTGACATCTATCTCTAACGTACTCCAGTTGTTCAGTGACCTGTCGGGCCTTTGGGTAAATCACTGCAAGTCCTATGCTTTCTCATTTATGAATAGCACTGAGAGGGCTACTCTGCCTCTCAGTCCATATAAACTACAAGTGGCTCCTCAGATGTTCGGTTACTTGAGCATACATATCCTCAGGGACACTAAAGACTTACTGGGCTGTAATCTCACGAGGGCTATCACGTCGTTAAAATCTAAAATTAGATTCTGGGTAACTCTGTCCCTGTTGGTTGCAGGACGGGTAACGCTGGCCAAAATGGTCATGTTGCCTTGCTTATTTTATGACTTTGTTAATTTACCTGTAGCTCTCCCAGAGTAGATCTTTAAAACGCTTAACTCCTTACTAATTGATCAGATGTGGGGCCCTGGGAGATGCAGGGTTGAAAAATGCAACTATCACCAGGGGATGGAGGTATGGGTGCACCAGACTTTAAGGCTTATTGTCTGGCAGGGCAGCTGCAATGGTTGTCCTACTGGCTGTGGGGCCACCACCTGGGCGAAATTGGCTACACACCGTGCATGCTTGGGCTAGGCAAACTACATTGATTGCTTCTACCAGGGGTGACACCACCCACCCAGATGCCCCTATTGCTCCATATTGCACTTGTTCCACAAAAAAGGGGGGGACGAGGGGCGCTTAATGGTCCAGCATACGAGCCCCAAGAGGATCAAGCAAGCAGAAACAGTATGTGGTTCCTTGGGGAGAAAGGAGGAAAGGAAGAGGCTAGGTCGGTCTACCACCCTGCCCCTATAGTGGACACAGGGTGTCTCCCAAATTGGGAAATGGGGCCCTCACACACCCGGCTGGGTGTCATGCTTCATCGTAGGGCATGCTCCTCGTCAGGCCGGCGCTGAAATGCCTGACGGGCACCCAATGAGGGGCTCTTTGTAGGAGATCTTTTTATCCCAGGCCGTCAGGTGCAGTGTGGGTATAGGGCCTTGTAGTGTAGATGTGGGTAAAAGATGTGCAGGAATAGTGCAGGGAATGCTAAAATGGGGCTCAGTGGTACTCCAAATCCAATTTAATGAGCGAGTCCACTGGTCCCAATAAAAAACAACAGAGGTAAGCCACCGCTGAAATAATGTTCAGTAATGGCTACAGAGTGGTGGTCGACGTTTCTTGCCTAGTGTGTCTGGAGGATCACGTGGCAATTCCTCAGGACCAATATAAGTACGCTATCTACACAGTGGTTGGTTCAGTATTAGTGTCACATGTGAACCATGCACTACAAGTAACCTAACAATGAAGTACCTTATTAGTAGACCAACCTAAAAAACGAAAAAGACAAAATTGACAGCAACATAAATGATAATAAGCAAAATTAAAAGCAGCCTCTTAGCAGACATCATGCCAAACATCATGCTCAAGTGGTTAGTAGAACTCATGAGTGGTAAGTTCAGTGAAAATGAAAGCAACAAAGTGGCACATGTGAAGCACATCTAAGGACTAAGGTGAGTATTGTGGTAACGCAACCACCGAGGTATGTATGCAGTAAAACACTCACCCTATTAGGGCGGATAACTAGCTCCTTTGAGAAACAGGTGGAGGGTATGTTAATATTATTAATGTCCTAATGGTAGCAGAAAAGGAAGGAAGGGTTAACGGGAGCCAGGCTATGCAGGCGGGGTCAGGCTGAAATGGACGCAGGCCAAAAGGGCACTGAGCGGTGTCCTGGTCAAGTTATTAGAAGAAAATACTCACAATTCTGTCGTGGCTTCGTAGCCAGGAACCTACCCCACACTCCGCCAGCTCGAAAGAGTGGAGTGGTGGTGGAGCGGTTGGCATAAATGCCGGCAGAAGGAGCGAAGTGAGTGCGAGTCCCAGCGGGGACCGGAAGGTTCTCGGTCACGTGGGGCAGGGCGCAGGAAACGTACGTAGGACCATCGTTGTAACTACGGCCTGCTCATAGACAGCAAGCGCAGTGTTGGGTGGGAAAAAATACACAAAAGTAGTTACAGGTTGAGTCAAATTAATAGTGCATGCGTACATGCACAGGAATCAAAATTCAATGTGGAACACAAAAAAATCTAAAAATGCGAGTAAAAATAACTATTTGGACTTTGGAAAGGCAATAGCCCACCGAACCAAAAATTGTAATTACAGAACAAAGGTGTCGTGATAGCACCAGACACACAAGTATCAGCTAAATGGTGTTGTATCACTCTCAAAGGAATGCTGTTCTATGCACAAGAAGGCGTTGGAGGGGGGGTTAGCTTTTAAACAGTGTACACCGTAACTCTTAGATGGGGCGGGTAGTTGGACAATGCAGAAACCCCATTAAACCCCATTAAAAAGTTAGGAGGGGAACCCTGGTGGAGACCAGTTGTAAAAGTGGCTCGAAGGCAGGTCTGGTAACAAAATGTAAAAAAGGGGTAAAGGTGCCAGGTGGTGGGTGCCAAATGCAAGTAGAGAGTCGATGTTGTGTCAGGGTGGAAGGCGGGGCACAGCTTAAGAAGGTGGGGAGACAATACGCCAACCAATTAGAGGCAATGATGACCTCGTCTACATGTTACCCCTCGATCATACAGAAGGGGTCAGAGGCAATGGGCACTCCCAGGGATGGTGAGTGCAGGTAATGTGCTATCTGTTCACTTCAATCCATGGGATCTCGTCGTTCAGCCCATTCATATAACAGGACAGGCGGAAGATCCAGCGCTGTTTCTTTCTGAAAAGTGCTTGCCTGCTCAAGTGGGGGTGTGCCTCTATGATTGTCCATTTGAGACTATTTGGAGTGTGGCCCTTATCTGCAAAATTCGCACAGAGTTTAGTGTGGAGCTTATGGCAGCGGATGTTGCTACGATGTTCCATTATTCTCGTTTTTGCCATTCTAGTGGTCATGCTTATGTAGCTTCGATTGCATGGACATGTCAAGGTGTAAATGCAATTGCCCATGTTGCAGTTTGTGTGTCTTTTGAACATGGGGGACAACTGAACTTCCTTAGTTGGCTGTGTCAGGGTGCAGCAGTGCATGACCCACACGGAAAATGGCCCATCACTGGAGGAAGGCCCCATAATAGGCGTTGGTCTGCCTGTATGCTGAGTGAGGGTCTGGTGTGGACAAGGATGTCTTTTAGGTTCCTGTTGCATTTAAACGCAGAATGCAAATATGAGAGTGACCCCTTTCTAGCCAAGAGCTAGGGTACAATCATCAGGTTTTTTTTTAAAACAACAACTCTTGGCAAATCAATATCCACTGCTTTTTAAAAAACAAAATCAATCAAACCATAAAACTTCACTGGTACTGAGAAGGAAACACCAAGAGAATGTATTTATCTATATCTTTCTTTTAATAAATTAAAATTTCATC